>CM037593.1:45289420-45891920 GCA_021018995.1 Chloranthus sessilifolius | reverse complement strand
AAAAAATTATTTTTTTTAATCGAAGCACCAACGCCCCTAAAATAAGGCGCTGACGCTCCTAAAACAAGGCACTGACGCTTCTCTGCAGAGGTGCTAACGCTTCGCTATCGGGCACTCATATTTTTTGAGTAAACTATACCTGAAAAAGTAAATCTGATACTTTCTTAGAAAAAGAGAGGAGAGAGAAAAGAAAGAGACTTTAAAAATACTTCCAAAAAATTTAAGAATGACAGCTAAAAAGGAATATAACTTTAAAAATATTTTAAAAGTTTAACTCTAGTTAGTAAAGTGGGCCCCATGCCACCCATCACTTCACAAAAGAGGCGCTACGTGTCGTGCTCATATCAATTGGCATAGAAATATCTTTACGCCCGGGCGCATTTTCTCCTTTGCCATATATATATATATATATATATATATATATATAGAGAGAGAGAGAGTGTGACAGCCCGGATTTCGGCTCCCCGAAACCCGTGCCATCAGCACGATCATCTTGACCGTGCCCCTCAACTATGCACGGAACACTGGTATATCAAGCATAAATAAATAAGAACATCTTGCGGAATTTAAATCTACATAAAAACACTTCTCAAAAGACAGTTCTACCCTCATGCCTCTGCATGAAGGGAGGACCGATCCGAACCATCGATGATAACCATCATCATGGATGGTTCGCCCAAAAGAATACTCTGATATCCATATACACAAGGTTTAATAAAAAAAAAACCAGGCTTGACATACCAAGCCGTACAATCTCCAACTAAAACTCCTCAAAGTCGCACAGCAGAGTCCTCTAGAAGAAGTCCTCTGGAGGTGGCTCTAACTCTCAGCCGCCAAGGTCCGACTCACCGGCGACATCTCCTGAAGCCTCGGCAGCTGCTAGTAGTGGACCTGCGACGTATAGTCTATAGGGTGAGCTACATCCTAGCTCAATAGGGAACGGAACACAATTGAACATATAAAATATAACTCACATGTATTCTATGATATGTATGCATGATGTGTCAATGCATTTATTGATGAAAAACAGTTAAAAACACTTCAATTACTGGTAGATTACTCATGTCTTTTAGTTAATCATGAATGATGCTGAGAAGGCCTAAAGCAAAACTTAAACTTCAACTTAAATAATCCCCGAGCAATATAGCATCGAGCCCCGACGAGATACCCTTCATCGTCATCTATATAGACAGTTTTAAATGTATTCCCTGGGAATACCAATAGTACCCAAGCCCCTTTCCCCTGGAGATTGGTAGCGGGGTTTCACATCTCATCAACACCCCTGGGGTGTGCTTACTCTGTACGGATAAGCCTCCGTACTGGCCTACGGATTAGCCGCCGTATCGGTCACGGATATCCTGCCGCGTCAGTCGTGGTTATCCCGCCAGGTCGGTGGGGTAACCTATCAAACCTCAAATAACAAAAATATCGGTGCCTTACATATAGTTATTCACCGTGTAAGTGTGCTATCTTATATCAGTTAGGCCCTATCAAACATGATTCAATCCTTGGATACATCCACAGGATGTATCCATTCACTACATCACACACGATGCCCTTCTCTCTTACTTCTTCATCCCACAGGGATGGCTCATTTGTTTACTCTTATGGATATCACACACACACTTTTCACAATTCTTTATAGAAAATATTGGAATGGAAATTTATATCACTACATACATGCTCTTGTAAAATAAGGTACATGTTCAAGGTGTTCCCTACCTTAGGTCTCTATCGATTCAATGCATCAAGGTCCCACTCGGCTCCTTGTGCCCACTTTCATCACGCATCACCTATGATACCATTAAACACATTGAAACATCACAAAGATGTAATGAATAAGTCTCAAGACCCCCTAGAGTCTTGAAGTAAGAATCAAAAGCCAACAAGAACTAGGTCTCGACTAGTCGAGTTCACTGGTTCGACTAGTCGAATCAACTCGACTAGTCGATTCTCAAAATCGATTAGTCGAGGTCCAATTTCGATTAATCGATTCCCCAAATCGATTAGTAAATCCCTATTCTAACTGTCGATTTTCCTTAAATAATTGAACATACAAAATCGACTAATCGAGTCCAATTCGATTAGTCGAATCCTTACGACTAGTCGAAATCCAATTTCATGGTCGATTTCCTAACCCATTTTTACTCCTCACTGGAGGCTCTCAGTCGACTAGTCGACACCCAACTCGACTAGTCGAAATTCAAAGTCGACTAATCGAAATTCAATTCGATTAGTCGAATTCGTGGTCATCTGACTTTTCAACTTCTTGGGGAATTTCGATTAATCGAATCCCAATTTCGATTAGTCGAAATCCCCAGGTTCAGCCTTCTTTGGCTGTTCTTCCCCAATCTTTTCTCAGTTATTTTCTAAGCAATATTCCTACAATTTCCACCCATTTTAACCATAATTTATTCTATAAATCTACACCATTTATTTACAAGAATCTCACCTTAAATCAACCTCAATTTGATTTAAATGTAGGGTTGGAAGGTTAGGGTTTCCAGCTTTTATCTGAACAGATCCCCCGCGTCGAATCCGGCGCTTTGATCGCAAGAAATCCCCTTCCAACAACTTGCAATAACTCCTCACTAGCTCCTTTACTCCTCTCTTTCTCTCTCTCTCTCTTCTTTACTCCTCTCAACAACCAAAATATGAAAATTAGGGTTTTCAACCCTTTTTATCTTATCTCTTTTCTCGGTGTGGAGCACATACACACACATCGGTGTATGTTACTCTACACACCCCTCTATCTCTCCACTCTTCTACACTGGTTCACACATCACATCCGCTCATCTCATCTTAAGTTCATCAATGAACTATCTCATGGTCAAACCTAAGACCAAACGGGCACGGATCCCGAGGTCCTCGTTTGACGTGATTTTTCGGGTTATTACATCCTCCCCACCTTGGGAATTTTCGTCCTCGAAAATCACCCACAGGTGTGGTGGTCTGCACTCTCCCCCCCCCCGCACACTCGGAGGTGAGGTGGTCTATCACTTAGCACACACGGAAGTACATGGACATAGGCAATCAATGAACCATATATAACAGTAACAAAAATTGTATATATATAAAAATCAAAAGTGATAACAGTTACTGAAATGGGGACCACAACAGAAAAATAAAAATGGTTCACCCCTATACAAAAAGATGTACAATGCACAAAAACCAAACAAAACTACGACAGTCAGGCCGGCCCCGCAGCTGGTGGATCGGAAGCTGGAGCAGGCTGGTCGACGGGAGCTGGCGGATCTGCCACGGGTGGCTGGATGGCTGGTGGCGGTAGCGGATGAGACGTCCCTATCGGCGGCGGCGGTGGAATCTCGGTCGGCGGCAGAGGTGGAATGGTAGTGGAAGTAGATGGTGGCTGCGTCGTCATCGACGTCGTCGGTGGTGGGGGTGCAGTGGAAGTAGAAGCACCGGCATCATGTAATTGCGTCCGAAAGACCGGACCCTGATGGAAAGGCTGGTGCGGGGTCCATTCTTCTTGGCGCCATGTCCGGTAGGTGTGAGGTAGATAAACTTGAGGGTGTGAAACATGAGGAGATCAATTCTCCTATTCATCCTCTCGCTATTCGCGTCCATTACGGCCTCGGCGGGCGAGTCTCCTCAATGGTGGTGGTGGTGGTGGGTGGCGGACGTGAAGTAGAGGGGGTCACGGTGTAGGTCGAGGTGGTGGTGGTGTAGCCTTTGGTGGTGGTGGTGGAATGATTTGTCTGCAGTGCATTTGGTGGAACGACTGAGGGTGGTCTTTGCGCCATTTACGGGCACATGTTGTGGTGGTACGGTGGAGTGGTGGTGGTGGATTGTAGTAAGTCTTCTTGAGATTGTAACTCTGTTCCATTGATGTGGGAGAATGGTTTCACACGGATCGGTGGCAGTCACCTCGTGGGGTGAGAGGCGGCATATCGGATGAATATGCCTCTAGAATGCTAGAGATGATGCGCGCGTAGGGCATCCCATCCCTAGTTCGAAGGTTGCCCTTCATGAGCTTTCCCTTGATGTACCTCATCCCTTCAAGGATGACTAAGGTAACATCAAACCATCGGCCGTTATAGGCCGCATAGAGGGCCTGTTGCACCAGCTCAACACGTTCGGTGCTGTGGCGCATGGGGTAGAGGTTGGCGTGAGAAACAGAATCGAGCATCCACATGTAATGTGGAAGGTCAACCCTCTTAGACGAGGTGCCCGATCCCTTTTTCCCCTTGGTCATGTCGGCAAGGATATCTTCGACATTGGCCGGCTCTGGGAAGGGTGGTAGTAGTGTGGTCTCGGTTACATAGTCCAAGTAGCACTCGACTGCTTCTTGGACATGACGGCGTGTGATGAGGTATTCACGACCCTCAATCGTGGTCTTCACCACGTCATCAGTAGGGCCATCCTTGAGGCCCTGGTAAAATAACCGAACCAATCGCGGATAGTAGAACTTCCGGATTGGTTTGAGGAGGAAGGTGAGACCGGCGTTGTTGAGGTAGTTTAGGGCCCATATGGTCTCACCTTGGACCACATCCTTGTCAAAAAGAGTCTTTGAAAATATGTTCGACCTTCAAAGACCTTGGCTGCCCACCATTGGGTGGGTTGCTCGTTGACGGTTGGTGGTGGAATAGGGCTTGCGTCATGTGAAGATCGCTAGTCGACCCGGACGTAGTGTCCGATGTCGATGGTGAGGTGTCCTCACGGTGAAGGGGTTGGTGGTGCGTGCACGTTTCGCCGTCAGCGATTTGAAATCGCCTCTTCGATGATAATGTCGCGTTTTAGGACATTCTCGCTAAAACGCAAGGAAATAGGGTTTCTTATATGAAAAAATATGAAAAGAAACAAAGATTAGGGTTTACCCAATCTTGAGAAGGTGTGAAGTCAAATCCGATTAGAATGGCGGAAATGGTGCAAACCCTAGGTAGTTGAATCATGGAGAAGAAGAGGAATCGGGTGCCCAAAACTCAAAAATCGTATGGGTTGAAAACCCCTTTCTCATATATATAGTGGTTGGCTCGACTAGTCGAATTTCTCGATTCGTAGTCGAATTCCAAACAAGGAACTCCCGAATTCGATTAGTCGATTTTCCTAATTCGACTAGTCCCGATTCGACTAGTCGAAATCCCATTTCGATCGATCGAAATGTTTAGGTTCAAATTCTAACTTTGAAGCCCTTTGGAAGGACTCGGTCGACTAGTGAAATCCGTTTCGATTAGTGAAATTTTAACCGACTAGTCGAAATATAATTCGACTAAGTCGAAATCGTGTGCCTTTTAAACTTCTACAATTCCTCCATAACTCGATTAGTGAATGCAAATTTTCGACTAGTCGATTTCCCTTCGACTAGTCGAATTGTCCACTTTCGTAAATTTCTTTATAGACTCTTTAAGTAATTGACTAGTGAAATGTGAATTCGACTAATCGAACTTCAAATTCGATTAGTCGAACCCTAGTTCGACTAGTCGAAATTTTCTAACTTATTCTTTTTGAACTACGGCTCCTTTGGCATAGCGATCGATTAATCGATTTGACTTTCGATTAGTGAATTGTCAATTCGACTAGTCGAAATGTCTCAATTGGTCAAAGTTTCACAAAAATTTCCATTGAATAATTTGGATAAAAATTTCCATTGAATTACCAGTATCGTGGAGATTTCACAACTACGTTTGCGGTTTACATCGAATCCTCACGTCGTTGGAAACAAGATTTGGTATTGTTCTTTCACATCGGCTCTCGTTCCCAAGTAGCCTCTTCTTTAGGATGATTGTTCCACCAAACAAGCACTAAGGGAATTACTTTAGTGCGTAGTACTTGCTCTTTTCGATCTAAAATCTCCACTGGTTCCTCTATCATGCTCATGTCCTCACACATCTCTATAGGTTGCTTTCCTAATACATGAGACGGATCATTTCATTACTTCACGAGCATCGATATGTGGAAAACATTATGCACTCGATCAAATAGCGGTGGTAAACCAATACGATATGCAACTTCACCTACTCGTCCCAAAATTTCGAATGGTCCAACATAACGTGGACTTAACTTCCCTCTCTTTCCAAATCTCGTTACACCTTTCATAGGTGATACTTTCACAAACACGTGCTCGCCCACTTTATAGTCAACACTAGTCCGCTTCATATCGGTAACTTTTACATCTACTCATCTTTGTCTTCAACCTTTCTCTAATTATTGAGCGATGGTAGCGTTATCCTCAAGTAGCTTTGGTCCTAATACAAATTTCTCTGTTTCCTCCCAATTGAGAGGTGACTTGCATCGTCGTCCATCTGAGCTTCATACGGTGCCATGCCAATGCTCGTTTGAAAAGCTGTTATTATATGCTGAACTTCGAGCATCGGTGATACTCATCCCGGTATCCTTGCATATCAAGCATGCACGCTGAGCATGTCTTCTATCACTTGGTTTACTCGCTCATGTCATCCATCGGTTTGAGGATGGAAAGCGAACTAAAGTCTAGCCGTGTTCCCATTCCTTCTTGAAATTTCTTCCAAAACTTGGATGTATATAGTGGATCACGATCTGAAACTATGCTGCTTGGAATACCATGTAATCTTACAATTTCCTTCATGTATAAATCTGTCAATCTTCCTGCTGTACACGTAGTGTTGTACGGCAAAAAGTGCGCTGATTTCGTCAACCGGTCTACAACGACCCAAATGGCATTGTGTCTCTTGGCAGTACGGGGTAATCCAACAATGAAATCCATCGAGATCGATTCCCACTTCCATTCTGGTATTGGTAAAGGTTGCAATAGTCCCGCAGGATGTCTATGATCAACCTTCACTTGCTGACAAGTCAAACATCGTGACACATACTCGGCCACGTCTTGTTTCAGTCCTCTCCACCAGTAGTTCTTTTTCAAGTCTTGGTACATTTTGGTGCTACCAGGGTGGATAGCATAATTTGACTTATGGGCCTCATCAAGAATCGTTCGTCTTAGATCGGAGTTGTCCTAATGCATAGGCGCCTTTAAACAACAAAGAACCATCTTCTTTTAATGAGAAGTCCGACGATGCCTTCACTCACGTCTTGATGGATCTTTGTTAATGTCGGATCTTTCATCGTAGATCGTGGATATGCTCAAATATCACCGGCTTCTACGGATATGTTAGCCAAAAGGATCCGGTGTCCTTTGACTCAATGTTAGCATCATAGAATGCCGGTCTTCCAATAATTTCCATCGGTGCATACCCAAAATCAAGGAAGCTAAGCGAAAATTTCGACTCAATGCATCGGCCACTACATTTGCCTTGCAGATGGTATTGTATGGAACAATCATAATCCTTGAGGAACTCCATCCATCTGCTTGTCTCATGTTGAGCTCTTTACGTGTAAATAGATATCGAGGCTCTTATGATCGGTGAAAATTTCAAAGGTTTCACCATACAAGTAATGTCTCCAAATCTTTAGCGCATAAAAATGACCGCCGCTAGTTCTAAGTCATGAGTCGGGTAATTTTCTCGTGTTCTTTCAACTGTCTTGATCCAGTAGCTATCACCTTCTTGTGTTGGTTGAGCACACAACCAAGGCCATTGTATGACGCGTCATTGACGGCGTATCCTCCATCTTGCTGAAGGAATCGCTAACTGGGGCAGTGAGTCTCGTTTGAGTTCTTGAAAACTCTTCTCGCATGCCTCACTCCACTCAAACCTTGAATCTTTACGTGTCGACTTTGTGAGAGGTCGATATCTTTGAAAACCCCTCAACGAACGTCGATAATAGCACTGCTAAGCCCGAAAACTTTGGACATCATCCTTTGCTTTTGGTTGCTCCCATTTAACTCTGCTTCTATCTTTCTTTGGATCTATCGTGACACCATGCTTTGAGCGACATGTCCCAAAAGCTAACTTCTTCCAACCAAAACTCACACTTCTTTGAGCTTGGCGTACAATTGGTGTTCACGTAGCGTCTGTAGAGCAATCCTCAAATGTTCTTCGTGTTCTGTCTTGGATTTGGAGTATATCAGTATATCATCAACAAATACTACGACGCAGGAGTCCAAGTGTGGTTTAAACACTCGATTCATCAGATCCATAAATGACGCCGGAGCATTCGTTAATCCAAACGGCATCACAAGGAATTCATAGTGTCCATACCGTGTCCGGAAAGCTGTCTTTTGAATATCCTCAGCTTTGACTCTTAACTGATGATACCCAGATCTCAGGTCGATCTTGGAAAAATACTTTGCTCCTTGCAGTTGGTCGAATAGATCGTCTATTCTAGGCAAAGGGTAGCGGTTCTTCACAGTGAGTTTGTTCAATTGCCGATAGTCAATGCATAGCCGCATTGACCCATCTTTCTTCTTGACAAACAAGACCGGTGCTCCCCATGGAGACACGCTCGGTCTAACAAACCCCTTGTCCATAAGCTCTTGTAGTTGTTCCTTCAATTCCTTTAACTCAGCGGGAGCCATTCTATAAGGTGCTTTCGAAATAGGCTCCGTTCCTGGTGCTAAGTCAATGGCGAATTCTACTTCTCTTTCTGGAGGTAATCCAGGCAATTCTTCTGGAAATATGTCAGTGAAGTCTCGCACAACTGCTATCTCAGAAATAACGTTCTTTTCTTCCTTGTCCTCCTTTAAGAAAGCTAAATATCCACTGCAACCCTTTCTGATCATCTTTTCGGCCCTTACTGCTGAGATCAGTGGTACTGATGACGACCTCACTCCTTGAAACCGAAATGATCTTCTTGTGTTGGGTCTGAAGATAACCACCTTGTTCTTGCAATCGACGGTTGCACAATGTTGCTAACCACCCATGCCAAGGATCACATCAAACCCTTGCATGTCTAACAGTATCAACTTTGCTTCTAGTTCATGCACCTCCACATCTTGAACTGCTACGATGATGGATTTGCAAGCTAACTCCGTGTCTACTAACTCTCCAGTCGGAATAGACACAGATAGGACGAAATCCAACGTCTCTGGGACAATCTTCATCTTCTTAGCGAAACGTGGAGTGACGAATGAATGGGTAGACCCGGGGTCTATCAATACTCGAGCGTCATATCCACCGAAGCATCCTTTTTCATATATATTTAGAGTACCTATAGTATACATACACACATACAATAATTTACACATTAATTTACATCCTCAATTTACATACAGCTTTTGGTCTTGAGAAAGAATCTATATAATTTCCTAATGCATGCTTCTTCTCTATCTAAAGTTTTAACGAAAAGAAAATTTTCTTTAATTTTAAAAGGAATCTCACCTTGGATGACATCATGCACGTTCCCTGCTTCTGACGTCGATAAACTCTCCCCTAAACGCAATCGGTTTCCTTGCTTGAATTGGTCGGTGGTAAATCGAAACCGCTCTTTCTTTTATCTCGCGGGCAATCCTTGATCAAGTGGCCCACCTTGCCACATCGGAAACAACCCTAGTCCCCAATCTACAATCCATCGTCCTATGAGGCTTGCCACACTTTTAAGTCTCCAGTGCGGAAGAAAGCGATGAGAACCCTGTGTAACAGTGGCGCCAGTAGACATGGCAGGGCTCTCATAGCGAATAGGTCTTCCCGACGCGAGTAACGGAAACCTTTGTTGGTGTTGTTGTTGTTGCTGTTGCGCCGGTCTTCCGAAACCCCCTTGAAACTGTGGTCTCTGATTCTGGCCCATGAACCTCGGCTTTTTGTTCACCGGTTCATAGTGCGTCGTTCTTCCTTGTTCGTTTCCTCCTCTCTGCTGCTCCCTCTGTCGATATCTGTTATTATTTTCCTCTTCTACAACTAACGCCTTGCTCATGACCTCTTCATAGGTCCTCAGTTGAAATGGAGCTACGCCTCCCCTAACCTCAGGCTTCAACCCTTGCTGAAACCTCTTGGACTTCATCACTTCAGAAGCGACGTAATCCGGAGCAAAACGGGCAAGTCGTAGAAACTCTACCCCGTATTCTCTCACTGTCATCCTCCCTTGCACTAATTGTAAAAACTGTATCTCAAGCTGGTTCCTCACTACTTCTGGAAAATATTGTTTGTTGAACTCCTCAACAAACTCCTCCCAAGTCCAAGGCAACTCTGGGGTCTCCTGAGCCCGAGTCCGTATCACAGACTTCCACCAAGGCCCGGCCTCCCCATCCAACATGTAAGCTGCCCATCTTACACTCTCATCTTCCGTGCAAGTTAGCACGCTAAAGACTTTCTCCATCTCCATCAACCAGTTCTCAGCGGCCATTGTGTCTGCCTGCCCAGAAAATGAAGGAGGTCTCATCCTCCTAAATTTTGTAAAGGATGAGGGCAAAGGCAACGCAGGTCCTACAGGTGGTGTAGGTGGCTGCTGTTCTCTTGATGCATGAGCTGCAAAGGATGCTGCTTGTTGTGCCATGGCAGCTGCCATAGTCTCCATAGTGTGCATCATCCTTTGTCGCTCTTCTCTATCTTCTTGTCTTTCTCTCAATCTTTCTTGCTCTCTCAGATCTTGATCCTGATGATCTCGATCCTCTTCCTCATGCTGTCTGCTACTACTGCCCCCTGGGGCCTCGTTACTTCCTAAAGGCACTCTGTTGGTAGGAGAGATGAAATCATCTCCACTACGCAAACTCCTTTGATGGCCTCCTCTTGGTCGGCCTCTCCCTCTAGCTGACATTGCGGCTGCATTTGAAACTAAAGTTTCGTTAGCAGAAGCCCCTACGTTCGACAAAGAACCCTTGTCGAATTGCTAAAAGAAAATAGCTTTGATACCAAGCTGTGGCGGCCGGATTTGACTCCCGAAACCCGTGCCATCAACGATCTTCTTGACCGTGCACCACAACTATGCACGGAACACTGGTATATCAAGCATAAAATAAATAAGAACATCTTGCGGAATTTAAATCTACATAAAAACACTTCTCAAAAGACAGTTCTACCCTCATGCCTCTGCATGAAGGGAGGACCGATCCGAACCATCGATGATAACCATCATCATGGATGGTTCGCCCAAAAGAATACTCTGATATCCATATACACAAGGTTTAATCAAAAAAAAACCAGGCTTGACATACCAAGCCGTACAATCTCCAACTAAAACTCCTCAAAGTCGCATGAGTCCTCTAGAAGAAGTCCTCTGGAGGTGGCCCTAACTCCTCGCCGGCCGCAAGGTCCGACTCACCGGGGTCAGCGTCTCCTGAAGCCTCGGCAGCTGCTAGTAGTGGACCTGCGACGTATAGTCTATAGGGTGAGCTACATCCTAGCTCAATAGGGAACGGAACACAATTGAACATATAAAATATAACTCACATGTATTCTATGATATGTATGCATGATGTGTCAATGCATTTATTGATGAAAAACAGTTAAAAACACTTCAATTCGTAGATTACTCATGTCTTTTAGTTAATCATGAATGATGCTGAGAAGGCCTAAAGCAAAACTTAAACTTTCAACTTAAGTAGTCCCCGAGCAATATAGCATCGAGCCCCGATGAGATACCCTTCATCGTCATCTATATAGACAGTTTTAAATGTATTCACAGGAATACCAATAGTACCAAGCCCTTTCCACAGGGATTGGTGGCGGAGTTTCACATCTCATCAACACCCAGGGTGTGCTTACTCATGTCTGGATAAGCCTCCGGCCTTGGCCCTACGGATTAGCCGCCATATCGGTCACGGATATCTGCGTCGATCGTGGTTATCCCGCCACGGGTAACCTATCAAACCTCAAATAACAAAATATCGGTGCCTTACATATAGTTATTCACCGTGTAAGTGTGCTATCTTATATCAGTTAGGGCCTATCAAGCATGATTCAATCCTTGGATACATCCACAGGATGTATCCATTCACTACATCACACGATGCCCTTCTCTCTTACTTCTTCATCCCACAGGGATGGCTCATTTATTTACTCTTATGGATATCACACACACACTTTTCACAATTCTTTATGCAGTAAAAATATTGGAATGGAAATTTATATCACTACATACATGCTCTTGTAAAATAAGGTACATGTTCAAGGTGTTCCCTACCTTAGGTCTCTATCGATTCAATGCATCAAGGTCCCACTCGGCTCCTTGTGCCCACTATCATATCACCTATGATACCATTAAACACATTCGAAACATCACAAAAGATGTAATGAATAAGTCTCAAGACCCCCCTAGAGTCTTGAAGTAAGAATCAAAAGCCAACAAGAACTAGGTCAGTCGACTAGTCGAGTTCCTGGTTCGACTAGTCGAAATCCAACTCGACTAGTCGATTCTCAAAATCGATTAGTCGAGGTCCAATTTCGATTAATCGATTCCCCAAATCGATTAGTCGAAATCCCCTGTTCTAACTGTCCAGTTTTCCCTTAAATAATTGAACATACAAAATCGACTAATCGAGTCCAATTCGATTAGTGGAAATCCTTACTCGACTAGTCGAAATTCAATTTCGGCTGGTCGATTTCCCTTACCCCATTTTTACTCCTCACTGGAGGCTCTCAGTCGACTAGTCGACACCCAACTCGACTAGTCGAAATTCAAAGTCGACTAATCGAAATTCAATTCGATTAGTCGAATTCGTGGTCATCTGACTTTTCAACTTCTTGGGGAATTTCGATTAATCGAATCCCAATTTCGATTAGTCGAAATCCCCAGGTTCAGCCTTCTTTGGCTGTTCTTCCCCAATCTTTTCTCAGTTATTTTCTAAGCAATATTCCTACAATTTCCACCCATTTTAACCATAATTTATTCTATAAATCTACACCATTTATTTACAAGAATCTCACCTTAAATCAACCTCAATTTGATTTAAATGTAGGGTTGGAAGGTTAGGGTTTCACTTTTTGAGCAGATCCCCAGCGTCGAATCCGTGGCTTTGATCGCAAGAAATCCCCTTCCAACAACTTGCAATAACTCCTCACTAGCTCCTTTACTCCTCTCTTTCTCTCTCTCTCTCTTCTTTACTCCTCTCAACAACCAAAATATTAAAATTAGGGTTTTCAACCCTTTTTATCTTATCTCTTTTCTCGGTGTGGAGCACATACACACACATCGGTGTATGTTACTCTACACACCCCTCTATCTCTCCACTCTTCTACACTGGTTCACACATCACATCCGCTCATCTCATCTTAAGTTCATCAATGAACTATCTCATGGTCAAACCTAAGACCAAACGGGCACGGATCCCGAGGTCCTCGTTTGACGTGATTTTTTCAGGTTATTACAGAGAGAGAGAGAGAGAGGGTTGAGGATATGCACCCAGACGTAGATATATCTTTGTGCCTATTGATAGGAGTTTGACACGTAGCACCTCTTTCGCTGATGCGACATTCCCACTTTTTTCTCATTTAATCCCTCTTTAACCATAGTTATCACTGAAAGAATCAGAAAGGCAAAGCGTGGTGAGGCGCAGGGGGTACGTACATTCCTGACATCATGATTTGGGTATGATTATATTCGAAAAGGCCACCTTCGAAGCACTTACGCTTCTAGAAAGGAGGCGATTGCGCATCTATACGGCGCGCTATCGTGAATATCATGAAGTGTAGCACTTCCTACCTTCGTCAGTTATAAGCTGTATAGCCGTCTACGCTACCTACATTACCTACCACTGATAGAAGGAAACCCCGTTGTGGCTAACCGTGGTTAGAGCAGATGCACTTTTCACGTGTCCGCTCCCCATTGGGGGTAGTAGAGATATCTCTACGTCCGGGCACATTTTCCCCTTTGCCATATATATGGCATTGGAGAGAATATGCTCGGGCGCGCAGGATGGCTTGTGTGCCCAGTGGCTCGATCACATGCCATGTGGCATGATCCACTCAAAACAAATCCTGTTTTGGGTTGATCAGCCATGCAACATGTGGTTTTAAAAAAATATTATTATTTTGACTTTTTGACTATGACAGCCCAATTTTCCCGTTTCCATGAAATCTTGTATAATATATATTTTTTTCTTACATCATAAACTCAGGAAAAATCGGACCGTCGGATCACACATCACAATCCGAATATAGAAATACTTGGTATATCCATGTATAAGCGTGGAAGTCAACACAGATATCATACCTGCGTGGAATGGTTATTTAGATATTATAAGGCAGATTTAATATTTTCTACTTTATACACTACATCTAGCATCTAATATAAAAGCTAGAGGAAACCACCAATGATGGCCGACCATCACCCAAACAATGGCCTACAAGACATACTTACAAAACCTATAAATCCCCAGACATATTAAGTCCAAATCCAAAGTCCTTAAAATTCACTATACAAACCCAAAATATGCCTAGTCTAAATCCTCACCTAGGGTAGAATTTCCCAAACTGGGGATCCCGCTCTTTTCTCTGGTACCAGCAAATTTAGACCAACACCTATGCCTGTGATGTATAGTTGGGGAATGAGCTGCAGTCCAAGCTCAATAGGGAATAACAAAGCTAAATCACTTATTTTAAGTATTCTCATTCATGAATCTTGATGCATAGATAAAAATAGTTTAAATAAATAAGACTTTAGCTGTAATGTCAAAACATATCCTTTCATGGACGTAAATAATCATGCTGAAATTAATGCATATCGGATAAAAAAGAAGCGTAACAAGAACTTGAAACATGCCAAGCAAAGCAAGTCACAAGAATGCATAATAAGAATTCACAAACGCGATCAAATATCAAGCCATCAAGCCCTTGAGCTACGTTAATAGAGTCACTTGAACTAAGAAATCAAGCCCCTGAACTACGTTAACAGGGCCACTTGAACCAAGACATTGAGCCTCTGAGCTATGTTAACAAGATCACTCAATTCAAGAAAGCCAAGCCCCTGAGCTACGTTAACAGGTCACTTGGATCGAGATGTATTTCCAAGCCCCTAGGCAAGTTAGTAAGGTCACTTGAATCGGATTTCTAAGCCCCTGAGCAAGTTAGCAGGTCACTTGAGCCATTACCAAGCCCCTGAGCAAGTTAGCAGAGTTACTTGAATCGAATCTCACAATCACAGAAACACGAATTCATGACACGAGTCACATGACATATACATGATTCATCCAACGAGAGTTGTCTTAGCAGATCGAGCGCATATATAAATATCCATCAGAGATGAAGGACGCGAACTGACAGCAATGCTAAAAACAAATCACAGAATTGAAATACGTGTCGAAGGTGTGCAAATTTCATATCAAATGTGTGTACAAAAACATGCAAATCAAGCTAGCGAATACCCGAATTGTATATTTCAAAACATGTCAATATTCTTGTTTAGCAGTTATAGAAAATAACATTTAAATACTTGCATCAATAACATGAACTTCGAGAAAAACACGGATTTAACAAGATGTTCTTCCCTACCTTTGTTCACGAGATACGTAAATCGATGTAACTTTTTTATACGCGCACTCTCGATTATCAACTTACATCACATTCATGATGATGTATTAAGGATAGATCTTAATTTCTAACAATTTCGACGTATTTAAGTGTTTTCTCAAAACTGAGGTAGAAATTGGCAAGTTCATGCTAACTTAAAATTTGACCCAACTTCTGGCTAAATTTTAACCTTTATAACTTTATATTCATAAGTTGATTAATTCATAAAAGTTGTAGATCTCGTTGTCCTATTTCAACGCTATAAGAATTGCGTCAATCAGAGTTCGGAACAAAAAGTTACAACCAAAATACCGAGACTGCAGCAGTCACGTGAGAGAGTTTCAGCGGCACGCCCAGCTCGGGCAAGCGAGCCTAAAGCTTGGGCAAGAGATTGAGTGCGATTTTGCACGTTTTGAGTTTTTAAAACCTATTTTTACATCAAAATTTAATCTTTTTTATCCTAATCTTTTGCACACATTTAAGCAACCTATATTATGTTTAATACATGAAAGAATCACGCTATTTATCTCTTTAAATCGGACACGAAGCATTCCCGATGATCGGATCAAAGAATTGGCTTTCACGCTTCGCAAATGTAACATCCCCAAAATTTAGATTTTGAATAGAACCTCGAAAAGTGTGCCCGGCTGGTCACAAGCTTGACCAAGCAGACATCAACTTAATGACTTACATTTAAGTAAGTTTGATGTGAATGTACTTGTCTGTGTGTGGGTTGGATTCTTTCTTTTAAGTCACACACACTTGTTATAAGTGTATGAGTTTGGCACCAAAAACCTGAAATGAACTAAGTAGCCTTAGGAGTAAAAGAGAAGTTATTTCTCTTTATTGGGTGGTTAGGAATTTATGAATAGAGAGAGAGCCTAGAGGAAGGGAGAGAGTAAATGCTAAGGAGAGTTAGTGCGGATTCGAATTGGAAGGCGTGCTCAAGCATTAACTCCGGAGACGACGCATTGGAGTTTGTTAGAGTCGGAGCTAGGAACCCTAGCCTTTGAGCCAAACCATTAAATCAACCAAGGGTTAATTTGAGTTGAGTTTTTATTGGATTTTAATGAATATGTTGTTATGCATTAGCTCTAGGATAGATTGGTTAAATGTTAAATTGAAAATATAGAAAAGAAAGGAGAAATGAAAGAGAGGAAGGCTGGAAGAAACGCCCACAAAGGGCTGGATTTCTTACCAAATCGATTGATCGATTCGTAAAATCGATCAATCGATTTTGACCTAGAAGTTAGCTGGGCAAAATTGCCCGAAATCGATTGATCGATTTGAAATCGATCAATTGATTTGTGGATTTCAATTAATCGATTTTAAATCGATTAATCGTCCGAGCACTTCCAGTGGCTGGAAAATCAGAGCTTCGGAAAACCGATTGATCGATTTGAGAAATCAATCAATTTATTTTAGAATTTCGATTAATCGATTTTGGGGATTCGATTGATCGATTTTGGAGATCGATCAATCGATTTGGACAAGACTTTGGGATTCTAGGAGGGTCTTGTACCTTCTTTATTACATCTTTCTTGATGCTTTATTTATATTATGGTGTATCATAGATTATACGAATGAGTGTAAGCATAGGAAACACCTTGGATCTTAACGCTTGATGAATTATATGTGTGAGGTAGGGAACGCCTTGAACATATATTTTAATAGCAAGAGCATATATGTAGTGATATAGAAATGAAGACTTATACATATAAATGTGAATCTTAAGTGTGTGTGTGTGTGAACACAAAGTAAAGTAAATAAGTATGTGACGTCCCCAGGAGATGTGAATGTCATAAGAGCATCTGTGTGATGCATTGAGTTGGACATCTCAGGGATGTATGTGAAAATATAAAGCAAAGTGAATGAGATCGATAAGGCTTAATCTACTATATTTAGTATAATCACACGATGAATAACTATATGTAGTGCACTTTTGATATTTAAGGTTTGGAAAATACCCCACCGACGTGGCGGGATACCCACGATTAACTCGACAGGATATCCTTGACCGGTACGACAGCAAATCCGTACACCAATTGCACATCCCAAGGATGTATGTAAGTATGTATGAGATTTAAACTCCATCGCCTATGAGAAAGGGACCTGGGTAGTATTGAATGAATGAATAATGATATGAAAATTAGTTTGATTAGACGACGATGGAGGGTATTCCATCGGGCCCTCGACGCTATAGTAAGTCGAGGAATATTTAAGTTACGATTTAAGTCTTTAGGCCAAATCACTGTCTTATATGAGCAAGTTGAGAAAAAATGAACACATGTAGTAACAGTAACATCCAGTGCATCTTTTCAGTCATTTAAATTATTTTTCCAGCTAATTCATTGATACATCATGCTGCTAATTATCATGGAATATATGTGAGAGATTAACTTATATGTTCATTCAGTTGTTTCCCTATTGAGCTAGGATGTGCTCACCCTTTAGACTACACGTCACAAGTCCTGTGCTTGTAACTACTGCTACTTAAGGAGGTGTAGATCCGGAGGATTCAGATTACGTACCTGGGGAGGATTTGGAGCCCCCTCCTGAGGACTTCTTCTAAAGGACTCTTGCGTACTTTGATCTAGTTTTTGAGAGAGTACTGTACGGCTTGGTATGCCAAGCTATTTTGAGAAAATATAATTAAACAAATGATATATTCTTTTGGCGAACCATCCAGGGTAACTATTGTGGCGTTACTGATGGTTCGGGTGGGTTCTTTTGCTCATGCGTTGGCATGAGAGTAGAACCATCTTTTGTTGCTTGATTATACCAATGTTTCGTGCAGGCTTATGAGGCGCGACCTTGAGGGTCATGCTGATGGCATGAGTTTCGGGGCTGAAATCTGGGCTGTCACAGTTGGTATCAGAGTCGTTTCTTTTAGAATTTCTAACAATTCTTGATTTTTTCAGAGTATAGGGACTTCTGCTAATGAAACTTTGGTTTCATGTGCAAACCGTTATGTCTTCTAGAGGAAGAAGAGGTCGACCCAGGGGCAGTTATGAGAGAAACTTACGAAGCAAAGATCATTTTATCTCGGCTATAAATAGAGTACCGATGGAGAATAGAGAGGCCCCATGGAGTAGTGGCCAGGCAGAGAACCAAGATAGAGATCGTCAAGAGAGCGATAAGAGAGAATATGAAAGAGTTAGAGAAAGAAATGAGGAGAGAGAAGAGCGTCAGGGGATGATATATACTATGGAAACCATGACAACAAGCAGTGTCCTTGGCAGCTCACAATGCCAATGAGCAGCATCAGCCACCTACACCTCCAGTAGGTCCTACACCGCCAGTGCCCATAGCATTTACAGATTTTAGGAGGATGCATCCTCCTAGCTTTTCAGGGCAAGTAGAGCCAATAGATGCAGAGAATTGGCTAAGTAAAATGGAGAAGGTGTTTAACGTGCTTACATGCACAGAGGACGAGAGTGTCAGATGGCCAACTTATATGCTTGATGAGGCGGCAGGCCCTTGGTGGAAGTCCGTTTCTAGGACTAGGGCTCAGGAGACCTCAGGATTGCCCTAGATGTGGGAGGAATTCGTAGAGGAATTTAACAACCAATACTTCCCTGAAGTTGTACACAATCAGATGGAAGTAAACTTTTTACAGCTTGAGCAGGGAAGAATGTCAGTTAGAGAGTATGGGGTTGAGTTTATGAGGCTTGCTCGCTTTGCTCCTGATTTTGTAGTCACAGACCTAATGAAAGCAAAATGACTATAACGCGGCTTGAGGCCGGACATCAGGGGGAAAGTAGCAGCGTTTGAGTTGAAGGAGAGGTCATGAGCAAAGCCTTGATTATTGAAGAGGATAATGAAGACAAATATAGAAAAAGGGATCAGTCAGGTAGAGGAAGAGTGGATCAGAGTAAGGTTGGGAATTACGAGCCGGTGAACAAAAAGTCGAGATTCGCAGCACCTATTCAGAGTCAACCGTTCCAACCCGGGTATGTTAGACCGGCGCAGTAGACAAACTATCAGAGACTACCTGTGCTTGCGTCGAGGAGGCCAATAAGATATGAGAGCCCTGCTACCACCACTAGAGCCGCAGTTACATAGGATTTCTCACGAGCAGCGTCTACGACAGTGGAGATTTATGCCAAGTGTGGCAAGTCTCATAAGACAGAAGAGTACAGAAGGGGTACTCGGGGTTGCTATAAATGTGGAAAGGTGGGCCATATTATCCGAAATTGTCCTGAGATGGCTAAGAAGAGAACGGCTTTTGTTTCAATGCCACGACCTATACAAGCAAGGAAGCTGATCATACAAGGAAGAGCCTATGCAGTTACGACTCAGGAAGCACACAATACCACTGACGTGATCCAGGGTGAGATTTCTTTTAAATAAAGAAATTCAATTCTTAAAAAAAGTTTTTAGATAGAGAAGGTGCATCCATATATGAAGTAGAATAGACTAATTCTCTTTCATAATTTTGATGTATATAGTATGCTATGTATATAAATATGTATGCTTTATAGCTACTTTAGAAGTGTACGGCAAGGGGAGTGACTTAACTTGTGAGGCAAGGGTGTTGATAGACCCCGGGGTCTAGCCACTCATTTACTACTCCTCGTTTCGCAAAAAAGATGAAGGTCAACCCAGAGACGTTGGATTTTATCTTAGCGGTATTTATCCCGATTGGGAAATCGGTCGATACAGAAAGGGTTTGTAAATCGATGATAGTGACCATCAGGGACGGAGATGACTTTGAACTACCGGCGAATTTGATTTTGTTAGACATGCAAGGATTCGACGTGATCCTTGGCATGGACTAGTTGTCACAGCATTGTGCGACGGTAGATTGCAAGAACAAGGTTCTCATCTTTCGACCTAATATAAGGAGATCGTTCCGATTTCGAGGAGAGAGATCGATATTTATGCTACTTATTTCTGCAATCAGGGTCGAGCGTTTGATCAGAAAGGGGTGCAATGGTTACTTGGCATTCTTGAAAGAAGATAAGGAAGGGAAGAACATTGTCTCAGAGATAGTTGTTGTGACAGCCCGGATTTCAGCACCTCGAAACCCGTGCCATCAGCACGATCCTCCAGACCGTGCCCCAAAGCTATGCACGGAATATTGGTATAGTAAGCACAAATAAATAAGTAAAGCAATTAATCTCATAAAGCGGAAATGATTAATACGCCCAACTGGCATATGCAAAAAGGCAATTCTACTTTCATGCTACTGCATGAACAGAGAACTGACCCGAACCATCTGTGATAAACAGATCACCCCAGATGGTTCGCCAAAAGAATAATCCAATTTAATTACATGTTTAACAAAAAAAAGGCTTGACATATCAAGCCGTACAACTAGCTCTCAAAACTACTCTCTGTCAAAGTACACAGCAGAGTCTCCTAGAAGAAGTCCTCGGGTGGAGGCTCCAACTCGTCTCCAGGTACGTAATCCGAATCACCCGGATCTACGTCTCCCGAAGCCTCGACAGCTGCTATCAATGGACCTGCGACGTATAGTCTAAAGGCGTGAGCTACATCCTAGCTCAATAGGGAACCAACATAATGAACATATAAATCAAAACTCACATATATTCTATGATATTCTAAGCATGATATGTTTATGCATTAGCTAGAAAATAGTTCAAAAGATGGTAATTTCATTCAAGATTTACTGGTAATTTGTATGTCTTACTTTACTGTTGATTTATCATGAATGACACTGAACAGGCCTAAAGCAAAACATAAATCTTCAACTTAAGTAATCCCCGAGTAATATAGCATCGAGCCCCGATGAGATACCCTTCATCATCGTCCAAATAGACGGTTGTTATAAAGTATTCCCTGAGAATACGACCCAAGCCCCTTTTCATTAGGCGGCGGGGTTAAAAACTCATCTCAACATCCCTGGGATGTGCTTACTGTTATGGATAAACCTCCGCACTGGTATACGGATTGGCCGCCGTACCGGTCACGGATATCCTGCCGCATCAGTCATGGGTATCCCGCCACGTCGGTGGGGTATCTTATCAAACCTCAAATAACAAAAATAACATGTGCTTTATATATAGTTATTCACAGTGTAAGTGTGATATCTTATATCAGTTAGGCCTCAACAGTAATTATTCAATCATATACATACATCCCTGGGATGTATACATACCCGCATCACACCTGATGCCTTTATTACTTTCTCATCCCATGGGGATGTCTCAATCTCATTAGATTACTTATTCTTAATTACTTACATCACACAGATGCCTTTATCACATTCTTGGTGTCACACACGCACCCATTTTCACAAAGCTTTTCATAATTAAAACAACTTCAAATTTGATAATTATATCACTACATACATGCTCTTGAAATTAAAGTACATGTTCAAGGTGTTCCCTACCTCAATTCTTTGAAGGTCCAAGCATCAAGGTCTCACGCTCCTTTGTGCTCGCCACACGCATTTCACCTATGGTACATCATAACACATGTAATACATCACTAAAGATGTAATGAAGAAGGTTCTGGACCCTCCATGAATCTTAAAGAAAACTTAGAAAGTTAAGCAAAACTGTCAAAGTCGATTAATCGATTCCCAAAATCGATTAATCGAAACCCAAATCGATTAATCGATTCTCAAAATCGATTAATCGAGATTCAAATTCGATTAATCGATCCCCAAATTGATTAATCGAAATCTCTAACATACTAAGGTCAATTCTCAAATCGAGTGGTCGAAATCTGAAATCGATTAATCGAAATCCAAAATCGATTAATCGATTTCTCAACTCGATTAGTCGATTTTTTCAGGTCTCCTTTCTCCAGCCACTAGAGGTACCCAGTCGATTAGTCGATTTCCAAATCGACTAATCGAAATCTAAATCGATTAATCGAAATACAATTCGATTAATCGAAATCGGGCTTTCATGACTTTTCAACTTCCAGGCCAAAATCGATTAATCGAACTCCAATTTTGATTAATCGATTTGGCCAGATTCAGCCCCCTTTCGGGCTGTTCTTCCAAATCTTTCTCCTTTCTCTTCTATGCCTTTAATCTACTCTTTTAAGTATATTTGACCGAATTTAAACATCTACTACCTATGCATTAACATTAATTTAAAGCTCACCTTCAATCAATCCTCAAATTGATCAAGATCTAGGTTGGAATGGCTAGGGCTCTAACTTTTCGTTTCAACGATCCTAACGCGTTGAATTCGACAATCAATGCTAACTCCTCTTTATTTGCATTAACTCCACTTCTATAACTCCTCTTTGCTCTCTCTCTCTCACTCTCTCTCTCTCTCTTCTTAACTCTCTCCTCAACAACCAACAAAAAGGAAAACTAGGGTTATTAAAACCCTTATATCCTCTCTTGGCTTCGGTGTTAAGCGCATACACCAGAGATAGGTGTACGTAGCCCAAAACAACAACATTCACTACCCTTAAGTCACATTTGCATCACATCAATTCATCACTCCATGAATTCAAGGTTTGACCATCACTTGGTCAACCTACGATCAATCGGGCATGGATCTCGAGGTCAAAGTCAAACGATTAATTTTTTCGGGATATTACATTCTCCCCACATTGGGAATTTTTGTCCTCGAAAATAACCCAAAGGTGCTCGCTTGGGTACCCCACACACTGGAGTGTCACGTAGTTACTTAGTTATGAAATTTAATTGCGCATCACACAGTACAAGAATAAAACTAATGCAAGGACATTCAAAACTGATATGTATTCCATTAACTTTTCAAAATTTATAACTTGTTTAATTACATCATTTTAATTACATCAAAAGTGCCAAAATCAGTCATACAAAAAGAAACATCCTCGTCTCAGTCTCACGCCGTCCCCTCTCCTGGATGATCTGATGTAGGGGCAGGCTGCTCTAGTGGAACTGGCTGTACTGGCGGCTCTGGGTAGGTCGTCTCCATACTCTGTGGGTGGCCCATCTCAGGTGGCTGCCGGGGCGCCGAGCCAGATGCATCGGTAGCCGATGTGCTAGCATGATAGACTGAACCGGTATGGAAGGCGGTCCGACCTGCTGTCCATGCCTCCTCCTGAGCTAGACGTTGCTGGTAGTCCAACGGATAGATGTACCGCATAGTGTGGTACATCAGAAAGTCCATCCACCGGTTCATCCGCTTGTTGTTGGCCTCTATCTTGGCCAACACGTCCTCGATCGTCGGAGCCTGGCGAGCCGCTCGCCAGCGATATGAAGAAATCGGTGTGGCCGCCACGGACTGCGCTGGCGGCATAGGTGAAGCGGTAGTATGGGAGGGTGCCCCATCCGCTGGTGGCTCAACCGGATGTGCCCCACCCACGGGTGGGTTCGGATGTGGTGGTGGGGGTGGTGGTGGTGCCACTGCTGCTGGTACTGCTGGTGCGGGACCCGGAGCCGGTAGGGTCCGCTTCAATAAATTGTAGCTACGGCTCCATGAAGAGTTTGAAAACGTCTTCACTCGGTCCGTCGCCCGCTCCTCATGGGGCGATATCGTGTACTCGGGAGCATTAGAGTAACACTCCAACATGCTCGAGATGAGTCGAGGGTAGGGCATCTTTTCTTTGGGCCTCAAGTTGCCCTTCATCAACTTGCCCTTAATGTATCTCATCCCCTCTAGGATGAGCATTGTGGCGTCAAACCACCGGCCACAAAAGGTCGCATAGAGTGCCTGTTGCACTTCTTCCACCCGCTCAGTGTCGTGTCTCAATGGGTAGAGATTACACTTGATTATGGAATCAAGCATCCACATGTAGTGGGGAAGGTCGACCCTCTTAATGGAGGATCCCGACCCCTTCTTCCCGTTGGTCATGCGGGTTATGATCTCCTCAAATCTTACCTCCTCCTCGAAGGGTGGAAGGAGGGTGGTCTCGGGTGTAAAGTCGAGGTAACACTCAAATACCTCATGGATGTGGCGACGGGTGAATGAGTAGTCGCGACCCTCTATCTTGGTCAAAATGATATCGTCGATAGGGCCGTCCGTTAGCCCTTGGTAGAATAAATGGACCAATCGTGGGTAGTAGGACCCACGGATGGGTTTCAAAATGTTGTCGAGACCGGCATTTTGGAGGTAATTACGAGCCCATTGGGTCTCGCCCGGTACATCGGGATTTGTGAATAGGGTTTGATCGATGATGTACTCGATCTCGAAAGTCTTAGCCGCCCACCACTTGTTGGGTTAGATTACATTGGTGGGTGGTGGTGGCATGGGCGTAGACTCGCGTGAAGACTCGGGCGAAGTCGCGCTTGTCGAACCGGAGGTGGTCTCCGATGCCGACGGTGATGGAGTCCTCACCGGTGATGGGGTAGGTGGTGGCGGTGCGGCGTTCTTACGCCGTACCGGAAGTTTAGAGGTTGCCTTTTTGAAAGACAACCGAGTTTTGGGCCGCATTTTTGCAAAAAATTCAAGAAAACTAGGGTTTACTAATTCAAATTGAAGAAAGAATTTGAATCTAGGGTTTACCTTAGGTTTTTTATTCGATGTCACGCGATTTCGATCCGAAATCAATGCAAAATGCCCAAACCCTAGGTTGCAAAATCAGTCGGAGAGGAGAAGAAGAAGAAGGCGCATAAGAAAATTTCCAAATGATTTCGAATGGAGTGAAAAACCCCTTCGATTTATATATATAGGCCCCAGTTCGATTAATCGAAATTCAAATTCGATTAATCGAGTTTTAAAACTGGGTTCAGCTGCGCGAAATTGATTAATCGATTCCAAAATCGATTAGTCCAAACTCAAAATCGATTAATCGAAACCATTTCGATTAATCGAAATCGTATCCGTTTAAATTTTTAAGTTTTGGAGCTCACTGGCGTGAGCCAGTCGATTAATCGAAATTCCAAAATCGATTAATCGAGACTTACTTCGATTAAGCGAAATCGTGCAGTCCTTCAATTTTTTTCCAAATTTATTAAGTAACTCGATTAGTCGAACTTCCAGTTCGATTAATAGAAATTCCAAATCGATTAATCGAATTTCACTTCGATTAATCGAAATCATATATCATACTTCAAAATTTTCTAAATTCCTTAAGTGACTCGATTAATCGAATCCCCAGATCGATTAATCGAAATCATAAATCGATTAATCGAAACCCAGATCGATTAATCGAAATTTCACTTTGTCATTTTTCTGAATCCTTATCAAATTTTTAGTCGCTGGCACTTGCCAGTTGACTAATCGACTAAAATCGATTAATCAAATTTCCAAATCGATTAATCGATTTGAAAATCGATTAATCGGTTTTGATCAGATTCTTTAAACTTTCAAAATTTTCTGTTTCCTTGATTTCTCTTGGTAATTTATGATACCAATTGGTCATTGGTTCTACAAAACACATCATCACGGCCATGTCGTGGCCATGATGAATTCCAATTTCGCATTCAACACTGTAATTGAGACTCCATGTGGATAATATTGTCCTTTTTATAAATTGATCATAAGATCGATGTTGAATTACACACATAGCTTAAATCCACAAACATGCTTGCGGTGACATAATTTTTGCTCTCAAGTCGTCGCAAATAAGGCCAGATATTGTTCTTTCACATCGGCCTCTCGTTCCCATGTAGCTTCTTCGGCTGGATGATGCTTCCATCGGACAAGTACTAATGGAATCACTTTTGTTCGCAACATTTGTTCCTTTCGATCTAAAATTTCCACCGGCTCTTCGATTATAGTTATGTCCTCATGCATCTCAAATAATTGACCGCTCAACACGTGATCAGGGTCATTAAGGTACTTCCTGAGCATAGACATGTGGAACACATTGTGTACTTGATCGAATAACGGTGACAATCCAATGCGGTAAGCTACTTCCCCTACTCGACCCAAAACTTCAAAAGGTCCAAGATAGCGGGGACTTAGCTTCCCTCTCTTTCCAAATCTCATCACCCCCTTCATAGGTGACACTTTCACAAACACATATTCACCCACCTTGAAGTCTACACTCGTCTGCTTGATATCGGCGTAGCTTTTCTGTCTGCTCTAAGCCGCTTTGAGTTTTGCCCTTATCATCCGAACATAGGTGGCATTATCTTCAAGTATTTCGGGTCCCAAAATGAATTTCTCACTCGTTTCTCCCCACTATATGTGGATGGTTGATTCAATAATCAAGTGCAACCTTTACCCAATGCGCCACGACACTAAGCGCGTAGAGAAAGTGCAACAGGCACTTTATGCGGCCTTCTGTGGCCGTTGGTTTGACACAACCATGCTCATCCTAGAAGGGATGAGGTACATTAAGGGTAAGTTGATGAAGGGCAACTTGAGGCCCAAGGAGAAGATGCCATATGCTCGGCTCATCTCGAGCATGTTGGAGTGCTACTCCGACGCCCCCGACTATACCATATCGCCCCACGAGGTGAGGGCTACGGATTGTGTGAAGCAATTCTCCATTGCTTCATGGCGCCGTAGCTACAACCTTCTCAAGAAGACCCTACCAGCAGTAGTCGCACCACTTCCACCCCCACCACCGCAGCAGGATCCAACCGTTGGGGGAGCACCACCAGTGGGGGACGCCCCACCAGTCATTCCACCACCTGAGGGAGCCCCAACTCACCCCTCAGTGTCAGCTGGGCAGCAGCCCATTGTGCCACCTTCCACCATATCAGCTACACCACCATCTCGATCAATCGCGGCAACACCTACTTCATCCTACCGCCGCCGCGCAGCTCACTCCGGCCCTACCATTGAAAATGTGTTGGCCCGCATGGAGGCCAACAACGAGCGGATGAACCGGAGGATGGACTTTCTGATGTTACATGCACTCCGCTACATCTACCCATTGGACTACCAGCGGCGCCTCATGCAGGAGGAGGAGTGGACAGCAGGCCGGACCGCCTTCCATAAGAGTCCAGTCTTCCATCCGAGCACATTCGGCACCACAATGACCCGGCGACCGAGATGGGTCACCCACAAGCCACGAGCGACCCAGCCCCACCAGTAGCGGCCGTCCCAACTGAGCTACCACCTCGAGCCTACTGATCAGATCCGCCCACTGAGGGGACGGCATGAGCTACAACCGATATTTATATTTCCGTTGTATTTGTATGCACATTTTGTTAGATTATATATGTATTAAACCAAATTGTACATTTTTGAGTAAATGAATAGAACAACGTTTTGTCATATTTTTTTCAGTAGTCTAATCCTTGGTACAGTCTATGTAAGGTCGTTGTTAGTACTATGTGTGGGGTGACTTACTAGACCACCTCACCTACGTGTGTGTGTGGGGGGGGGGGGTTACCCAAAATGAAGCGCCCTTGGGTTATTTTCGAGGACAAAAATTTCCAAGGTGGGGAGGATGTAATATCTCAAAAATTTGCGTTAAACGATGACCTCGAGATCCGTGCCCGATTGGTCATAAGTTTGATCAAGTAGGAGTTCACTAGTTGACTCGAGAAGTGATGAACGAATATGATGTGAATATGAGGTAAGTAGGTGGAGTGTAGTGTAAATCTAGAGTCATATACACCTATCGAGGTGTATGTGCTCAACACAAAGAGAGTAGGGATATAAGGGTTTAAAGAACCCTAACTTCATTGTTTTGGGTTGTTGAAGAGAATTAAGAAGAGAGAGAGAGAGAGAGAGAGAGAGAGAAGTAAAGAGAGTTGTTAAACAAGGAGTAAATGCAAGCCAAGGGGGAAGGGATTCGAGTATTTAAAGCCGAATTCAACGCAAAGGTTCCTTTGGAGCTAAGGCTGGAACCCTAGCTATTCCAACCTCTAGATCCAATCAAATTGGGATTTGATTGAGGTAAATTTTGTTGAATTAAATGCATAGATTGTAGGAGTTTAATTGTAGTCAAGAATACTTAAAATCATAGGATAAAGGCTTAGAAAAAGAAAGAAAAATAGGTTGAAGAGGAATTGGAAGATCAGCCTGAGAGGGGGCTGAATCTGACCAAATCGATTAATCGAAATGGGAGTTCGATTAATCAATTTTGGTCTGGAAGTTGAAAAGTCAGGAAAGCCTGATTTCGATTAATTGAAATGGTTTTCGATTAGTCGATTTGAATTTCGATTAGTCGATTTGGAATTCTACTAATCGACTGGGTACCTCCAGTGACTGGAGGAAAGTAACCTGGGGAAATCGACTAATCGAATTGGAATTTCGATTAATTGATTTCAGATTTTGATTAATCGATTTGGGATCGATTAATCGATTTTGTGATTTCAATTACTCGAGTTAAGAATCGACTTCATTAAGTTAGAGACTTCGATTAATCGATTTGGGATCGATTAATCGAATTTAAATCTCGATTAATCGATTTTGGGAATCGATTAATCGAATTGTGTTTTGATTAATCGATTTTGGGAATCGATTAATCGACTTTGACAGTTTTGTTTGACTTCTTAGTTTGGCTTTGAGATTCTCGGAGGGTCTTGGAACTTCTTTGTTACATATTTAGTGATGAGTTACATGTGTTATGTTGTACCATAGGTGGTACGTGTGATCATGAGCACAAGGAGCCGCGTGGGACCTTGATGCTGGGAAATTTAAAGACTTGAGGTAGGGAACACCTTGAACATGTACTTTAATTTCAAGAGCATGCATGTAGTGATATAATTATCAAATGTGAAGTTGTTTTAACTGTGAAAAGCTTTGTGAAAATGGGTGTGTGTGTTACACCAAGAATGTGATAAAGGCATCTGTGTGATGCAAGTAACTAAGAACAAGTAATCTAATGAGATTGAGACATCCCCAGGGGATGAGAAAGTAATAAAGGCATCAGGTGTGATGCGGGTATGTATACATCCCAGGGATGTATACATAGGATTGAATAATTACTGTTGAGGCCTAACTGATATAAGATAGCACACTTACACGATGAACAACTATATGTAAAGTACTTGCTATTTTTATTATTTAAGGTTTGGAGGATACCCATGACGTGGCGGAGGATATCCGTGACTGCGGCGAATCCGAATCCATTACACGATGAGGAGGTTTATCCGTAACCGTAAGTACATCCCAGGGATGTTGTGTGATATTTAACATCGCCGCCTAGTGAGAAAGGGGCTTGGGTCATATTTTCAGGAAATATATTTTTTACAACTGTCTAATTAGATGACGATGAAGGGTATCTCATCGGGGCTCGATGCTATATTGCTCGGGGATTACTTAAGTTGAAGATTTAAGTTTTGCTTTAGGCCTGTTCAGTGTCATTCATGATAAATCAACAGTAAAGTAAAACATGCTAACAACCAGTAAACTTAAATGTAAATTCATCAGATTTGAACTATTTTCTTTCAAAAGCATAGACACATCATGCTTAGAGTATCATGGAATATATGTGAGTTTTAACTTATATGTTCACTGTATTTGTTCCCTATTGAGCTAGGATGTAGCTCACCCTTTAGACTATACGTCGCAGGTCCATTGATAGCAGCTGTAGGGCTTCGGGAGACGTAGATCCGGGTGATTCGGATCACGCGCCTGGAGACGAGTTGGAGCCTCCACCCGAGGACTTCTTCTAGGAGACTCTGCTGTGTACTTTGATAGAGAGTCAGTTTTGAAAGCAGATTTGTACGGCTTGGTATGTCAAGCCTTTATTTTTATAACATGTAATTAAACTGAATTATTCTTTTGGCGAACCATCTGGGGTGATCTGTATATCACCGATGGTTCGAGTCAGTTCTCTGTTCATGCAGTGGCATGAAAGTAGAACTGTCTTTTGCGTATGTCAGTTGAGCATATTAACTGTTTTCCGCTTTATGAGATTAATTGCGTTATTTATTTAATTGTGCTTGTTATACCAATGTTCCGTGCATAGTTTTGGGGCACGGTCTGGAGGATCGTGCTAATGGCACAGGTTTCGGGGTGCTGAAATCCAGGCTGTCACACTAATTGTATCTTCACATGTATGCTTATAAGTTTGAACCGTTTATATAATCAAAAGTTGAGCGTTTAGGCCAACTTATTCAAGGAATGAATGAAACGAATGTAAGTTGTAAATCTACCGTTGTGCGATTCAAATGCATGGCTTAATGGGAATCGCATCATGAGAAATGGATGGCCAAAAGGTGCTAAGGAATAAACGAAAGGTCCGCAAGTGACTTACCTAAAAGCCATAGACAAACGGACGAAAATGACAATAGGAAGTGAAAGAAAATAAAATGCAAAATTTTTTGAAATTTGCTATCAAAATCGACTAATCAATTTCCAAATCGATTAATCGATTTTGGAAATCAATCAATCGATTTTGTTCGATCGAACGACTGGCACACGCCAGTGAGATACAAAACTTGGAAATTTAATAGCAGCAAAAATCTATTAATCGAGATGAATTCGATTAATCAATTTTGAAAATCGATCAATCGATTTCGCGAAGCTGATGTTAAGTTATAAAAATTGTTCAATCGCTTTTTGAAATCGATCAATCGATTTTTGCCTATATAGGCCAGATTTGGGATTTTTCTTCCCATTCGAATTTCAATTTGTTTTTTTTCATTTGGGCGCCTGTTTTTCTCCCTCTTTTAGCTACCATACCAGCTAGGATTTGAAGGCTTTGCGGATAGATTTTGGATCAAAACCCTAGCCATTCGGATTGAACGCTCACGATAAACCCTAATTTTTCACTTTTCCTGTCAATTTGAGTTGTTGCAGCCATAGATTTTTGAGTTTTCTTGATTTTAGACCCACAATGCCTCCTAAAACTAGGTTAGCTTCTAAGCAAGCTATCTCTAAGCTACCGGTTCAGCGTAAGAACGTCGCCTGCACCTTCATTATCATCATCACCATCCGCATTAGATTCATCGTACTCGACGGACACGTCATCACGCGAATTGTTGCCCCCACCCCCACCACTCGAAAATTTTCCCCAACCAAATGAATGGTGGGTAGCAAAACAATTTGAATACGAATACATTATTGACGAGGCCTTATTTACCGATTCTGACATCGAGGGGGAAACCCAATGGGCCCGACAATACCTTCTAAATGCGGGTCTCGATAACCTTTTGAAACCGTTGCACGAGTACTACTACCCTAGACTCGTGCGATTATTTTGCCAAAACCTACAAAAGGGCCGCGTAGATGACACTGTTATGACCGAGATCGATGGTCGTAAATACATATTCACCTGACGCCATGTCCACGAGTCCTTAGAGTGCTACCCAAACCACGTGCCCGAAACAAATCTTTTTCCTCCCTTCCCACAGCTCATCGATTATGAGGAAATTAGAACGGAATTAACGAGGGGAAATAAGGGTTCCGGCAAATCTATACGGAGGGTAGACCTACCTCCTTACATGTGGATGTTTAATTCGATAATCAATTGTAATCTTTACCCTATGCACCACGACACGGAGCGGGTAGAGTTGGTCCAACAGGCCATATATGAGACATTCCGCGACCGCTGGTTCGACGCTACCAAGATTGTCTTTGAGGGGATGATTTATATAAAGGGGAAAATGATGAAAGGTTCATCCCATTGAGACCCAAGGAGCATATGCCCTACGCTTGGCTGATTTCAAGTATGTTGGAATGCTACTCTTACGCCCCAGAGTGTACGATTTCTCCCGCCGAGCGCAAGGCCACCAACCACGTGAAATATTATTCCATAGCTACGTGGGCCGTAGCTACCGAGTGTTGAAAAAGGCCTTACTAGTTGAGGGACCAGTACCTACCCAGGCTGGCGATGCACCACCACCACCACAGCAGGACCCACCAGTAGAGGGAGAGCAGCCTCATGACCCATTACCACCTGAGGAGCATCCTTCAGTGTCACCTCCCGGTCCTTCACAGTCCACTCCTACTACTTATGCACGAGCTCACCGGACGCGAGCATCTTAGGCCCCTGCGCCGAGTAATATTCATGATGTTCTCACCCTTATGGTGGAGAACAATCGACAGATATTGGAGCACCAGCTGCGCATGGAGGAGACCACCACACGCATGGACCACAAGCTAAATTTTCACGAGGCCTTGCTCTACCAGATGATGCAGTACATGTATCCCATTGATTACCAGTAGCGCATTGCGGCGGTGAGGATATGGACTCCTAATGCTCCGGGCTCTGGTACGCATGCGGCTGATGAGGAGGACCAACCAAGGGATGGGACGGCGTGATTGTTCGTGTTGGCTTTTCTTTTTGGATCGTAATTACTTTTTGAGTATTATAATTATTTTGAAAATGTTATGAAAGGAACTATCTGGCATGAATGCCATTGATTTTGGGAATTGTACTTATTTTGGTACGGGAAATCGCTGTATGGAATGCAGATCCGTTTTCAATTAGTACATTCTTTTGACTTGTGCGTAATTACTCCAAATTATTAAAAATGAAATTCGTCTTCATGCAGAATGTGTGGTATTTTCTTTTGAATGAAATCACACCTGTCAATGTGTGCGGGTATTCCACAGGGAAGCCATTGGGCACACATTTTCGAGGACGAAAATTTCTAAGGTGGGGAGAATGTAACATCCCCGAAATTTAGGCTTTGAACAGTGACCTCGAAAAGCATGCCCTACTGATCAAAGCTTGAACAAGTAAACATCAACTTCATGACTTAGATTTAAGTAAGTTTGATGTGAATGTACTTGTGTGTGTGTGTGGATTGGATTCTTTCTTTTAAGTCACACACACCTGTTATAAGTGTATGAGTTTGGCACCAAAAATCAGAAATGAACTAAGTAGCCTTAGGAGTAAAAGGAAAGTTATTTCTCTTTATTGGGTGGTTAGGGATTTATGAAGAGAGAGAGAGAGAGAGAGAGAGCCTAGAGGAAGGGAGAGAGTAAATGCTAAGGAGAGTTAGTGCGAATTCAAATTGGAAGGCGTGCTCAAGCATTAACTCCGAAGACGACGGATTGGAGTTCGTTAGAGTCGGAGGTAGGAACCCGAGCCTTTGAGCCAAACCATTAAATCAACCAAGGGTTGATTTGAGGTGAGTTTTTGTTGGATTTGAATGAGTATGTTGTTGTGCATTAGCTCTAGGATAGATTGGTTAAATGTCAAATTAAAAATATAGAAAAGAAAGGAGAAATCAAAGAGAGGAAGGCTGGAAGAAACGCCCGCAAAGGGCTGGATTTCTGTCCAAATTGATTGATCGATTTGTAAAATCAATCAATCAATTTTAACTTGAAAGTTAGCTGGGCAAAATTGCCCGAAACCGATTGATTGATTTAAAATCAATCAATCGATTTGTGGATTTCGATTAATCGATTAATCGTCTGAGCACTCTAGTGGCTGGAAAATCAGAGCTTGGAAAAACAGATTGATCGATTTGAGAAATCGATCAATCGATTTTGGAATTTCGATTAATCAATTTTGGGGATTTGATTGATCGATTTTGGAGATCGATCAATCGATTTGGCCAGTTTCTGTTGGCTTTTATTTTAGACTTTGGGATTGTAGGAGGGTCTTGTACCTTCTTTATTGCATCTTTCTTGATGCTTTGTTTATGCTATGGTGTACCATAGGTTGTACGAGTGAGTGCAAGCATGGGAGACACCTTGAATCTTGACGCTTGAGGAATTATACGCGTGAGGTAAGGAACGCCTTGAACATGTATTTTAATAGCAAGAGTATGTATGTAGTGATATAGAAATGAATACTTATGCATATAAATATGAATCTTAAGTGTGTGTGTGTGTGTGTGTATGAACACAAAGTAAAGTAAATAAGTATGTGACGTCCTCAGGGGATGTGAATGTGATAAGAGCATCTGTGTGATGCATTGAGTTGGACATCCCAGAGATGTATGTGAAAATGTAAAGCAAAGTAAATGAAATCGATAAGGCCTAATCTACTATATTTAGTACAATCACACGATGAATAACATATATAGTGCACTTTTGATATTTAAGGTTTGGAGAATACCTCACTGACGTGGCGGGATACCCACGATTGACTCAGCAGGATATCCGTGACCGATACGGCGGTCAATCCGTACACCAGTTACACATCTCAGGGATGTACGCATGTATGAGACTTAAACCCCGTCGCCTATGAAAAAGGGACCTGAGTAGGATTGAATGAATGAAAAAGGATATGAAAATTGATTTGATTAGACAATGATGGAGGATATTCCATCGGGCTCTCGACGCTATAGTAAGTCGAGGAATATTAAAGTTACGATTTAAGTCTTTAACCCAAATCATTGTCTTATATGAGCAAGTTGAGGATAAATGAACACATGTAAAGTAACAATAACATCCAGTGCATCTTTTCAGTCATTTAAATTATTTTTCAGCTAATTCATTGATACATCATACTGCTAATTATCATGGAATATATGTGAGAGATTAACTTATATGTTCATTCAGTTGTTTCCCTATTGAGCTTGGATGTAGCTCACCCTTTAGACTATACGTCACAGGTCCTGTGCTTGCGGCTTCAGGAGGCGTAGATCCGGAGTATTCAGATTACGTACCTGGGGAGGATTTAGAGCCCCCTCCTGAGGACTTCTTCTAGAGGACTCCTATGTACTTTGATCTAGTTTTTGAGAGAGTACTGTACGGCTTGGTATGTCAAGCTATTTTGAGAAAATGTAATTAAACAAATGATATATTCTTTTGGCGAACCATCCAGGGCGACTGTTGTGACGTCACTGATAGTTCGGGTGGGTTCTTTTGCTCATGCGTTGGCATGAGACTAAAATCATCTTTTGGGTTATTTTTTTTTATGGTTATATATATATATATAGAATTGGAGATTTAGTTCGATTCAGTTCTTATGCTTTTTTGTTGCTTGGTTATACCAATATTCCGTACAGGCTTATGAGGTACGGCCTTAAGGGTCGTACTGATAGCGCGGGTTTCGGGACGTCGAAATCTGAGCTATCACAGCAAACGCCTGATTGTTTAAAATCATTTGATTCCTTCGATCATAGTGGCGGAGACCTAACCTCCACGATGTATCCAACAACCACAACGGTTCTCCCAAGTGAAATAGAGCGATCTTTGGCGAGATCCACGGGATTTGGGATTTCAAATCACCAAGAACAAAAGAGGGTTTGGGGAAATCTCTCAAACTCGCGACCGTAGCCGCGTCCAAGATTGGCGTTCTCTTGTGTCAGTGATCAAAGAAACTGGGGGATTTGAGCGGAAGATCAATAACGTCGAAGGCAAAATCAAGGGAAAGCTCTTCTCCTTCTCTTCTCTTTCTCTTTCTCAAAGCTCTTTTTCTCTTTCAATTACATCCGAATGAAACTTCCAAAGGAAGTCTCATTTAAGTGCTTGGCCTTAGTTCGGTGTTAGGCATGCACACCGTGCGTTGGTGCACGGGTCTTCATTTAAGGCCAAAATAAAATAAAATAAGATTTTTAAATTCACTTTTCCACACATAATATATTCTTAAAAGTTTAAGGCGGCTTCGTCGTCATGCCGAACACGTATACTCGGTTGGGTGCCACGTGACCGGTTGGGTTATTGGGTTTGGGTTCATGTGCAACATGCACAAACGCGCACACACTTTACATAGGTACAAGTTGGGATTTAATGCATTTAGCATGTAATTCTAACTATTACAAGTGGGGCTTGAGACTACGTTACTAAGATCAAATGTTTGACTCAAGTCAAATCAGTCAAAAGGTCACAAATTCGTCAAAGGTCAACGATTCCACATTTTCAAAAATTTCGGGTTATTACATTATCCCTCCATTTGCTAGGTCAAACATAAGGTAACACCCCAAATTTTTGGTGCATTGATTTTTTCAAACTTTGACAACATTTTTAACGGTGAAAAGTCATAAAAAATAATTAATTTTTTTTTTATGAGATATGATCGACCTTGCCTAAGTTGTCATCGCAGCTGATCCTTGTGATAGATGCCACATGATGACTAACATATATAGGGTCGGGGATATGCGCTCAGGTGTAGAGATATCTCTACACCAATTGATATGGGCGCGACACATAGCGCCCTTAATTTTGTGAAGTGATGTGGGTGGCATGGGGGCCACTTAGGGTTACACTTTTACAATATTTTAAAAGTTAAATACCATTTAACTTTCAGCAGTCATTCTTGACGTTTTTAAAGTCTCTTTCTTTTATCTTTCTTCTCTCTATTTTTTCAAGAAAGTGTCAGACTTATTTTTTTCAAGTATATTATACTCAAAAAAAGTTGTTGCCCAGTAACGAAGCGCCGACACCACGAAAATGAGGCACCGACACCTCGATAGCGAGACGAAGCGCTAACACCCTGGCTCCAGGGTGTCAGCCTGCGGCGCCTTGCTAAAATTATTTGTTTTTTTAATCGAAGCATTGGGGCCTCTATACAGAGGCGTCAGTGCTTCGACGGTTTGCTAAAAAAAATTTATTTTTATTTTTATTTTTTTATCGAAGTGTCGGGGCCCTTGAAATGAGGCGCCGACGCCCCGTTTTTTTTTTTTTTTTTAGCGAAACGTTGATACCTAGATATAGAGGGGTGCCAACACTTCGCCGCCAAGGTGTCAGCGTCTTGCTGTCGGAGTATTGGCGCTTCGCTGCCGAGGTGCCAGCGTCTCGCTATCGGAGTGTCGGTGCTTCGCTGCCAAGGTGCTAGCGCTTTGCTATCGGGCGCTCACATTTTTTGAGTAAAATATACTTGAAAAATTAAGTATGACACTTTCTTAGAAAAAGAGAGAAGAGATAAAGACTTTAAAAAGACTTTTAAAAAAGTTAAGAATGACGGCTGAAAAGGAATATAACTTTTAAAATATATTAAAAGTGTAACCCTAGTTAGTAAAGTTGGCCCTATATCACCCATCACTTCATAAAAAGGGTGCTATGTGTCGCACCCATATCAATTGATGTAGAGATATCTCTACGCCCGGGCGCATACAGAGAGGGTTGGAGATATGCGTCTGGGCGTAGAGATATCTCTACGCCAATTGATATAGGCACGACATATAGTGCCTTTTTTGTGAAGTGATGGGTATCATAAGGCCAACTTTACTAATTAGGATTAAACTTTTAAAATATTTTAAAAGTTAAATACTCTTGTAGCCGTCATTCTTGACTTTTTTAAAGTTATTTTCTTTATCTTTCTTCGCTCCATTTTTTCAAGAAAGTGTCAGACCTACTTTTTTTAGATATTTTACTTTAGAACCTTCTTGGACCGACACTAATAGCGAGGCATTGACACCCCAACGCCAGGGTGCCAGCGCCGGGATGCCCACCCCGATAGCGAGGCACTGGCACCCCGGCGCCAGGGTGCCAGCCCCGGGATGCCGACGCCTAGTTTTAGGGCATTAGCGCCTCGCTAAAAAAAATATTATTTTATTTATTTATTTATTTATTAGCAAAGCGTCGGCGCGTCTATATAGAGGCGCACCTCGGCACTTCACTAATTTATTTATTTATTTTTTATATCGAAGCACTAACACCTCGATATAGAGGCGCCAATACTCCTGGAATGAGGTGTCGACACCCTTTTTTTTAACTTTTATTTTAGAGAAGCGCGCGACACCTCGATTTAGAGGCGCCAGCACTTCTGCGCTAAGGTGCCAGTGCTTCGCCATCGGGGTGCCTGCGCTTCACTGTCGAGGTGCTAGTTCTTCGCTATCGGGCGCTCACATTTTTTGAGTAAAATATACCTGAAAAATAAGTGTGACACTTTTATAGAAAAAGATAGAGAAGGAAAAAAAACTTTTTAAAAAGTCAAGAGTGACGATTGAAAATGAATATAACTTTTAAAATATTTCGAAAGTTTAACCCTAACTGAAAAAGTGGGCCCCATATTACCCATTACTTTACAAAAAAGACATTACGTGTCGCACCCATATCAATTAGTATAAAAATATTTTAACGCAGGAGCTATATATATATATATATATATATATATATATATATATATATATATATAGATGCTGACTCCCGAGAGAACGAGGGAGCTAGATATGGGCGTTAACATATATCGGATGCATCTTTGTTGCTAAATGGTACTCTAGTTATATTTTTAAATTTAAAAAAAAAATGTCGCAAAAATCTTAATGTTGAGACGATCCCTGTCTCACTTGTGGGTAACAATCCCTGTCTCACTTTAAATGCCCTTTTAATTATAAGTCCGTTAAAGTCTATCCAAAATCTCAAATATCTCTCTTAGTTCCCTAAGTTAAACTCCTTTTGGCCCTAATCAGGTGATTCTACCATTCTCACCTTATTTTCGATTGCTTACCGAAAAAAATATTAGTTTTGAGTTCCACAAAAAATACCTTTCCTGAACTGAGAATTATTTCTTTTATTTTTGAGTTACGTATAAAATGGCTTCATCACGTATACTTTTCCTATATTTAAAAAGAAAATTTTCCGAACAATTTATTCTAAAAATTTAAAGCTCACTTTCTTGTGAGACTCACATGAATTTAAATTGAAAGAAAATAACTTTTTGAGAAAGAAAACTCATTTACAGCTTGCACTTTCTCTGCTACCGAGTGAAGCTAGCTTTTCTCTTATGCGTGCATAATATTTTTATTTTTTTAATACTTATAAAGAGAAATTTTTATGCATTAATCAAACCCATCACAAGGCTTTTTACCATAATCTGCACGTAATATTTTATTTTCATAGATGTAGGCATTATAATTAAAGTCGGATGGGATTTGGGTAATGTAGCTAAGAAAATTTATAATTAATAATAGCTATCCGACCGGCAATAATTGGATGGGTACCTCTCTTCGCCCCGCAAGTGTTCACGTGTTCTTTGAAAGCCCCTATATCGAGACTTTTTGAAAATCATTGATTACTTCTGATCAGATAATGAAGATCATTTTTCATTCAAATCTTCTACAAAATGGATCTTGAGATGATAGCGCACCTATCAGACGGTGCCTTTAAAATCATGTTTGAGCGTAATGTGTATCATTTGATTGAAGAGCTATTTTTTGGGTATCTACGACACACAAAATAAAAAATAGACCGTCTAATAGGTGCACCATGATCTCAAGATCGATTGTGTGTAAGATCGGGGTGAAACACAATCTCCAATATCAGGTCCGAAGCAATTAACGGTTTTCAAGGGGTTTGAGACATGAGCTCTCAGAGAACGCGTGGGTGCGAACAAAGGAACCCTAATTGGATGCCTCTCTCCTTTTCTTTTGAGCTTATATTTGGTACCGAGTTCTAGTGCCCTTCCTACACAGGTTCCTTTTGGATGTGTGTCATGTGGAATTGCTTGATGTTATTCTCATGATCTCAAGATCTATGGTATAGGAGATTGGGAGGAAAAATCTGCTACCGTAAAAATCTAACGTACTTTTATGACATTTGACTGATTTGTATTAAATGATGGAGATAGTTTCCAGTCCTGATCTTCCACGAGATCATAGGGTTAACATCAAACGGCACAGGTGTTGAATCTGCACGGCATTCCCAGCATCTAATTTGCTTTAAAAGAAATTAGATCAAAAAATTTTCATAGAAGATGTAAATTCAGGCTAACTTTCCTCACCATCGCCAAGGATCAAAATAGCAGTTTCGGTTTTTAGCATGACCGAAATTGAAAATTTGAAACGAAATTTCGGCTGAAAATTTGAATTCTAATTGAAATTTTAGCCAATAATTTTCCCTCCATATATATATGGACCAAAATTTCGATTCAAGTTGTCGTTGCAGTGGGAGACCGAAACCGATATGTTTTGGTCCTAAAATTGAGTTATTGGCCGAAATTTTGAACCATGATCACCATCACTATCACAAGGGTAACAAAGAAACAAACTGCCTTTACCCTGCGCTCTATTGTATCAAAAGCTAGCTTTCATTGATTTTAGCATCCCTAGAAAATCTGTAAATTGAAGTAAAGAGCAGTTTTTTGCTGGCAACCATTGAGCACTGTTTGATTGTAAGTGCTCTTAACTCTTTCGGACAGTAAAAAGCTGAATTTGAGCCTCTTTAAAATAGCAATATAAACCTGCCCTTTAAAGTGAACTCCTCTTTGCCTCCAAAGAGGAATCCAAACACAGTCCACTTTGACGTGTTGGAAAGACTGCTCAAAGGAGCACTAACATTTACACCCTCCACGTGCACAAGCTATGCGTCTTCACCTTCACCAATTTCGTGCGATTACTTACTGGGTGGCATTGTTTGCTCCCACTTTTCCTATGAAGCCCACATGCTCCTCCACCATAAAACACTTTCCTGTGAAGACCACATGCTCTTCCTCCATAAAATACTGTTGATTGGTGTGTGCGAGAATCAACATCTGATAAGTGTGCAAATTATCTAAAGATCTATTGTGCATAAAATTAGAACGAAAACAAACTCTTCATCGTCTTGATCTAATGATCTAAAGATCTAAAGATTCACGGCCTAAAACAGTTGTTTTATTATTTTATTTTTTGAGCCAAGAGCTTGTGGTCCTAAAAGGCAAAACGGGTGGAAATAATATACTTCCACCCTTACTCAAATATCAACTTTTGTTCAATTTTTTTTGTGAGTAAGACGACATTGAACCTGCGACCTAAAAATTGCCCAATCTAAGCTTGAGATTGAACCTGCGAACAACAAACTGCCCAATAAGATGACTTTGAACCTGCGTCACACAAATTGCCCAATCGCTTTCATAAATTATAAATACAGTTTGGCTGCTTGTTTGACCGTGTACTCAAGATGTACAAATATCGACAAGATCAAAGTCCACATGGCACACAGCTAGTATGCCACGCGCCACTATCAAGTAGATTGCTGTCTCCTTAGTCACTGGAACTGTGCCTTCGGACTTACGTTAAGGATTAAAAAAAGATTTTACTATTCTATTCTAGATAATCTTAATTGACCCGAGATCATTACCATAGCGCCCGTATCCTGCACGGGACACGCTGTTGGTGGACTACATACACCTGAACTGAAATACTAATGACCTCAAAAAATACAAAGGTATGATTACTTATACCCGGCAAGACTAAAACCTCACCTCATCTCCCATTCAAATGCATCGACTGCTTTGAGATTGTCCCAAATAAGGATCTTGATAGGGAGCAATTAAAAGGATTTCATGAAGTACGCATCCCAAAAAGAGACCCTGAACTGACGTGGACCTAATTTTAGGGTGACCGTTTGGGATGTTTGTCACGTGCAATTGAAAACTGGCCGTCTGATTGCATGCCAATTATCCCACGATCAATTTTTTGAAAAATGATCTCCATTGTTGAATCAAGGAAGTCAATGCATTCCCGTTGAACTTGATCGGGTGAGGCATGGATACAATTTCATGGAGTTTAAATAACGGCGGCCTTCAGTTAATTCTATTTGGTTGGTAACTGGTGCACGTTCCGTGCACGTAGGGATGCAAGTTAAATTCAGTGTAACGAACCAATCCCCATTTTTACGATTTTCCGTTCAGCCTGAACCCCAACCGAAATGAATCAGTTTCGGTTTGGTCTTTTTTTCCTTTTTTGAAACTCAAACCAAATATTTAGGGTTTTCGGCATTTTTACTGTTTTTTTAATATTTTTAATGTATTTTCCAAAAAAAATCGGTTTCTCATTAGGCCCCTCGGATTTCTCCACCCTGAACCAAAACCAAACCAAAATGGAATCAGTTCGGTTTGAGTCGGTTTTGAGAACGTTTCAGGTTAAAGCTAGCATCCCTACGTGCGCTGCACCCGAAAGGTTCAAATGGTCAAAATGCGTCATTTTATGGATACTGGTTCAACGAATAACCGACCCGAGCACCAACAACTGTACAAATTTAACCGAGTCACCTCTTTAATCCCAGCCAGAAAACACAGCCACAAAATCCGTGAAATACTAAGAACGGCTTTATTAGGAGCATCCAAATCCGTGGCAAGTGACCTTTCCAGGTATTTTTATGGCTGAATGAGAAAAACGCCGTTGCCACATCTGTTACTACTCACACCAACCGCTAATTTCCAGTAAATAACAAAACCCTAAATCGTTAATCCTAAACCCTAAAATCCATGGCAGAACCTTCATACAGATAAATCGCGATTTCCTGGCGAGTTACAGAAAAATTAGAAAGTGAATCATCTCTCCGTTCAAAAGAAAGAATAAGGTGTCAGACGTCACACATAGAAAAACAAAACGAACAGCAGTAAAAGAAGAAACAACTCAATATAATAGTAGTATCTAAAGTCTCATACATGCAGAAAGATCAACAACTATAGCAAGATTATTCCCCTATGCACAACCCTAATCACAAACCCTAAAATTCAAATCCTCCCATCTCAGATCCATCCATCCATCCATCACTGAAACCATAAAAGATCTCGACACCAAAGCAAAACATCAGAAACAAGTACCGAATCCCGATAGATCTGCATGGAGACGAAATGAACAATGCAACCAGAAAATAATACGATACCAGTAAAAATGAAGTGTATACTCTCATAGAGCCATAGATCTCAACAGATCTAAAAATATGGATATACGAAAGCCGATCTAAGCAATGCTATAGAAAACACCTAAGAATCGAAAGTATGAACATATACTACTCCCTAAAACAAGAGATCTCAGGATTCAGAAAAAGATATAGAAGAAAATACCAGAATCACCGAGATCTACATCGTCGACGCTTCAGCGAAGCATTGATCCGAACAGGAACATCGAAACGGAGATTATAGAAGCAACGGAGATCGATGGGACGACCGAACCGACGGCTGACGTAGGACTCGGGGCAGGAGTTTCGGCTTGGGCAGAGGATTGCACGATGAGAGAGAAAGTGGCGAGAAGAATCGCCATTGTAGAGATGGCGAAGGTTCTGGAACCGAAACCCGCCGCCATTAGAGAGGTTTTTGAGCTTCTGTTTTTATGTTGGGGTTTTTGTTGAGAAGGCGAGGAGAGTACAGAGAAATGTAGCGTGAGGCGGTCGTTGAAGGGTCATTTTATATTGGAGAATTTTCGGGTAGGTTGGGTAGGACGGGCAACTGCCCGTTTTAGTATGCTGGGGGATTTTGAATTTGGTGTGATACATGTGTACTTAAAAGGATGTGATGTGGCATATGTTGTGTTAAATGTATCTGTTTTATAAGTGATCTGGAGGGGTAACACAATCTCTGAAAGCACCCACGTGTGCAATCCTTCAAGCATTGATTTCTTCAGATTAGATGATGGAGATCGATTTTCAACCCTATCTTCCTCTAGAATGGATCTTGCATCTATCGGCAATCAATACGCTCAAACGTGATTTTAGAGCCTTTCTTAAGATCTGTGACAAGTGAAATGAATATGGTACCGTCTAATATTCATCTCATAAACTCAAGATCCATTATGGAATATTAGTGTGAAAAAAATGATTTTCTATCATCTGATCTAAAGTAATCAATAACTTTAGAGACAATTACTTGTCCGAAATTGCATGAGCGCTCTTATAGGTACTACACTTTTAGGAAGTGCGTGTTTCTTTGATAGGAAAAGGCACCTGAAACGTTATTCTGTTTGGGACCGTGTTATACAGTAGATATGTTTTAAAGACAATTTTGCAAGCAGTTTAACTGGTCAAGCCTAGCCAAATAAGCTGCCTATAAATTTGTCTAGCAAAAATTACCCACCGTTTTCTATTTGTGTACATTTTAATGACCAAAGAGCCCCTGTGTCTTCTCTTAGTCTGGATATTTTGTTTTGTGCCCATATCGTTAATGCCAATGTTGTCTGCTACAAATAATTTTGGGGTGGAGATAGTGATATATGGTGGACAATTGTTGATAGATAATTTTATCTGTCAGCTCCGTTACAAATAATTTTGGGGGTGGAGATAGTGATATATGGTGGACAATTTTTGATAGATAATTGTATCTATCAACTTATGTGATGTGATGTGATTGGCTGTATGTGCAGTGGAGCCTAAGCAATGCAGTTAATCACATGGTGCCATATAAGCTATAAAATTGTTATCAAAATTTGTCCACTGTTTATAATATTCTTTTAAATATAGTTACCAAAATTGGTGTTTTTATCAAAAAACTCGATTCAAAAACATTTTTTCATAAAACGTTGGGAACATGATTTTTATATAAAACAAAAACTTTTTTTTTTTGAAATTGTCCTAATATTTGTCAAGAATATATCTTCAATTTTTTCCCAAAATTTACCAATTTTTTCCTCTTTTTTCTGTTTATTTTGATTTTTTTGCATTGCCAATTTTTTCCCAATTTCCGACTTGATGACTATGATTGTAAATATCAGCCATATTTGATACACATTAATTGCTATGTAGCGGGTTAGGCCACATCTGAAACTATATACACCCCTGATTTTCTATGACGTCAAAAAGGTTAAATATCGGTATCTGGTCTTATCAACCGATATGTATCTCATATGATTTGAACAAAATAACACATCCTTTTGGCAGAAAGTAAATGTTTATAATTTAAAAATAGAAAAAGGTGCGTAAAATTCAGTCAGTTTTGCTAACACGGGCCTGGAACCAGCCCGATATGCCGATATAAATTTGTCGTTAAATCCTATTAGTGTCACTCTCTACAAAGTAAATGTGTTGCATGCGATTGAAGGTAGCCTGCGAGTAGATGCCAAAATTGTGGGGTTTTATTGTTGTTTCTGGGAGGATATAGACCCACATCGTGTATGACATTCAAAAACACGCCCGCACCAACGAGTTGAGTCTATTTCGAAATAATATTTTTTGTCACACAAGTAGAAAGGGAGTCATTACTTGCACTAAGTTTTTAAAGTGATTGCACCGAATTTAAAGAAAGGCTTGATATTTTAGGAATATGTGATATATAAAAATGTAATATGGGCTGTATGATTTGAAGTTCATGTTCAATAGATCTCTAGTACATAAAATTGGAGTAAAACACGATACTTGTTATATGATCTATTGTAGTCAATTGTTGAATTTTATAATAGCCTTTAACTCCATTTAATCAAATGATGAAAATTATATTTTGTTCTAATCTTTTGCAACTGATATCTTTAAATCATGACCTTCAAATCAAATGGCTTAGATGGTGTTTTCACATAGTAGAGGTCGCCAAACTTGCAAGTCTTTCTTTTAAATTCGGTGATGTAATAGCCCGAAAAATCATACTAAACTATGACCTCGGGATCTGTGCCCGATCGGTTATAGGTTTGACCAAATTGAAGTCCAACAGTTAGTATGTGGCGTAATGAACGGATGAGATGTGATAAATAGAATGCCTATGTGGTGTGTGTTGTGGGGATGTAGTCGCATACACCTACCGCGGTGTATGTGCTTAACACACAAGTGAGGAAGAGGATAAAAGGGTTTAATAGCCCTAAAAGTAAGGGTTTGATGTTGTTGAAGGAGAGGAGTAAAGAAGAGAGAGAGAGTAAAGAGAGTGATTAATGCAAGGAGTGAATGCTAGTTGAGGAAGGGAGATTCGAGCGATAAAAGCCGGATTCAACCCGATTTGGATCTGTTAGAGCCAAAGCTGGAAACCCTAGCCTTCCAACCACTGGATTGAAATCAACTTGAGATCTATTCAAGGTAAAGTTTTTGTAAATAAAATGCATAGATTATAGGGGTTAAGTTGTGGTTGAATGTGGGTTAAATCATAGGATAATGGCTTAGAAAAATAGAGGAAAAAGTATGAAAGAAGATTGGGAAGAACAGCTCGAAAGAGGCTGAATCTGACAATTTCGATTAATCGAAATTGGGTTTCGATTAATCGAAATTGGCCAAGAAGTTGAAAAGTCAGAAGACCCGATTTCGATTAATCGAATTGGAGTTCGATTAATCGACTTTGGATTTCGATTAATCGATTTTGGAAATCGATTAATCGACTGGGAACCTCCAGTGGACCCCAGGGGTTGGAGGAAATGACTTGTGAAAAATCGACTAATCGAAATGGTATTTCGATTAATCGATTTCAATTTTCGATTAATCGATTTGGAATCGATTAATCGATTTTAGAAACTCGACTACTCGAATTGAGAATCGACTTTGCGAAAAGGAGAATTTCGATTAATCGAATTAGGATTCGATTAATCGAATGAAAACTCGACTACTCGAATTGAGAATCGACTTTGCGAAAAGGAGAATTTCGATTAATCGAATTTGGATTCGATTAATCGAATGAAAACTCGACTACTCGAATTGAGAATCGACTTTGCGAAACAGAGAATTTCGATTAATCGAATTTACTTCGATTAATCGATATTGACCCTCAATTAATCGATTTTGGAAATCGATTAATCGAATCAGATTCGATTAATCGATTTTGGAATTCGATTAATCGACTGAGATAAATTGTGTTGACTTTTGGGTTTGACTTTAAGATTCTTGGAGGGTCTTATACCTTCTTTATTGCATCCTTTGTGATGTGTTTCACCTGTTATGTGGTACCATAGGTGGTACGTATGGACTAGTGCACAAGGAGCCACGTGGGACCTTGATGCATTGATTAAATGAAGACTTGAGGTAGGGAACACCTTGAACATGTACTTTATTTTACAAGAGCATGTATGTAGTGATATAGAATTCAATTCAAATGTTTATTTCTTAAGAATTTGTGAAAAGTGTGTGTGTGCGACATCCATAAGAGTAATCATAATGAGCCATCCCGGGGATGAAGAAGTAAGAGATAAGAGCATCGGTGTGATGGTAAATGGATACATCAGGGATGTATCCAAGGATTGAATCATGTTTGATAGGGCCTAGCGATATAAGATAGCACATTTACGGTGAATAACTATATGTAAGGCAATATATTTTATTATTTGAGGTTTGATAGGGCATGGCGGGATATCCCACGGACACGGGCGGGATATCCAAGTGGCCATATCTGTTCTGGCAAACCGTAGGCCGGTCGAGGCTTATCCGTACATAGTAAGCACACCCTGTGGGTGTTGATTGAGACAAGTGAAACCCGCCACCAATCCCAGGGAAAGGGGCTTGGGTACTATTGTATTCCTGGGAATACGGTTAAAGCTCTATATAGATGACGATGACGGGTATCTCATCGGGCTCGATGCTATATTGCTCGGGGATTACTTAAGTTGAAAGTTTAAGTTTTGCTTTAGGCCTTTTCAAAGATCATTCATGAGTAAATGAAAACATATGTAATCAACAGTAAAACGAAATGCTTTTTAACTGTTTCATCAATAATTGCATAGACACATCATGCATGGCATATCATGGAATATATGTGGGTCATAATTTATATGTTCAACGTGTTTGTTCCTATTGAGCTAGGATGTAGCTCACCACATAGACTATCGTCGCGGTCCACTACTAGCATTGCCGAGGGCTTGAGAGGCCGATCGTGAGTGGACCTTCGGGACGAGTTGGAGCCACCTCCAGAGGACTTCTTCTAGAGGACTCCGTTGTGCCACTTTGAGAGATTCTTGGAGAGGTTTTTGTACGGCTTGGTATGTCAAGCCTTTATTTTATTTAAACTCATGTATATGAGGAGTTGGGATTTCTCTTTTGGGACGAACCATCCGTGATGATTGCTATCATCGATGGTTCGGATCGGTTCTCCATTCATGCAGAGGTATGAGGGTAGAACTGTCTTTTGGGGAGTTAATTAATATAGATTTAAATTTCGAAATTTCGTTTATTTTACTTTTTGATGCTTGATATACCAGTGTTCCGTGCTTAGCTAAAGGGCACGGTCAAGATGATCGTGCTGATGGCACGGGTTTCGGGGTGCCAAAATTCGGGGCTGTCACAGGTGAAATCCGGGGCAAGCACTTGAAAAGCGTGTGCAAGTAATGGCTCCCAAGAAAAAATCCTAACACATTTTTCTCTCGAGTTTTCTCTTCTGCAAAAAAGCATTGTTCTTTTCTTCTGTTGTTTTAATTTATTTTGGGCAAAACAATGGTATGGTGTAAGATCTTGATAAGTGCACGATCGAGGATCAAATTTGTTTGTGTTACTGTGAGCTGTTATATCTTGGGGGCGATGAGTCGGGAAGCCCTGTGCACCATCGGATTGATCGATAGTGGGGGTGAATCGTCTTAAAGAGAGCATCCTAAGATAGTACACAGGCTCGATGTCAAATATCAATAACTCGTAAAATTTCATTTAACGAAGGAAAGTTGCAGTTGGGGTCTTGATTGTGACTCTTACATATGGAAACTTATCCAGTAGGTGGTTGCAAGTGAGAAAAAATGGCATAGAGCTGTCATCCCCACTGAAATGCCTCAACCGATGTAGGGCTATGTTTAACAGAGTGAAGCTTAGGGCCATAGGGTGTGTGGACTGTGGAATCGAGACGGATGAGTGCACGCCAATGACTCGTTCTCTCCCTTTCTGCTTTATGCTAGAGTGGTTTTCAATCGCTTTGGAAAAACTGCAGCTACGGACAATCCACAGCTGCTTGCCCCGCTCCCCACGTGTTTACCAAACGCGCTCCAGGCGAGCTCCACTCATGGCCGGCCTTGACATTTTGGGGTTCCAAGGCGAGTTCCTAAAATGGGGCCCCTTTTTCATATTATTTTATAATATAAAAAAAATTTCCCCAAATTTTTTTTACATATAAAATAATACTCATATTCTATTTTACTATATATAATTTGAAAATGTAACTAAGAATCTAATACAGGTAAATATTAAAAGAAAATGCAATACAAAAAAAAAATGCAATATTCATAAATGTAATACTAAAAAATTTATTCACAAAAATTATCCCTATTTTCCAAATAACAAATCATATATACACCAGGAATATATATTAAAGTTGAAGATCGAATGGTTGAAATCATGGTTCAAAATTTCGGTTGGTTACTAGTTAGAGATGGTGAGTATCTATAACACTCTCATGCAAATTGAAACTTAGCTGGTTACTGGTTAGCAACTCAAAACAACACAATGTTGGCTAATTTTTGTAGACTGTGTTACATATCACAAGTTGCCTTTGTTTCTTTGGTTATTTGAGGTAATGTTTTTAGGCTTTTAGCCTTTTTGAAAATCACTATAACATGGATGATCAGTGAACTTGGATATATAAGGAACCCATCATCTACAACATATATTGGTATTTGGTAGCATGGAATAATTGGAAACAACAACCAGCCCTCATAAAATGTCTTAAATGTGGGTTACTGTTGCTCTAGTGCAGCATATATATATATATATATATATATATATATATATATATATATATATATATATATATTATTGGGTATTATTGGGTACTATTAGTCTATTATTATCTTTGTAAATAATGGTGCTGAAATAAATTTATAAGAATAAAAAATATTTAAAAAATGTTGAAGAAACAGAGGAAAAAGGTAGACCTTATCTACGGTTGTAATATCCCAAAAAAAAATTCGCATTAAACAGTAACCTCAGGATCCGTGCCCGTCTGGTCATAGGTTTGACCATGTAAGAATTCACGAGTTGACGTAAGTTAAGATGAACGGATGAGATGTGAGAATTTAAGTGAATGTGTAGAATGTGACGAAATCTGGAGTCACATACACCTACTTCTGGTGTATGTGCTCAACACACATGGAAAAGGAGTATAAAAGGGTTTAATAACCCTAAAATCAATTGTTTGGTTGTTGAAGAAGAGTTAAGAAGAGAGAGAGAGAGAGAGAGAGAGAGGAGTTATTACAACTGATTGGAAGGGGGATTCAAGCATTTAAAAGGCCGATTCGACTCGAAGGATCGGTTTAAGCCAAAGCTGGAACCCTAGCCTTTCCAACCCCTTGACCTAATCAATTTGAGATTGATTGAAGGTAAAATCCTTGTGAATTCAATGCATAGGTTATGGGAGTTTAATTGTAGTTAGGAATGGTTTAAATCATAGGAAAAAGGCTTAGAAAAAGAAAGAAATTAGAGTAAGAAAAGATTTGGAAGAACAACCCAAAAGGGGGCTGAATCTGGCCAAATCGATTAATCGATTGATGTATTGCATGTATTATGTGTACCTTAGGTGGTACGTGTGAACTTGGGCACAAGGAGCCACGTGGGACCTTGATGCGTGATTTATCAGAGACTTGAGGTAGGGAACACCTTGAACATGTACTTTAATTTGCAAGAGCATGTATGTAGTTATATAGAATCAAATTGAAAACTGTTTTATTGCTTAAAGTTTTGTGAAAAGTGTGTGTGAGTGACATTAATAAGAGTATCTAATTATGAGCCATTCCCAGGGGATGAGGAAGTGAAGTAATAAGAGCATCAGGTGTGATAGGATACCCCACCGACGTGGCAGGATACCCACGACTGACGCGGCAGGATATCCGTGACCGATACGGCGGCAAAATCGTAAGCCAGTGTCGAAGCTTATCCGTACACAGTAAGCACATCCCAGGGGTGTTGAATTGAGATAAGTTGAAACCCCGCCACCAATTCCCAGGGAAAAGGGGCTTGGGTACTATTTGTATTCCTAGGGAATACGTTTAAAACTGTCTATATAGATGACGATGAAGGGTATCTCATCGGGGTTCGATGCTATATTGCTCGGGGATTACTTAAGTTGAAAGGTTAAGTTTTGCTTTAGGCCTATTCAGTGTCATTCATGATTAATTAAAAGACATGTGTAAACCACCAGTAAAATGTGATTCCTTTTCAACTATTTCTCAGTAACTGCATAGACACATCATGCATAAGCATATCATGGAATACATGTGAGTTTTAATTTATATGTTCACTGTGTTTTGTTCCCTATTGAGCTAGGATGTAGCTCATCCCTTAGACTATTCGTCGCAGGTCCACTATTAGCAGCTGCTGAAGCTTTAGGGGACGTTGACCCTGGTGGGTCGGACCTTGCGCCTGGTGACGAGTTGGAGCCACCTCCTGAGGACTTCTTCTAGAGGACTCCGTTGTGAATCTTTGAGAGTTTTTGTGAGCTTGTTTGGTACGGCTTGGTATGTCAAGCCTTGTTTTTGTTAAACAATGTAATTGAATTATGGGATTATTCTTTTGGGGCGAACCATCTGTGATGATTGACAATCATCGATGGTTTGGATTGGTTTTCCATCCATGCAGGGGCATGAAGGTAGAACCGTCTTTTGATCAGCATTTAAAGAGTAAATTATTTCCGCAATCATTGCTATCATTTTCAGTTCATTTATATTGCTTGATATACCAGTGTTTTGTGCTTAGCCAAGGGGCATGGTCAAGATGATCGTGCCGATGGCACGGGTTTCGGGGTGCCGAAATTCGGGCTGTCACAACGGTAATATTTTGTCTACAAACAATATTAACAGTCGCACAGCTAGCACTGGAGAGAGAGAGAGGCGCTGGAGAGAGAGACTAAGAGGCCCTGGTCCTGGACGGCTATTGGATGGAGAAAACTATATGATTGCCGAATGTGAACTTGGTTACTATGGTTGAGGAGGTAAAGTAAGAAAGTAACCCAATTACCCAAAACACACACATATTACCTCCACAAAATGCTAAAAAAATCAAAACCCAGGCCACTTGCAGAATCCACAAACAGTTTGGAGGCATTGGAGAGAGGAGAGAGGAGGGAGGAGAGGTAGAGAGAGAGAGAGAAACACTGAGGAGAGAGGGTTTGAAAACAGAGAGAGAGAGAGAGAAGCGTTGGAGAGAGGAGAGGGTTTGGAATGACTAGAGTTAGAGAGAGAGGTGACAAATTTGACAAATTTGGGGACCCTTTATATATATTTCATTTTTTTTCTTAAACTTACATTTTAAAAGAGTGTTTTTTTTGGGGGCCCCTGAAAATCAGGGGCCCAAGGCAGCCGCTTGGCTCACCTTGGTCCAGGGCCAGCCTTGGCTCCGCTCCAGATAGTGGCTAGGAGTTGGTAGTGATCATTGCGAAAGGCACTCTTAGGTTGTGTTTGGGACTGTTTTTTTGAGGCAAAGAGCAATTCTCTACTCTGGCGCAGAGCACTTTAGTATGAGATTGTGATTGGTTGTAAGTGCTTTAAACTCTTTCGCAGAGTGAAAGAGCTGAATTTGGGCCTCTTTAAATAAGCAATTTAAACCAGCTCTTTTAAGTGGGCTGCTCATTAAGCAATCCCAAACACAACCTTAGTCGTTGGTTAAATGAGAGGTCCAAACCATGTCTTAATCATGGTGAACGGATTTGACCTTTTCAAGTGGTGAGTGTATTAGCTCCCATCTTTCTTTGTCTTTTAGTTTAATTTTGAGGACAATTGGCATAATAAATAAGTACTTTACCTAAATGGGGCAATGGGCCAAGCCAAGCCAACCCAATCTATTGGCTGGGTCTGCCTATAATGGGCTAGACCTGGCCAGCCTTTTGGTTCACCAAAATTCAATTCCATTCTAATGCCAATATAATGCATTAAAAAAATAAAAAATTAATAGTAAAACAGAGGCAACATAAATAATAAATCACCTGTCGGGTTGGGCATGAGACACCCAACCTTTGAGTTAGGTCGAGTCGTGTAGAAATCAAGTCGGATCGACCCAGCACAATATTGTATATATAGAAATATGAAAATTAAGGATTTTTTTTAGGGAAAAGTATCAGAAACCGCCCCATTTTTATTTATATCACCATTTCGGTGACTTTTATTTCTTATTACCAGTTGCCGCCCATGCACCCTCGATACGGGCGGCATTGAGCTGTGTAGGTAGTTTATGAAAATCTACAATTACCTTTTAGCCCTTGCAAGAGAAAGGAGAAAGATCCCCACAAGCAGACCCAAATCTCTCTTCCTTTGATTTTTGCCGCGTCGTCACCATTCCTTTGGTTGCCAGAAATCGGATCTCAAGGAAAAAGATCCCCCATTAATGGGGGTTTGGGAGGGGTAGTAGAGATTACAGAGAGGTTGGAGATGGAGATGGAGATTGGAGAGTTGATTTTTGCTGCGTCGACGTCGTTCCTTCGGTCTCGCCGGAAATCGGACCTCAAGGAAAAAGATCCCCCATTAATGGGGGTTTGGGAGGGGTTGTAGAGATTACAGAGAGGTTGGAGATGGAGATTGGAGAGGCTATGGAGGTTGATCGGATGGAGGAGAAGGAGTGGAAGAGGAGGAGAAGGGAGGTTCTGGTGGTGGGAGGCATTAATGGGGGTTTGAGAGGGTTGCAGAGTTTACAGAATGGATGGAAAGAAGAAGAAGAAGAAGAAGAAGAAGAAGAAGAAGGGTAAAAACGTAATCTCATAGGAAGTTGGGGCGCTCTTTAGTGATAAAATGAGGTTTAGGTTTTTTTGGTGATAAAAAAAGGAGCAAGCCCTTTTTGGGTACGAAGCCCTTTTTTTTTATCCGGTCAGGTCAACTGTAGATTTGGGTCATGTCAAGTTTAGCATCTGGTGGGGTCGAGTTGGGTACACCATTGGGCGGGTCGGGCATGTCATTTTCCCATTGGGCAGCCGCAATTTTGGCCTAACCCAACCCGTTGACCGCCTACGAAATCTTCTATCATATGAATTTGTGATCTTATGTCTAAGACTCTGTTTGGACACATGTAATTGCTTTAGATTCCATTAAGCAATATCATCATATTTAGAGTGAAGATTCTAAATTATGATTATTTTTGGTTTATGTAGGTCGAAACCAAAAACAACAATAATAGTACTTGATAAAATGCTGCATTTCCTATTAAAAGGAAATTTTAATACTATATTCAGATATTTTCAAAGTGGGGCATGGAGTTCCAAATATTCACAGAGAGGGGCATGGTTTTAACATATATACAAAATCGATTTGTTTTTCCTCATTAGGACCTAATGAAGTAATTTTCCTTATCATAAAAAAAAAATGAACTAATTTTCCTTACCTCATTAGATACTGTAATAGTCCCACATCGGATAGGAAAAAGTCTTGACCCTGGGCTATATGTGATTACAGACGTTACATGTCATGACGCGTTTTGGGTGGGGACTTAAGCCCATGTCAAATATAAAATCGGGGCGGGGACCTAAGCCCAGAACCGGACAATATTATGGCATGTGGGTCTGGGTTATCACAGAATGGTATCAAAGCTAAGGACGGGAAAAGTCCCGACCCTGGGCTATATGTGATTATGGACGTTACATGTCATGACGCGCTTTGGGTGGGGACTTAAGCCCAAAATCGGACAATATTGTGGCATGTGGGTCTGGGTCATCACAGATACCAACCTAAGTAATAAAATCGGGTTGCTACCAACTTAGGTAAAATATTACAAAACAGAGCAGATGAAACCTGCTTAATAAATAATTTTGTAGCCATACCTTACCATGTCAATTAATTAGCTACAACTTTGTGCTCTGTTTGGTAAAAAAACCCTATTTTATTTTAACTTTGGTGTATCATACGTAATGAAATCTTTATAGATTACATATCCAAATACAACCTAAGAGCCCATTTGGTATCATGATTTCTTGGTATATCAAAAAGCATTTTTTATTAAAAAATAAAATAATAAGTCTTATAATCTACAACTTTGTTCCACAATTTGAAAATATAAAGCATAACACCAACACTAATTACTTTAGGGTACCCATACTCCTTGCACAATGCAGACTACCATCTAATGTCGTCTTTAAATCATATTTATACTCAGCCTTGTATATCAGTCAACTTTGTAGATGTACACTCAAGTCCTCAGGGCCGACCCTGGACCAAGGCGAGCCAGGCGGCTGCCTTGGGCCCCCGATTTTCAGGCCCCCCCCAAAAAAACACTCTTTTAAAATATAGGTTTAAGAAAAAAAATGAAAAATATATAAAGGGCCCCCAAATTTGTCAAAATTTTAGCCTCTCTCTCTAACTCTAGTCGTTCCAAACCCTCTCCTGTCCTCTCTCCAACACTTCTCTCTCTCTCTCTCTCTCTCTTCAAACCCTCTCTTCTCAGTGCCTCTCTCTCTCTAACTCTAGTCGTTCCAAACCCTCAAAACCCTCTCCTCTCTCCAACACCTCTCTCTCTCTCTCTCTCTCTCTCTCTCTCTCCAAGCAGTGCCTCTCTCTATTATTGGTCACCGTTGATTTCGGCTTATTTTTGTTAGTTTTCTTCAAAAGTTCTTTCAAGGAGGACTCTTTGAGATTTGAGTCTATTATTAGTGCTCCTTGATTTTGGAACCCATCATCAGGCTTCCGATTCTTGAGAGGATTTTGCAAATCTTCTTGATTGGATAGTATCTCAAATTGGTTGCTAGTATTGAATTGGAATGCTTGCCATTTGGGTTGTCTCAGAAACAGGCTATGTTGAAGGTAATTGGGGTTGCAATTTTATTTATTTATTTGTTAATTTTTTTGGGTAGCATTTGTTTTGTGGATTCTGCAAGTGGGTTTTTGATTTTTGTAGCATTTGGTTGTGGATTCTTCTAAGTGGGCTTTGATTTTGTAGCATTTGCTTGTGGACTCTGCTAAGTGGGTTTTGATTTTTCATTTTTGTAGCATTTGTTTGTGGAATTTGCATTTGATTTTGTAGCATTTATTTATTTATTATTTGTTATTATTATTTTTTTATGACATTTGTTTGTGGATTCTGCAAGTGGCCTGGGTTTTGATTTTTTTAGCATTTTGTTGAGGTAATATGGGTATGTTTTGAGTAATTGGGTTACTTTCTTACTTTACGTTGATTTAGTCCTCAACCGTAGTAACCAAGTTCACATTCGGCAATCATACAGTTTTTTCCAGCCGACAGCCGTCCAGGACTAGGGCCTCTTAGTCTCTCTCTCTCCAACGCCTCTCTCTCTCCCTCTCCAATGCCAGTTGCGTGACTGCTAATATCGTTTGTAGACAAAATATTACCGTAGATAAGGTCTACCTTTTTCCTCTGTTTCTTCAACACTTTTTTTAAATATTTTTTATTCTTATAAATTTGTTTCCGCACCATTATTTACAAAGATAATAATAGACTAATAGTACCCAATAATACCCAATAATATATGTATATATATATATATATATATATATATATATATATATATATATATATATATATATATATACTGCTCTGGAGCAACAGTAACTCACATTTAAAACATTTTATGAGGGCTGGTTGCTGTTTCCAATTATTCCATGCTACCAAATACCAATATATGTTGCAGATGATGGGTTCATTATACAAAATCAGACGAATCCTTACATATCCAAGTTCACTGATCATCCATGTTATAGTGATTTCAAAAAGGCTAAAAGCTTAAAAACATTGCCTCAAATAACCAAAGAAACAAAGGCAACTTGTGATATGTAATACAGTCTACACAAATTAACCAACATTGTGTTGTTTTGAGTTGCTAACCAGTAACTAGCTAAGTTTCAATTTGCATGAGAGTGCTATAGATACTCACCATCTCTAACTAGTAACCAGCCGAAATTTTGAACCATGGTTTCAGCCATTCGATCTTCAACTTTAATATATATTCTTGATGTATATATGATTTGTTATTTGGAAAATAGGGATAATTTTTGTGAATAATTTTTTTAGTATTACATTTATGAATATTGCATTTTCTTTTAATATTTACCTGTATTAGATTCTTAGTTACATTTTCAAATTATATATAGTAAAATAGAATATGAGTATTATTTTATTTGTACAAATTTTTTATATATTATACAGTAATATGAAAAACCCCCAAAATGTCAGGGCCAGCCCTGCAAGTTCTTTCTCCGGGTCTTCCATAAACCTGAAACCGAGTTTTCTAATCAAGGGCCAAATGCAATTTTTCGTAGATTGAAAAAGGTTTTGAAGTTCATTAGTTGACTGACTCAGGGTTACCGAATTCGCTAGGTAGCCTTATGAATCGCAAACCAATTTGCGATTTGATTTGCTCCAATTTGCTAAGGATGGTTGAATTAGCCACACAGGTTCACTGACTTGAGTTTACCTAATTCGCTAGGTAGCCTTGTGAATTGCGAATTACGAACTTTTATTTGAACAGAGCAAACCCGCGAATCAGGTAACATTGGACTGACTATATGTAACAAAAAGATGATATGCTCTTACTCTTTTGCTACATGGAGTTCTTTATGATTCATTTTGTAGGCAGCTGCAATTTCCAGCGTTGTTGGGTATGTAGAAGCACATAGAAATCCACTAGCCGTTGAAGGTACCTCAATGCAAAAGACACGGGCTTCGCAAACATCTTTGATGTGCAGAAGAGGAACCGAAGTTTTAAATGCTTGTAATGAATAATATTACCAGTAAGTTGGGATATCATGAGTTGTAGGCTGTCCGGTAAATAAGGAAGCAATCAATCTCCACTGACTAAGCCACATGTTAAGCTTACCACCTCAAGATTACCATTCTCTTTTCCACAGTAGCTTAGGTTGTGTATGGCATAGCTCTCTGCTAGCCTCTGCCATAGGAGAGTTCACCTATTTTAGCAGGTTCTCATCCTCTTTGCTAACATTTTGTTACATGATTTAGCAGGTACTCCTCCTTGATAACTCCTTACATAGCATGATTTTATGCAAAACTTACCTGTTCAGCAGTTCTACCCTTCTCTCTACTCACTCCTTCCCAGAGCAGATTTTATTTGCTCTAGTAGGGAGTTAGTAGAGAGCACAGAAGTTGTTGCCAAGGCAAGTAAATCCTCCTTTGCAGGGAGTTAAAAAAGAGAATGGGAACTAACTAAAGCAAGTGAACTCTACTGTGTCAGGGGCTAGCAGAGAGCTATGTCATACACAGCCTTAATACCTCTTTCTGTGCTAATGTCATTGAACTTATGTAACCAACATCACAATACATAACCAACATCACAATACATAGGAAAGTTGACAATATTGCAAGTTTGCAACCTCAAGAAACTAAATATCTATATATATATATATATATATATATATATATATATATATATATATATATATATATATATATATATATGGAAAAGGCCTCTGCCCTCCATGGGAGGACTGCCACCGTCCTCCAACCTTCCACGTGGCACCCAAAACACTTTTTGGGTGCCACGTGGACCTTGGGTGCATAGCTTAGATCATCTTTGAAAAAAAAATTAAAAACTCATCTTCACTGTATATATTTTGAACCGTGAAATGTGGACCAATGAAAATTGTCAAACTTTGACTTTGTGAGTTTTTTTTTTTTTTTTAATATTGATCTAAACTGTCCACTTGTGCTCCACGTGACACCCAAAAAGTGTTTTGGGTGCCACTTTTTAGGTGTCACGTGGAGCTCCACGTGGATCGTGGAGGATGGTCACCGTCCTCCATTGGAAGACCTAACCGGCTCCCTATATATATATATATAACATTACATACACCAAAGGCAAAGAAAATCTAAGGTTAATTTAAATGGTAGCAAAATTTTTGGTTCATTCTGTTAAAAAAAGAGCAGGATAATATAATTTTTCCAATATTCTATATGGCCGCAATTACGGCATAAACAAGGGTCAAAGTGCAGTGGGAGTGTTTGATACCATATATAGAAAGGTTGTTCATGTATACTCAACACCTAAACTCCATGATTTTGTTTGATTGTGAATCGCAAAACTAAGGATTCATTTGAACACCCAAATTTTTTGCCAAAAGCCACCATAAAATTAAAAGATAATTAATTTAATCTATTTTCTGTTTGGTTAACTCTATTAAAATCCCGCTTTAAAGAAAATCAACGGTCCTGACTTTCGGTTAAAAGGTATATATGCACATAGTTCTATCTAATAAATATGTTTTGATGAAGCATATGCCTAGATCCTGAGGCACAATTTTGGGCGATCCAACAACTTCCTTCTAAGTAAGCAAAATATTATCTTTTTGTTACTTAAAAAGCAAAATTAAAAAATAAAAGGAATCTTCAATGTCAGTATATGTGAGCTACAGAGGGCTTTTGATCCTTTCTCAGGCATTAAGGAATTCATCTTCTAATTGCCATATGTTGGACGATATGAGGTCTACGAGGGGGTGCAGGGCTTAAGGGTCTGTCTCCGCTCCCTGGGAGGTTCTTTCCTCGTCATGCTGGTTCCCTCATTGGTGCAGGTTTTTCCTCATTTATCAAAGGTTTCTTGTGCCATTTAACCTTTTTTTCAAGTTTCCTCCTAGAGATCCAATATTCCTGAGTAGTTTCATAGAATCGTGTTGTATTTAGGCTCTAACTTTGGATGGGTCGCTTGAGCGACCTTGGTTGTCGCTTGAGCGAGATGTGTTTAGGGGAAATCTTACCGGTGTAAGTTGCTCGAGTGATTTTGGTTCCCGCTCGAGCGACCAGTGTACTATTTTAAGGGCAATTTCTTTAGTTTAAGTCACTCGATCAACCTTAGTTCCCGGTCGAGCGAACTACGACGACCCAATTGCATTTACACTCCGTATTTGGCTAGTTTCTCTTTTAGTAGAAGTAGGATTTGTGTCTTCTATATAAGGAAAAACTCTACGAATTAGGTATGGTAAAAAGCTTTGGTAAACCTATCTAGGGTTTTGTGGAGAGATTTGGTGAGGCTTAAGTGCTCTTATATTCTTGTGAAATCATCAATATAGTGAATCATCATTTCCCGTGGACGTAGACATATTGCCGAACCACGTAAATATTGTCTCTTGTGTGATTGTGTTTGATTTTCTTTATTTTGTGTTCTTATTCTGAGCCATTATGTTTTTATTCTATGATCGAAAATGATATCATAGTCTGTAAAAGTTTCGAACGCGAGGTTTGAGGTTGAGAAATTCGACAAGAAGATTAATTTCGGCTTGTGGTAAGTACAAGTCTGAGATATTTTGATTCAACAAGGGTTGCACAAAGTGTTGAAATGGCTAATCGGTAAGCCGACGGATATGTCCAATGGTGATTGGGAAGAATTCAAACTTCAAACATGTAGTATGATTCGGCTATGTCTAGATAAGAAGATTATGTACAATGTGAAACGGGAGAACTCGGCAGCCTCGCTATAGGCCAAATTTGAGAGTCTTTATATGACGAGATCTCTGACGAGTCGTCTATATCTCAAGAAGCAACTGTACAAGTTACACATGGATGAAGGTATTCCTTTTAACAAACATTTTAATGAATTTAATAGAATTATATCTGAATTATTAAATGTTGGAGATAAGGTTAAGGGTGAAGACAAAACACTATTGATTTTGTCTTCCCTCTCAAATTCCTATGAGCACCTAGTTATTACGCTACTCTATGAGAAATATACTATTGAATTGAAGTCGGTTACATTGACATTTCTTTGTAATGACATGAGGAAGAAAGGTTCGGATAATGATACACAAGCAAATGACTTGCTAGTTATAGGGAGATCAAAGGACCGTAAATCTGGAAGTCGTAGATCAAAGTCTAGATCTAAATTCAGAAATAGAAAGATTATAGAATGCTATAAGTGTCACATCAGAAGGAATTGTCCTCAATTATAAACTACGATGAACGGTGCTCAGGGTAAGATGCAGAAAGGGGTTGTTGATGAGGCTGGTATAGCCGAACAAACTCTGGATGATGATGAAAACATATTATCAGTAATTTTTTATAAATACTCATAGAGTATATGAATACTTGATTCAGGGTGCTCCTACCACATGTGTCAAAATAGGCATTGGTTCACATCTTATAGAGATGGATGGTGGAACGGTTTTGATGGATAACAATAAGACCTGCAAAACAGTTGGAAAGAGGAGTATTAGAATTGTATGATGGGGTTATGAGAACATTGACCAATATACGTCATATTTCGAAACTGAAAAAAGTCTCATGTCGCTTGGTACATTAGACTCTAATGGGCTCAAGTTTGCAGCTTCAGGTGAAGATTTGTAGGTGACAAATGGATCTCTAGTTGTGATAAAAGCAAAAAAGATTGGGAACCTCTATTTTCTATTAGGAAGTACAGTGACAGGTGGAGCAACGATATCTATGATAGCAGTTTGTCCTCTACACAGCTATGGCACATGTGCTTAGGGCACATGTCAGAAAGAGGGATGATATAGTTGAGCAAGCATGGCTTGTTGAAAGGTATAAAGGCTAGCAAAGTTGACTTTATTGAGCATTGTGTTTTCAAGAAACAATGAAGGATTAAGTTATACAACGGTTTACAGTATAAAAGGCACACTAGATTATATACATTCAGATGTATGGGGCCCTTCAAAGGTTCCTTCTAAAGGTGGTGCCATGTACTTCGTCTCCTTCATTGATGATTATTCTCGATATGTACGGATCTACATGATGAAGAGTAAGGATAAGGTGTTAAAAATCTTCAAGAGGTAAAATATATTGCTTGAGAACTAGACTGGAAGGAAGGTGAAGCTGTTGAGGACCGACAATGGTGGTGAGTACACCAGTGAACAGTTTCAGGAGTTCTGTGAAGAGAACGGTATTGCTAGGGACTGCATAGTGTGAAATACACCCCAATAGAATGGGATAGCAGAACACATGAATAAAACTCTAATTGGAAAGGCAAGATGTATATTTTTCAATGCGGGATTGGGTAGAGAGTTTTGGACTGAGGCAATCAGTACGGTTTGCTATCTAGTAAACAGATCACCGTTTACGATAATAGAGTGTAAGACTCCAATTGAGATGTGGTAAGAGAAGCTTGTACATTACAGTGCCTTGAGGGTCTTTGATTGCGCAACTTACTATTATATTAGAAATAGTAAAATTTACTCAAGCGCTAAGAAGATAACTTTCTTAAGGTATACAAATGACGTGAAAGGATACAGGTTATGGTATCCTGAATAGAATAAAGTTGTGACTCAAATTTTCATGTCATTGATACACCCAAATGATCTATATGTGCTTAGTAACAAATACACCGTATGCCTTGACTTTTCAAAACATTATGACTAAAGGATACATGTGTTGGTCATAAAGGCTCTTATAGTTATTTCTCCCATTAATTGATATAAGTTATGTGATAGCTTATTGGTTAAAGGCTTGAGTCATAGATAAGAGGTCTAAAGATCAAACCTTGGCATTGAATATTGAACCCTTATTTTTGGACCTTGAAGTAAATGCCTATACATCTTGCTTTGGTGTGTCAACCAAATATCGGATAATCTCCATTAAGTTATAAGAAGGTATGTAACCTTGAAGTAAATGCCTATACATCTTGCTTTGGTGTGTCAACCAAACATCGGATAATCTCCATTAAGTTATAAGAAGGTATGTTACGGAAACCTAATCATAAATCTCTTTAAGAATTCTTAAGAATAGAACTTAAGAAAACCTAGTCGTCTCAGCCTTCTCTTTTCTTCTTAAGAAAAACCCTAGCCGCCATCACCCTTCTTCTCCAACCTACCCTAAGGATCTTTTGGGTTTTTCTACCTATAGACACCCAAAATTGGCCCAAGGCCCGATCGACCCGTACTTCGAGAGAGGCGCACCCCCGAGCTTCTAAAAGCATTTCCAAAAACCTTAGGAATCATCCCAAATCCTTAGGAAGGGAGCTCAATCGAAATAACAGATGGAAAGAGGAGTGCCAAAATTTATATGGACATCTTCAGGGACTAAGGTCTTTTCCATTAGAAAGAGGATGTTCCTAGCTTTCCAAGGAGCTAAGAATCACTTGATTCTGAGTTGTACATCAAAAGTTATGACAATTCAAAGAAAGCGCAAAAATGAGAGATTTTACTCGTGTACATTGGATGTACGTATAAGAAATTTTTGGCCGGAGTTTGGCTATGCGTACAATGATTGAACACAGGCATTTTTTTCAAAATTTTTCTCATGCGTACAGCCAATGTATTCATAGTCAAACTTTTGTTTTTTGCTTCAAAAAAAGCACGTGCTCTGAACTTCTCTTCTTTGTCAAAAGCATTGTTCCTAAGCTATGCGTACAACTAATATACGCATAGCTTAAAACCTTAATTTTCTTAAAAAATGACAGATTTCAGTTTTGGGGTTTGACTTGTGAACCATCCTAGAGATTGAGGTGTATCTTTTTAGGACAGTTTTACCCCTCCCAACTATCAGTTCCACCTTTTGCCATCCAACCCCTCACCCTACCATCCACCATTAAACCCAATTCCCTTCTCTCCAAGCCTTCACAAACCTAGAAAACATTAGATCCTAGATTACCTAACTGCTATACCCACTAGCCCTTAAACACCCCCCTAATGACCTCTCCCTCTATAAATAGAGAACCCCCCCCCCCCCCCTCTTGCTTAAGGATCTTTTGAAATTTTCAAGAGAAGAAACTCTACCCATTTGTCTCCTCATTTGCATAAAACTTGAGTTTTCTAAAATGCTTAAAGCCTTACCCCATCTTATACCATCACTTTCATCAACACTCCCAAGCTCCAAGCCTCCAAGCCTTAGCTAGTTAAGACCATTACCTTAACCCTTTTGCTATCGAAGCTCACCGATGTCGCTCTCACGCGAAGATCTGGCCATGGTGCTACAAGGGCCCGAGAGCTCTGGCTCTCCCCTCTATTCCTCTACCCTCTTTACTTTTCCTCTATCCTAGAATTAAGTCGTTACGCAGCTAAAATTTTGGTGGGTGCATAAGGCTCAATAGGATCGAAGTGCCTTCGGGCAAGGGGAAGTGCCGCTCACTTTTTCTCTTTATATATATATATATATTTATTTTATATACATCTGAACATAGGCTTGGCTATAGTAGAGACCACTTACGAGCTGGTCGATCGGGAGCCTAACTCCTTTCTGATTGATAACCGAAGCCCTTACACAAGAGCCTTTGGCGTTGACCGGTAAATCGGAGTCATATTTTGCATTTCGGTACATATAATATTGATTTTGGGTATCTTAGAACACCAAAAGCTCTAGGTGGCGACTCCATCTTTTTTTAAGAGAGCGCTTCGTTGCGACGGACTCGCGAGAGCCTACGATTGCACACTACCACATGTCATCTTGATCATTCAACTAACAAGATAAAGGAGGGAGATGATAGGAACATCGGATGGATGATAGCATTGATTGTCTATCTCCTCAAACCTAGATCACTGACCATGCTCCAAGAGGTGAATATGTTCTTATTTCTGATTTCATGTTTTTATTTTTTAATTGCGATCTCTTTAATCCTTATTCTCGAATCTGATCTGCGAAATATAGAATCACCAAAAAATAGCAATGACAGCTCGCTGTGGAAATATCCACAACTCGCTACCATTACAATAAATAGAAATGACAGCTTGCTGTGATGAAACCACAACTCGCTGTCATTAAAAGAAAAGTAACACCACTGCAAGGTGTTGTGGAAACCGATTCGAATCCTCAGACCGAGGTCACAGTGAGTTATTACAAAGCTCACAGCTCACTGCCTAGTAGTTACAGACATCAATTTAAGTCACAGCTCACTGTCATAAGATTGACAACAAGCTATCATCTGAGAGCAAAGAAACCTAAAAACCAGCCACAACTCGCTGTCACACCACTACAGCGAGCTGTGAATACCAAGAACCGAGAATTTGTCATAACTACAACTCACTGTCATATCACAGTAACAAGCTGTGAACACTGCCACAGCCCACCGTCTCCCCATGACAGCAAGTTGTGCATACAAGGGTCGAGGGGAATTTTCTATAAATCGATCTTTCCTCTTTCGACCGATCGATTTCGGGTAGAGTCGATTGACCTAGTTATTTATTTGAATCGACCATTGATAAGATCACTATTGTATGCAATGTAGAAGGGGGAATCAGTTACTATTAATAGGCATCATCTCACTTCCTTCTTGCGACGCTAGGACTCGAGGTAGGGGAATTTCAATGATTAACTCGTATTGTATAATTCCGATTCACAGTTTCTTAGTGATTTAATTATGGTCTCCTTGTTGTTAGAATCAAAACATTGAAAAACCATTGATTGTTGTAGGATTATTGAATAATTAAAAGTTAGCAATTATATTACATACATTAAATGATTTGAAACTCATTGAATATTGGACACTCATTGAATAATCGAAACTCGTCGAATGTGGTACTCACATTGATCATCGGAAACTCATCGAGCATCAAACTTTGAATTATCAATGAAATATGAACACAATATTATATTTAGAAGGTGCATGTGATTTAAAGTGATTCTATCGAATCAGATCCTATACGACGACACAAACATCAAACATTGAACCGTGCTTCGACATATATTGAATCGTGCTATTTGTAGACACCCAAATTCGGCCCAAGGCCCGATCGAAACACATTTCGAGAGAGGTGCACTTCTGAGCTCTTAATGGCATGTATGAAACCCTTAGAAACCTTCCTGAACCCTTAGGAACCTTTCCAAACCCTTGGGAATCAACCCTAACCATCCCGACCCTTAGAACCCGTTCTAAACCTAAACCTAACCTCCCAAGCCTTGGAAAAAGGAGGGGTGCACCAGAACCAGCTACAACCATCTACTATAATCAAATCTTATACCCGGGCAGGTCCGGGTCGGGGCTTCCATCGCCTTTGTTGTTGCTTATCGCCCCTGATGGGTGCATGTTTATACATAATTAATTGATGTTTATGATCATTGTCGACGGAAGCCAGGATTGGATGCCCCTTTTTGGGAGACACCCAATGATTGGTTTGATCTATTTAACGGTACTTGAAGCTAGATGCTCTAGGTCATGTTGATCCGAGGCACATTTTCAGAAATGGCACGTCCTCCCAAAAAGCGTTGCGACTTCTATTCGCTCCACTCGAGTAGCAATGCTAAATAAACTTCAGGATCGTTGGATTCACCCAGAGATTTCGAACCCTATTTCTGGCAGGGGCACCCGTGACCAGTCAAATGAGGTAATCAAATGCCTTATAAGATTGGATACAAACTGTGGAGCCTTGTGTAGTTTTGCTTAGCGTCCATCTTTGAATGTGGGTCGATCACCCCTCTTACTTACGAAGCTGTTGCATTCAGAATGAATCTTAAATATCAAATACCTTCAAATCATCTCGAGAAGTGAATGTTTGGCTTGACATATAGGGCTTTCGCAACTCGTTCCACCTCAGTTATGCTCAGTAATGTCGCTAAGCGCTTGGGGACCGATTACCTTGAGAAATAAATGTTTAGCCTGACATCCAGGGCTTTCGTTTTCTCACCATGTTACTCACCTGATATTTAAAGTTCGTTCTAAATATAGCAGGCTTATTAGTAATGCCTTGGGCCTCTTCGAACGTCTCTTTTCTTTGGTATTCAATTATTAGTGATCGGATACCAAAGAGGGGCATCTGTAAACACCCAAATTCGGCCCAAGGCCTGATCGAAATATATTTCGAGAGAGGTGCACTTCTGAGCTCTTAATGGCATGTATGAAACCCTTAGAAAACTTCCCGAACCCTTAGGAACCTTTCCAAACCCTTGGGAATCAATCCTAACCATCCCGACCCTTAGAACCAGTTCTAAACCTAAACCTAACCTCCTAAGCCTTGGAAAAAGGAGGGGTACACCAAAACTAGATACGGCCATCTACTATAATCAAATCTCATACCATTGAAAAGTATAAGTCATCAGCTTTCCAACGGTCCATGAATCGCCCTAATCGGAGTTACAGATCAAAAGATATAGTAGTCCAAACCTGGAGGGCAAAAAGGGAATTTCAAGTGGTCCCCCTTAGGGATTTGGCCCAACTAATAGTTGCGCCAGTTATAATTTTACCTGGTGTAACTATTAGTCGCGCTAAGCCACTTCTCCCAGAATTTAAGCCTGGTGCAACTATTAGTTGCGCCAATTTTTAAGATGGGCCCCACCCTCGCGGGCCAACTTTCTAGCACTGCTCATTACTGTTTTACTGTATATTTGCCTGGCACAACTATTAGTTGCACCAGGCATATGAATAGTAACTCATGGTTTTTACCTTAAAATTCGTGATTGGGGTTTGACTTGCTGACCACCTCGACCTTTGGAGTGTATTTTGCTAGTTCTGTTGCACCCTTTTAATGTCTATTTGCAACCCTTTGAGTGGCTTAAAGCCCCAACCCATCGTCCACCATTAAAACCACCTTCACACCTTTCTAAGCTCTCAAAATCCTAGGAAACCTTAGATTTGAGATTACCTAATTGCTAATCCCAATTAGCATATAAGTGGTCTCCTAATCTATCCTTTTCCTATAAATAGAGACCCCCACCCCTTGGTTTAGGGGTTGAGAATTTCTACCTAAGAGAGAAAGAGCTTAAAGTGAGAAGATCTTTCTCCCTTTGGTGCACTCCTCCCATACAAAAATCAGAATTCAAAAACCTCTTCCCACCCTTGCCTTTCATGGAAAGCCCCAAGGTTAGGTGTGTGTGATCTCCTAGCCTCCCTTCTCTACCTCTTAGCTTCAAGTCTTAGGAGTTAGAGCCCTATTTCATACCATACAAAGCCTTCAAGAGCTCATCAAAGTAAGCCACACAAGACTCTCTTACGGTGCTACAAGGGCCCGAGGGCTCCGGCTCTCCCCTTTCTTCTCCTATCTCTTTTTAGGTCTTCTCATCCTTGCATTTGTGACGTTACGCCGCCGAATTTTTGGTAGAAATGGAGGGGCATAAATAAGATTCTAAGCCCTTTTGGGTAAGAGAAAGCTATTTTCTTTTCTTTTATATAATTTCTAGTTTATCCATAAGTAGAGACTGCGTTAAGTGGGTTGATCGGGTGCCTAACACCTTTCCGATCGATAACCGAAGCACCTACCCAAGAACCTTTGGTGTGGACCGGATTCAGAGTCATATTTTTACCACCTCGGTACTCATAAAAATGAACTAGGTTTCCTGGGACACCGAAAGCTCCGGGTGGCGACTCTATATTTTTTGCAAGCGAGCGTATCGCCGCGACGGGATGGTCACAAATCTCACGGTTGCACACTATTGCACACATTGAACCGTGACGATGGCCCATCAAACCGCACATGTATTCCTCACAAGGCAGGAGCTTGAGCACATTGAAAATTTTTCTTGAATGACGATGGCTAGGATTTCCATCGGATGCCATCGGCTCTAGCGCTATATCTGTGTTAGAGATTTTTATGTTGCATTATTTAAGTCGTGCGTGAACATAAGATATGACATATAAATGGACAAAATATCAACATAAGGCATCATATTGGGACATGTGCATGAAATTTACATTGGACTCTCTAATGGACTCTCTGTATATGTTATCTGAAGCCCCATGAAATTTACATTGGACTCCTTGAATATGTTATCTGAAATCCACTGAAAATTATATTATTGATTTGACTTGTCACTTAGAAATGATCATCCTAGAATGTGAATTGTAATGATTCCTACTAGAATTAGTAAGAACTATGTGTTAGATGGCTAGAGTATGACTGATTATTGGGACTTCCCTACTGAGCATATGGATTTTTAGCTCACCACGACACTATGTGTCATAGGTACTGAAGCTAACGAGGACCTTGATTATATGCCGGAAGATGAGGAAGATCTTCCACCCGAGGAGTTTTATCCTTAGAAATCTTCTAGTGATTTGAACTTGGTACTAATTTTAAATGAAGTTTTCCATGAAACGATGATAGATTTCTTTTTGGACATTGATGTAAGTATCAGTGTCTGTGTGATGTATGGCCATCACCGATGGTATTCTTGGATTAGAAATTTTCACTTTGGACATCAAAGCATTTAGTTCAGTTCTTTTATAATTTGATTTCCATTGATACTAAAGAAATTTTGTGCATAGAATATGAATTATCATCTAGCGAAATGGTATTTCTATATCTTTCAGCTTGGAAATTTTGGGTTGTTACATCAGCAGAGATGTGACTATTGATTAAACTGTATTGTGAACTTCTAGCAAACAGAGTATGAAAATTGGGGAGGTAGCGGAAGATTATTTTAAGGTGGAGTTAGAAACTCCTACAGTTATTACATCAAAAAAATATATAAAAATTTTAAGTGTAGAAACAGTTGAGAAAGAGTCAGAGCAATACTTAGTGGGTGGCAAACCCAAAGGAATGTTAACGCACCAATTCGCTACGGTTGCGAGAATATGGTCACCTACGCGTTAATGTTGGATGGCAATGAGACGCCTTCATTTGATGATGCAATCAGTGGAAGATGTGTACGGGAATAGAAGACCGTAATGGGTGATGAGATAGATTCCCTCTACAAGAATCAAACTTGAAAACTAACAGAGTTACTTAAGGGTAAGAGAGCGATTTGGTACAAGTGTATTTATAAGAAGAAAGAGGATTCTCCATAAATTTGTGATACAAGGTACAAGACTCGGTTGGTAGCAAAGGGCTATACGCAAAAGGAAGACATTAATTACAATAAGGTGTTTTCACCGGTTGTGAAACACACCTCAATCCGGGTTTTGTTGTCAATTATAGCACAATTACACTTAGAGTTGGAGCAACTCGATGTGAAAATGACGTTTCTACATGGTGATTTGGAGGTGAAGATCTATATGAACTAACTTGAATGGTTCAAGTCTCATAGAGAAGAGAGGTTAGTGTGCAAACTAAAGAAGTCCTTCTACGGGTTGAAGCAGTCGTCGAAATAGTGGTACAAAAGTTTGAAATATTCATGGTGGACTAAAATTATATTCGAAGGGAATACGACAACTGTGATTACTTCAAAAGGCTCACTGATGGCTTAATTATTTTTCTTCTTATGTATATTGATGATATGCTCATAACTACAAAGAGCATGGTGGAGATCAACAAGTTGAAATCTCAACTTGACATGAAGTTTGAGATTAAGGATCTTAGCTCAACGAGAGAGATTCTTGAGATAGAGATCTATGTCTGATGATCAGTCACATAATTTAATATTTTATCACTCTTAACTTAGTGATGCTAGCCCATAGTTTGCTACTAATAAGTTATTGATATACAGATATTAAAGCTAGACCATAAAAGAGAGCCTAAGTGTTAATCTGAGTCAAAATGAACTCAAAAAGTAGTAAGAATGAAAATAGAATGAAAGATGAAAGCTCCACCTACTGAAAAGAATGAAAAATTATTATTTATAATTTTCCCAGAGTGAGAGACTATGAAAGTCAAAAAATCGTAATTTATGATTCTACAGAAGAAGCCGCTCAAGGAAGAGAAGTATTTACGATTTTTCAGAGAATCGTTCGCTAAGTCTATCAAAGTCATAAGAGTGAACAATGTGAAGAAGTATAAAATTATCATTTATGATTTTACAGAAAATGACAAAATTGAAGAATTATAATTTACAATTTTCCACCAAAGAAGAAAGAATAGAGAATCGTTATTAGCGATTCTATAGAAGGCTTAGGTCACTGCTGCTGATCACGTGCATTGTATACCGTCATGAACCAAAAATAGAAGACCTCCTATATTAGAAGTCTGGCGAATCACGGATCCGAGGAAATTGATGAAGAATATTTTGAAGGACTCTATTGTTACTATTAATTAAAGAATACTCTAGAAGTACATCAACTAAAGAAAGTAAGGAAGAATAAAATTAGGAATTAGAGTTATATTAGAAATCTTTTATTTTTCGTAGTTTATTAGAATTAGATCTTTGTAAACCGACTCCTTATGATCTATAAATAAAAGAGCTTAGCATAGTAATAAGTATTGAAGAATTTCAGCATCAATTGACGCTTGAGGTTGGATTTTCTTCTGATCAAAGCAGTGTAAAATAGTTAGAATAGATTAGATATCAGAGGTTTCTCAAGAGCAATCGACAATTGCGATTGAGTGTTGAAGATTAGTGTAGATATCTATAGTTTCTTAGGAGCAATTGACGACTGCGGCTGAGGGGTGAAGGATATATTTTACTTTGTTTTTTAGTTTAGATTTATTTGCTTTGTAAACATCTCCAAGTTTTGATTTGAATTGACGACTCAGGTTAGAATTTGCAAATTAGTTTAACGATTTTACTTTTTCATCTTCAATTTTCCAAGGTCTGATTGTCGCCCAAATTTTAGGAAATTGTTGATTAGATTAAATTTGTATTGATAGGATCTTAGACTTGATTGACGCCCATTGCTAGGAAACTAGAAATATAGTGTAACGGTATTATTTAAATTTATAAATATCACAAAGCTGAAGATTGAGATTGACTACCTTAATCTGAAGAAGGAGGATTAGAATTTATTTTATGCACTTTAGATTAAAATAACCATTCTTTTATTCATATTTCTTGAGTAGATTAGATCTTAAAGATACAATAGAAGTTTTTAAAGATAAAGATTTGAATAAAAGATAAAACTAAAGAAATTAGATAATAAAATTCCTCGTGAGAATGATCCTATGCTAATACTATAATTTTCATTATGCGCTTGCAATAGGTTAAGACTTGAATTTAACATAAAATATATACATCATAATCAACACGATCAAGTTTTTGGCGCTGTTGTCGGGGAAACAAAATTTATCTAATTCTTTCAAATTTCTATCTAATATTTTTATTCTTTTAGAAACCAATATTTATCTTTCTCTTTTTATATTTCTTTCTATTTTTATTTTTCTTTGATCACTTTTTAATCTTTTTGCAGGATTATTCGGAGCAGTGAATTAAAAGTTTTCAATTTCTGTCGGCCACGGAATTCGAAACTCAGATTTGTTTCTCTTCCTGCTTGCTAAAATAAAAAGTAGAAATTTTTTTTGAAACCAAAACTAAATAACTGTTCTAATCAAGTGTCTTGTTATTAAAGTAATTTCATCATGACGGATAACGATCAGAACTTGCTTAAAACCATGGGAGAATACTATGCATTGACACCTCTTACACTACTCCCATGTATTCAAACTCCTATTGTCGATTATGAGGCTTTCAAAATTACGCCAAATATACTTCAAATACTCCCTACTTTTCACGGGCTGATTGAGGAAGAATCCCAATGGCATTTAAATAATTTTATAGAAATGTGTAACATTATTTGAATTAAAGAACTCACGGGAGTATCCATTCGTTTGAGGCTATTCTCATATTCTCTTAGAGACGACGCAAAGCAGTGGCTATACTCTTTACCCCAAGATTTGATTGCTGATTGGGAGGGATTGAAACATGAATTCCTTGTGAAGTACTTCCCAATGTGCAAAATGAATAGAATCTGACATCTTATTTTAACATTCCATCAATTTCCGGATGAACCTCTTCAAGAGAGTTGGAGTCGCCTCGAGAATCTTCTCTATATGTGCCCTCATCATGGGGTTGCGAAATGGAAAATAGTGCTCACTTTCTATGAAGGATTAAATGACCAAGCAGTGGTCTGTCTTATCAGTTATATTGGAATTTGAATCCATTTAAATCTATAAGGGAAAGAGACAAGCTTTGCATTCAAGACTACCACTTCCCAACTACCCCAACCTTGGAACTTACACATCAACATTTAAATCGAAGTGATGGTTCAAAACCAAGCCTCCTCCCTATAAATCCATACCCATCTATAAACTATCTCATCTCTTTCATCTTTCACCTTTCATACCTAAAACCTCATGACGGAATAGTATAACTAGAGCGATTTCAGTAAACAACTCGATAGAAATCTCAAAACTGTATAGCAGAGAGTAAAAGATTTAAAGCAGCATAAATCTATTCGAGATGCTGAATCATCCGCCGAGACTACCCTTTACCCTAAACCTAACCCAAATCCAAAACCATATACCACGAACTCATTTTCTCCCACTTCCTAACCTTTATACCATCACAACCCACCTCGAATGCAAACTCCCATATGATGATGGTGGGTTGAGCCGTTCCTTGCCACCCTTCTCCATTGCTTATCTTCTCTCTTCGCTTGTGCTATATTCCCTTCATATAGTTTTCGCAAGGGAGCAGTATAGGTAAAAGATGAATCAGATAGGTATTCACTTCTCACTTTTCAAAGGACTTCCACAATGGCTTATATTTCTTCTCGAAAAGAGAAATGTGATATGCATTGCTCGATGGGACTTAGAAGACAAAGGGTATGATCCTGCAAAGGCAGGGAGATGCCTTTGGTGGGAAGAGATGTGAGACTCTGATTAAAGGTAGGTAAAGTCGAGGACCTATCTTTATCGAAGGACCTTTATCTCGGACGTTGTTGCCAGTGTCTTGGTTTAGTGTGTGTCTAAATTTTTTCTAGGAATTTCTTTTTAGTAGATTTCTTTCAATGTTTCTGTAATTAGTTCATATATATGAAAAAGTTTTTTTTTTATTTGCTATTTTTAATTTTTATAGTGTTACAAACATCTAACTTTGTAGTTTTATTAAATCGAAAGTATTTTCTCCTAAGTTTGGGGGAAAGATTTTCTATTATTTTTGTAGATTATAAACCTGGTTACTAACTTAACAGTAAAATTAGGTAAAATTTTTCTGTGTGTCCCCTATTTTATATAATGAGGACATTTTTCTATTTAAGTTTGGGGCGGGGGGGATACATTACATAGGATATATTAGTATAGTAGTATAATAGTTTTTGTTTACTTTTCATAAAATTTTAATTTTTATAAAATTTTAATAAGAAAGTTAATCGTTATATGCAAATTATGATAGAAAAATGAAAATTTGAAATTCTTAGCAATCCATCATAGTAGTAGTTCAAAAATCAAAATCAAAATAGTTACAATTCAACTAAAGCATCTCTAGTATACAGTATCAGATGAATGTTTGAAATTAAACGATTGATCTGAACTGCAAATATTTTAGATTATAATTTCAAAATTATATAACCAGTGAGCTATAGAGCTATTTCCTCTTCTATTCTGAGAAAGAAAGGCTATTTTTATTCATGCTAAAATTTTCTTGAACTTCTCTACTGTCTGTAATCTCATATTACTGAACTTAGAATCAATATATTCTGTAAATATGATGATTTGTTTATTTAGAACTGTCTATTAAGTATATCAAAGGAATAAGACATCCATATTAGTAAATCGTGAAAATGATCAAAGGCCATCTTTTATTTAATCAGAGCCAAAAAGCTAAAAATCCCAGAATAATATACCCTTTGAACCCATATTAGAAGCCTAAAATTGAATTTCTTTGTACCGAAATTGTATAAATCTTTAACCATATGTACTTACCAAAGCTTGCTACCTTTGACCCTTACAATTTATGAGAGTTTAGAATGTAAAAGTAGGAAAGAAGAGGGAGTGAAAGGAGTATATGCTTAACAGATAACGGATCTGCGAAAAAGAGTACCACTAAAAACAAGAAATATAAATGTATGAAAATATGGGAAAAAGGAAAGAAAAAGAAGAAATCGTAAAATACGATTCTGTGAAATTGGGATTTCAAAAAGAAAATAGGAAAGAAAAATGGGAAGAAGATATCCAAATTAAGGATACTTACTGAAACTGAAAAATAGAAGAAGAAGAAGAAGAAGAAAAATAAGAGCTAAATTCTCAAAAAACTTTTGAATCCTCTTTACTTATTTTCATTTTTTTTGAAACCTTCTGAAAACCCAAAGCTCTATTACAAGCCGAAGGAGAGACCTTTGAGATTTAAGATTTACAAAAATATGAGTCTAGTAGAGATATATAAAATAGATACTACGAATAAATAAAGAAGTTATATGAACAAAATTGATTATCCTTTCTATGAGATTTATCTGCTTAGTAATTATTAGATTTTTACATATATATTTATAATATTGTGAGAACCCAAAATTTTGATTATTTTTGAGAGTATGCCTGTGCAACTGTGAGATTTGCGACGATCTCATCGCGGCGATGCGCTCTCTTGGAAAAAAATATAGAGTCGCCACCCGGAGCTTTTGGTGTCCTGGGATACCTATATCATTTTTATAAACATCGAAGTGCCACAAATATGACTCTGAATCCGGTCCACACCAAAGGCTCTTGAGTAGGGGTTCGGTTATTGATCGGAAAGGTGTTAGGCACCCGATCAACTCGCTTAACGCGATCTCTACTAATGGCCAAAACAAAAATAAAGTAAAAGAAAAGAAAATGGCTTCCTCTTGCCCAAAAAGGCTTAGAATCCTATTTATGCCCCTCCGTTCCTACCGAAAATTTGGCGGCGTAACGGCACAAATGAGAGGATGAGAAGAGCCAAAAAGAGGTAGGAGAAGAAAGGGGAGAGGTGGAGCCCTCAGGCCCTTGTAGAATCGTAGGAGAGCCTAGAGTGGCTTGCTTTTGATGAGCTTTTAAAGGCTTGAATGGTGGAAAGAGGGGTTCTAACTACTAAGGCTTACTAGCTAAGAGGTAGAAGAGGGAGGCAAATGGATAGCACACACCAAACCTAGAGGCTTTTTAGGAAAGGTAAGGCATGGAATGAGGGTTTAAAATTCTGAAATTTGTATGAGAAGTATGCACCAAAGGGAGAAAGATCTTCTCACTTTAAGCTCTTTTTTAGGCCAAAATTCCCAACCCTTAAACCAAGGGGTGGGGGGCTTTATTTATAGGAAATGGGTGGATTAGGAGACCACTTAAGAGCTAAATGGGTTTAGCAATTAGGTAATCTTACATCTAAGGATTCCTAGGGTTTTTGGAGTTTTGAGATGTGTGAGAAGGTCCTCCAATGGTGGATAATGGGGTGAGGCCTTAAGCCACTTAAAGGGTTACAAATAGGTAGGGAATGGGTGCAACAGAACTAGAAAAACACACCCCAAAGGTCAAGGTGGTCAACAAGTCAAACCCCAATTACGATTTTTGGACAAATGTACAGTAAAACAGTTTTAAATAGTGCCTAGAAGTTGGATCGAGAGGGTGGGTCCCACCTTTAACCTTCGTGCAACTAATGGTTGCGCTAGGCTTAAAATCTGGGAGAATTGGCCTGGCGTAACTAATATTTGCGCCAGGCAAAATTATAACTGGCGCAAGTATTAGTTGCGCCAAATCCTTAAGGGGGCCCACATGAATTTACACTTATGCCCTCCGGGCTCGGTTTGCTGTATCTTTTGATGTATACCTCTGATTGGGGTGATTCTTGGACTGTTGGAAAGCTAACGACCTCTACTTTTCAATGGTATAAGATTTGATCATAGTAGAGGACCATAGCTAGTTCCGGTGCACCCCTCCTCAACCATTTTCCTGATAAGGTTAGGTTTAGGTTCAGAACGGGTTCTAAGGGTCGAGATTGATTTCTAAAGGTTTGGGTCAGCTTCCTAAGGGATCCAGGGTGATTCCTAAGGGTTTGAAAAGGTTCCTAAGGGTTCTAGGGGGGTTCCTAAAGGTTCCATACATGTCATCCAAAGCTCAGAATTGCACCTCTCTCGAATGGTGTTTTGATCGGGCCTTGGGCCAAATTTAGGTGTCTACAGATGCCCTTCTTTGGTATTCGATCACGAATGATTGAATGCCAAAGAAAAAGAGACATCCGAAGAGGCCCAAGGCATTACTGATGGGTCCACTGCATTCAGAATGAACTTCAAACATCAAATGATTAATACAGTGAGAAACAAAAGCCCTGAGAGGCCAGGCCAAACATTCGTTTTTCGAGGTAATCGGTTTCAAGCACTTAGCGATATTACTGGGCATAACCGAGGTGGAATGAGTTGCAAACTCCTTATAGTCGGGAAAGATGTTCGCTTCTCGGGATGATTTTGAAGGTATCTGATGTTTAAAATTTATTCTGAATGCAACAACTTCGTGAGTAAAAGTAGGGGGGATCGACTCACATTCAAAGATAGGCGCAAAGTAAGCATACGCCAAGCTCCATAGTTTGTGTTCAACCCTATGAGGCATTTGATGGCCCCATCTGACTGTTCACGAGTGCCCTTGCTGAAAGCAGGGTTCAAGGTCTTTGGGTAAACCCATCGACCCTGAAGTTTATTTAGCATGACTACCCGAGCGAAGTAAATAGATGTCACAATGCTTTTTAGGAGTTCGTGCCATTTTCGAAAGCATGCCTTAGGTTAACATGGCCTAGAGCATCCAGCTTTGATTATCTTGAATAGATCCAACCAAATATTGGGGTATCTCCATGAAGAGACATCCAATCCTGGTCTCTACTGACAATGATCATAAACATCAATTAACTATTTATAATCATGCACCCATTAGGAGCAATAAACAACAACAAAGGCGATGGAAGCCCCGACTCGGACCCGCCCGGATATAATTTATGAGGACAAATGACCATCATACGGATACCCAGACGTATGGCGTACACTTTACAGGGATACTACTGCCCATACAGGTTTTAAGCCTGCAGAAAATAAAAAGGGAAATGAACCCTTTTGAATGCATGGTTGCACATAGTTTGATTGACACGTAATCTCACTCTCAATAGGTTGGTCTCAACCAATGATTGACCTTTTCCAACGGAGAATCTGAAGCTTAAGACACTTAAGTTCATATGAATCCAAAACAGTGCGCTCATCGCAAAGATTTAGCAGTGAAGTTGACCCGATCGAAACATCGACTGTTTGATCGGGACCGACATTGTTGCTCCTTCCTTAAAGTAGGATCCAAAAATCTGAGGCGAGCCTCCGACTCAGGACTTTAGTATGGCACAATTGCATTATGGATAAAATATTAACGTTTTACCGCCTTATGCTTGTGCGTCTCTGTGGGGAATACAAACTTGTTTTTGATTTTTCTATCATTTTATGTGATCTTTTTTTTGAATTTTTCAACTGTTATTTTATGTGATTTTTTGTGAGATTTTTGAAGATATTATTTTATGTGGATTTTTCTTGTGAATACTTTCGGCTTCTCTATGGAGATTTTTTTTAAATTTTTCTTTATATTTTCCTGTGTAGGACCAGGGTGCTCATTGATCTCAATCCGCTTTTGTTTTAGCGCGGCTCTCTTGGCAAGTCGAAGGATGATCAAAATACTGCCTTGGGAGCGTGTGCATCTGCAAGGAGCGATAGAACAAACAAAAAGAGTGGGGGGGACCGGTCTCTGGCCCGTACCAGGCCCAAGACCCGGCCTAAGTGCCGAGTGCAACTATTAGTTGCGACAGGCCACTAGGGGCCTCAAAATAGCCTGGTGCAACTAATAGTTGCGCCACGCAAAGGGTGGGAAACATTTTGCCTGGCGCAACTAATAGCAACTATTAGTTGCGCCAGGCTTGGCTGGGGGGAATTTAAACAGCCCGAGTTCGGGTTGGGGGCTTTATTTCGAATTTTTCTCTCCCTCCTTCCTCTTTGAAACCGAAAACCGCCCCCCCCTCCTAGGGTTCCTTTACATTGCCGTTACTTAGCTTGTGTGGATCGATCGTCGGCTTACGTTACATCAAAGACCCTTTTTTCTTCTAAGAGGTAACCATTTAACACCTATTTTCTTTGATTTTTCTTGCTTTTTCTTGCAAATATGATCATGATCTTGCATTCCTAGATGAAAAATAGTTTATTTCCATTGTAAGCGTTGATTGATGATGTGTGAATGATTTTTCCTGAATAATGCCCCCTTTTTTTGTTGTTTTTTTTTGTGGTTTTATGGGTTTTATTAATATTTGTAAACAATAATAATTTTTGTTTATATTTTTATTGGTGCTTAGAAAAGGGGTTTTATTTATTATTATTTTTTGTTTTTATCTTGAATACCAAGCAAGGATACTATTTAGGAAAGGGGAAAAATTTTGTTTGTTTTTTTTTTGTTTCTTTTTGAAAGGTTAATAAAAAATGATTTTTGGTTCCTGTATATATTGAAAATTAATCAAGGGAATTTTTTTTTTCGATTTTCTTTCTTATACTTAATTAAGGAAAAGGATTTTGCCTCTAAAAATTTTATTGTTTTGAAACCTGAAGCATTGATTTATATATATTTTGGTTTTAGTATTTTTTTTGTAAAAGAGGATTTTTTTCGATTTTATGGACGTAAAGGGAGGGATTTTTTTTTGAAGGAGTTTTTTTTTTTTTTTTTGCTTTTTTTGTTTTTGATTTTATGAACCATGAAGAAAAGGATTTTTTTTTGTTTGTTTTTTCAAAAACACCCCCTTTTTGGCATAAAGGAATGACCCTTTGGTTTTGATGACGATTTTTTTTTTTTAAATGGCTTTTATTTTTTAAACATAAAAGAAAGGGGGGTTTATTTTATTATTATTTTTTATTATTGTTATTTTTTCTTTTTCATTCTAAGATAGAAAGGAGGGGATTTTTTTTTTTTTTTTTGCCTATGTATGTGTGCATCTTTACTTCCTGACCATGAACAGCGAGAGGCTGAGCATACTCACCTTCCCTTGGTATGTAGCACAAAAACCGTCCTTTACCACTGATCTATTCTAATGTAGTTACCTTTTGTTGCCCTAGCATGTCAGGTGAGGGTGAGCATATTCCTAAGGAGGGCCACGAGGAGGGGCCTGAGATAGTGTACCACCAGCGGGGGGTGTAGTTCATCTGGGTAGATCGGAGAGCGGACCCATGGCTCGAGATGCAGGGCAAGGCCGCCCGGGTTGGCCTCCTTCACCAACAGCATACCCACATTTCAAATTTTGGGATAACGAGCAAGGTAAAAGAGAGGTTCAGTTTATTTCCATTATGCAGTTTTTGCTTTGCCTCTGTGGTCTGATGCGCATTTTCTTGGGTGCAGGACCTGCCCAACATTGTGTTCCGCAGGGGGTGGCTCGACTTTCACGAGTTCTACCTCTATGTCCCTCTCGTGGTAAAGGTCCTTTTGGCACAGGTGGGCTTCAGAGAATTTCTATCTTGCCCCGCCATGAGGGCCGACGCTGCCTATCTGAAAGCCCTGATTGAACAGTTTCGCCCCGAGATGATGACCTTTCACATGCCGTATGCATAGATGACTTTGACACCCGTCGACTGGGCCATGATTACTGGCATCAGGATAGGGGAGATACCAATATCCGATCTCGCGGTGTCGAGTCAAGAGGACATCGTTCGATTGATTGGGGCCTATCCTTCTCGCGGGCAGACACATGACACTCAAGATGTCTTGGCTGACCTCACTTTATACACTTGATGAGTTAGTGGATCTGGGTCAGCCAGACAGGGTGTTCTATATCATGCCCGAGTGGGCAATCATCCTAGCCCGCATTACTCTCTTGGTCTTACTTGGTAAGACCCTTTTCACCAATGCGAGCGGTGGCCAAGTCAGCCTAGCCTTGCTGAGTGTGATGGACAACTGGGGTGACGTCCACAGGTATGACTGGGGAGGGGCAGGGTATGCATGGCTGATGTACAATTTGTCTCGGGTCACGACTGGGGATTCAAAGTCTGCTATTGGATTTTGGGCCGCCCTAGAGGTAATTCCTCATTCCTTTGCCTTTGCCATTTTTTTTGAATGATTCATATACACTACTGACCTGCTCTTGTCCAATGCCCCCCCTCTCAGGTATGGGGATACCATCAATTTCACCCTGGGCGCCTGCTTCTTTTCTCGGAGGTGCTTACCTATCCCCTCCTCAGCAACTAGAATCAGGCCCGCCGCCGCGATGTAGGTTTAAAGAACTTGGAGACGAGTCTAAGGTCCCAACTCGACTTGATGGTTCCTGAGCAGGTAAAACTCTCTTTCAATTTTGTTTGTTTTTAGCTTGGGAATCTCCCTTTACTAATGTGCTAATTGCTTGGATTCTCTCTTTTTTTTCTTTTGACTTGGGCAGATCCTCCCTGACCCGTACCTTGCATCCCCCTTCTGGGACCGAGCAGCTGTAGGTGCTTCCTGCCTATTTAACAATTGCCGCATTGTTTTCTTATATGGAGCATGGGCCAAATTTTATTATCTGGGAGAGCGAGTGGTGAACCAATTTCAGGGTTACTATGCCATACCTGTGGACCCTCCGATGGATGTTCGGTATCCTGTTGGCAGTATTGAGGAGCTTACTATGGCCTTCTTCAAAAATGGGCTTCCCATCCATGCTCTCCATATGCTCGGGGACTATCATCTTTGGTACGAGTGCCTGCCATACTAGTTTATCTTGCCGCGCTTTGTACCTAGCATAAATTTTCTTGCGTTCGGTGGCCCACTCGGTCAGGTAATTCTTCTTAGCTTGGATTAGCTCCCTTTATACTTTAATTTGGCCTTCGTCCCCTCTAAGTGGATCTTTATTTTGTTCACAATTTGCTCCTAGGGATGATTCAGATGGTGAAGGCAGGACGAGTGCAGCTGATATGCCAGGGGAAGATCCCTCCAGTGTCGGCCCTTCTAGTGTGGGTCCATCGGGTGAGGGCTCCTCGGGTGCTGGTCCGTTAGGTACCTCTCATGCTGGTATCCCTGGTGGCGATCCGCCTGTGGTCTATGGGACCTTCCGGCGCCCGAATGACAGCTTCCTTTCAGGCCTCTATGCAGATGTGGATCGACAAGCGTGGCTTTTTACTGAGGCAACCCGTGCCCCTCCTCCTGAGGTGGTTCCAGGGGTAAGTCTGTTGACGGCCTAATCTCTTTTCGTTTCAGCCTCCTATTGTACATGCTTTAAGATTGCACTGATAATTGATGCTATATCTTTCTGAACGTAGGATTTCAACTCGGCCATGGAAAATGCGGAGTACCATCATCATCTTACAGAGCTTAGGGAGGTGGAGACGGTGAGTACCTTGCTGCCCTACTCCTCTCATTCATTTCATTATCATTTGTCCCTTAACTGATCCTGATTCTTGACTTTGACTGTGCCTTGCAGGGTGCTATTGCTAAGGAGTCGTGTTCATTACTCAGTAGGATCTCGCAGGCGTGGTCTACGGTGGGGGACATTCGGACCTTCCAGAGCTCCTCTCGTCGTCGCAAGAAATCAAAGGGTGTGAGCAAGGAATAGGCTTTTAGTTTTTGTTTTGAAAACTCAGTACTCTTTGGAATTCGATTTGTTTAATCATTTTGGGGATGGTTGATGTGATTCCTTGGATCATTATTTTTGGAAAATATTTTAAAATTTTTTCTTTGATTTTATGCCATGATCTCTTTATATTGGACCTATTTCTCTCCAGGATGTGTTTGCTCAAAATGTTCTCAGAAAGTGACTCCTTGGGCGTATGCTTTGATGTAGGATCAGTCCTGCATCTGAATAAACAAAATAATTGCCAAACTGTTAGTGAAAGGAGGTGTGTGAAAAAACAAAAGGGGTGTAAGTCCCCACAGCTGGGTCCCGGGATGGCTGAAGAGGGGGGACTGTAGTGTGGCGCAACTATTAGTTGCGCTAGGTTGAAATCCCAGGAAATATGTATTGGTGCAACAATTAGTTGTGGGCTCAACTTGGGGGAGAAAAACACTGACACAACTAATAGTTGCGCCCTGTTTAACCTGGGGAGCAGTGGGTCCTTATATACCCGAGTTAGTCTAAAAATCACTTCTTTTTATTTGTCTTGGCCCTTTTGACTGGTTCTTTTTGTTCTTGCTTTTCCAAGACGGGTCCATCACCATACATCAATTTTTGTCTTCCCAGAAGATCTTTGTACATTTATGGACCCGCTTTCTAACCCTCCCTTACGAGGAGGGCCTGGAGCCAATTTATCCCCTTCCTTGGACTTGGGGCCCAAATTTCTAACTGCCTGGTTTGAGAGCTTGAATGAGAGTGAGCTCGCCGACTTGGAGTGCCTTGGGCTATCTCGCCTTTCTTCTTTTCTAGAGGTTCCTCCATGGTGGGAACTGCTTTTTGCTACCGCTTCAATTTGGGATGTGAATTCCCATGTATTCCGTTTTGGGAAGCGGGAGCTAACCCCAACCCTTGAGGTGCTATCCAATCTGTCTGGCCTGAAGCTTCACAAGGGCCTCGCAAGAGTCACGCCTCGACCGGGCTACTCCAAATCTGTTCACCTTACTCTTGGTTTGAAGAAACTCGATTATGAGAAAAGTCTCATTGGGGGGCCCACAAGGTGTTCGCTAAAATTCCTCAAAGAACTTTTGGGTGACGAAAGTCTCCGAAGATTGCCGATTAGGAATATTTTCAACGTGAAAGCTCTAGCACTCGGTTTCATCTCTGAAATCCTCTTCTTTACTGGGGGGAGAGCTTCTCGTTGGCAATTTGTGACATTTTGACGGAGCTGGAGGCGGGCCGATCCATGATGCATTTGGTGCTCGTCGAGCTGTATCGAGGGCTTGATTCATTTGCTTTGGGCAAGGTGGAGGGCCTTCGGGCACGCCCCTTGTTGCTTCAGGTCTGGTTGGGTGAGCACCTCACTATCTTGGGGCCTATGCCCTACTTTTATATTGCTCGAGGTGAGGTGGCTTAGTGCTTTATGGGTAGGTGCTATTTACTTTCACAGGGCGATGTGTCAGCTCTGAAACTTTGGCTGACCGATGCCGAGCTGACATGGAGGCTTCCTTGGTTGGACCGGACCTTCCCAGTAGTGTGCTCTAGAGACCATGAGGGCATCACCCTCCTAGGATTGACTGGCAGCACCTTTTACTTCCCATTCCAAGTGTTGCGTCAGTTTGGCTGCCCTCAGCAGGTGCCTTGTGAGGCCAGACCCCCTTTATGTGATTTGATCTTTTCTAGGGGTCCTCTGGAGACATAGATTGGATTACTGCTCTTTGGGAGACGCGCGAGCAGGGGGATTTGGTTCATCAGAGATCATTGACACTGGAGGCCCCTGGCCAAAGAAAGAGATAGCACTCCGAGCCCGCATTGAGCTACTGGTGGATGAGAAGAGGGTCCTGCAAGAACTTTTGGCACATGAAAAGGTTAGAGTAGAAATAGCAGAGAGCGAGGTCCTCCATTTGAGGGGATCACTGAGCGTTGCTTTTAGAGCCGCTGATTCTTCTCGGAAGAGGTATAAGAGCCTATATGGTCGCTGGCTGACTGAGCGGAATGTCCAAGAAGATGACCTTCATGCTAAGATTAGCACATTGAAGCGTGAGCTGGGCCGTTAACTCCTTCCTGCCCACAGAACTCTTTTGCACAGATTAGATACACCGGAAAGGGGCATAAAAACCCCTTTACAGATACACACATTTTTTATATACATATTTTCTTTATGTTTTTATTTGTAAAAAAGGAAAGCATGCTAGTCATCACACCGGCTATTTTTTGGGATGTGGTGTAAGTGGTGCATTTTGTGAATGAAAGGTAGTTTATTATATACATCTACATAGACTTTTTGGTCTTTTTATTTTATGCATATATATATATTTTTTGTGCGGTGCCTTAATCACCTTGTGAAACCCTAGGTCCTCTTTTGAGCATGGTTGAACCCCTCTTTGATTGGTTGATTCTGAAAGAGTTTCAACAGTCTTACCAAGGCCGGAACGTCCATCCCCTCGGATTGAGTCAAACCTTTCTCCTTACCTTGAGTCATACGTTTGACAAAGCAGTTTCACAAAGACAATTCTGGTTGAGACCCGATTCGAACTAGCATGAGCGGCCCAGAAAAGGGGATCAGGGAGAGTAACCAAGAGGTCTCCTCAAACATTAATCTTCTCAATCAGTCCAAACCTTTCTTTTCTTTTCTTTTTTTCTTTTTTATTTATATAATTTTTTATTTATCTCCTTTTATACCCATGGTGCCCTTTCGGGTTTTCACCACGTCCATGGGTTTATCTCTCTTATCCCAAGCGCCCTTTCGGGTTTTCACCTAGTCCGCATAAGCTCACTGTTTTTACCCGTAATGCCCTTTTGGGTTTTCACCATGTCCATCTTGCTTTGAGCTTGTATTTTTATTGTATCTTTATCTTTTTATTATTTCTTTTTTTAACAGCCACGACATAGACGTCGATTCCATCATAGCCAGCTGCATGGGGTTCTGGTGTTGTCTCACAACTCGGCTTGTGTTGACTTAACAAATATTATGACTGCTTGTGAACCTAAAAAGAGGGCTTTCTTCAGGGTGTAGCTTGGTCATGGGTTAGGTTAGGATTTGAAGGTATGCTGGGCTAAAAGGGTTTCCTTGACATGGCTTCAATTTTCTCAACATACTTCCTTCCTTGGGGGTTTTTACTGTACATGCCCCGTGATTCTTCTTCATTTTTTTTTGTTCTTTTAGCTCCATTTCAGGCAATCTCTTTTAGAGATTTTACTTTTTCGATTTTTTAAAGATTTTGATGGTAACTTTATTTCCTTTTTTGTATATGTACAAACACATTTTTTGGGAAAGGGGTTTACTTTGAAAGAAAGGCTCAGGCTCAAATGGGGTAGCAAAGGATATCATTATTTTTAGGGATGCTTTCTGGCTACTGTGTTTGGAATGATGGCTTCTTTTGGGTGGTTCTTAAGCAGTTACGTATTTGTTTCAACAATACTTACCTTGACGTGATAGACTAAGAGTAGAACCGTCGGACGTATCCAACATTGATGGACTCAGGAAGATGATCTCTGTCCATGGTGACGAGGCTGATGGCATATCCCAATAGCACCTCTCGAATGACGTAAGGTCCTTCCCAGTTCGGCTTGAACTTTCCTCTTGGATCGGCATGGAGGGATGGGAAGATCTTCTTCATCACAGTATCTCCTACCTTTAGATCTCGACTGTAGACACGTTTATTATAAGTGCGTGCGATTCGCCCCTGGTAAACTTGAGTGTGACACTAGGCTAGGAGTCTCTTCTTATCCAATATGTTCAATTGTTTGAAGCAGGATCTCTCTCTCTTTGCTTTGGGTAAGCCAGATTCTATGAGGATTTAGAGTGAGGGTACCTCAACCTTAATTGGTAGGACGACCGCAGTTCCATACACAAGGGAGAATGGTATTGCCCCTGTAGCGGTATGGATCGACGTTCTATAGGCTCATAAGGCAAACGGCAACATTTCTCTCCAATCTCGATAGGTGACGACCATTTTCTCGAGGATGCGGATGACCATCCTGTTCGCAGCTTCCACGGCTCTGTTAGTTTGAGGTCGATAAGGTGACGAGCGATGGTGTTTGATATTGTATTGCTCATAGAAGGATCGGATACGCTTATTTACAAAATTTGTACCGTCGTCTGTGGTGATATCTTTGGGTACTCCAAATCAGCACACAATATTATTCTTGAGAAACTTCTCAATGTGACTGACCATGATGTTGGCATATGACACCGCTTCTACCCACTTGGTAAAGTATTCAATGGCGACGAGGATGAACCGATGCCCATTTGATGCTTTTGGATTAATCATTCCGACGACGTCAAGGCCACAGGTAGCAAATGGCCAAGGAGTGGTCAGGCAGTGTAGATCAATGGCAGGAGCGTGTATCAGACTAGAGTGTTCCTGACACTTGTAGCATTTCTGAATATGTTGGCAGCAATCTGATTCCATAGTGGTCCAAAAGTATCCCTGCCGTAGAATCTTCTTAGCAAGCATGTGACCGCTGACGTGGGCTCTGCATACTCCCTCGTGGATCTCCTTCATAATATTGATCGTTTCACTTTCAGTAAGGCACTTGAGCAAAACATTATTGTAGGATCACTTGTAAAGGCATTCCTCGCAAATGACGTAGCCTGCCGCTAGATGTTGAATGGTTTGTAGGTCCATCTTAGACGTACCCTTAGGGAAAGTTAGGGTCTCAAGGAAATTCTTGATATATGAGAACCAAGGTGGCTCATCATTAGGCTTTATAGGTTCCTCAATCTGTAGGCAGAAGGCCGGTTCACTTCTCTGTTCGATCATGATCGACTTCATCTCACTGGATTTCTATCATTGACGCCAAAGTTGCTAGCGTATTAGTAAAGCGATTCCTTATTCGGGAGACATATGAGAATGTCACGTCTTGAAAGTAAGCTATCAGATCCTCTAGGTGCTCATGGTAAGGGATCGGTTTCTCATCTTTCATCTTCCAATCTCCATTTGTCTGGCATATGATCAATTGCGAATCGCCGAACACTCGAAGGTGAGTTATATTTAGATCGAGAGCCGCCTGTAGGCCAGCGACACAAGCTTTGTATTCAGCCATGTTATTAGTGCAAGGAAAGTTGAGCTTGATAGAGACAGGTACGTGGGATCCTTTCGGTGAAATCAGGATGGCACAAACTCCTTAGCCCTCGACATTTGCTGCCCCATCAAAGTGCATTACCCATGACTCCTCTGCCTCTTCAATATCGTCTTCTGTCATGAACAACATATCTTCATCTGGGAACTCGATCCTTAAAGGTTTATAATCTGGCAATGGATTGTCAGCAAGATGATCTGCAAGTGCCTACCCCTTAATCGACTTATGAGTGACGTACGTGATGTCAAACTCAGATAATAAAAGCTGCCAACGCGCGATCCGTCCAATGAGGGCCGGCTTCTCGAACAGGTATTTCAATGGATCCATTCGGGCTAAGAGTAGAACGGCTTGAGATAGTAAGTAATGGCGGAGCCTCTGAGTAGCCCATACAAGAGCCAGACATGCTTTCTCCAGATGAGAATATCATGTTTCATAATCAATAAACTTCTTGCTTAGATAGTAAATGGCCTGTTCTCTTCTTCCTGTCTTGTCATGCTGCCCTAAGACACATCTCATCGAGACTTTCGTCGTGGAGAGATACATCAAGAGTGGTCTCCCTGGCTTGGATGGTACCAACACAGGTGGGTTAAGGAGGTAGCTTTTGATTTTATCGAATGCTGCCTGACAGTCGTTGTTTCATTCAACGGGCGAGTTCTTCCTTAGTAGTTTGAAGATCGGTATACAGATTAGAGTTAGCTATGCAATGAACCAACTGATATATTGTATTCTGCCTAAGAACCCTCTGACCTCTTTCTCAGTAGATGGCGGTGGCATTTCAGTGACAACTTTGACTTTAATTGGGTCGACCTAGATCCCTCTCCTGCTGATGATGAATCCTAACAATTTTCTGGACATAACACCAAATGCACACTTCTGTGGGTTCAGACGTAGCCGATACTTTCTCAACCTCTCAAAAAGCTTCTAAAGGTTTACCAAGTGATCACCTTGCTCTGGTGACTTGGCTGTCATATCGTCGACATACACCTCAATCTCTCGGTGCATCATGTCGTGAAACAGCACAGTCATAGCTCTCTGGTATGTTGCACCGACATTCTTTAGCCCAAACGACATGACTTTGTAGTAGAAGGTTTCCTAAGGAGTGATAAATGTAGTTTTCTCGCGATCAACCTCTGCCATCTTGATCTGATTGTATCCTGAGAATCCATCCATAAATGAAAGCATCTTGTGCTTAGCAATGTTATCGACCAAGATGTCGATATGTGGCAGTGGGAAATTGTCCTTTGGGCTTGCCCTATTCAAATTGCAAAAATTGATACACATGCAGACCTTTCCATCTTTCTTTGGTACAGGCACGATATTGCTTAGCCACTGCGGGTATTTGGATACCATGAGAAACCTCGCATCATATTGCTTGATGACCTCATCTTTGACTTTCAACATCCACTCGGGTCAGAGACGTCTCCACTTCTGCTTAACCGGCTTCATATCGAGGTAGAGAGGTAACTCATGCTCGACCAAATTGGTGTCCAGACCAGGCATGTCCTCATACGACCAGGCAAAAATGTCTTGGTATGACCGAAGGAAGTCGATCATGCCTTTCCTTTCTTCAGGGGATAGCGACATTCCAATTTTGGTTATTCTGGGAATCTCCTCAGTCCCTAAATTGATGTCTTCAGTTTTCTCGACAATGGGGGTAGGGCCATGCTCAAAGTCGGCAAATCGGTCAAGGAGCTCATTGGGGAGCTCCTCCAAAGGACTATCCTCGTCCAGACTTGTAACACCTACCTCTTCCTGTATTTCTATAGGGAAGGGCCCAATTTTACGTGGGACAGGTATTTCGATTAAGGCATCTTTTTGTGGGACTTTTTCTGAAATTTTAAATGACGATATTTTTAAACTTTGGATTTTTTCAATGTTTTTAGGATTTTGTATTTTTTCCATATTTTTGAGATTTTTATTTTCTTTAGAGACGGACCCTTGCCAAGGCGGGTTGCTATATATACAAGGTATTGCATGCCAAGGGCTTATCTCACTTTTTATAGGTTATTTTTTTTTGAGAAACAGGTGCCAAACTTTAGGCCACTCCCTGCTTTCAGAGTTTGGGATAAAGATGCCCAGTTGCATACTTGAGGGGTCGCTCCTTTACCTATTGGGATGGAGGGTGCTGATGGATATGGCTTATTGGGGTCAGCGTCCATCATATTAATCCCCAATTCGTCCGAGATGATGTCCTCAAACGTTAATACTATTTTATGGTGATTTACCATAGGGGGTGTTTGTTCAAGTACTAGCCGTCGTTCCTTGAAGAGGGACAATGCAACCAAATCTATCTCCAAGCTAGGAAGGGAGATCTGGGGATCGGTGGGATGTATTGGGGCTATTGGTTTGTGTGAGGTCAGATGGGTTACCCCATTTCGATCAATCTTTATGACCCTAGAGCTGAAAAAGGAATCCTTGATGTGCGGCCTAGGGTGAGGTTTTTCTTTTATGTTGATTCCTCGAGCTCTTGCCGCTACGGCAACCCTGGCTTTTTCTTTGGCCTCTCGAACCTCTTCCTCTGTGGGCATGTACCCAGCCCGAATCTTACTTTCTATCCCTTAGCCACCACTGGCTCTTTTCTGCCTTGTAATCTTGGCCCAAGCCCTCTGCCTCTCTGATAACCCCACTTTTGGAGCATAGCCACTGCTGCTACCATACCGCCTCCTGTTTTAGGCATGATGCCCTCCATGGGCTCTGGGAGTATCACCGATACCTCATATTCAAAACTGTGGAGGTCGACGTCCTCAGCCATGTGTGGTACATCCAACATTTTAGGTTTTTCGACGCTATTGGCAACTTTTTCTTTCTCGTTGTGCCCCTCACCAATGATTGCAATAATTTTATGCCCAGATGCAAACTTTAGTTTCTGGTGCAAAGTGGAAGGTATAGCTCCGACCTCGTGCAACCACGGACGCCCAACAATAGATTAAATGAAGATTTGATATCCATGACTTGAAATAAGATGGAAAAGGTCATTGGCCCTATCAATAGCTCAAGATAAACTTCTCCCATTATTTCTGTCTTGGTATTGTCAAACCCTCTTGCGCAGGTTCTAGTGGGCCTCAGCATGCCTGGATCGACCCCGATCTTAGTGGCGGTTCTTAATGGGAATATATTTAATGTGAACCCATTATCAATTAAAACCAGGGGAATGACCATATTTCCAGACTCAACAGTTATATTCAATGACTTGGAGTGGCTACACCCTTCTTCAGGTAAATCAGCATCAGAGAATGAAATGGCATTCAGAGCCATCACTTGCCCAAGTATCTTCTCGACTTCATCTGGGCTAACTTGGAGTGATACATGTGCTTTTTTAACACCCCCATTAATGCTTGAAAATGGAGTGGGGACGTAATCAACATATCCCAAACGGTTATATGGGTGGGCATTCTTCTCAGTTGACTCTCTAGTATATGTTCCCAACTCATTTTTTCGAAGGGGTTCACAGCGCTGTCTTTCTTTTTCTTTGGTTGGGCCTATGCTATTGCTGGCACCTTTGGCTGCTTTGATATCCTCCCAGATCGTGTGACAAAGTCCACTGCCCCTTCTCTGCTGCTGCTGTCGGTATTGACATCTGTTTGCTCGTAGCTTAGCGGGACCTGATGAGGGTCATAGGTTGGTCCCGAGAGCTGGAAAGGTATGGTTGCCGGTACTTGAGGCACTTGTACTGTTGGCTCAGGAGGTGTGGGCAACACTTGATTTATTTTGGTGGTAGCAGGTTGGGTGAAAAAATTGGGCCAGATAGGGGTGGTGAAGCTTGAGGGTGGTGGCATTGGAGGGAAGGAGGTAAAAGTAGGCCATTAATAGCTGGTGGGCACTGGCGGGAGATGGGGGGTCTGATGGGCCATTAGGTAATTGATTGGGGTAGTGGAGTTCACAGGCAAAACTTGGGGTGATGGGATGGGTGCAGGCCATTGATAACTGATGGGTGCGGGAGTGGGATTGGGGGCCTGATGGCTTATTGGGTAGTTGATGGGGGTGGTGGAGTTTACCGGTAGTTGAACTGGGGGAAATAGGGTGGGCACGGGCCATTGATAACCGGCGAGTGCGGGTGTAGGATTGGAGGCTTGATGGCTTATCGGGTAGTTGCTGGGGGTGGTGGTGTATGATTGGTATGTATTGATATGTACATAATTGACAAGTGTGGTGGATGAAAAGTATGCCCTGAGATCTAAGGGTTCAATTTGCTAGGTCAGGTTGGGAAAATATTCTGACAAATTTAGGGGTTCAATTACCCCTATATTCCTCTCTTCCATATTTCTTGACAATGGTGCTACATAACTCTCTTGATCACTAATATAATTGGATGGGTTGAATTCAAACTCCTCCTCATCTTCTATCATTTCGACGGTGGGTCTGGGATCTGCTCCTCCGGTTGGATGTGGGGGTAGTAGCACTTGGTGAATATTAGCATGCTGAGAAGGTGCAGGGGGAATGATTTTCTTGGCGTCGATCAAATCCTGGATTGCATGCTTCAATGGGAAGCAGTGATCAGTCGAGTGACCCGAACCCCGATGAAAATTGTAATGGGTATTCGGGTCATAGTTCTTTAGGATCGGGTGAGGAGGAGGTTGCGGTTGATAGATAGTGACTAATCCCTTTTCCACTAACAAAGGTAGAAGTACACTTAACGATTGTGCTAGGGGCGTGAAAACTTGGTCGTAGCGGGCTCTCCTCTGCTTTGAAGTCATTTGCATTCCTTGCCCATTCCCTATTCTTTGCATCAGCTTAGGCCTAACTAGTGCTAGTGGGGCTGCCTGAAATTGAAACAGGGTTATGTTATTATCTGGCTTGGTATTGGCAATGTTTTGAACATCGGCCCCTGTCCTCTTCTCTGTTCTTTGTTCTGAAAATCTCCTAACCCCATTGGGTCGGCTCGACATGTTCTTATTCAGACGGCCCTCCCTGATGGCATCCTCATGTCGGTTAGCATTTCTCACCAGATCAGCAAAGCTGGACTGCTGCTGGTACACAAAAAAATATAAGATCACTGGCAGAGTATTCTTTGAGATCATCTCTATTTGCTCATCATCAAGTATTCTATTTCTAACATGAGCTGCTAGTGCCCTCCACTGCCCTAGATAATCGCTGAAGGTTTCGTTCGGGTTTTGCCTCAAACGGGCTAAATCTGACTTACACGGCTCAATGTCTATATTGTAAATATATTGCTCTTGGAATAAGTGGGTCAAATCTTTCCACGTCTTCATCATAGAGGGTTTAAGAGATGTGAACCACCTCAGAGCCGGACCGGTCAAACTCTTTTGAAATACTTTTATTAGCAGTCTCTCGTCCCCCTCGTACTGGCACATGTCCCCACAATAGGACTTGAGGTGTGCAATCGGGTTGCCCGTACCATTGTACTTGTCGAATACTCGCATTTTAAATTTGGGGGGCAGGGGGACCTCAGTGAACAAGCATAAATCTGTAAAGTTCATGGCGTGGATTTCAGCACCACCCATTTTCATTAGCTGCTTTTATATTTTTTCCAACTGTTCTTTCAACTGCTCTGATTCTTTCGATACAGGAGCAGCTTTTTCAGCCGTTAGTTGGACTTCACTTTGGGCCACCAAGGGGTGGGCAATTATGGGAGGACGGTTAAGGCTGGTCAATGCCCCAGCGTAGGCCTCGCTATTCCTAATCTTGTCCTCCTCATACTGCTGGTCGGCATAATGTGTAGTGAGGGCGGAATTTTCTTATTGTTGTTGCTCAAGTTGGGCGGGAATGACATGAGTAGGGGTGGGGTGAGCCCATTGGGGGCGAGAAAAGGTTTATTGGGTGATGGGATTTTGGTTTAGAGGTGGGGCCTGATGGGGCCATTGGGTATGGGGGAAGGTTTGGAGATGGCCTTGGGGTGTGGGGCAATGGGAAAATTGGGTTTGGGGTATGGCATGGGTTTGACCTGACTGTGAAGGTTGGGTGAAATATTGGGGGTATTGTGGAAGGTATGTGTGTGGGGTTTGGGTTTGGGCCATGAAGCCTTGGTCATTTTGGGCTATGGGCCACTGATGGGTTTAGGCCAGGGGCCTTTGGTAGGTTTAGGCCATGGGCCCTTGATGAGTTTGGGCCAATGGGCCTGGGTAGGTTTGGGCCAATGGGCCTTGGTGGGTCTAGGCGATGGCCCCTTGATGGGTTTGGCCCGATGGGCCTTGGTGGGTATGGTCCATGGGACCTTGGTGGGTTTGGGCCATGGGCCCTTGGTGGTTTTGGGCCATGGGCCCTTGATGGGTTTGGCCTAATGGGCCTTGATCGGTATGGGCCATGGGCACTTGGTGGGTATGGGCCATGGGCCCTTGGTGGGTTTGACCCAAGGGGCCTTGATAGGTCTGGGCCATGGGCCCTGGGTAGGTTTGGGTGGTGGGGTATTGGGTCATGGGGCCTAGGGATATGTGGGAAAAGGGGGTTTGGGCCAATGGGCCTTGGGGTATGTGGGAGGTTGGAGATTAGGCCATTTGGCCTTGGGGTGTATGAGTAGTGGGAGGTTAGGCCATGGGGCCTTGGGGCATGTGGGTAATGCGAGTTTGGATGGTGTGGATTATGGGGGGTTGATGGGGGTCATTGAGGAGTGAGGCATGGAGATTGGCTAGGGTGTGAGATGGGTTTAGGGACATGGGGTGTGGAGGAGGGGAGGTGTTTTGAGAAGCCTTCCACATGGAGTAGGCTTGGAACATCTCCTCTATCATAGTCATGGAGGGAGGATTGGATGTGGGTGGTGGAGATCGGATGGAGGAGAAATTGGGCATGGCCCTGGTATGATCGGGCATGGCCAATGTAAGAGGTAGGGTATGGGGTGGATTGGAGAGTTGAGGTGGGGCAAAGGATATGGAAGGGTTAGGGATGTTAGGGGTGGATGCTTGAAAAAAATTGGGCATGGCCCCGATAAAAACGGGCATGACCCGGGTAGATGGGGGGATTTGTGGGGGGTTGGATAGGGAGGAATTGGTGTATGTGAAAGTGGGTGGATCGGGTCTATAGGGGGAAGACGGGAAATGGGGCATGGATGTGGATTGGTCTTATACTGTGCAATCGTGGATTTTTGATGATCCCGTCGCGATGATGCGCTCACGATAAATATTTAGAGTTGCCACCCAGAGCTTTTGGTGTCCCAGGAAACTCAAATCAAATGTAAAGAGCACCGAAGTGCCAAAAATTTACTTTAAATCTGGTCTACGCCAAAGAATCTTGGGCAGGGGCTTCGGCTATCGATTGGGAAGGTGTTAGACACCCAATCAACCTGCTTAATGTAGTCTCTACTTATGGCCAAAACAAAAATGATATAAAAGAACTGAAAATGCCGTCCTCTTACCCAAAGGGCCTTAAAATCTTATTTGTGCCCCTCCGTTCCTATAAAAAATTTGGCAGTATAACGGCACAAATGAGAGGATGGAGGAAGAACCGAGAAGGTAGAGGAGTAGAGGGGAGAGCTGGAGCTCTCGGGCCCTTGTTGCACCACTATGGAGCCTTGCATAGGCTTGCTTTGGTGAGCTTTTGAAGGCTTGTATTGTGAGAAATGAGGTTCTAGCTCCTAGGGCTTGATAGCTAAGAGGTAAAGAGAGAAGGCTAGGGGATAACACACACCTAACCTAGAGCTTTTCGATGAAAGCCCAAGGTTTTTAGAAGGTTTTAAGGTTTTGAAATTTGTATGAGAATGGTGCACTAGAGGAGAGAGAGAAGGGATTCCTTAATCTCTTAATTTGTAAATTTTTTCAAGCCTTTGTAAAGGGAGGGGTGCCTCTCTTTTTATAGGAAAAAGAGAGGTTAGGAGAGTGTTTAGAGGCTAACTTGGATTACTAATTAGGTAATCTAGCCATCTAAGGTTTCCTAGGGTTTTGGGAGCCTTGAAATGTGTGAAGAGCTGCTCCAATGGTGGATGATAGGGTGGGGCTTTAACCACTTAAGGGGTTGCAAATAGATAGTGAATGGGTGCAATAGAACTAGCAAAAAACACCCTAAAGGTCAAGATGGTCAACAAGTCAAACTTTAATCTCAAAGGAAAAAAACCACAGATACTGTTCATAATCCTGGCACAACTAATAGATACACCAGGCATATGTACAGTAAAACAGTGATGCACAATGGTTTTGGGAAGTTGGCTGCTGCGGGGGAACCCACTTGAAGCTGGTGCAACTATTAGTTGTGCCAAGCCATTTCAGGGGGAAATGGCTTGGCATAAGTAATACTTGCGCCAAATCCTTAGGGGGTTCACAATAAATTTATGATTTTACCCCTAAGCTTTGGAATGCCGCAACTTCTTGCATACAGCTTCGATTGGGGTGATCCTTGGCTTGTTGGAAATCTGAGGACTTTTACTTTTCAATGGTATAAGATTAGATTATAGTTGAAGGTCATAGCTAGTACTGGTACACCACTCTTTATCCATTGCTCGGGAAAGTTAGGTTTATGTTCGGAATGGTTTCTAAGGGTTGGGATGGGTTTCTAAAGGGTCGGGAAGGTTCCTAAAGGATCTAGGGTGACTCTTAGGGGTTTGAAATGGCTCCTAAGGTTTCAGAAAGGTTTCTAAGGATTTCATACATGCCATCAAAAGCTCAGAGATGCACCTCTCTCAAAATGCGTCTCGATCGGGCCTTAGGCCAAATTTGGGTGTTTACAGATGCCCCTCTTTGGTATCCGATCACTAATGATCGAATGGAAAGAAAAGAGACATCCAAAGAGGCTCAAGGTATTACTGACAGGTCCACTGCATTCAGAACAAACTTTAAACATCAGATCAGTAATATCCGAAGAGGCCTAAGGCATTACTGATGGGTCTGCTGCATTCAGACGAGCGATGGTGCTTGATCTTGTATTGCTCACATAAGGCTTGGATGTGCTTATTCGCAAAGTTTGTACCGTTGTCTGTGATGATATCCTTGGATACTCCAAATTGACACACAATATTATTCTTGAGAAACTTTTCAATGTGACCGGCCGTGATGTTGGCATATGACGCTGCTTCTACCCACTTAGTAAAGTATTCGATGGCGACGAGGATGAACTGATATTCGTTTGATGCTTTCGGATTAATCATTTTGACGACGTCAAGGCCCCAAGTAGCAAATGATCAAGGAGTGGTCATGCAGTGAAGATCGATGGCAGGAGTGTGTATCAGACTGGAGTGTTCCTGACACTTGTAGCATTTCTGAACATATTTATAGCAATCCGATCCCATAGTTGTCCAAAAGTATCCTTGTCATAGAATTTTCTTAGCAAGCATGTGACCGCTGACATGGACACCGCATACTCCCTCATAGATCTCTTTCATGATGTTGGTTGCTTCACTTTTAGTAAGGGACCTGAGTAAAATGTTATTATACGATCGCTTGTAAAGGCATTCCCCACAAATGAGGTAGCCTGCCGCTAAACGTTGAATGGTTCGCCGATCCGTCTTAAACGCATCCTCGGGGAAAGTTGATGTCTCAAGGAAATTTTTGATATCTGAGAACCAAGGTGGCTCATCATCAAGATTTGTAGGTTCCTCAATCTACAGGCAGAAGGCTGACTCATTCCTTTGCTCGATCATGATCAGCTTCATCTCAGTGCCATACGGGATCTCTATCGTTGATGCCAAAGTTGCTAGTGCGTCGGCAAAGTTTTTTCTTATCCAGGGGACAAATGAGAATGTCACGTCTTTGGAGTAAGCTATCAGATCCTCGAGGTGCTCATGGTAGAGGATCAGCTTTTCATCCTTCGTCTTCCAGTCATCGTTCATCTGGCATATGATCAACTGAAAATCGTCGAATACTCGGAGGTGAGTTACGTTTAGATAGAGGGCTTCCTATAGGTCAGCGACACAAGCTTTGTACTCGGCCATGTTGTTAGTGCATAGGAAATTGAGCTTGATAAAGACTGGCATGTGGGATCCTTTCGGAAAAATCAGAATGGCGCCAACTCCCTGACCCTCGACATTTGCTGTCCCTTTAAAGTGCATTACCCATGAGTCCTCTGCTTCCTTAGTATCGTCTTCCTTCATGAACAGGATGTCCTCATCGGGGAACTCAGTTCTCAAGGGTTCATAATCTGGAAAAGGATTATCGGCATGATGATCGGCGAGTGCCAGCCCTTAACTGACTTCTGAGTCATGTATATGATGTTAAACTCAGTCAATAAAAGCTGCCACCGTGCGGTTCGCCCAGTGAGAGTCGGCTTCTTAAATAGGTATTTCAATGGGTCCATTTAAGCCAGGAGTCGAACTACTTGGGATAACAAGTAATGGAGGAGTCTCTGAGTAGCCCATTCAAGAGCCAGGCATGCTTTCTCCAGGTGAGAATAGTGTGTCTCATAATCAATAAACTTCTTACTCAGATAGTAGATGGCCTGGTCTCTTCTTCCTGTCTCGTGATGCTACCCCAGGACTCATCCCATCGAAACTTTTGTCGTGGAGAGATACATTAGGAGTGGTCTCCCTGGCTCAGGTGGTACCAAAATAGGTGGGTTAAGGAGGTAGCTTTTGATTTTATCGAACGCTACCTGGCAGTCATCGCTCCATTCAACGGGTAAGTTCTTCTGAAGTAGCTTGAAGATCGATGATAGATTAGAGTTAGCTGTGCAATAAACTGACTGATATACTGTATCCTGCCCAAGAATCCTCTAACCTCTTTCTCAGTAGATGGTGGTAGCATTTCTGTGATAGCTTTAACTTTGACTGGGTCGACCTCGATCCCTCTCCTGCTGACGATGAATCCCAACAGTTTTATAGACATAGCACCAAATGTGCACTTCTGTGGGTTCAGACGTAACCTGTACTTTCTCAACCTCTTGAGCAACTTTTGGAGGTTTACCAAGTGATCGCTTTGCTCTAGTGCCTTGGCAATCATATCATCAACATACACTTCAATTTCTCAGTGCATCATATCGTGAAATAGCATAATCATAGCCCTCTGATAAGTTGCCCCGACGTTCTTCAGCCCGAATGAAGCAAAAGGTTCCCTAAGGGGTGATGAACGCAGTCTTGTCTCGATCTGCCTTTGCCATCCTAATCTGATTATATCCTGAGAATCTATTCATAAAAGAAAGCATCCCGTGCTTATCAATATTATCGACCAAGATGTCGATGTGCGGCAATGGGAAATCGTCCTTCGGGCTTACCCTATTCAAGTTTTTAAAATCAATGCACATGCGAATTTTTTCGTCTTTCTTTAGCACAGGCACAATATTGGCTAGCCACTGCGGGTACTTAGATACCATGAGAAATCTCGCGTCATACTACTTAATGACCTTGTTCTTGACTTTCAACATCCACTCAGGTCGGAGACGTCTCAGCTTCTGCTTAACCGACTTCATATCAGGGTAGAGAGGCAACTCATGCTTGACCAAATCGGTGTCCAGACTAGGCATGCCCTCATACGACCAGGCAAAAATGTCTTGGTATGATCAAAGGAAATCGATCATGCTTTTTCTTTCTTCGGGAGACAATGATGTTCCAATCTTGGTAATTTAGGGAATCTTCTTAGTTCCTAGATTGATATCTTTCGTTTCTTCGACAATGGGGGTAGGTCCATGCTCAAATTCAGAAAACCAGTCAAGGAGCTCATTGGGGAGTTCCTCCAAAGGGATATCCTCATCCAAACTCATAACTCCTACCTCCTTTTATATTTCTACAGGGAAGGGATCAATTTTACGTGGGACGAGTATTTCAATTAAGGCATATTTTTATGGGATTTTATTTGAAATTTTAATTGACAATATTTTTAGATTTTACATTTTTTCAATATTTTTGAGAGTTTTATTTTCTTCGGAGACGGACCCTTAGCAGTGCGAGTCTGCGTATATATAAGGTATTGCCTTCCAATGGCTTATCTCACCTTTTATAGGTTATTTTTTTGGAGAAATGGGTGCTAAATTTTAGGCCACTCCCTGCTTCCAGGGTTTGGGGAAAAGATGCCTAGTTGCATACCTGAGAGGCCACTCCTTTACCTGTTTGGATGGAGGGTGCTAACTGATATGGCTCTTCAGAGTCAGCCTCCATCATGTTGATCCCCAGTTCGTCTGAGATGACATCCTCAAACGTTAACATAGTTTTGTGGTGATTCACCACCGGGAGAGTTTGTTCAGGTATGGATCATCGTTCCTCAAAGAGGGATAATGCGGCCAAGTCTATTTCTAGGCTTGGAAGGGTGATGTGGGGATTGGTGGGGTGAACAGGTGTTGTAGGCTTATGTGGGGTTAATTGGGTTACCCCATTTTGGTTAATCTTTACAACCCTGACACTCACGAATAAATCTTTGATATGAGGCCTGGGACGGGGTTTTTCCTCGATGTGTATCCCCTAGCTCTCGCAACTGTCATTGCACGGGCCTTCTCCTTAGCCTCTCGCACTTCTTCCGTGGGCTTGTAACCTTACCCAAACTTGACTTTTTGACCACCCTTAGCTATGACCGATTCTCTTCTGCCTTGCAGTCTGGGCCCAAGTCTTCTTCCTTTTTGATACCCCCACTTTTACAGCATGGCCACTGTTGCTAACATTCCACCTCCGATTCTTGGAATGATGCCCTCGATGGGCTCCGGGAGTACCGTTGATACTTCATATTTGAAGCTGTGAAGGTCGACATTCTCAGCGATGTGCGACACATCAAATACTTTGGGCTTTTCAATGCTGTTGGTGGCTTTTTCCTTCTCACTGTGCCCTACATCGATGATAGTGATAATCTTATGTCTGGATGCGAACTTGAGCTTCTGGTGCAGCGTGGATGGGATTGCTCCAACTTTATGCAGCCACGGGCGCTCTAACAGTAGATTGATCAAGGATTTAATATCCATCACCTGAAATAATATGGAGAAGGTCATTGGCCCATCAATAGCTCAAGGTCAACTTCCCCATTATCTCTCTCCTTGTGTTGTCAAAACCTTGGGCACTGGTTCTTGTGGGTCTCAGCATACATGGATCTACCCAATCTTGGTGGCGGTTCTCAGTGGGTATATGTTTAGAGCAGACCCATTGTCAATCAAAACCAGTGGGATTATCATATTTTTAGATTCCATAGTAATGTTCAGAGATTTGGAGTGACTACTCCTTTCATCCGGTAAATCGGCATCCGAAAATGAAATGGCATTTGGAGCCATCACTTGACCAATTATTTGCCCGACTTCATCTGGGCTGACCTGAAGCGATACATGTGCATTTTTTAATGCCCCCATTAAAGCTTGAAAATGGAATGGGGATGTCATTAACAGATCCCATATAGTAATATGAGCAGGCATTCTTCTCAACCGAGTCTCCAGTATATGCTCACGGCTCATTTTTTAAAAAGGGTTCACGACACTATCCTTCTTTCCCTCTGGTTGGGTCTGTGCTACTGCTGGTGCTTCCGACTACTTTAAAATCTTCCTAGATCGGGTAACAAAGTCTACTGCCCCTTCTCTATTGCTGCCGGCATTGACATCTGTCTGCTCGTAACTCAGCGGGACCTGATGAGGATTGTAGGTTGGCCATGAAATTTGAAACGAAGTGGCTGCCGATAGCTGATGCATTTGTACTGATGGCTTCGAAAGGGTGGGTATTTCTTGGTTTACCTCAGTGATAGATGGTTGGGTGGCAAAATTGGGTGAGGTTGGGGTGATGAGGTTTGCGGGTGGTTGCAACGGGGGTAATGGGGTAGGAGTGGGCCATTGATAGTTGATAGGTGATGGTGGGGAATGGAGCACCTGTTGGGCTATCAGGTAATTGATGGGGGTGGTTGTATATGGTTAATATGCATTAATATGCACATAATTGACATGTGTGGGTGATGGGAAATAAACCTTAAGGTCTAAGGGTTCAACTCGTGGTGCTGGGTTGGGGAAATAATCTGACAAATTTAGGGGTTCAATCACCCCGATAGTCCTTTCTTCGCAATCTCTTTGCAACGGTGCTACATAAATTTCCCAGCCGCTGATATAGTCTGACGAGTCAAATTCAAATTCCTCCTCACATTCTTCTATCATCCAGATGGTGGGTCTGGGACCTGCTCCTCCAGTAGGATGTGGGGGTAATGGCATTTGATGAATATTTGGGTGCTGGTTCGCTTGAGAAGGTGCAGGTGGAATGATTTTCCCGACATCATTTAAATCTTAGATCGCGTGCTTCAATGGGAAGCAGTGATCAGTCGGGTGATCCGATCACTGATGAAAATTGCACTGAGTATTAGGGTCATAATTCTTCGGGATAGGGTTAGGAGGAGGTTACGGTTGACGAGCAATAACTAACCCCTTTTCTATTAGAAAAGGTAAAAGTATATTCAAAGATTGCCCTAAGGGCATAAACACTCGATCGTAGCGGGCTCTCCTCTGCTCTGGAGTCATTTGCATCCCTATCCATTCCCTGTTCTCTGCATTGGTTCAGTTCTGACTGGTGCTGGTTGGGCTACCTTAAATTGAAACAGAGTTATATTATTATTGGGCCTGGTGTTGGCAATGTAATGTTCTGAACATCGGCCCCCCCACTCTCTTCTTGTTTCTATGGTCTGAGAACCTCCTAACTTCAGTGGTTCCACTAGGTATATTCTTGCTCAGGCGACCCTCCCTGATAGCATCTTCACAGCGATTTGCGTTCTTCACCAGATCATCGAAGCTGGACTGCTACTGGTACACTAAAGAGTCTTAGATCACTGGTAAAGTATTTTTAGAAATCATTTCAATTTGTTCGTCATCAGGTATCCTTTTTCTAACCTGAGATGCCAATGCTCTCCAACGTCCCAAATAATCGCTAAAAGTTTCATTCGAGTTCTGCTTCAAACGGGTCAAATCTGACTTGCGTGGTTTAATGTCAATATTGTAGACATATTACTCTTGAAATAAATGCGTCAAGTCCTTCCAAGTTTTTATCATAGATGGTTCCAAGGATGTGAACCATCTCAAGGCCGGTCGAGTCAAACTTTTCTGAAAGACCTTTATTAATAGTCTTTCTTACTCTTCATACTGGCACATGTCCCCATAATAAGACTTGAGGAGAACTATGGGATTGTTGGTACCGTTATACTTGTCAAAAGTCAGCATCTTAAATTTGGGAGGCAATGGGACCACAGCAAACAAGCATAAATCCGAGAAGTCCGTGGCATGGATTTCAGCACCACCCATCTTCAACAATTGTATCTGAATTTTATCTAATTATTCTTTAAACTGCTCTGATTCCTTGGACATGGGGGCCACTTTCTCACCAGTCGGTTGGGCTTCACTCTGAGCTACCTGGGGGTGGGCAATTATAGGAGGAGGGTTAAGGCTTGTCAATGCCCTAGCATAAGCTCCACTATTTCTAATCTCATCTTCTTGATATTGCTGGTCTACATATGGTGCAGTGAGAGCGAGATTCTCTTGCTAATGCTGCATGGACTGGATGGGAATGACATGAATGAGGGTTGGGTGAGTCCATTGGGGATGAGAGAAGGTTTGTTGGGTGCTAGGATGAGTGGAAGTCATATTTTGAGGTGGGTGTTAAGACCTGAAAAGTACCACTTTTCACCCCTTAACTTAACCTTTGATGAGATCCTTAGCCATCTAATAAGTTCTTGTTAAGTGTTTTATGTAGGTAATAATCAGCAGTGAAATAAGGCCAGGAATCCTGCTAAGGAGCCTGTTTTGGCACCAGAAGTCCCTCAGAAGGATGGACTCTGAATCCAGACCTAAAATGAGCCTCACGCAGCTGACCCAAGCTTTAGAGGATTCAGGAGAAATATGCCTCGCGCAGTCCAACTGAGCTTCCCAAGACTTTACAACAACTTCTCGCGCAGTTGAGTGACTGAAGAGCTTCAGAAGCACAAACTCGCCCAGCTCTCGCGAAGCTCAAGAGTAGAACACATCATGCAACCTCGCGCAGTTTGCTCAGAATGGATGAGGAGAGAGAGCTTCAGAAGACTCTCCGTGCAGCTATCGCGCAGTAGCCGCGGGATGCAAATATCAGAAGAGAACTCCTCGCACAGTTCTCACGCTATTCAAGAAGAAAGCATCCTTGAGAAGACAGAGCCATCCTCGCGAAGATCAATTAAGACATGGAACCTCGCGCAGTTCAGAACTCATTAAAGCCCCGCGAGGAAACTTGCAAAGTCTATTGAAGAGAAGTGCTCGCGCAGTTCTCGTGCTATTCAAATCCATCCTTGCGAAGATCAACCCAGCGAATGCGCAGCTACCTCACGATTACTTGAACTTCAACCCCGCGACATCTGAGGCTTTGATGTCTACTCAACCTCGTGAAGCCCAATCCAACGAGAGCGTAATTCTCTACCGCGCGACTGCCTGAAGAGCAAACCAAGGCAACCTCACGACGGTTGAAGCTTCAATGTCAAACCATCCTCGCGAAGAGCAAGAGCTATCACGCGACAAGTCTGGGAAATAATAGCTACCTAGCGAAGCTCTAAACTTTAACTTCCATCGCTTTAGCAGAGGACTTTCTAGGAATTTTCAGTGATTAGGGCACGCACTCCCACGCTTAAATCTTTGTGCACATGCCCCGAGGCAGCCAAGGATCACTATTAGGCCACGTGGCATCGTTAAAATTAGGGTTTCCTAACCCTAATGTGCCGCCACACCATTGCTATATAAACCCATACTTAGCTTAGGTTTAGATATCTTGGACCACATCTCATCTCTTAGAGACTTGATCTGAGATCATTTTTCTTTTCTTTTGTAGCTGTAAGTAGTTTTCTTTTTCTTTTTCCCTCTCTCCATAGTCCAGCACTTGCTGGCTATGTCTTTGCATGCATTTTGAACTAGTTTAATGGAAGTTTTGTAATAGGATTTTTACATTATGGGATTTGTGTTTGAATGTGATCTGCTCTGTGCAAGGCTGCTGCCTTGTGATCCGCCAGTGCTTTGGCTGTGATTCAAAGCAATGGAGGACTGATTCTAAGGGCCACTTAGATCCAAGTGACCTGTGTGTCTGGGATATCATGGTCCTATACAGCCTTAGCCCCACCACATGACCCACTAGATCTGAAATCCCCATGGGAGCTTGAGCTGGTAGCCTTGTGACCATGGTGGTGGCAGCGATATTCTTATTTTGTCTTGGGCTTCGTGAGAAGGAAAGCCTCTGGGATAGTCTGTGACCATTCAAGTGGACAGGTTATAGCCTTAGGGTGATTCTAATCCACCGATCCAAGATGGATCCTTCTTCTCTGCACCTGAGCTAGTATTAGTCTGGTGGGAGATTGTACAGAGGCAGACTCCCCTATATTTGTATAGATCCGCTATCAGATGTTAGATCTGATTTGGTTATAGAGATTGTAGGCTTGTGACTGGACCATTGTAGCCTCACTCAAGCAATGGACAGCTAGATCGAAGGTTGTACTCAATCTCTTGCTGGTTCTATGTGTCTGGGCTATCATGGTCCTATACAGCCTTAGCCCCACACATAGAACTTTAGAGGTTGAGGTTCCCTATGGATTCTTGAGCTGGTAGCCTGGATGAAATAGTGCCTATAATGATTAACTTGTTTTGACCCATCCCTGGATTGTGGTTCCCCTATGGGATAGTCTGTGACCATTTGAGTGGACAGGTTATAACCTTAAGGGATTGAATCATGGCACAGAGATGGGTTGGATTATTTCTCCTCAGTGGTGATAACGTAGCCATTGGACAAGATTTCTATAACATCATATATGAATCTGAGTTACAGAACTCCTCTGATCTAGGCTCAATAACATACTTCTCACCCTTTTATATTTATTTTCCACACTCTATCCATCCTCTCAACCCTTTCTGTAGTTTAGACATTAGGCTATGTTAGGATCTGTAAACTAAGTGACCTTAAACTCCCTTCCCTTAAGGATTGCCAGATCTGTAGTCAGATCTGGAGGGACTACTAGAGATGGCTCCCTTGGAGCTGTAGATTATCTTTCCCTGTGGGATAAACTCTTACTTATCAAAACTTGCCACAATGGACCCTGTATCTTGCAGGTCTAGGACTTCTCAGTTGTGTTGATTTCATCCCCTGTTTTATTTTGATTTTAAATTTCTTTTACCACAAACAAATAAAGAAAGCACAGTTGGGGCAACAAGTTTTTGGCATCGTTGCTGGGGAAGGTTGATCTATTAGTAGACCCTAAGTTTTTGTAGTTTTATTATTCTTTGGTAGTTAAGAATAATTGATACTGCTGATGTATTTGTGAATTTTTTTTATAGATCTAGACAGCAACAGTGAAGGACAGTTGGACTGCAATTGGAGCTTAGCTACCTCTGTTTGCAAACACTCTAACTTTTAAAACTCTGTCTATCTTTCTTGAAAATTCTCTAGCAGTATCTAGGATAGTTGTAAATGTATTCTTTGAATAGCTATAAATTAGTTAGATAAATTTGTTAATTGTAAAGTTATTCATTTGCAATGTGCCTGCAAGAAGGTTTCCTTGCTATTGGTGTGCTTGTATGCTAGGGAGGAGATCTCTCAGCCCTACTTTAGAGCCTCTTAACCCTGAGTTAGAAAGGGGAAGGAGACTTAGAAGAGACAGACACACCACAGAAGAGCCCCCAAGTGAATCTGTGACAGCAAATATGGGTGAAGAACATCCCAGAACTCTGAAGGAGTTGAATGCTCCGGATGACTATAACTCCCCTTTTAGCATTCAATTCCCTGATGTTCAGGGGAATTATGAAATAAAAACTTCAATCATCCAAATGCTGCCCTCTTTCCATGGGCTTAGCAAGGAAGACCCTTACAAACATATTGACCAGTTCTTGGCCTTGTGCACCACTTTTAATATCACTGGTTTGGGACCTGAGGCTACTAGGCTCAGACTCTTTCCCTTCTCTCTGAAGGATAGGGCCAGTAGCTGGTTGACCACTCTTCCCAACAATAGCATTGCTTCATGGAAAGACCTGCAGACCAAGTTCCTGACCAAGTTCTTCCTTGAGACCAAAACTAGCTAGTTGAGGAAGGCAATTCTTGCTTTTGCCCAAGCCCCAACTGAGGATTTTAATCAAGCCTGGGATAGGTTTAAGGAAATGCTCAAACAATGCCCCCACCACAAGATCCTAGACTGGTAGCTTGTTCAAAGCTTCTACAATGGGATTGATGAAAAAAGTAGAGATATGGTTGATGCCTCTTGTGGTGGCACTTACATGCACAAAACTGCTGATGAGGCATGGGAATTATTTAAAGTAATCAGTGAAAATGCTTTTCAAAAGCTATCCCTGGCAAGAACTAGTCAGGAGTCTGTGTCAAAAGTGGGGCCTGCTGCATTGACAAGAGGAAAAGTTTGTGAGGTGTCTGGGAACAATGACCTGCAGCTGCAGATGGCAAACCTCTCTATGAAGTCTGACAAATTACTGACTGTGATGCAACCCAGAAGGGCTGCTCAAGTGGTGGAGGCATGCCTGATATGTCAGTCCCCACAGCACACAGTTGAGGAGTGCCCATCTGCAGGGCAGTACCCTGAATTTGTACTAGAACATGCTGCTGCTGTGCAATCTTTTGGCCAGCAATAATCTGGGGGCTACAACAGACAACCATATGGTTATCAGCACCAAAATGCTGGTTACCAATGGAGAGACCACCCAAATCTGAGGTGGAGGCAAGACAATTATATGCAGCCCCAGCAGATGTTGGCTTTACCTCAAAGGCCATTTTTCACCCCTAAACATGAGCTTTGAAAGACCCTTGAGAAGACTAAATAAGTGCTTTAGTGTGCATTTTACAGCTAACCAATTAGACAGGTCCAAGTCCGAAAAGCATCCTAAAATGATCAAAAAGCTGACAACTCATGTCAAGCTCAAAGAGGGAGTGAAGAAATAGCCTCAGCAATGGCTAAAAAGGTCCTAAAAGAGCAAGAAAAGACCTGAAGAAGAAGAAGGATCCATTCGCAAAGAAGAAATCAAGTTAAAAGTTCAAATCGCAAAGTAAAAAGTACTTTTCGGAAAGGTCAAAGTTACATTGAATTGATTACGGAGTTGTAATGAACTACTCGAAAAGAACCATGTTACATTGAATAGTTGAAATTTCCTTCGAATAGAAGATGCGGGGAGAAGTCCTGCGAAAAGACTTTGAAGCCAAATTTCTTTGCGAAAAGAACTTGAGCCAAAACACTTTGCGAAAAGGCACTTAAACTCTATGAAAGGACATTACGGGAATTACTGACTTGTTTAAAGGGCATTTCATAATCTCTGCAGCGCCCCAATGCATTTAACGACCGAGGACATTTGGAAGATTCCAATCAAGATCAAAAGCATATTCCAACCCATGTGCGCTCAAAGATGAAATCACTTGGCGGGGAACTTCTAAACTCAAACAGATTTTTGAATTCCATAACTGAATTGATGCTTCTAGCGCTTTGATTGGAAACCAGATTAGAGCATTTTCATTGGCGAACGGTCTGGATCCCGTGCTCAAGCGCCATTGGGCAATCCGGATCCGAACACTTGATTGGTCAATTCAGCGAGGATCAAGGGAAAGCTATAAATAGAAGACATTTGCCCAATTGTGGCATCCAGTTTTGAGTTTTCATCTGTTTCCTCCTTCCGGTCAGGATAGTCTATCTGTACTTGTAATTCTTCCTCTGTTTTGCTTTTGAGAGTTGTTGAGAGTGATTTGTAACTCCAAGGAGATAAGGCGCAAGTCAGAGGCTTTCTAAAGCCGTGCTTTGTAATTGTAATTTTGGATTTTAAAGGTTTTGTAATTTGTGTCTTCTCCATTGGAGTCATGTCGAGGTTACGAATGTTCACCTTAGTGCATTAGACTTCTTTAGATTCACTCACGCATCAACTTCCCTTAATTCATTGTCCTGCGAATTAAGCGTTGGTAACCTAATTCTAGCGACACTGATGATGTTCATGTTACGAACTAAAGACGAGGCCACAACTATTGGATGATCTGTGACCATTGGATGATCATAGCCATAAATCTAAACCTATTCCTTAATTGATTTATTTCTCTTACATACGTCTTTGGTAGCAGATGAAGATTGAATCTGCTCTATTGAATCTGATTCTCCATTAAAATTCAAAGGCTAAAATACATGAAGCTATTATTTCTGCATTTGTTTTATTTTAAACACCTCCACAACTCGGATCTGGATCACGTAGTTAGTTCTTTTCTTTATTTGCTTTTAGTTAAACGTGACAAAACCCAACACTCTCTTTTATACGCTTTCTAGATAATTATAGAGCCGATCCGTATACAGATCCGAGGTCTATCTCATATTTCAAATTCTCAGACGATCTTTAATATACTCACTTTTAAAACTTGCTACAATTGGCGATCTTGCAGACTATTGTTAGCCCTCAATGTGCTGATATCTCTTTCATAATTTAAAATTATGTAACTTAATATTCATTAATTCGTCATTCAAAACACACATAAATCAGGCACATGTGGAGCAACAACAAGTTTTTGGCGCCGCTGCCGGGGAAGTTTGTTCTAAAATAGATAAACCTATGTTTATTTTCATTTATTTTAATTTTTGCTTTAAACCTGCACTTTGCATTCCAAGTGCTTGATTAAATGTCTTTTTGTATAGAAAACTTTTCTTTGCAGAATTTTTTTTTTTTTATTTTTGAGTTTTTATTCTTTGCCTTCTAGTTATTTGAATAAATGTTGCCACTCTTTTGTCTTTTGTCAAATTTGGGCGTGCTTTGAGTTTTTCTTTTATTTTGTCAATCTTGGAATAAGTCTGCTGCAGTTTTGGATTTTTGCAGATCTGGGCGGTAGTCAACAAGACATCTGGACTAAAATTTGGAAGCAGATCTGCTTGAGTTTGCATCCTCTTCTCCTTTGCATTCATTTTCTATTTTAAATTCTTGAGAACCGATTCTGTTGTGTTTATTGTTTGTTACGATTATAATTTCTCTTTGTCTTTTAGGCATCTTGATTTTTTACAAAACCAAATACAAAATAAAAGAAAATGAAAACACAAATAGAAAATCTCTTAGTTGTTTCTCACTATTTTCAGATAGTAAATAAGGGCTCTTGTTGAGCTGGGTGATCAAAACAAGTAAAAATAAAAAAATAGAAAATTATAAAATAAAAAATATATATATATATCTTTCGTATAATTTTTTTCTCCATTTGCATCCACTTTTCCCATCTGGACTGCTAAGATCATTTTTTTATTTTAGGAATCATGTAGGATAATGAGTAGTGAATCATAGGCTGTTTTGAATATTCAATGGACCCACTTATTTTATTTTCCTTGAGATTTCTTCATCATAAATGGGTCTCATGTATGAACTCTGTTTTAATATGTGCTCCCATGCTTCATTATTTTTTTTATTCATACCCATCATCAACAAAGGGTCAATCTTATGAATCTTATGAATCTTATGAATCATTTGGCATTAGATTTTCGGTTTTAGGAATTTTAGTTTCAAATTCATTTTTAGATCATTTTTTTTTTTTCTTTCTTAGGTTAATGTGTCCTCGTTTCTGATTTTCGTCATTTTACGTGAGTGCAGTTAGTTTCTAACTTTGTTTTCCTATTTTGCATTAACAAATTCTGTTTTTGTATCAACACTTTTCTATTTTTTCAACTTTGTATTGAGTCCCTTACCTTGTTTTCTTGTTTCTCTGCTATTAGCATTAGTTTCCTTTCATTTGCATAGTAATCCTTCTATTTGTTAGATTTTATTTAGCAGTTCTAGCGTTGTGGATTTTTCTTGCATTTGTATATCATGTTTTCCATTTCCTTGCTCATATATTCTATTTTACATTTTTATTTTCTCACGCATATAGTTTAGATTTTTTGTTCTTAGTTTTTCTTTCTTCTTTTATCCTGCTTGCCTCGTTTCTATGTCTAGAACATTGAGGACAATGCTCATCTTAGGTTTGGGGTATGGCGGTGTGCCAATAAAATAAGTTAATGCTTGGTGCGACTTATGACTTATGAAAATTTTGAAAATGAAGTAATCTCACACCTATTTTTTTGAAAAATGAGGAAGTTAAAACTTTTAAAATTAATTTCTAGTGTAATTCTAATACTTTGATGAAGTGAATGTCGGAAATTTTTGAAAATCGATGTTTTAGTAAACCTAAAATGAGAAAAGTGATGATATACCTCAAGAATTTGATAGAAAACCACACCCAGTGAGATTTGGGCTTTCTTTGAAATGTATTCTTTGGAGGTATGAATTGGCGTTTTTTTACGCTCTAGGAATATTTGGCTTGTTATTACTAGAAGTTACACATATCCAAGTTAAAATAGCAGCGAATCATGATATTAAAGACATGATGTAAGGCCTCCTTTTAGAGGTTTGAACTTCAAAAAAGCCAACCTTTGAAGCGCCCTTGATACACACCAATTGAGCTTTATAAATCCAAGATTTCTTTGAAACCTCATCAACTTTGATTTAGCCTAACCCTCACTCGAGAATTGAGGAAGGTAAAGGAAAGAAAGTGAAGAAAGGTGAGTTGGGTATGATTTGGTAAAAGAAAAGAAAAAATAATTGAAGGCAATGATGTATCGAGAAGAAATGTGGCATTCAGTCAATGTTGATTTGAAAAAAAAAGAAAAGAAGAAAAGGAGAAGGCATTTCATTGGAAGTTTGAAAAGAAAGAGAAAAGATGGCCACTTTGGCTCGAAAATTCAAAGAAGAAGATGAAATTGTCTTTGAATTGAAGAAGGTGTGTCTATCACCTCCTTACCTTGTTGACTTCTCAATTTTGAACTCCATTCCACCCTTTATTCTTGATAAATTTCACCCATAAGCCACATTACAACCCAAGTTAAAGTCCTTCTTGATCAATGATGGATTGAGTGTCACATGGAGATAAGGATTTGTGTAATCTATGGTGAAAAAGGTAGTAAATTCAGGCGAAAAGCAATGCCTATGCTCTGCTTACATTCCTATTTGAGGATGTAATTGCTCTTGGTGTGTGAAATAGTGCAACCCTCATATTTGCATGGTGAGTGAAAACCACGGTGAGAGTTGAGTTTGAAATCAAATTATTTGGGGTAACATCAAAACTGAATTTTCAAATAGAAGGCAAGCTTTTCATTAATTTTTCTTGTAAAAACTTTTTGACACCAAGCGAGTGAATGGTAAAGGAATTACAGAATTTTAGTTTTGAGCGATGTTTTCTTGAAAATCTTCTTACAACTTTGACCGATGCGGTGTGTGAATAATCTGATTGGATGAAAGTTTGCTTTATGAGGCATTGATCTTAAGCGATTTATTGGAGAAGTTTGTGGGTACCTTCATGAAAACCCTCGGAGACGGAACTGCTCCTCCTCTGGGATCACCTAGGGGTTGAAAAGGCTTATTGCATATGCTAAATGCTGTGCTTCCTACAAAAGTGGCTCTTTACTTTGTTTTTATGTTTCTTTGCTCGGGGACTAGCAAAGCTTAGGTTTGGGGTGTGTTAAGTAGTGAAAAATACCATTTTCACCCTAAACATGAGCTTTGAAAGACCCTTGAGAAGACTAAATAAGTGCTTTAGTGTGCATTTCTGACTAACCAATTAGGCAGTCCAAGTCGAAAAGCATCCTAAAATGATCAAAAGTGACAACTCATGTCAAGCTCAAAGAGGAGTGAAGAAATAGCCTCGGCAATGGCTAAAAAGGTCCTAAAGAGCAAGAAAAGACACGAAGAAGAAGAAGGATCCATTAGCAAAGAAGAAATCAAGTTAAAAGTTCAAATCGCAAAGTAAAAAGTACTTTTCGGAAGGTCAAAGTTACTGTTGAATTGATTACGGAGCTGTAATGAACTACTCGAAAAGAACCATGTTACATTGAATAGTTGAAATTTCCTTTTCGAATAGAAGATGCAGGAGAAGTCGCTGCGAAAAGACTTTACGAAGCCAAATTTCTTTGCGAAAAGAACCGGAGCCAAAACACTTTGCGAAAAGGCACTTAAACTCTCTGAAAGGACATTACGGAATTACGGCTTGTTTAAGGGCATTTCATTAATCTCTGCAGCCCCAATGCATTTAACGGCCAGGACATTTGAAGATTCAATCAAGATCAAGCATATTCCAACCCATGTGGCGCTCAAAGATGAAATCACTTGGCGGGAACTTCTAAACTCAAACAGATTTTTGAATTCCATAGCAATTGATGCTTCTAAGCGCTTTGATTGGTGAACGGTCGAGCATTTTCATTGGCGAGCAGATCTGGATCCCGTGCTCAACTGCCATTGGGCAATCCGGATCTGAACACTTGATTGGTCAATTCAATGCGAGGATCAAGAAGCTATAAATAGAAGACATTTGCCCAATTGTGGCATCCAGTTTTGAGTTTTCATCTCTGTTTCCCTCCTTCCGGTCGGATAGTCTATATCTGTACCTTATAATTTCTTCCTCTGTTTTGCTTTTGAGAGTTGTTGAGAGTGATTTGTAACTCCAAGGAGATCGGATTCAAGGCGCAAGTCAGGGCTTTCTAAAGCCGTGCTTTGTAATTGTAATTTTGGATTTTAAAAGGTTCTTTGTAATTTGTGTCTTCTCCATTGGAGTCATGTCGAGGGTTCGAATGTTCACCTTAGTGCATTAGACTTCTTTAGATTCACTCACCGCATCCAACTTCCCTTAATTCATTGTCCTGGAATTAGCGTTGGTAACCTAATTCTAGCGACTTACGATGATGTTCATGTTACGAACTAAAGAACAGGCCACAACTATTGGATGATCTGTGACCATTGGATGGATCATAGCCATAAGTCTAAACCTATTCCTTAATTGATTTATTTCTCTTACATACATCTTTGGTAGCGGATGAAGATTGAATCTGCTCTATTGGAATCTGATTCTCCATTAAAATTCAAAGGCTAAAATACATGAAGCTATTATTTCTGCATTTGTTTTATTTTAAACACCTCCACAACTCGGATCTGGATCACGTAGTTAGTTCTTTTCTTTATTTGCTTTTAGTTAAACGTGACAAAACCCAACACTCTCTTTTTATCTGCTTTCTAGATAATTATAGAGCCAGATCTGGTAGCACAGATCTGGAGGTCTATCTCATATTTCAGACAAATTCTCTGTGGACGATCTTTAATATACTCACTTTTAAAACTTGCTACAATTGGCCCTGATCTTGCAGGCTATTGTTAGCCCTCAATGTGCTGATATCTCTTTCATAATTTAAAATTATGTAACTTAATATTCATTAATTCGTCATTCAAAACACACATAAATCAGGCACATGTGGAGCAACAACAGACAACCATATGGTTATCAGCACCAAAATGCTGGTTACCAATGGAGAGACCACCCAAATCTGAGGTGGAGGCAAGACAATTATATGCAGCCCCAGCAGATGTTGGCTTTACCTCAAAGGCCACAACAGCAGTTCAATCAAGGGTATGCCCCTAGGTCTAACTTCCAGCACCATCAGCAGCCCCATCAGCAACAAAATCAGTTGGTCATACCCCACTCTTAGCTAAGAAATGCTTCCTTCGAGGACCAGGTCTTGACTTCATTGCAAAACCTGGGATCCTTGGCTTAGACTGTGGACTCTCATGGTCAGAGCCTCCAGAAAATGGAAGAACAGATAAGCAAATTTCAAATGCCTTGGCTAGGAGAGATGAAGGGAGGTTGCCCTACTAGCCAGTTGCTAACCCCAAGGGTCAGTTTTTAATCGAAGAAGCTTCCTCAAGTTTTGAGGGAACCAATGTTGTTACTACCCTAAGGTCTGGCAGGCTGATAGACAACCAGGTGGGTAACAGACCAGCAGAGGTCATTTCCACAGATGATGCAAATGATCGTGATAGAGATGTTGTTGGAACACAAAGCCAAGAATTGCCTGCCACCCTGCAGCAGGAGAAAAATAAAGAGGCTGTAGTTGAGCCTCAGCAGGAGGAAAAACATGAAAAAAGAAAAAAATAGAAGTGTAGTCATGGGCTAGCAGTTGAGGGACCAGCAGTACCTCAGCTGCCATTTCCTCAAGCTTTGGATGGTCCTGTCCCTTTTGATAAAGGGAATGCCCAGATGGAGGAAATGATGGAGACCTTCAGGCAGGTGAAAATCAATTTGCCCCTGCTTGAGGCAATTAAACAGGTCCCAGCCTATGCAAAGTTCCTGAAAGACCTCTACACCCAAAAGAGAAAAGCTAGAGGCCATGTGTCCAAAAAGGTCTTTGCAACTGATACAGTGAATTCTGTATTTAACATATCAATGCCTGAGAAGTTGCAAGATCCAGGGATACCCACTATTCCCTGCCTAATTGGGGACCATACAATTGGAAAAGCCCTTTTAGACCTTGGAGCCAGTGTTAACCTGTTGCCATACAGTGTATATTTGCAGCTAGGTTTGGGGGAGCTGAAAGCTACCCCCATTGTGCTAATGATGGCTGATAGGTCTGAGAGGAGACCTCTGGGAATGGTTGAGGATGTCTTAGTGGGGGTGGATAAGTTTTTCTACCCTGCTGACTTCTTAGTTTTGGACATGGGCTGCAGCAATAGCCCAAATCCCATACCTGTTATATTGGGCAGGCTTTTCTTTGCCACTTCCAATGCATGCATTCAATGCAGGTCTGGAGTGATGGAGGTAACTTTCGGGCATATGAAAGTTGAGCTGAATGTGTACAACATTGCAAAGTACCCTCAAGAGGACAATGAGGAGAGCTTTGCAGTTGATGTACTAGAAGAAATTGTGGATGAAGAATTGCCCACTTTGCTAGAGTGGAGCAACACTGTCAGGAATCTAGTTAAAGTCTGGGATATGGTGGAGGAAGAGAGCCCAGCTGTGATAACAAAAGATATGACCACATTGAAATCTTCTGTGGGTTCAGTGCAACATTCCATTTGGAAACCTACATTGTTGCCTCTTCCTCCAACCACCAATGCACCAATTTTGCCATCCACCCTACAAGCCCCCGATCTGGAACTCAAGAAGCTTCCAGAAACATTAAAATATGCCTTCCTTGAGAAAGGTGATAAGCTTCCTGTGATTATCTCTTCCTCTCTTACCAATGAGCAGGAAGAGGAATTACTAACAGTTTTGAGGAAGCACAAGAAGGCAATTGGTTGGATCATTACCGATTTGGGAGGAATAGATGCATCAATCTGCATGCACATGATTCATCTTGAGGAGGGAGCACTACCCTCCAGGGAAATGCAGAGGAAGTTAAATACTCCCATGCAGGAAGTGGTCCTCAAGGAGATCATCAAATTGCTAGATGCAGGGGTGATTTACCCCATCTCTGATTCTAACTGGGTAGCACCTATCCAAGTGGTGCCCAAGAAATCTGGCATAACAGTTATTAAAATCGAGTCTGGAGAGTTGAGACCAGCCAGGGAGATCACTGGCTGGAGAGTTTGCATTGATTATAGAAAGCTCAACTCTAAGACCAGAAAGGACCACTTCCCTCTCCCCTTCATTGATCAAATTTTGGACAAATTGGCTGAAAAAGCTTTTTACTGTTTTCTTGATGGGTACTTAGGGTACAACCAGATCCCTGTGCATCCTCAAGACTAAGAAAAAACCACCTTCACCTGTCCTTTTGGTACCTTTGCTTACAGAAGGATGCCTTTTGGACTGTGTAATGCGCCAACCACTTTTCAGAGGTGTATGTATGCCATATTCTCTGATATGATTGACAAGTTTTTGGAGATTTTTATGGATGATTTTTCTGTCTATGGGGACAGTTTTGGCCAGTGTCTACAACACCTCAGCCTAGTTTTGCAAAGATGTGAGGAGACCAAACTGGTCTTAAGCTGGGAAAAGAGCCACTTCATGGTAACACAAGGCATTGTGTTGGGCCATGTAGTCTCTAAAGAAGGGCTTGAGGTAGACAAGGCCAAAATTGACCTCATTGCCAATTTGCCCCCTCCAAAAATAGTCAAACAAATCAGATCTTTCCTTGGGCATGCAGGATTTTATAGGAGGTTCATTAAGGACTTCAGCAAAATTGCTAAGCCATTGTGCCACCTGCTCTCCCAGGATGTGCCCTTTGACTTTTCTGCTGAATGTCTTAAGGCTTTTGAAACATTGAAAATATGCCTCACCTCTGCCCCTGTACTCCAAACACCAGACTATACCCTGCCTTTTGAGCTGATGTGTGATGCATCAGACTTGGCAATAGGTGCTGTTTTGGGCCAAAGAAAGAATAAGCTACCTGTGGTCATTGCTTATGTCAGCAAATCACTTGTTGAAGCTCAGCTGAACTATACCTGGCCGAAAGAGCTTACGGCGGTGGTTTATCTTTGTTGACAAATTTAGAGCCTATCTACTAGGATCTAAAACTGTAATCTTCACTGACCATTCAGCATTGAAGTACCTATTGTCCAAGAAAGATGCTAAGCCTAGGCTGATTAGATGGATACTCCTGCTGCAGGAGTTTGACATCGAAATCAAGGACAAAAAGGGTGTGGAGAATGTGGTGGCTAACCACTTGTCCAGAATTGTCTTGGAGAAATGCCTTGATGGTCCTACAAATGATGCCTTCCCGGATGAGCAATTATTTGCCATCCAATCCTTGGTCCCTTGGTTTGCACACATTGTTAATTATCTAGTTATAGGAAAGATTCCTGCCCACTGGACCAAAATGGACAAAGACCTGTTTTTCTCAAAGGTCAAATATTTTTTCTGGGAGGAACCTTGCCTATACAAGTACTGTGCAGACCAAATCATCCGAAGATGTGTTCCCGAAAGTGATGTCCCCAGTATTCTAGCCATGTGCCATGAAAATGCCTGTGGAGGCCACTTTAGTGGGAGAAAAATAGCTGACAAGGTCCTGTAGTGTGGGTTTTACTGGCCTTCTTTATTCAAAGATGCATATACACACTGCAAGGCATGTGCGAGATGTCAAAAATTAGGAGGGCTGTCCAAAAGAAATTCAATGCCTTTGCAGCCCATCCTTGTTATAGAACTGTTATATGTATGGGGTATAGACTTCATGGGCCCCTTTCCTCCTTCTAATGGTTATCAGTTCATCTTAGTGGCAGTGGACTATGTTTCCAAATGGGTAGAAGCCATTTCCACAAGAACCAATGACAACCAGGTGGTTCTCAAATTTGTAAGGCAGCACATTTTCTCCATATTTGGAACCCCTAGAGCTATTATCAGTGATGGGGGTAGCCATTTCTGCAACAAAAATTTCGAGAGCTTGCTCAAGAAATATTCTGTGACCCATAGGATTGCTACTCCCTACCACCCACAGACAAGTGGGCAAGTTGAAATTTCCAATAGGGAGATCAAGCACATCCTTGAGAAAACAAATGGGGACGACAGAGAGATTAATGATAAACTGAATGATGCACTGTGGGCTTATAAGACTGCCTATAAGACTCCCATTAGAATGTCCCCATTCAGACTGGTCTATGGCAAGGCTTGCCATCTCCCAGTAGAGTTAGAACACAAGGCCTATTGGGCCATTAAGAATTTAAATATGAACCTAACTTCTGCTGGTCATCACAAGTCATTGCAATTTATCACGAATTGGATGAGCTGAGGATGGATGCTTACACCAATGCCAGGATCTACAAGGAATGGTCCAAAGGTTTCTTTGACAAGGGCTTGCTGAGAAAAAGCCTCATACCTGGTGGTAAGGTTTGGTCATTCAACTCCAAACTAAAATTCTTTCCTGGCAAATTAAAATCCAGATGGGAAGGTCCCTATGTTGTCTTAAATGTTTCCCCATCTGGTGCTGTGGAAGTCAAGGATCCCAAATCTGGGAGGACCTTCAAAGTGAATGGTCAGAGGCTTAAGCCTTGTATTGAAAAACCTGCTGACCCTATGAACACTATTCATTTTCATGGGACCCCTACCTCTACCTGACCCACAGTTGTGTCCATGTTGTACTATACTACTTTTGTTTCTTCAATAATTTTTAGGAAATTGTAGTGTTTATGTGGAGTCTGAATATGTTGAGCTTGATAGAGTTTATGTGGGATTGGTATGATTTCTTCTTCTTCTGCGAATTGTTGATTTTTGAATTGAATGCGTATTGTTTGAATATTTTTGATGAGTATACTGCACTACCTGTATTGCCCTTGTTTGGTACTAAGCCCTCACGCATTCCAAATTGAGATTTGGGAAGCTCTCGTGCAATTCACATAGAACATTTATTTCGCTATCGCGAGCTTCAACAAATGCTGCAGAGTCTCTCGCGCACTTCAAGCTCCAACATCCATCATCGTGAGATTCAATTATCTCATGATCCCCTTGCCCCGGCTGCGTGAGTCACATGCATTTGTCATTTCCCACGCTGATTGCAGTAATTTGTCATTTCCCAACTCACTCTCAATTAATTGCGGCAACTTGGATGTTATTACATCGATTCATCTTCCACCATCCTCGTCTTTAAATACACAGGGAGCCCCTTTCATATTCATCTCATCCTTTCTCCTCTCCCCTTGCGGTCCTGCCCTAGTCCTAATAATGGTGGATGACAAGCCCAATGCCCTGCCTAACAAATTTTATCCGATGTGGTTGGATCCGCCCCCACCTAAGGAGCCGGACCCCCTACAGTTCCTCTGGGACGAATACGAGGAGGTCCAGTGCATCCTGGAGAAGGAAGAAAAGAAAAAGGACAAGCAAATGAAGAAGAAGCGAAAAATAGCACCATCTCCCTCCTCTCCTCCACCTACTCAGCCTCCCCCACCACCTCCCCAGACTCCATCTTCTTGAACCCTATCCACCTTCTTCTTAGGATTTTACTTTTTTTCTTTGTACTTTTTTTTCTTTTTATTTTTAGTTAAAGATTTTTTCTTTTTCTGTTCTGTCTGTTATTTCTATGTGTTTTGTTCCATGTTATTTTCTTTTCTTTTTACCATCAATAAATCTGTTGCACATTCACTTTGAACCAGTGAGGACACTGCTCCTCATAGGTTTGGGGGTGTGGCATGGAATTAATGGAATAGTTAACCTAAGTGCAACAGAGTCATGTGAGTAATATGGAAATGGATCTATGTTCACTTAAGAATCATGACAAATAAGAAATTTAAAATTTCTGCAAACTTTAGACATTATAAACTTTTAATATTTCACATTTCCATGACGAGATCACCAAGGAAACTCACTTGTATTAGCACTTAGTGAATCATTAGAGAGAGAAAAAGGTGAGGACATACTTAAAAGTTCAAAGGAAGACCATAACCAGTGAGAATTGGGCCTACAAATTTTTTTTCCATCCTTTGAGGAGTGACTAAGGCAATTTCTTCTAGTTCTAAGGACTGGCTAAGTCACTGTGCTCACTAGAAGTTAGGCAACTCCAAGTTGAAACAACTGACAGCACTCATGAGACTTAGGAAAGGATCAAGGCCTTCTCTTGGACAGTTTGAGCCTAAAAAGACCAACCCTAAAGCAACTGCCCTTGTCCATACCCCCTTTGAGCTTTAAATCCCGAATTTCTTCAAAATACACCTGAGTACTTGTACCTGAACCTATGAACCTGATTCAGTCTACCCTCACTCTGAGAATTCAGAAGGTAAAGGAGAAAGAGTTGAAGATGGACTAGCTATGGTCAACATTAGGTGAATAGAGAAGAAGTATCTCAAAATTTTGGTAGTATGGTAACTGAGAACATGGTGGCATTTCAGAAAAAAAAAAAAAAAAAAAAAAGAAAATTTCATAAAAAAGAAATAAAAATAATAATGAAGAGGAGTATGAAAGGAGTCAAGAGGAACTTTCTTTTGAAAAATCGAAATCAAGAAGAGAAACTGATCACTTCAAATCTGAAAATCTCAAAGAAGAAGAAAGGAGCTAAAATCAAGAAGGTGAAGTCATGAATCACCTCTTCCACCTACTGATTTCCCAATTTTAAACCTCTTTTCAACCTTCCATTCTTTTTAACCCCACTCCATAAGCCACATTACAGCCAAGTTAAAAGCCCTTGTGATCCAAAGTTGAGTGAGCTGTCATGTGGAGATAAAGAGTTACCCAATCTATGGTGAGGATCTGTCAATGACGCCAGAACTTCAAAGCTATGCCTATGCTCATGCTTACAGACCCATTTGGGGGATGTAACTGCTCTTGAGCCTGAGAGCAAATGAACCCCTCAATAAGAGCCTTATGAGAGTATGCCCTGGAAAGTTTTGGGTTTGATCTTGAATGCATTAGGTATGACCTATAACCTAATTTTTGATTTGATGATGAGCTCAGTGCTGGCAAACACTTGTGGAGTTTTCTGTGGCTGTAAACTGATTGGAAATGCTATGCATTCATGAGAAGTTTATGCTGTTTAAATTTCTGTGCAACCAATGGATTAAATTTCTTTTATTTTTACTGATTCAAGAGTAAACTAAGTCTGCTCCTTGACTACTCACTTGATGGTATTACACTTTTGTTAATTGTTTTATTGAGAAGTTTGTGGGTGTCTTCACTGAAAACCCTCAGGAGACTTCACTCCTCCACTAGGGATCACCTAGGGGTTTAAAAGGCTTGGTACATATGCTAAATGTATCCGTGCTCCCTACGAAAGTGGAATTTAATTTTTATAGTAGATTTAATGTAGCTTTGCTAAGGGACTAGAAAAGATTAGGTTTGGGAGTGTGTTAAGACATGAAAAGTACCACTTTTCACCCCTTAACTTAACCTTTGATTAGACCCTTAGCCATCTAATAAGTTCTTGTTAAGTGTTTTATGTAGGTAATAATCAGCAGTGAAATAAGGCCAGGAATCCTGCTAAGGAGCCTATTTTGGCACCAGAAGTCCCTCAGAAGGATGGACTCTAAATCCAGACCTGAAATGAGCCTCGCGCAGCTGACCCAAGCTTTAGAGGATTCAGGAGAAATATGCCTCGCGCAGTCCAACTGAGCTTCCCAAGACTTTACAACAACTTCTTATGCAGTTGAGTGACTGAAGAGCTTTAGAAGCACAAACTCGCGCAGCTCTCACGAAGCTCAAGAGTAGAACACATCGCGCAACCTCGCACAGTTCGCTCAGAATGGCTGAGGAGAGAGAGCTTTAGAAGACTCTTTGCGCTGTAGCCACGAGATGCAAATATCAGAAAAGAACTACTCGCGCAGTTCTCACGCTATTCAAGAAGAAAACATCCTCGCGAAGACAGAGCCATCCTCGTGAAGATCAATTAAGACATTGAACCTCGCGTAGTTCAGAACTCATTAAAGCCTCGCGAGGAAACTCGCAAAGTCCATTGAAGAGAAGTGCTCGCGCAGTTCTCGCGCTATTCAAATCCATCCTCGCAAAGATCAACCCAGCGAATGCGCAGCTACCTCGCGACTGCTTGAACTCCAACCCCATGACATCTGAGGCTTTGATGTCTACTCAACCTCGCGAAGCCCAATCCAGCGAGAGCGCAATTCTCTACCGCACGACTGCCTGAAGAGCAAACTAAGGCAACCTCGCGATGGTTGAAGCTTCAATGTCAAACCATCATCGCGAAGAGCAAGAGCTACCACGCGACAAGTCTGGGAAATAATAGCTACCTAGCGAAGCTCTGAACTTCAACTTCCATCGCTTCAGTAGAGGACTTTCTGGGAATTTCTAGCGATTAGGGCACGCACTCCCACGCTTAAATCTCCATGCACGTGCCTCGAGGCATCTAAGGATCACCATTAGGTCACGTGGCATCATTAAAATTAGGGTTTCCTAACCCTAATGCGCTGCCACACCACTGCTATATAAACCCATACTTAGCTTAGGTTTAGATATCTTGGACCACATCTCATCTCTTGGAGACTTGATCTGAGATCATTTTTCTTTTCTTTTGTAGCTGTAAGTAGTTTTCTTTTTCTTTTTCCTTCTCTCCATAGTCCAGCACTTGCTGGCTATGTCTTTGTATGCATTTTGAACTAGTTTAATGGAAGTTTTGTAATAGGATTTTTACATTATGGGATTTGTGTTTGAATGTGATCTGCTCTGTGCAAGCCTGCTGCCTTGTGATCCGCCAGTGCTTTGGCTGTGATTCAAAGCAATGGAGGATTGATTCTAAGGGCCACTCAGATCCAAGTGACCTGTGTGTCTGAGCTATCATGGTCCTATACAACCTTAGCCCCACCACAGGACCCATTAGATTTGAAATCCCCATGGGAGCTTGAGCTGGTAGCCTTGTGACCATGGTGGTGGCAGTGATATTCTTGTTTTGTCTTGGGCTGCGTGAGGAGGATAGCCTCTGGGATAGTCTGTGATCATTCAAGTGGACAGATTATAGCCTTAGGGTGATTCTAATCCACCGATCCAAGATGGATCCTTCTTCTCTGCACCTGAGCTTGTATTAGCCTGGTGGGAGATTGTACAGAGGCAGACTCTCCTATATTTGTATAGATATGCTATCAGATATTAGATCTGATCTGGTTATAGAGATTGTAGGCTTGTGACTGGACCATTGTAGCCTCACTCAAGCAATGGACAGCTAGATCGAAGGTTGTACTCAATCTCTTACTGGTACTATGTGTCTGGGCTATCATGGTCCTATACAGCCTTAGCCCCACACATAGAGCTTTAGAGGTTGAGGTTCCCTATGGATTCTTGAGCTGGTAGCCTGGATGAAATAGTGCCTATAATGATTAACTTGTTTTGACCCATCCCTCGATTGTGGTTCCCCTATGGGATAGTCTGTGACCATTTGAGTGGACAGGTTATAACCTTAAGGGATTGAATCATGGCACAGAGATGGGTTAGATTCTTTCTCCTCAGTGGTGATAACGTAGCCATTGGACAAGATTTCTATAACATCAGATCTGAATCTGAGTTATAAAACTCCTTTGATCTAGGCTATAACATACTTCTCACCCTTTTATATTTATTTTCCACACTCCATCCATCCTCTCAACCCTTTCTGTAGTTTAGACATTAGGCTACCTTAGGATCTGTAAACTAAGTAACCTTAAACTCCCTTCCCTTAAGGACTGCCAGATCTGTAGTCAGATCTGGAGGGACTACTAGAGATGGCTCCCTTGGAGCTGTAGATCATCTTTCCCTGTGGGACAAACTCTTACTTATCAAAACTTACTACAATAGACCCTGTATCTTGTAGGTCTAGGACTTCTCAGTTGTGCTGATTTCATCCCCTGTTTTATTTTGATTTTAAATTTCTTTTACCACAAACAAATAAAGAAAGCACAGCTGGGGCAGCAACAGTGGGGCCTGATGAGGCCATTGGGCATGGGGAAAGGCTTGGAACTGACTTTGGGATGTTGGGATATGGGTGAATTGGAGTTGATGTAAGGCATAGGTTTGAGTTGGGTATGGGGGTTGTGGGTGAGTGAAATTTTGAGGAATTGTAAAGGGTATGAGTGTGAGGCTCCAAGGTTAGGGCCTTGCTAGGCTTGGGTGTGGGCCATGAAGCCTTGGGAGGGTTGGGCTATGAAGGTTTGGCCCATGGATCCTTGGGAAGTTTGGGCCATAAAGCCTTGGTCATGATAAGTCTGGCCCATTAGGCCTTAGTGGGTCTGAGCCATGGGCCCTTGGTGGGTATGGGTCATGGGCCCTTGGTGGCTCTGGGCCATGGGCCACCATGAGCCCTTGATGGGTCTGGGCCAAGGGCCCTTAGTGGGTCTTGCCTAAAGGGCCTTAAAATCCCATTTGTGCCCCTCCGTTCCTACCGAAAATTCGGCAGTGTAATAGCAGAAATGAGAGGATGGAGGAAGAACGGAGAAGGTAGAGGAGTAGAGGGGAGAGCCGGAGCTCTCGAACCCTTGTTGCACCACTGTGGAGCCTTACGTAGGCTTGCTTCGGTGAGCTTTTGAAGGCTTGTATGGTGAGAAATGAGGTTCGAGCTCCTAGGGCTTGATAGCTAAGTGGTAGAGAGAGAAGGCTAGGGGGTAGCACACACCTAACCTAGAGCTTTTGGATAAAAGGCCAAGGTTTTTAGGAAGTTTTAAGGTTATGAAATTTGTATGAGAATGGTGCACTAGAGGAGAGAGAGAAGGGATTCCTTAATCTCTTAATTTGCAAATTTTTTCAAGCCTTTGTAATGGGAGGAGTGCCTCTCTATTTAAAGGAAAAAGAGAGGCTAGGAGGGTGTTTAGAGGCTAACTTGGATTAGCAATTAGGAAATCTAGCCATCTAAGGTTTCCTAAGTTTTTGGAGCCTTGAAATGTGTGAAGAGATGCTCCAATGGTGGATGAGAGGGTGTGGCTTTAAACTACTTAGGGGGTTGCAAATAGATAGTGAATGGGTACAAAAGAACTAGAAAAACACACCCCAAAGGTCAAGATGGTTAACAAGTCAAATTCCAATCTTGAGATTCGAGGTAAAAAACCACAGATATTGTTCATAAGCCTGGCACAACAAATAGATGCGCCATGCATATGTACACTAAAACAGTGATGCACAGTGGTTTTGGAAAGTTGGCTGCCCGCGGGGGCACCCACTTGAAGCTGGTGCAACTATTAGTTGTGCCAAGCCATTTTTGGGGAGAAATGGCTTGGCGCAAGTAATACTTGCACCAAATCCTTAGGGGTTCACAACAAATTTATGATTTTACCCCTGAGCCTCAGAATGTCGTAACTTCTTGCATATAGCTCCGATTGGGGTGATCCTTGGCTCGTTGAAAAGTTGAGGACTTCTACTTTTCAATGGTATGAGATTCGATCGGAGTAGAAGGCCACAACTATTCTCGGTGTAGCACTCTTCATCCATTACTTGGGAAAGCTAGGTTTAGGTCCGAAATGATTTCTAAGGGTCGGGATGGGTTTCTAAGGGTTCAGGAAGGTTTCTATGGGATCTAGGGTGACTCTTAGGGGTTTGGAATGGCTCCTAAGGTTTCAAAAAGGTTCCTAAGGGTTCCGTATATGCCATCAAAAGCTCGAAGATGCGCCTCTCTCGAAATGTGTCTCGATCGAGCCTTGGGCCAAATTTGGGTGTCTACATATACACTTGTACTTTTGAGAATTTAGAACAAAGGGAAAATGGGAGAGTGGAAGATGTATACAAAAACTGAAAAAGGGATGATAAAAAATGAGTACTTATGAAAACGAAATAAAATTTGAAAGTGAAAGTATGGGAGAAAAAAAAGAAAAGAAAAAGAGAAGCAAAAAGGCTTCTTATCTGTGAAAAAGAAAGATATCGAGAGAGTGAGTCAAAAGATAAAAAGGTATTTACTTGGAAAAAAATGGGAAGTGGTCCAAATTTTTGGATCCTTATTGAAGAAAAAAAAGAAAAAGATGAAAAAGATAAGTGAGAGCTGAACTGAATTCTCAAAAACTTTAGATCCTCTTACCCTTTCTTTGAAACCTTTAACCCAAGCCCCATTACAAACCAATCAAATACCTCTTTGATCTAATATTTACAAAGTAAGAGCCTAGGATGCTTCTAATAACCACTATGGAAGTCTGATAGCGTAAGAGTAGAATAGATTATCTTTCCATGAGCTTTATATTTTTCATATCCTTGAATCATTCAAAATATATATCATTTTGAGAGACCCAACAATTTCAATATCCTTTGAGAGTGTATGCCACAGTGGGATTCGAATGATAATATTTTCTAAATCTGCAGCTTAGAAAAATCTATAATGAATAGAATTTTGTCATTGGTATGCACACACTCCACACTTTGCATGAATTGAGACTGTTGAGAATCTGACTAAGCATAACTAATAGGATGGAAAGTCATGGATGAATGGAATATTCATGAAAATGTTTGCAACCATGTGATGATTGGCTAGTGTACTAATAGTAGTTTAGTGTTTTGAAAAATCCAAATTTTTTTTTGAAGTTTATAGGTACCTTCACTGAAAACCTTAAGGAGACAACTCCTCTACTAGGGATCACCTAGGGTTTTAAAGACTTGTTGCATCTGCTAAATGCAATTGTACTCCCTACAAAAGTAACATTTAATTTATTAGTTAGGATTACTTATCTTTCTCTTGTTTGCTAGGGACTAGCAAAACTTAAGTTTCGGGGTGTAGTCAGTCACATATTTTACCACTTTAGTACCGTCAATTGAGTGTTGTTAGTCCATAATTTGATACTAATGATGCTTTGACAGTGGATATTTAGAACATTAGATAGAAGAATAAAGTATAAATTTGTGCCAAAAAGAGCTTCAGAAGCAGAAAAGAGAATACTGCAAATCAAGAAGAGTCATCTCGTAGTTGAAATACCAGTTGACGAGAGAACGAAAAGAAATTGTAAAGCCTATGATCCAGTCAAAGTAAAGAGACACAATCGAGAGCTAGAACCCAAGAACGAACAAAATCGTAACCATATGATTTTGTAGAAGAAAGCTCCAAAAGGTGTACGGGAGTTTGCAAAGTACAAAAGGAAGACTGAGAGAGACCGAGGCAGATTACAAGCAATTGAGCGGAGAATCATACAAAGGAACATAGAAAGATACAAAATCATAATCATGATTTTGTCTGTTAAAGGTGTATGACTGATTCCTGAAGACTCATGTGAGAAGTGCACGACCATGCAAAAATCGTAAACTAAAAGAAGAATCCATGCACTCCATGAATCAAGGAAGCTTGGCGAGATTCACTATCGATAACTAGGAAAGTCGTGTACTTCGTTCGGTGCATGTTGCTAGCAAAGAAGATACATATTAGGTAGTTTAGTTTTATGAAAATTAGTTTAGGAAGTTTTCTTAGAATAAAGTCCTAAACTATGGTAAGTAGCTTCTTGTGAATCTATAAATAAGAGGGCCTGTGTCCATGAATAATCATCCAATCGCTATCGATTTTAGCTGACAACTAAGATTAGTAAATCGGAAGATCATTGTAGCTTAGTTTTATTTCAGCAATTTAATTTTCTATCTTTTAATTTTCTGTTTATTTAAATTTCAGTAATTTAATTCCAGTATTTTAATTTTCTGCTCGTAATTCCTATGAGGACTTCTTGATTTTAATTGACGACTAAATCTGGAAGGCTGAAGATTAGTTTTAGTATAGATTTAATATATGTTTTTTATATTCAACACTTAGGATATCAAAAGAATTCTAGATTTTAATTGACAACTAGAATCTGGGAGACTGGAGATTTAGTGTAACTATTTTTCAATTCACTAGATAATCAATTTAATTTCTACACTTCAGTTTAGAACAACCCAAAAACCATTTTTTATTCTTTAAAGGCAAATGGAGGTTTTCAGATTAATCAACCTTCCCTGTGGGATCGATACCTATACTCATGCTACAATACCGTTGTGCCCTTGCAATAGGTTAAGGTAAGGTATAGTTTATAGAGCTACCACACATGCTAGTGTTGATGTGTTTTGCGATAGCCAGAGTGCTATTTACATAGCAAAGACTTACGTATATATATCATGCTCGTACTAAGCACTTTGATATACGGTATCACTTCGTACGGAAAGTAATTGAAGATGGCAAAAAATATTTTAAAAAGATGAGTACGAAGGCCAATCCTATGGATATGATGATAAAGGTGGTACCGGTGATCAAGTCTAAATATTATTTGAATTTGATCATTGTTAAGCAGGTTTGAGCGCCCTCGGGGCGTTGGTGGTAGCGATGATACGAGTTTATTGATGATGGGAAGAAAGAATATATGGTGAAGCTTATAACCAGGTGGAGAATTGTCATATTTAGGCTCCAACTTAGTTGGGTTGCTCGAGCGACCTTGGTTGTCGCTCGAGAGAGATGGCACATCGTTTAGAGGAAAATTTACTGGTGTCACTACAAAATATAAGACGATTAGCGACAGGCAAAATCGTCGCTATTAAAAAAAAAATTCCACTATTAGTCCATCGCTATTGAAACAATAAGGTTTTTTGTTAATAGCAACACTTTTGGCTGTTGCTAATAGTCTTATTTTTTGTAGTGTGTAAGTTGCTCAAGCGATTTTGGTTCTTGCTTGAGCGACCAGTGCATTATTCTAAGGGAGATTTCTCTAATCTAAGTCGCTCAGGCGACCTTGGTTCCCGCTCGAGCGACCCAATTGCATTTACACTCCGTACTTGGCTAATTTATCTTTAAGTAGAAGTAGGATTGTGTCTTCTATACAAGGGAAAACTCTTAGATGAATTAGGTGTGGTAAAAGCTTTGGTAAACCTATCTAGGGCTTTGTGGAGAGCTTTGGTGAGGCTTGAGTATTCTTGTATTCTTGTGGAATCATCAACATATTGAATCATCATTGCCCGTGGACGTAGGTATATTGCCAAACCACATAAATATTGTCTCTTGTATGTATTTGATTTTATTTCGTTTTGCATTCGTATTTGATCATTCATCGTGATATCGTTAGTTAATTTGGGAGCTTCCATGCAACAAGTCGTACTTCAATTCTTTTCGTACATTCCGAAAAAACTATCTTTTCACATATTGCGAAAGCATGAGGTATATATGAATTTTTGTATATGAATTGTAATAAAATAGAAAATGTTTAAAAAAAAAAGTCTGACAACTTCACCTCCATGGGCTGAAGGTGGCAACCTGAAAGAGAACCCCGATCCATGGGGTCAAATCAAGGATCAAAATTTTGTCCGCAATGACCGAAATTATCAGTTTCGGTCCCCACCGAAACGATAATATGGGACCGAAAATTCGGTCATTTTTTGTATGGGATTGAAATTATTGGCCAAAATTTCGGTTTCGGTGGGGACCGAAACAGAAATTAAACCCAAAATTTTGATCCTTGGGTCAAACACTCCTAATGACAAGGGGGGGTTATGGATGCCACATATTATTTGAGGGGAATTATGAAATATTTAAGAAAATAAGTATCTAGGCGATGAGTTAATCTGATAACAAATTTGAATGAGTTCTCATTTCTTTTAAAGTGCACATAAAAGTAATTGTTTTTGGCATGGTGCAAAAACATAAGGACTACAAATTTGCAATAACATAAGAGTTAGTACTAGGTGGCGAGTACCTTTAAATTCACGAACAGAATCTTTGAGGGCACAAATGTTGAAACCCATTTACTACTTTGAATCAGACCACGAAGATCATTTTTCGTTCCAATCTGTCACATGATGGATCTTGAGATCATACGCATACAATCAGACAACCATTTTTTGATTCCACATGGCACATGCCCCCAAAACACGACATTAACATCACGTGATACTCATCGTGCTCAAATGTGACTTTGAGGTCACTTTTTTGGGATGTGTAACATCTAAAAATTTTTAACCTTTAAACAGCGCGCCTCGGTGTGCGTGTCCGACTGGTCACGTGCCCGACCTTATGAAAATAATTGATAAGTCATATTAGGTTATGTGTCAAGGGAAAATCAGAAGAATTAAAGTTATGCGTGAAACTTTGAATGAGTTTCGATATACCTAGTTGCGGTGTATGTGCTTAACGCTGAAACCAAAGACTTAATAAAAGTGTATGAAGCCTAAGAGAATTTATGTCTCTTATGATTTTAGGTTTTAGAGAGGGAATGACAGTTTAGTAATGGTTAAACAACTTATTGGACTAATTGGGCCAACTATATTTGGCTGACTAGTTGGGCCAACTGATCGAGCCGACTATAAGTCCTGATTGGGTGCATGTCTATTAAGAAATACATCACCATTCGGATTTTTCCAAACTGGATCATTTTGGGCTCATTTGAGCCCTTGTGAGATTTTTAGGACCAAGTTCATATATCGTGATTGTGTGTATTGGCTCAACATCGAGTTCGATTGATATGTGGTTTGAGTGTACACGCTCCACACCGAACCACAGGATCATTTATATAATAGATAATACCTTAATTAGGCACGCCCGTTTCACCCAGAAACTAGGTCCTTTAGATAAGAGTTAATACCCAAAATGGGTGTAGGCGTTTTATACGAAACAGCCCCCTTTGTATATAAAGTCAAAAGCTTCATTTGGAAGCTATAGCCATTAGCAATTTTGGGGGTTCTTGGGCTTCTAGAGAGATAAAGAGGAAGAAGAACGGAAAATGTGCCAGATCCATGTACGCCGAGCTTAGGTTTTGTGAGGAAAAGGTTTGTGGACTCGTGGAAAGGAAGGATCGCCATTGGTTTCAACGTGTGCATCGTTTGGGCGTTTTATGCCGTTTGGGGGTCTTGAAACCATTTCTTTTGAGATGAAATCGTGTGATTGTAATCATTATTAGTAGCAGGGGGTTGTGTGAAGTGGGCGTGGGGAGATTGCTGACGTTTTCGAGCGCTTGGTCATGATCGTGGAGCTTGGAAGAAACTGATGTGGGTTTGGAATTTTGCGAAACGGAGAAGATGATCTGATCTGTGGGTTAATCGGTCGATTTAAGGTGAGAAATCCATGCTAGATGAGTTTTAAATACTTTATTTTATGGTTGTATAATTGTATGTGAGATTTGGGTTAAATTTGAAGAAGAAAAATTAGATTTGGAATGACAAAACCAAGGATTGGGAGAAATCTGTGATTTTTGATTGATCGAAATGGATTCGATTGATCGAATTTAACTTGAGAATGTTAAAATTCGATTTCTGAAGGATTTCGATCGATTGAAATTAAATTTGATCGATTGAAATGTGTTTCAATTGATCGAATTGAAAACTTGATTGATCGAAAAGTATGGAACGGAGGTTTAAGGTTTTCTTTGGAATTCGATCGATTGAAATGAATTTCGATCGATCGAGTTTCAAATTCGATCAGTCGAAATAATTTCGATCGATCGAATTTGATTGTGTGTGCCAACATTGTTTTAGTGTTTTAGCCATAATGTTCTATCCCGAACTTGGAATCATATGATTCTTAAGGCGTTAGAAAGAGGACAACGAGACCTACAACTTTTATAGATATAAAAGTTAATGAATCAAATGTTTTAAAGGTCAAAATTTAGAGGGAAGTTACATCAAGTATAAGGTTGGCACGTTTTGACTGAGGTACCGATATAGTCTCAGTATTTTAGCCCTAACGTTTTATGCCAAACTCCGATTGATGTGATTCTTATTGCGTTGGAAAGATGACATCGAGCTCTATAATTTTTATATTTTGACCAACTCATGAATCCAAATTTTTAAAGGTAAAATGTTTGTGAGAAGTTACATCAAATTTTAGATTAGCATGAACTTATCCATTTCTGCCTCATGTTGAGAAACATTTGTGGATGTCTAAGTTTCTAGTAACTAGAGTTGGTCTTTGTCACATTGTATATTTGTGATGTAGATTGAGGGAGGAAAGCCATAGATAGAGCTTCACTTGGCTTCGCACAGCATCGAGGTTAAGAAAGGGGAAACTCAGAGTATATTTATATTTTATGAATTTGATTCATAGTTCTTTGATATGATTTTGATAAGATTGAATGAAAACTAATTATAAGTTTGACCTTATTTGAACTAGTATTTGAATTCTTAAAACTAGAACTGGAATTTTATGAATTTGAGAAGTTGATATTTAATTGTATTTGAAAATGGAATAGTTTTGCATCATTGACTAATACTTGAATTTATGTATTTGAAACTCCGTAAAATGAACCTGACATATGAACTTGAACATGAATTTGGAACTTGAATTCGACCTCTAAGTCTGAACTGTGAATCCGTTGATTTCGATCTCTGAGCTTGAATCTAAATTTGTCTTTGAATCTGAAACCTTGATTTGTTCTTGAATCCGAACTTGATACTTGAACTTGTTACTTGAATCTGAACTTGAACTTGAACCTTGAACTTGAGGCAGAGAGGAGTAGAGGCTCTAGAGAGAGGTAGAGTCCTCGGGGTTTTAACCTTGTTCCTTCCATGTAGGATGCTCTGTTCCCACGACATGGGATGCTTTGGTCTCAGATTGGTTATTTGTTACAAATTCGAAATTGTTTGCAAATTTGAATGTGAACCTCGATGTGAACTTGAACCTTGATTCGAATGTGAACCTTGATGTGAACTTGAACCTTGATTCGTAAATTCGTCCGAATCCTAAAAAATAAGAAATAAGAAATTTATTTTGCTTTTTGTTTGACATGAAAATATGTGAACACAGATTGTTGGTTGAAATTTGATTTTTGAAATTTATTACTGGAAGGATTTTTCAAATACTGTTTTGATATGAAAATGCTTTGAAGCTTTTCATTGAATCTATGAATTTTATCTGATAAGATGTAACTGCTATTGAGTTTTCTCTACTGAGCTTAGATGTTAGCTCACCCCGACTATACGTCACAGGTGTAGGTTTGAGGAGGGCTCAGACTACGCACTTGAAAAAAAAGGAGCTTCCGCATAAGGTATTGTTCTTTGTTTTGGGATCGTAGAATTAGTGCCTTATGGATTTGGTGAGTTAAGGTTTAATACATTGGTATTGTTGTGTACTACGGTTGGTAATGGTTGGCTATCAATGGTGTTTGTTTAGTTTTGTACATGTTAGATATTAGAACTGAAGATTTTTATTCATGACATATGTAACTTTGCTTTGATTTCTGTAAGTATATGGATGTATGTTAAGACCTGAAAAGTACCACTTTTCACCCCTTAACTTAGCCTTTGATTAGACCCTTAGCCATCTAATAAAGTTTTGTTAAGTGTTTTCTATAGATAATAAACAGCAGTGCAATAAGGCCATAAATCATGTTAAGGAGCCTGTATTGGCACCAGAAGTCCCTCAGAAGAATGAGCCATGAATCTAGACCTGAGGTAAGCCTCGCGCAGCTGACAAAGCTCTAGAGGATTCAGAAAAATATGCTTCGCACAGTCCTCGCGAGCTTCCCAAGACTTCACAACAAGTGCTCGCGCAGTTGAGTAACAGAAGAGCTTTAGAAGCACAACCTCGCACAGCTCTCGCAAAGTTCAGGAGTAAATGGTCGCGCAGTTCAAGAAGACCTGAAATCAACCTCACGCAGTTCACTCAGAACCGCTGAGGAGAGAGAGCTTCAAGAGATTCTTCGCGCAGTAGCCGCGGGATGCAAATGTCAAGAGAACCTGTCGCATAATTGTTGTTTACTTCTAAGTGTGCATGATTTATTTGTGTTTTGAAAACAGATTTGCAACTGCTAAGTTATAATGAATCTAGAACATTAAAAAGAGTAAAGAAATATCAGCACAGAGAGAAGTGAATTAGCCTGCAAGATCAGGGCCAATTGTAGCAAGTTTTAAATGTAAGTGAGTAAAAGATCGTCCACAGAGAATTTGTTTAAAATGTAAGATAAACCTCCAGATCTGAGCTACCAGATCTAGCCTCTTATCCTATCTAGAAAGCACATAAGATCGGAGGTTGAATTTGTCACATTAACTAAATGATAAAAGTAAAAGTTAAACTAAATGATCCAGATCTGAGTTGGGGGAATTTTGATGTAAACTTATAAAAATGGAGAAATAATATCTAACTTTGATTTGGTCCTTGAAATACAATGAGAATGACTGCAGATCAAATGAGAGATGATCCAATCTTCATCTGGCTACAAGCACAGATGTAAGAGAAATAAATCTAACTCAAGGATTAGATTTAGGCTTATGGCTATGATCTGTTCACTTTAATGGCCACAAACCATCCAATAGTCTTTAATCTAAATCCTTAATTTAGAACAAGAAACATCACTACAAATGCCGTGAGAGATTAGGTTACAAACACTAATTCTCACAGGATTAATGAATCAAGGGAAATTGCATGAAAAACAGTAAATCTAAAGGAGTCTAATGCAATAAGGAGATCAGAGGGAACCCTTAACATGAGTCCAATTGAGAATGTACGGTTTACAGCAACCTTTTCAAATTCACCATTACAATTACAGAGCACAGCTTAAACAGCTCTCAGATTTGTAGTCTTGAATACAACTCCTCCTTTGAATTACGTATATCTCTGACTCTCAATTGCAAGTAAAAGTGAGGCTATTACAGGGATTTCAGACAAACTATCTGGTTTGGAAATGGGGGAATAGGAATGAAACTCAAAATCTGGATGCCCAAATTGGGCAAATGGTTCGTCTATTTATAGTTTTCCCTAAGTCCAGCTCAGATGTGTATCAACCAATCAGAAGTGCTCAGATCTGTATCAACCAATGGTAGTCGAGCACAAGGATCCAGATCTGTTCTGGCCAATTAGAATTGCTTGATCTGGTTCAGCCAATCAGGCGACATAAGCATCAATTCTGTTATGCATTTTGAAAGTCTGTTAGAGTTTTTAGAAGTTCCCGCCAAGTTATTTCATCTCTGGGTGCTCACATGGGGTGGAATATGCCTTCGCTTCATGCTTAGAATCTTCTGGAATGTCCCTAGGTTTTTAAATGCATTGGGATGCGTGAAAAAGATTACTGAATTACCCTTGCAAAAGCCGGAATCTCGAATACCATTTCGCATAGTTTAGGGACTTTTTCGCAAGGTGTCAGAACAAGCTCTTTTGCAACGCGTGTTCGCTTTGAAAGGAGTTCTCTTCTTTTGAAAAGGTCAATCATCTCTTGAAGAGTTTAGGTTCTCTTGAAAACTAAGCCCGGAGTTTTAGTTCTTTTCAGCGAGTTCAGTTCTTTTCGAGCAGTTCGGGTTCTTTTCAAAAGCACTCAGAGTATTTTTCATTGAATTGCTCCACACTTCTTTTCTGGGTTGAAACCAAGTCTTTGCCTCTTCAGTTCAGACCTTTTAACAGCTAGTGAGGTTGTCCCTTCTCTTTCTTCCTTTGGATCGACATGGATTATCATCTTTTTGGCACTTTTAAGCTTCTTTCATGGTTAAGCTTGTCTTTATTGTTAGCTGAAACACAAGCACTTAGAACACTTATTTAGTTCTCTCAAAGGTCTATCAAGACTCAGGTTGAGGGGTGAAAAATGGTATTTTCCAGTTCTCAACACACCCCCAAACGTAAGCTTTGCTAGTCCCCGAGCAAAGACAAAATTAAAAACAAAGTAAAAAACCACTTTTGTAGGGAGCACAGTTGCATTTAGCATATGCAACAAGCCTTTTAAACCCCTAGGTGATCCCTAGTGGAGGAGTGAAGTTTCCTGAGGGTTTTCAGTGAAGATACCCACAAACTTCTTCAATAAATCAGTTAAGATTACTGTAGTTCTGTTACAGCAAACTTTCATCTAATCTGATTATTCACACCTGCATCAGTCATGTTGTAAGAAGATTTTCAAGAAAAACATCAGTTCAAAACTAAAATTCTGCTGTAATTCCTGTTACCATTCAGTCAATTTGTGTCAAAAGTTATTTACAAGAAAAATTAATGGACAGCTTGCCTTCTATTTAAGAATCCAGCTTTGATGTTACCCCAATGAGTTGATTTCAAACCCAACTCTCTCCAGGATTTTCACTCAACATGCAAGTAAGAGGGTTGTACTATTTCACACGGCTCAAGAGCAGTTACAGCCCTCAAATAGGACTGTAAGCATACGCATAGGCATTGCTTTTTAGTTCTGAATTTATTGCTCTTTTCACCATAGATTACACAAATTCTTATCTCCATGTGACAGCTCAATCCATCATTGATCAGTAAGGACTTTACTTGGGTTGTATGTGGCTTATGGGTGAAATTTATCAAGAATAAAGGGGTGGAATGGTGTTCAAAATTGAGAAGTCAGTCAAGGTAAGGAGGTGATAAACACACCTTCTTTAATTCAGCATATTTTCATCTTCTTCTTTGAATTTTCAGAGCCAAAGTGGCCATCTTTTTCTCTTTCTTTTTCAAACTTCCAATGAAATGCCTTCTCTCTTTTTCTTCTCCTTTTTTTTTTTTTTTTTTTCAAATTAGCATTGACTGGAATGCCACATTTCTTCTGCTGATACATCATTGCCTTCAATTATTATTCTTCTTTTGTTGTCAAATTGTTACTCAATTCTCCTTTCTTCAGCTTCCTTCCCTTTATCTTCTGACTTCTCAGAGTGAGGGTGAGGCTAAATGAAGTTGATGAGGTTACTTGATGAGGTTTCAAAGAAATCTTAGATTTGGAGAGCTCAAATGGTGTGTATGAAGGGCAGTTTCAAAAGGTGGGGCTTTGTAAGGTTCAAACTGTCCAAAAGGAGGCCTTACATCATGTCTTTAATATCACGATTGCTGTCAAATTATTTCAATTTGGATATGTGTAACTTCTAGTGAAATTAAGCAGGTTTAATCAGTCCCTAAAGCAGAAAAAATTGCCAATTCATACCTCTAAAGAATACATTTCAGGTCCAAACCTCACTGGGTGTGGTTTTTTATCAAATTCCTGAGGTATATCATCACTGTTTTCCCTCTTTTTAGGTTTACTAAAACATCAATTTTCTTTTGGAAATTTTTTTTGACATTCACTTCATGAAAGTATTAGAATTACACTCGAAATTAATTTCAAAAAGTTTTTAACTTCTTCATTTTTCAAAACAGCAGGTGTGAAATTACTTCATTTTCAAAAATTCCACTGATCATAAGCTGTATTGATGTTAACTCAATTATTGATTATTGAAATTTCTACTACACCCCCAAACCTAAGGGGAGCAGGGTCCACACTGGTCCAAAGCAAAGAAAAGAACAATCAGGAAAAAAAAATCATAGTGACAAGAAGAAAGAACAGAAATGCACAGTAATTTCACAAGAAAAACCAGAATTTTATATTACAAACTCATAACATAGATAAGTACAAAGTGATTTAATAACTGGGGTCAAAATCTGTATCATAAGTTGGTTCAATGGGATCAGAACTGGAGTCACTGTCAGAGTCAGAACTAGAATCAGTATTGGAGTCTGAACTTGATTTAGCTTTCTCCTGGATTGTGTTTTGCAGCTCAGTGTATTCCTCTGATTTGATCTTTTTGGTGAGGCCAATGTACTTTCCAAGTCGAGTAGTCCTCAGTTTTTCCTGGTCAAGCTGTGCTTGCAACATGGTCACCTTGTGCTGCTCACTCCGGACCATCTGAAAAGTTTGACCCAGTAGGTCCTTCATTTTCTCTCTCTCAAATTTCATGAATAACTCCAATTTCCGAATCTGGTTTTCATAAGGGTTTCTAATGTAAGCTTGCAAATCAGCTAATCCCTTGAGGACATCTCTACAGATATATGGATTTTCTTCCATGGCTCTTCTGAGGGTGGCAAATCTGGGAAGGGGAATGGAATGGTAGGGGACCAAAGTTATCCCAGCTGTGGGAGTGGGAGAAGAAGTGTCCAGAAGGATGACTTCAGGGTCGGTCTGAGTGGCTTGATCAGAGAAAGTGAGGAGTGGTGAAGGGGACTCAACCAGAGGTACTTCAGGTTTAGTTTGGGTAGCATGGGCAGTAGTGGTGGGGGTGGGCAGATAAAGCAATACTACCTCTGGTTCAGTTTGGGTAGCATGGGCATCAACAGTAGGTACAGTGGTAATGGTAGTTGTGTGGGATGTGGAGGCTAAGGTTTGGAGAAGGTCATTGGTCACAGACTGGTTTTCTGTGTTGATCTTTAGTTGGGCTTGGATGGATTGGAGGAAGACAAGTATTTGGTTAATAGATTCAGGTGTGGGGGAGGTATGCATAGCAGAGACTGGTAAAACTGAAGTGGATGGTGGAGGTGCAATGGGTGAAATGGCTGTAAAGGGAGAAGTAGGTAAGTGAGTGAAATGATGAGGGTCAGGTTCAAGCCCCACGTTTTCAAAAATAGATCCCATTAATGAGGAATAAGCCTCTGTAGTGAAAGGCTCAGGTTCAGGTGTATGGGATACTTCAGGTGTGTGGGCTGAATGAGGAGGTGAACTTGAGAGGCTTTGGAGCAGAGGAGTGCAAGGAGATTGGGCAATAAAATCTGTAGCCAAAACTTGGGCATTGGTGGGAGAAATTGGTGGTGTGAGTATGGTTGGAGTGGTTGGTGTAGAGGGAGAATCTGCAATTAGGATAATGGTGGGTATGGGAGATGGGACAGCTGGGATAGGTGAAGTGGCAGGAGCTGGACTAGGTGAGGAGGGTAAAAGGCCAACTTCCTCAAGAATTGGTGCAGCTAAAGAGCTGGTCACCATGGGAAAGATAGCTTCCTCAAGAATGGGTGCAGCTAAAGAGCTGGTCACCACAAGGTTTGGCAAAGCTTCTGGTTCTAAGGGAGGCTGAGGGCAGGAGTTCGTGCAGGCTGCAGTGCAGTTCATTAGCAGTGCAGGTGCAGGCTCACCTTCCTCTCTCAGTCTTTTCAGCATGGCTTGGCTTGTAGTCCAAGCCTTTTTCCCAAAATTGTGAGGAGCTATGACTTCAAATGGCTCCTGGTCATCAATGTCAAACTTAGCTCTTAGGAGGGCTGTGATCAATCTACCAAATGGGAGTCCAGCTAATTTCTGCTCCTTTTTCAACTTGGCACTAATATCAGCCATGGCTTCAAAAATTAACATAGGGGCATTGAAAAACTGCCCCTTAGAAAAATGAAAGAGAGCCTCTAAAATTGGTGTTCTCCTTTCTTGGCTGTGCCCGGTGACATAAAAACTTCCCCTCAAAATTGAATCCATCAATAAAAATTGAGGTGCTAGGTCTCTCCTCATTATGGACTGTCCAGTGCCAACGATCCCTTGGGTTAAATGTGCAGCCATTTCTCTAAAGGAGGCTGCTTCTGGTGCAGCCAATGGACCAGAAGGATCAAATTGGAAAGGTATCCCCAAAGCATTCCCAATGTCTTCATATGTGACAGTTAGATCGCAATCATCAATAAAGATAACCAGGGTAGGGACATCAGCATCTTTTTCAGTGACTTTTACCAGGTTTTGGTAATATAACTTCACCATTCGCGGATAAATTTTCTCTGGCAGAGGGGTAAGGATATTGCTTTGTGAGGCATCTCTCATGTATCTTAAAGATAGCAGACAGTCCGATTTGTTGACGAAAAAAGTTTCATTCACAATAAGCTCAGGAATTAGCTTCTGAGCTTCAATGAATGGATTTGGCAGTACCAAATGCATAGGCAGAGGAGGAAGCTCAGGCTCAGGACTAGCAGCTGCAGGGATGGGTTCCTCATGTCTCACTTTCTTCCCTTTCTCAATCCTATCCGCTTTATCCATTGATAGTTTTCTTTTGGCTGAAGTTTTGGTTTTTCCTTTTGGGGTAGGTTTGCTAACTTTCTTAGCAGAGGATTTTGGGAACATGGCAGCCAATGATTTTTCAGCTTTTCCCATTCTCAATTTGTGTATGAAAACGCCCACAACAAATGCTGACACAAAATCAAAATTTTCAAATGATAAACAGAGGGAATGCGCAGAAAAATACCGAGATCTAGGGTTTTTGATTGAACGTGTTGCTTGCTTGCTGAAATCCCCCAGACCAGAAGCTAAAATCCTTCTCTGAAAGCTCAAATGATCGAACAAAGGAGAAGAAAAGTGTGGCTGAATTCTAGAATCACGCAAGGGAAGAAAGAAATAGGGTTTCTGTGGAACAGGACGTTCTCAGAAAGCTTTCGAATATGAAACCCTTACTTCGAAAGGGTTTAAATATGCTCAAAGTTAATTTCGCAAAGTCCTTTTTAAGTTTTTGAAAAGTTCCAAAACAGACCTTTTTACAACTGAGAATCGCATCAGTACCATTCGAAAAGCTAATAGCTTCAGAAACATCTTTTCGAAAAGAAAATGGCTTCAGAAACATCTTTTCGAAAAGAAAATGGCTTCAGAAATAACTATTCGAAAAGCAAATCCTTGCTTTCGAGCAGTTCGTTACAAATCCAGATTCTTTTCTAAAAGTAAATTGAACTTTGCGAAAAGACAATTTTTACTTTGCGACTTAACTTTTCACATATTTAAACCATGCGAAAAGAGAACAAACATGAATAAAAATAGAGAAAAAGAAAACTAAGCAAAAACTATGAAATACAAACATATTGTACAATTGTATACCATCAGATTTGGGGAGGCTCTTGATGATAGATGGGCAGCACAGGCTCCTGGGTATTTTCAATGCATGGTTTGAGCCTCTGACCATTTACTTTCAAGATTCTTCCATTACTTTGATCTAAGATGTCAACAGCTCCAGAAGGAGCTGCATGAATGACAGTATATGGCCCTTCCCATCTGGATCTCAGCTTTCCAGGAAAAAACTTAAGTTTAGAGTTAAATAACCATACCTTAGAGCCAGCTGTGAACTCTTTTCTCAACAAATTTTTATCATGGAAGGCTTTGACTTTCTCTTTGTAAACTCTTGAATTTGTGTATGCATCCATTCTCAGCTCCTCCAACTCAGCAAGTTGCAATTTCCTGTGATTACCAGCAGTAGTTAGATCCATGTTCAATGTTTTAATGGCCCAAAAGGCTTTATATTCTAATTCCACTGGTAAATGGCATGCTTTGCCATAGACCAACCTGAATGGGGACATGCCAATTGGGGTTTTATAGGCTGTCCTATATGCCCACAATGCATCATTCAGCTTAAAGGACCAATCCTTTCTGTCCTTCTTCACAGTCTTTTCCAGTATATGTTTGATTTCTCTATTGGAAATCTCCACTTGTCCACTGGTTTGTGGATGATATGGAGTAGCTACTCTATGAGTCACAGATTATTTTTTCATTAATGTAGCAAAATGTTTATTACAAAAATGGCTTCCCCCATCACTGATAATAGCTCTGGGAAAACCAAACCTGGAAAAAATGTGATCCTCTAGAAATTTAAGAACCACTCTGTGATCATTGGTTTTAGTGGCTGTGGCTTCAACCCTTTTGGATACATAACCTACAGCTACTAAAATGAAATTATAGCCATGGGAAGGAGGAAAGGGACCCATGAAGTCTATCCCCCAAACATCAAACAACTCAACTACCAAAATAGGCTGTAAAGGCATTGAGTTTCTCTTGGAAATGCTGCCCAATTTACAGCGATTCCAAGACTTACTGATCTTTGCGAGCATCTTTGAAAAGTGTAGGCCAATAAAATCCACACTGCAAAACCTTTGTAGCAGTTTTGTTTCCACTAAAATGACCTCCACAGGCTGTTCATGACACATAGAAAGTATTCTATGAAATTCTTGGTCAGGGACACATCTTCTTATTATTTGGTCTGCACAACTCTTAAACAGATAAGGATCTTCCCAGATGAAATGTTTAACCTTTGAGAAGAAAAGATCTTTATCCATTTTATTCCAATGTTGAGGAATTCTTCCAGTAGCCAAAAAGTTGACTATGTTTGCAAACCAATGAGTGCATACACTAATAGCAAAAAGTTGCTCATCAGGGAAAGATTCATTGATAGGCAGCCTATCAATCTCAGCAGTTAAAATTCTAGACAGGTGATCAGCCACCACATTCTCCACACCTTTTTTATCTTTGATCATAAATCAAATTCTGTAATAGGAGAATCCACGATTAATCTTGGTTTGGTGTCCTTCTTAGGACGTAAGGTATTTCAAGGCAGAGTGGTCAGTGAACACCACTATTTGTGAACCCAAGACATATGACCTGAATTTCTCTAAAGCAAAAACAATTGCCAGCAGCTCCTTCTCAGTTGTTGTGTAATTGAGCTGTGCATCAATCATTGATCTACTGGCATAAGCTATGACATGAGGCATCTTTTCCTTTCTCTGTCTAAGGACAGCTCCCAAAGCGTAATCTGATGCATCACACATCAGTTCAAAGGGTAGTGAATAATCTGGAGACTGCAATATTAGAGCTGAAATCAAACAGTTTTTTAAGAATTCAAATGCCTTCATCCATTCATTATTGAAAACAAAAGGGACATCTTGGCATAATAAATGACAAAGAGGCTTGGTTATTTTACTGAAGTCCTTAATGAATCTTCTGTAAAATCCAGCATGTCCCAGAAAACTTCTGATTTGTTTAATGTTTGGGAGGTGGTAAATGTGCAATTAAATCAATTTTGCTCATTCACCTCAATGCCTTTGTGGGAAACAACATGGCCAAGGACAATGCCTTGGGTGACCATGAAATGGCTCTTCTCCCAGCTCAAAACTAGATTGGTTTCTTCACATCTCTGTAACACCAATTTGAGATGATGTAAACACTGGGAAAAACTGTCTCCGTAGATTGACAAATCATCCATAAAAATCTCAATAAATTGGTCAATCATATCAGAGAAAATGGAATACATGCATCTTTGAAAGGTAGCAGGAGCATTACAAAGACCAAAAGGCATTCTCCTATAGGCAAAAGTGCCAAAAGGGCAAGTGAATGTGGTCTTTTCCTGATCTTGTGGGTACAGAATCAGTTGTAACGTAACCATCAAGAAAATAGTAATAAGCTTTTCACCTAGCTTATCTAAAATCGATCAATGAATGGGAGAGGAAATGGTCTTTTCCGGTCATTGAATTTAATTTTCGTAATCAATCTGAGACCCTCCACCCAATTGTTTGTCTGGTTGACATAAGCTCACCAGAATATGAGGTTACAACAGTGATCCCAGATTTCTTAGGTACCACCTGTGTAGGTGCCACCCAAGCTGAATCTGAAATAGGGTAAATGACCCCTGCATCCAACAACTTAACAACCTCTTTCATGACCACTTCTTGCATATGAGGGTTCAGCCTCCTTTGCATTTCCCTAGAAGGCTTTGCATCTTCTTCCAAATGGATTTTATGCATGCAAACAGCTGGACTGATTCCTCCCAAATCAGCAATAGTCCAGCCAATTGCCCTTCTATGTTCTTTCAAAACAATCAACAGCTCTTCCTCCTGCTCCTTTGTGAGGGTGGAAGAAATAATCGCAGGCAATGATTTATGATCTCTTAAAAACACATATTTCAAATTTTCTGCCAGCTGCTTTAGTTCTAAATCAGGTGGGCTGAGAAAAGAAGGTAACAAAGGTACCTTAGCTGTTTGTGGAAGGGAAAGAGTACCAGGTTTCCAAGAAGAGAAACTTGCTGATTGATTATGAGTTCCTTGCACAACATTTACTTCCTCAGACTTTGAGGTACAAACTGTTTCTTCCTCGGAATTTCCCCAAGCATCTTTAGCATCTGTGGTGAAATCTTCACACTGCAGAAACTGTTGTAAAGTCCCTTCTACCAGTTCATTCAATAGATCAACATGAAAACATTCCTCAGAGCTGAATTGAAATTGAGGTGTAGCATTATAAACATTTAATTTTACCTTCATGTTTCAAAAGAGACTTCCATAATACCGGACACGCATTGAATGCAAGCATTTGTCAGAGCTGTGAATGGTCTTCCCAAAATGACAGGGATGGAAGTTTTGCTTTTGGTAGGTTCCATGTCCAAAACTAGAAAATCAGCAGGATAGAAAAATTTATCTACTCCCACCAATACATCTTCAATCATCCCAACTGGCTTCCTTTCAGATCTGTCTGCTAGTTGTAACACCACATGAGTGGATTTTAATTCTCCCAACCCTAGTTTCTCATATACAAAATATGGAAGTAGGTTGACACTAGCACCCAGATCTAATAAAGCCTTTTCAATGGTATGTTCCCCAATAATGCAAGGGATTGTGGGGATTCCAGGATCTTGAAGTTTAGGAGGTGTGGCAATAGACAACACCTGATTAACTCTTTCCACAGCAAAGACCTTCTTGGATAACTGTATCCTAGACTGTCTTTCGTGAGTGCAAACATCTTTCAAAAATTTTGCATATGCTGGAATTTGTTTGATTGCCTCAAGCAAAGGTAGATTTATCTTGACTTGCTTGAAAGTCTCCATCATTTCATCTATCAAAAGGGGATACAGATTTCATTGCATGAGGAAATGGCAAATGAGGAACCAGTCATTCATCTACAGCTTTGGAAGCATTATCAGAATCTTTTTTATTTTTTTATTTTTCATTTGTTTGATTTTTCTGAGGTACATCGACTCTCCCATCGCTATCATTATATCGCTTTCTTTATCATTTTCCTCATTTTTTTCTTCTTCAGTACCCACTTTGTTATTTATAATTCTTCCACTTCTCAAAGTTGTGACAGTTTTTACTTCTTCATGTGAAATAGAAGCTTCTCCAACCATGAACTGTCCTTTGGAATTGTTCAAAGGTTGGCTAGGTAACTTTCCTTCCTCTCTTTTGGCCAAAGTATTTGAAAGCTGTCCCAATGTTTCTTCAATCTTCTTTATGCTCTGGCTGTGAAAGTTCACAGTCTGAGTTAAAGATCCTAAATTCTGGAGTGAATTTAGGACTTGATCTTCAAAAGAAGGGGACTTGGAAGGGATTTGAACTGGGGCAGATTGCTGCACAGGTTGTTGTGGAATGGTCTGCTGAAAATTTGGCTTCGCATAAAAATTCTCTTTGTTAAAGGCATTTGGTTCTTTGGTTGCTGCTGCTGTTGTGATTGATAATTCCCTTGGCTCCACCTCAAATTGGGGTGCCCTCTCCATGGATGTTCATTTGACTGCATCTGCCCAAATGATTGGGCAGCATGAGCTTGTTCCACCACTAAATCTGGGAACCGTAGTCAATTGAATGAGTAGGGGACCGCATATCGACATGCCTCCTCTACTCTTGCAACCATTGGATTTTAAGTGAGTCCATCAATCTATCAAACTTTGTGGTTAAATTGTCCATTTTTCTTTCCAACTCATTCACCTCATAAATCTTTCCTTTGGTGGTTTCTTGCTCAACCTAGCAGGATTTTCAATATCTCTTGACAGAGATTCCTGTTGAGTTGAGTTTTCACCAATTACTTCAAATAAGTCCCAAACCTCCTCAACTATTTTTTGCAAGTAAGTGCCTTCACAGGAGGCATCCACCATATTTTTGCCTTTTTGATCAATTCCTTGATAGAAGCTTTGAACCAGCTGCCATCTAGGAATTTGATGATGAGGACATTGCCTTAAAAGTTCCTTAAATCTTTCCCATGCTTCATGGAAAGTTTCAGTTGAGTTTTGTGAGAAGGAAATGAAACTTTGTCTCAATTGGCTTGTTTTAGACATTGGGAAGTATTTGGCTAAAAATTGACACTGTAAATCATTCCAAGAAGTGATACTATTTGGTGCTAACATAGACAACCATGCTCTAGCTTTGTCCTTTAATGAAAAAGGAAAGAGCCTAAGCTTGATTGCCTCTAGACCAAGTCCAGCTATGTTGAATGTGGTGCAAAGAGCCAAGAATTCATCCACATATTTGTATGGATATTCCTTACTCAACCCATGGAAAGAAGGAAGCATTTGGATGGTCGATGATTTGATCTCATAATTTCCTTCAACAGTAGGAAATTGAATGCAAAAGGGAGAATTATAAGCACCAGGTGCAAAGTAATCCCTCAAAAGTCGAGGTTCTTCACCCATAGTAGCAGAATTCTGTGTTGTTTGTTTGGTTCGTAATAGCCTTTCAACTTCTAAATTCAGTGGGACAATCTCAGGGCTGAGAGTTCTCCTACCAAACATACAACTCAGAACACAAAATCAGATTATTCACAGCAAACCTTCAAAATTCCTTTTTAAGTAGTTTCCCTCCTTCAAAAAATGGATATGAATAGCTGCACAGGTATAAACAATAGAATAGTTTAGTACTGATATATAAAAAAAATGAAAACTTAGGTCTACCTATTTTAAAACAAATTCCCCGGCAACGGCGCCAAAAACTTGTTGTTTGCTTCTAAGTGTGCATGATTTATTTGTGTTTTGAAAACAGATTTGCAACTGCTAAGTTATAATGAATCTAGAACATTAAAAAGAGTAAAGAAATATCAGCACAGAGAGAAGTGAATTAGCCTCCAAGATCAGGGCCAATTGTAGCAAGTTTTAAATGTAAGTGAGTAAAAGATCGTCTACAGAGAATTTGTTTAAAATGCAAGATAAACCTCCAGATCTGAGCTACCAGATCTAGCCTCTTATCCTATCTAGAAAGCACATAAGATGGGAGGTTGAATTTGTCACATTAACTAAATGATAAAAGTAAAAGTTAAACTAAATGATCCAGATCTGAGTTGGGGGAATTTTGATGTAAACTTATAAAAATGAAGAAATAATATCTAACTTTGATTTGGTCCTTGAAATACAATGAGCATGACTACAGATCAAATGAGAGATGATCCAATCTTCATCTGGCTACAGGCATAGATGTAAGAGAAATTAATCTAACTCAAGGATTAGATTTAGGCTTATGGCTATGATTTGTCCACTTTAATGGCCACAAACCATCCAATAGTCTTTAATCTAAATCCTTAATTTAGAACAAGAAACATCACTACAAATGCCGTGAGAGATTAGGTTACAAACACTAATTCTCACAGGATTAATGAATCAAGGGAAATTGCATGAAAAACAGTAAATCTAAAGGAGTCTAATGCAATAAGGAGATCGGAGGGAACCCTTAACATGAGTTCAATTGAGAATGTACGGTTTATAGCAACCTTTTCAAATTCACCATTACAATTACAGAGCACAGCTTAAACAGCTCTCAGATTTGTAGTCTTGAATACAACTCCCTTTTGAATTATAGAAGTATCTCACAGCTCTCAATTGTAAGTAAAAGTGAGGCTATTACAGGGATTTTAGACAAACTATCTGGTTTGGAAATGGGGGAATAGGAATGAAACTCAAAATCTGGATGCCCAAATTGGGCAAATGGTTCGTCAATTTATAGTTTTCCCTAAGTCCAGCTCAGATGTGTATCAACCAATCAGAAGTGCTCAGATCTGTCTCAACCAATGGTAGTTGAGCATAAGGATCCAGATCTGTTCAGGCCAATCAGAATTGCTCGATTTGGTTCAGCCAATCAGGAGACATAAGCATCAATTCTTTTATGCATTTTGAAAGTCTGTTAGAGTTTCTAGAAGTTCCCGCCAAGTTATTTCATCTCTGGGTGCTCACATGGGGTGGAATATGCCTTCGCTTCATGCTTAGAATCTTTTGGAATGTCCCTAGGTTTTTAAATGCATTGGGACGCGTGAAAAAGATTACTTAATTACCCTTGCAAAAGCTGGGAATCTCCAGAATACCATTTTTCATAGTTTAGGAGACTTTTCGCAAGGTGCTGTAACTTCTGAAGCTCTTTTCGCAACGTTCAGGTTCTGTTCGAAAGGAGTTCTCTTCTTTTCGAAAAGGTCAATCATCTATTCGAAGAGTTATGTTCGAAAAGCACTCTGTAATGCATTTTTCTGTTCGAATTACTCCACACTTCTTTTCTGGGTTGAAACCAGGTCTTTGCCTCTTCAGTTCAGACCTTTTAACAGCTAGTGAGGTTGTCCCTTCTCTTTCTTCCTTTGGATCGACATGGATTATCATCTTTTTGGCACTTTTAAGCTACTTTCATGGTTAAGCCTGTCTTTATTGTTAGCTGAAACACAAGCACTTAGAACACTTATTTAGTTCTCTCGAAGGTCTATCAAGACTCAGGTTGAGGGGTGAAAAATGGTATTTTCCAGTTCTCAACAACAATTCAGAAGAGCCTCAAAGCTATCACGAGGATCCTCGCGAAGTTCCATTAAGAAGTGAACTTCTTGCGCAGTTCTCACGCTATTCAGGAAGAAAGCAGCCTCGCGAAGCCAAAGTTAGCCTCACAAAGATCAATTGTGAAATGGAATGCTCGCACAGTTCCCGTGTTATTCACAAGTAGCAATCTAACTTCGCGAAGCCCAATCCAACGAGAGCTTAACTATCTACCTTGCGACTGCTCAAAGCATCAAGAAGCTGCAACCCCGCGACGTCTGAAGTTTTAATGCTAACTCATCCTCGCGAAGTCAGTGCTACCACGCGGCAAGTCTGGGAATCGACTGCAACCTAGCGAAGCTCTGAACTCCAACTTCCATCATTCTGTAGAGGACATTCTGGGGATTTCTAGCTATTAGGGAACGCACTCCCATGCTCAAATCTCTGTGCACGCGCCCCGAGGCATCCAAGGATCATCAATAGGCCATGTGGCATCGCTAAAATTAGGGTTTCCTAACCCTAATGCACCGCCACACCCACTGCTATATAAACCTAAGCCTGGTTTAGGTTTAGGAATCCTTGTTTTTAGACTTAGACACCCAGAAGAGCTCAGACCTTATCACTGATATGTGATCTGAGATCTTCTTCTTTTCTGTTCTTCTATAGTTGTAAGTAGTTTTCCTTTTTCTTTTTCTTCTCTCCATGGCCCAGCACTTGCTGGCCATGCCTATGTATGTTTATTGAGATTAGAGTAATGGAATTTGTGATTGGGTGTTGTACTTTTATGGGATTCGTGTGTTTGTGAGTTGCTCCGTGCAAGGCTGCTGCCTTGTGATCCGTTATTGCTTTGGCTGTGATTTAAAGCAATGGTGGACTGATTCTAAGGACCCATTCAGATCCAAGTGACCTATGTGTTTGGGCTATCATGGTCCGATACAGCCTTAGCCCCACCACAGGGCCCACTAGATCTAAAATCCCCATGGAAGCCTGAACTGGTAGCCTTGTGACCATGGTGGTGGTAGCAATATTCTTGTTTTGTTTTGGGCTCCGTGAGGAGGATAGCCTCTGAGATAGTCTGTGACCATTTAAGTGGATAGGTTATAGCCTTAGGGTGAATCCAATCCGTCGATCCAAAATGGATCCTTCTTCTCCGAGCCTAAGCTTATAACCTGGTAGGAGATTGTACAGTGACAGACTCCCGTATATTAGTATAGACCCGCCATCAGATGTTAGATCTGATCTAGTTGTAGAGATTGTAGGCTTGTGACTGGACCATTATAGTCTCACTCAAGCAATGGACAGCTAGATCTAAGGTGGCACTCAATCTCTTGCTAGTTCTATGTGTCTGGGTTATCATGGTCCTATACAGCCTTAGCCCCACACATAGAGCTTTAGAGGTTGAGGTTCCCTATGGATTCCTGAGCTTGTAGCCTGGATGAAGTAGTGCCTACAATGATTAACTTGTTCTGACCCATCTCTGGATTGTGGTTCCCCTATGGGATAGTCTGTGACCATTTAAGTGGACAAGTTATAACCTTAAGGGATTGGATCATGGCACAGGGATGAGTTGGATTCTTTTTCCTCTTTGGTGATAATGTAGCCATTGGACAGGATTTCTATAACAGCAGAGCTGGATCTAAGTCATAAATTCCAGCAGATCTGAACTCAATAGCATACTTCTCACCCTTTTATATTTATTTTCCCACATTCCATCCATCTTCTCAACCCTTTCTGTAGTTAATTCATTATGCTACCTTAGGATACTTAGAATAAGTGACCCTATACTCCCCTCCTTTTAGGACAGCCAGATCTGTAGTCAGATCTGGAGGGACTACTAGAGATGGCTCCCTTGGAGCTGTAGATCACTTTTCCCTGTGGGACAAACTCTTACTTATCAAAACTTGTTACAAATGGACCCTGTATCTTGCAGGTCTAGGATTTCTTAGTTGTGATGATTCCATCCCCTCTTTTACTTTGATTTTTAATTGCTTTTACCACCAACAAATAAAGTAAGCACACTGGGAAATCGCAACAATGTGCCAAGTTTTCTGTGTCAGATTGTGACCTACGATCTGCTGGTCAGAGTTTTCCCATTCGATTTAGGAAAAAAAAAATCTCAAAATTTTAGGTTGGGAAAATCTGGACTGTCACAGTTGGTATCAAAATTTTAGGTTGGAAAAATTGTGTAAGTTTCTAATGGATCAGAGGACTAGAGGTCAACCCAGAGGAGGTTGCCAAAGAAACGTGAGAAGTATAGATGATATTCCTTCGGGATCCGGAGGAGAGCAGAGACCACCTTCTGAGGCAGAGAGGGGTCATCGAGATGAGTCAGCGGATAGGATGGCTAGAGCCATGGAAGCCATAACCGCTATTATGGCTCAGCAGACCCAACAGACTGCTCTTTTGATTGAGCAGACGACATTGTTAGCCGCCAATAATGTCAGTCAGCAATAGCAGCCACCACCACCACCTCCTCCTACACTATTGCCATCATCCTTCGTGGACTTTAGGAGATTGAGACCTCTGAGTTTCCAAGGGTAGACGGATCCGCTGGAGGCGAAGAAATGATTGAAGTAGATGGGGAAGCTATTAAAAAGACTCCAGTGCCCTGAAGATGAGAAAGTTGGTTGGGCTTCCTACCAGCTTGAAGGTGACGCCGATGCTTGGTGGAAATCGGTGTTAGGAAAGAGAGAAGTTGAGGGTCTACATGACCCGTGGACATGGGCCGAATTTGTGAGAGTATTTAACAAGGAGTATTTTCCAAAGCAAGTAAGGAATCAGTTGAAAAAGGATTTTGCCAATCTAGAGCAGGGGAGCATGACCGTATGAGAGTACGGTAATGAGTTTGTACGCTTGTCACGGTTTGCTCCAGAACTGGTAGCTACTAAAGAGATGAAGGCCAATAGATTCGAAGAGGGCCTGAGACTGAATATTAAGGATAAGGTGTCGATACTTGAACTTGAAACGTACGCCGAAGTGATTGGAAAAGTGATTGTTACTGAGAGAGATATCGAAAACATGAACAAGAGACGAGAGCAGTAGACCAAAAATAACATAGCGGGTCAAGGGAGGTCAAGCAATTATTTGCCGACAGATGAGAGGTAGAGATTCTTGATGCCAGTGCCCTGTCAACCTGCTCAAACTATGTATTTAAGGCCATCTGCATCTACGCATATGGGACCCTCCCACTTTTCAAATTCTCCTACTGCTAGTGCATCAGGGGTTCAGCTAACTACCCACACCTCTTCGTCCGTACCAATTATATTATGTCTCAGATGCAGAAAACATCATAAGGATGAGGAGTATAGGTGAACATCTGGTGCATATTTTGGTTGTGGTAAGAAAGGACATTGGCTCAAAGACTGCCTCGAAAAAGGACAAGAAAGAACGACTTCGGCATCTATTCAGTGGCCCTAGGTTAACTTTGTTAGTTGATGGTTTTAGCATTTTTGTGGGCATTGCGTTTTTAGCAAATCGTCAGGATTTGTAGTTTGTGTACACTTTGTAATGATGACCGACTCAGGTCTTGTGGATGTGTTTATAAGTATGTGGATATTTGATTTCGCTCAAGTGATTGTAGGTATATTGCTTCCAGGTGTCCTTATTCAACAAATTGTGGCTTCTTTTAAGTTAGCTATAGATTTACACGTAGGAATGGTTACAGAAAGTGGAATTGCTACTTGCTATGAAAGTGCTTTACCTTTTGTAGGGTGGATGGATTTGCTCAATCATCGTCGATGCCTGATGATTTAGTTGTGAGCTATGCCTGGGTAGAGTAGTTGTGGATAAAATGTAATTCGTGTCTGTGTCGGTAAATTATTGCAGGTAAACATCCTTGAAGTCATAATTAACATAAGTTAATTTGTTGCGGTCTATCGTGGATGATGTTGTTGTGTGGGATTACTGATTTTAATGGACATCAGGAATGTGAATCGTTTCATTGCTTAGTATTGAGTATGGGTTTAGCATAGGGACTATGTGGATCTAGTATAGTGAGTTGTGTGGCTTTTTGTGATTTTTGGGCCTAGTTGGATTCGAAACTTCCATCGTCAGTTTTCGAGGATGAAAACTTCTTTAAGAAGGGGAGAATGTAATGACCCTAATTATTTTTCGTTGACGTTGAGTCACTGACTCTTGAAGAGAATATCACTATGTCCGTTCGGACCTGTGAGATATCCATACTGTTTTAAAGTGGGCACGTCAATTTTCGAGGATGAAAATTCTTTAAGGTGGAAAGAATGTAAGATCCTGAAAATTTTGACCTTTGAACAGTGCGTCTTGGTGTGCGTATTCAACTGGTCACGTACCTGACCCTATGAAAATAATTGATAAGTCATATTAGGCTATGTGTCAAGTGAAAATCAGAAGAATTAAAGTTATGCGTGAAACTTTGAATGAGTTTCGATATACCTAGTTGTCGTGTATGTGCTTAACGCCGAAACCAAAGACTTAATAAAAGTGTATGAAGCCTAAGAGAATTTATGTCTCTTATGATTTTAGGTTTTAGAGAGGGAATGAAAGTTTAGTAATGGTTAAACAACTTATTAGACTAATTGGGTCAACTATATTTGGCTGACTAGTTGAGCCAACAGATCAAGCCGACTATAAGTCCTGATTGGGTGCATGTCTGTTAAGAAATACGTCACCGTTCGAATTTTTTTAAACTGGATCGTTTTGGGCTCATTTGAGCCCTTGTGAGATTTTTAGGACCAAGTTCATATACTGTGATTGTGTGTATTGGCTCAACACCGAGTCCGATTGATATGTGATTTGAGTGTATAGGCCCCACACCGAATCACAGGATCATTTATATAATAGATAATACCTTAATTAGCTACGCCCATTTCACGTGGAAACTAGATCCTTTAGATAAAAGTTAATACCCAAAATGGGTGTAGGTGTTTTATAAGAAACAACCCCCTTTGTATATAGAGTCAAAAGCTTCATTTGGAAGCTATAGCCATTTGCAATTTTGGGGGTTCTTGGGCTTCTAGAGAGAGAAAGAAGAAGGGAAAATGCGCCGAATCCGTGTGTGCCGAGCTTAGGTTTTGTGAGGAAAAGGTTTGTGGACTCGTGGAAAGGAAGGATCGCCATTGGTTTCAACGTGTGAGTCGTTTGGGCGTTTTGTGCCGTTTGGGGGTCTTGAAACCATTTCTTTTGAGATGAAATCGTGTGATTTGAATCATTATTAGTAGCGGGGGTTGTATGAAGTGTGCGTGGGGAGATTGCTGATATTTTCGAGTGCTTGGTCATGATCGTGGAGCTTGGAAGAAACTGATGTCGGTTTGGAAACCATTTTTGCGAAACAGAGAAGATGATCCCATCTATGGGTTGATCGATCGATTTAAGGTGAGAAATCCATGCTAAATGAGTTTTAAATATTTTATTTTATGGTTGTATAATTATATGTGAGATTTGGGTTAAATATGGGGAAGAAAAATTGGATTTGGAATGAGAAAACGAAGGATTGGGTGAAATCTGTGATTTTTGATCGATCGAATTTGACTTGAGAATGTTATAATTTGATTTATGAAGGATTTCGATCGATCGAAATTAAATTCGATCGATCGAAATGTGTTTCGATCAATCGAATCAAAAACTCGATCGATCGAAAAGTATAAAATAGGAGGTTTAAGGATTTTTGTTGGAATTCGATCGATCGAAATGAATTTTGATCGATCGAGTTTCAAATTCGATCAATCGAAATAATTTTGATCGATCAAATTTGACTGTGCGTGCCGATAGTGCTTTAGTATTTTAGCCATAACCTTCTATCCCGAACTCGAAATCATATGATTCTTAAGGCGTTGGAAAGAGGATAACGAGACCTACAACTTTCATGAATATGAAAGTTAATGAATTACATGTTTTGAAGAATAAATTTTAGAGGGAAGTTACATCAAGTTCAAGGTTGGCACCTTTTGACTAAGGTACCAATATAGTCTCAGTATTTTGGTCATAACATCTTATGCCAAACTCCTATTTATATTATTCTTATTGTGTCGGAAAGACGACATTGATCTCTACAACTTTTATATTTTGACAAACTCATGAATCTAAATGTTTAAAGGTCAAAAGTTTGTGGGAAGTTACATCAATTTTCAGATTAGCATGAACTTGTCCATTTCTGTCTCATGTTGAGAAACATTTGTAGATGTCTAAGTTTCTAGTAACTAGAGTAGGTCTATGACACATTATATATTTGGGATGTAGATTGAGGGTAGAAATCCATAGATGGAGCTTCGCTTGGCTTCGCACAACATCGAAATCCATAGATGGAGCTTCGCTTGGCTTCGCACAACATCGAGGTTACGGTAGGGGAAACTCAGAGTATATTTACATTTTATGAATTTGATTCATAGTTCTTTGATATAATTTTGATAAGATTGAATGAAAACTAATTATAAGTTTGACCTTATTTGAACTAGTATCTGAATTCTTAAAAATAGAACTAGAATTTTATGAATTTGAGAAGTTGATATTTGATTGTATTTGAAAATGAAATAGTTTTGCATCATTGACTAATACTTGAATTTATGTATTTGAAACTCTGTAAAATGAACTTGACATATGAACTTGAACATGAAATTGAAACTTGAATTCGACCTCTAAGTCCGAATTGTGAATCCATTGATATTGAACTCCGAGTTTGAATCTGAATCTGTCTTTGAATCCAAAACCTCGATTTGTTCTTGAATCTGAACTTGATACTTGAATCTAAACTTGAACTAGAACCTTGAACTTGAGGCAGAGAGGAGTAGAGGCTCTAGAGAGGGGTAGAGTCCCCGGGGTTTAACCTTGTTCCTTTCACGTAGGATGCTCTGTTCCCATGACATGGGATGCTTTAGTCTCAGATTGGTTATTTGTTGCAAATTTGACATTGTTTGCAAATTCGAATGTGAACCTCGATGTGAACTTGAACCTTGATTCGAATGTGAACCTTGAAGTGAACTTGAACCTTGATTCGTAAATTCGTTCGAATCCTAAAAAATAAGAAATAAGAAATTTGTTTTGCTTTCCGTTTGACATGAAAATATGTGAACACAGATTGTTGGTTAAAATTAGATTTTTGAAATTTATTACTGAAAGGATTTTTCAAATACCGTTTTGATATGAAAATGCTTTAAAGCTTGTCATTGAATCTATGAATTTTGTCTGATAAGATGTAACTGCTATTGAGTTTTCTCTACTGAGCTTAGATGTTAGCTCATCCCGACTATATGTCACAGGTGTAGGTTTGAGGAGGGCTCAGACTACGCACTTGAAAAAAAAGGAGCTTCCGCATAAGGTATTGTTCTTTGTTCTGGGATTGTAGAATTAGTGCCTTGTGGATTTGGTGAGTTAAAGTTTGGTACATTGGCACTGTTGTACACCACGGTTGGTGATGGTTGGCCATCACTGGTGTTTGTTTAGTTCTGTAGATGTTAGATATTAGAACTGAAGATTTTTATTTATGACATATATAACTTTGCTTTGATTTCTATAAGTATATAGATGTGCCAAGTTTTTTGTGTCAGATTGTGATCTACGATCTGCCGGTCCGAGTTTTCCCATTTGGTTTAGGAAAAAAAAAACAATCTCAAAATTTTAGGTTGGGAAAGTCCGGGCTGTCACAGGATGTGTGCAATGTGAAATAAAAAATTGACCTTCTGATGGTATGCTCATGATCTCAAGATCCATCATATTAAAGATTCGAATGAAAGATGTGATCTTCATCATCAGGCTCAAAGCAGTCAATGAGTTTTTAGCGATGGCACCCTCAAATATTTGGTGGGTGAATTTAAAGGTACTCTTAGGTGGCCCAAACAGTGATCGAGTCAAACTCACCATGCCAAAATGGCCCAATCAATGGAAATCTCATTTTCTTATTATTATTATCTTTTTATAACAGAGTTTCCAGCCTCTTAGAGTACCAACTAAGTCTTTAATTATGAGTAACGCCCACACATCACAGGTACCAGTTGGTAGAGATAAATCCTTGCGAGACAATGCCTCAAAAACAAACTTTTTAGCAAAAAACACCCGACCTCAAACATTTTAGAAAAACGATGCTTTCACGGATTTTCTTACAAGACTCTTGAGTCCTTTAAAATGCATTTCTCGCGAGATGACATTTATACTGCGTGAGAAGATTTTCTGCCACGTGAGAACCGCGCGAGGCACGGGTTCATCCACTTAAACCCTACGAATTTAGCATTCTTTCATTCACTCTCTATCTTTACCCTAGCTCCCATTGCATGACCACCGAGCTTCCTCCTCCATCACTTCTTCTCTCCTGCCTAAGCCACTACAACTCAACCACTTTTCTCTCACCATTGTATTCCACATCAACTCCTGGTTACTTTGAACTCGGTTTGGGGTGATTTGATCCACTGTGCCACGTTTGAAGTGGAACCCTAACTTTCATTTGGTTCCTCACTCTCTCAGTTGGTTTGATTGGATATTGTTTTAGTGTTAAGTAGAGAGGAATTTGTGGGCATTACCTCCATTGATGTGTGAACTACCTCAACTTTGAATTTAAAGCTCTAATTTTAAGAATTGGAGTAGCCATGGCCACGGGTTCTAATTTGTTGATACCTTGACTACCATGCTGAACCCTCCCCCCACTGGCAGCCCTGTGGCCACTAGAAAATCTGTGAGGATTGTAGAGGCCTCTACTGTGGAGACCTCTAAGGTGCCTATACAAGCTATGGAGCCCCAAGTGGAACAAATGAAGCAGAGGGCTGCCCCTGTGAAAAAAGCCAAAGCTGTGGCCTCTTATGCCCCTGCTCCAAAGAAGAAATCAGCCCCCAAAAAGAGGGCCAGAGACCACCCACCTGCTAAGAGCTCTGAGAAATCTAAGAAAAAGTAGAAGAAGGGCAAAGTAAAGGCCCATGAGGTTGTCCCTGTGGTTGCCCAAGAGGATGAATCTGATAATGAGTTACTCAGAATCCCCTCTGAGTTTATGGCTGCAATTAAGCCTGAGACAGAGACTGCCTTTGACAAGGCCTTCTTTGAGGAACAACCGGAAACGACTGCTTCAATTGAATACCTAACCAAGGCCACACTGCTACCCCTTCTCAGGCCCCCGCTGCAGCTAGTCTTCCCTAGACTAGTGCAATTATTTTACCAAAATATAAGGGTGAAGACTGGGGATGATGGAAACCCTGCTTTGCTTATGCTGATTGATGACTTTGAGATATTGTTTAAGTAAGTAGCCATTGCTGAGATACTTGGGATACCAACCAAATACAACCCAGAGTGTGGCTTGGGTCTTCCATTGACAGCCACAATCCCAGAAATTGCCAAGGATCTCACTGAAGGAGTTACTACTTCTGGGTTGTCCATTAGGAAGAGAGACTTGCACCCTAGGCTGAGGTTTATGGATGGGGTACTGAGAAAGAATGTTTATTACTCTGGGCACCAATAAGAGAGGAGGTTCCCCATTGTTGATGCCCTCTACTCCTACCACTGCAACCACTACATTGATGTTGCAAAGCTAATCTTTTAAGGAATGAAAGATATATATGAGAAGGTGAAGAGGGAACAGAAGCCCTATTCCTTGCCTTATTGCATGCTTATTACAGCCTTGCTGCAACTAGGAGGCTATCACTTTTAGATGAATGAGGAGACCCTCACCCTGGCCCCTAGCAAGTGTGGAAAGAAGCAGTGGGGGATCAGTGGTAGATTGATTGAAAAGAAAAAGAAGAAGGAGGAACTGCTAGCTTAGGCAGCCCCAACAATTCAAAAGCAGCTGCTGCCGCCTTTGCTACTGCCATCTCTACTGCTACCTCTTAAGCAGCCACCTCAGAAGTCAGCCTAGCTATCCCCACCTCCATTCCCTTGCCAGCCATTGTACCAACCATCCATACACACATTATCTCTGCAACAACAACCTCATTACCTCAGCAGCCACCTATTACTTCATCACCCATAACCTCCACACTCACTTTCATTCCCATGCCAATTATTATGCCAGCCAGCACTACCTTACCCACCACAACACAAATCTCACAACCCTCCACAGTAGAGCCAATTTTTCCCATTATTCTCACAGCCACCACAACCTCAACAACACACACCATACCTGCTGTGACTTTAGCATTACCACCCTCCATAGCCCATCCCAGCCCACCTGTTAAAGTCACATACAAAAAAAGGAAACAATCCAAAGCCCCCGTTGAGCCCCAACCTACATATATATCCCAACCTTTACCTATCCCTGAAACAAAAACCATTCCAGACCCAACCATTGACATACACCAGGCTGAACCAGAGCCTCAAATTCCTGACATCCCACATAGCTCCCCCCTAGCCTCACCTCAGCCCACTGAACCCTCTACCACAATTGAACTTGATACACTTGAACCTTTGGGCCATTCCGTTCAATTCCATTATTTCCTTCCCATGATCAAGACCCCTTCTCAGAAGAGAGATACTTAGCTATGATGACTTCTATTATAGGGGACATCAATTATGAGTTTACCCCTCTTCCTGATTCACCATAGCCCCATCACTTTACCCCTACCCCTACTTCCCCATAGTCAACTAACTTTCATCATGCACCCACTTCACTATTTCAACCAATTATAACCACCCAACCCACAACCCCTATTGTACTTGACCCCCTACCCAAAATCTTTAACCTCCTCTCCCTTCAATCCCTTCAAACCATTTTACAAGCCATCCAGCTCACATTGTCAACTTTAGCCCGACCTTCCCAACAAACATTTATCCCTTCACCTACCCATTTACCTACACCACCCCCATCTCCCCAACTCTTAACCTTAGCAGCAATACCTGTTGTTGCTACACACATTGAACCTATTCCAGAAGTCCCTCCAATTACATTTACCATTGCTTCCACCCAAACTGACCCTGAACCTAAACCTCAACCTCAACCTGACCCTATACAACCACCTAGTATTGCCCCACCTTTGGAACTCATTTTCCCACAACCGCAACCTACAACCCCCCCTGCAGTAGCAACATCTGATGCTACCACAGATGTGAAAAACCTAATCCCCACCTCCTTAATTCCAATCCAAACTGACCCTGAGGTAATAGACCTCACAGAACCTGAACTTGAAGTCCACCATCTAATACCCCCTACCTCCACCCTACTCATGCCATCATCTATCCCTTCATCATTGCTGGCTAGCCCTTCTTCAAATGCTGAGCAACCCATACTACCTGCCTCTTTCAACCCCGTGCCTCCATACTCCACCCTCCTTAGAGCTATGAAGGAAAATGCCTATATTAAGAGGGATGTGATTAGAGGCATGGCTGATCTCAGAGCCACAGTTAAGCAGCCCCTCCTAGATCAAATCAAGTTTTTGAAACTAAGTCACAAGATAGAGAAAAAGAGAATCAAGCATGGTTGTAGAGACACACTGCTAAAATACAATGAAGAGAAGAATAGAGCTGATAGAATGGAGGATGTGATAAAAAATCTTCCGGTTGCCCTGAGATTGGTGGAGGATAGGGCAAATGAGTATGCTAGGACTACTGTAGTATTGTAGCAGACCTTATCTGATATTGGTGATAGAGATTTGGCAACAGCTGCTGCCTCTCTCTTCATGCTACTGCCCCTCCAAGGGCAACTGCTTTTAAACCCCAAGAGCCCAAAAAAATAAGGCCTGGGATCAACATAAAGGAGCCTGCATCACAGCCAGAGCCAACTCCCAAGAAGAGAAGTAGCACCAAGCAGAGAAAAACCACTTCCAAGAGATACAAGTCAATTGTTACTGCTCTCAAGAAGGAAAAAGGGAAAGGAGTCCAAGACAAAGCTGATGCAGCAGAAATTTAGATGATTAGACTTTATACATGTAGTTAGTTAGGCTATTTTTGTAAACTCTTTTTGTAGTTATTTTTCCTTACATTGTACAAATTCCTGTGTTATAAATGAAAGTTCTTTTTGATAGATTTTGTTTGGTTTACTTTATGTCTGCTATTTACTTGTTTCTTCTCCTTGTTTGTGTGAGTGTTGTGTGAGTTTTAATTGTTAATTTTACTTGCTTTATTTGTGTGCTATTTTTATGTTGCACATGTCCCTTATCTTTGAATCAGTGAGGACACTGCTCCTCATAGGTTTGGGGGTGTGGCAAGGTTTGCCAATGAGGTAGTTAACCTAAGTGCAGTAGAACCAAAGAAGTAAGATAAAAATAGAGCTAAGTTCACCTAAGGAACTTTGAAAATGAGGAAATTCAAAAATTTTATAGACCTATAGGCATTAAAAGCTTTTAAATTTTAATATTTTTATGAGGTGAATACTAAGAAAACTCACTTATGTCAGCACTTAGTGAACCATTAAAGAGAGAAAAGGGTAAGGACATGCCTATGAGTTCAATGGAAGACCATACCTAGTGAGATTTGGGCCTACAAAAAAAAAAAAAAATTCTCTTTGAGGAGTGTCTTAGGCAATTCTTTTTACTCTAAGGACTAGCTGAGTCTATTTCTTTACTAGAAGTTAGGCATCTCCAAGTTGAAACAGTTGACAGTACCCATGATATTTAGGAAAGGATCAAGGCCTTCTCTTGGACAGTTTGAGCTTAAAGGTACCAAACCTAGTAAACTGCCCTCTGCATACACCTTTTGAGCCTTAATTTCTAGTTTTCTTCAAAATACACCTGATTATTTGTACCTAAACCTGTGGACCTGATTCAAACCTACCCCCACTCTGAGAATTCAGAAGGTAAAAGAGGAGTTGAATATGGACAAGCTAGGGTCAACATTGGTGAATGGAGAAGAAACACAAAAGGAGGACAACAGTGTAGCAGCTGGGAAGAAGAGGGTGGCATTTCAGGAAAATAAAAACAAAAAAAGAAAAGAAAAATGTATTCAAAAGAAAAAAAGAAAAAAAAAATTAATGAAAAGGAATAGAGAGGAGTCAAGAGGAAATTTCATTGAAAAAATAAAAAATAAAAGGAGAAGCTAGCCACTTCAAGTCTGAAAAATATCAAAGAAGATGAAATATGCTGAAATTAAAAGAAGGTGAAATCATGAATCACCTCCTTCACCTGCTGATTTCTCAATTTTGCATCATTTTCACCCTTCCATTATTTGTAACCTACACCCATAAGCCACATTACAACCCAGTCATAAGACCTTGTGATCCTAAGTTGAATGAGCTGTTATGTGGAGATAAGGAGTTGTCCAATCTATGCTGAGAAATAGTCAATGATGCCAGAATTTAGGAGCCTTGCCTATTCTCATGCTTGCAGCCCCATTTAGGGACTGTAACTGCTCTTGAGCTTGTGTGAAAATGAAGACCCTTAAAGTTCTTTGTGAGAGACTGCCCTAGTAAGCATTGGGTCTGACATTGAATGTATTACGCATTGCCTAAACATAATTTTTGGATTGATGATGAGCTCAGTATTGACATATACTTGCTGTTTTTCTTGTTGTGAGCTGATTGGAAATGATGTGCATACATATAAGAGTTTTTATGCTAAAAGGTCTGTGCATTTCATTTGCTAAACTCCTCACATTTTGAAAAGAATCAAGGTGAACTGATGCTCTGATTATTTAATACTGATTTGGTGATGTTGCACTTTTGTTAATTGTTTTCATTGAGAAGTTTATGGGTACCTTCACTAAAAACCCTCAGGAGACTTCACTCCTCCACTAGGGATCACCTAGGGGTTTAAAAGGCTTGATGCATAAGCTAAATGCCTTCGTTCTCCCTACGAAATGACATTTATATTCTTAGAGTAATTGTTTAAATTTTTCTTTGCTCGAGGACTAGCAAAGATTAGGTTTAGGGGTGTGTTATTCATTGAAAAGTACCGCTTTTCACCTCTTAACCTAGCCTTCACTACTCCCTGTAGCTGTCTAATAAACGTCTGTTGAGTATATTTTGTAGTCAATAATAGCAACTGTAGCTTAGTACAAAGTCCAAGTGTTTAAAGCTAAAAAGAGAGAGAATTCAAGCCAAGGATGACTGCTGAGCCAAAGACTGATGGAACACCATGGTGGTACACACCATGGTGACTATTTTGCATGTCAAGGTGGACCAAAGAAGTCCAGTAGATGAGAGAAGCATGGATGTGAGTGGAGAAATGTGCAACAGCAGCAGTTGCATGCAGCAGAGAAGCAAAAGTGTGTTATCTCGCGTAGTCACAAGTGTGCCTCACTTTGTTTAAGTCTGCAACAAGGCCTCCTCGCGCAACTGATACATGCAGCACAAAGGAACTTGGGAGGAACTCGCGCACTTAGTGAAGGAGTTGTCTCAGAGAGTTACTTTGCACAGCAGTCATGCACTTATGCTCTCAACACTCAAAGTCTTCGCGAAGTTCTCGCGCACTACAACCTTCAGAAATCCAACTCGCGATGCCCTCGCGAGGATCAAACCTCACATAGCCGTGTGAGCAGTCTCATGAGATCAATTTGCATTAAAGAATTCAAGAAAGCTCATGCAACTCTCACGTAGTTCAATAGGAGAGAGCGCTCCAGAAATTCCCTTGTGTAGCTCTTGCACGCATAAAAGCCTAAAGTGTTCTGCCCGAGCTGTGCTTCCCAATTCACAAGGAGCAGAGTGAGATTGAAAGTCTTCCATGAGATCCTCGCGACAGGAAGTACCTAAAGCTCTAGTATGCGAGCAGAGCCAAAGCAATGTAAACTCTTCCTCGCGAGTGAATTAAGAGCCAAAGCAGCTGCACGACCAATTAAAGGCCTTCTGTGCGAGTGATAAACCTTCCAAGCCAAGTCTGATCTCGCGAACACTCCGCTATCTGCGTGACTGAATGAATGAACCAGAGTCAGCCCCATGAAGCTCGGGCTCTCCGCTTCTCATTTCATATCCAGGGACCTTTTAGGGATTTCCCTAGGTCCAGGGCACACACCTCGAGGCCCTGATCTCGATGCACACATCCCAAGGCATCCAAGGGTTGTAACAAAGTCACAACTGCCATAAAATTAGGGTTTATTCTTCTCTTAATGAAGGTATCAAGGACTGAATATATAAGTTATAAATTTAACTTAGAAAAGGATCTCTCCTTCAACCTCAGTCAGCTGTGAGCTCGAGCAGATTATGGTTAGGGTTTGATCACCTTTTTTTCACTTTTTCTTCTTCCTTAGTCCAGCACTTGCTGTCTAAGTTCTCTGTAATCAATTAAACTTAGTTTTATCAGTTTTGTAATGGGTCTTATGAACATTGGGAGTAGTTGATAAGCTGTTATGCACAAGGCTGCTGCCTTGAGGACATCTCATTGTAAGTATTAGTTTAATCAATGAATGTCTATTTTATTGTGTATTCAATTTGTTATTTTTCTATTTGCCCATAGTTTTGTTAAATCTATGCCATGCATTTAGGATTTGAGCTAATTTGAAATACCCATGGGAGCTTGAGCTTGTAGCCTTGGGACCATGGTGGCAGCACCAATTTACATGTTTCATCTCAGTCCTCTATGGTGTGGATAACCTTTGTGGATAGCCTGTGACCATTTAAGTGGACAAACTATAGCCCTAGGGTGATTCCAAGCCATAGATCTGAGAAGGATTCTTCTCCTCTATACTTGAGCTTGTAGCCTTGTGAGAGGTTGTTGCAAGAATAAGCTTTCCTTTATTTTACTTGACCAACATCATATGTTAGATCTAATTTCTCTGTAGAGATTGTAGACTTGTGAGCTGAGTCATTGCAAGCCTTTTATAGTAATGATCAGCTGCATTTAAGTCCCTAAATAGCCTTTGAACAACTGTGGTTCCCACTGGTTTTTCAAGAGCTATTTTCCCCCATGGATGTCTGTGTTTGTAGCCTGGCATACATGGTGTCTGTAATAGTTTGTGTTCTAATTTGATCCATTGGGTGGAGGACATCTAGTGGATAATCTATGAACATTGAAGTGGATAGGTTATAGCGTTAAGATTAGTCCATTCACTTCGATCAGATTGGTTTTCTGATTTAATTCATGTGATTTGATCCTCTCTATTGGATAGCCTGTGACCATTTAAGTGGATAGGTTATAACCTTAAGAGACTAGGCCAAACCATAAGTGTTGAGTTAGATACATCTTCCTTGCAGATGTGCTTGTAGCCATCTGAAGGATTGCTGCAGAGACAATCCTAAATCTGAGTTACATAACTGAAAATAACCTTAGCTTAATTACCTACTTCTCATCATTTTATCTTTATTTTAACACACACCATCACCACCTTCTTTACAATCCTTTCTTTAGGATAGGACTACACTTTATTTCCCTTCTTTTAGTGTTAATTTAGTGTAGTTGTGACACCCAACTCCCTTTCTCTAGGATTGTTAGATTTGTAGCCAGTTTTGAAGGCCTACTAATATAACCTATTTTAGGTTCTAGATCAATTTCTTTGTGGGATAAACTCTTACTCAAAACTTGCTACAACAGCCCTATATCTTGCAGGCTGTGTATTTCAGACTTGCTATTTTAACCACTTTTTATTTCTTCACTTTTTGATATATATTTCTTCACCACTATTTTCTCACCAATAATAAGACAACACCTGAAATAACCAACAGATACGATACACGAATTTTAATCCTTCATCATGGTGGGCCCACGACCAAGTAAAACTTGAAATATAGGCACTCAAGTATGGATGAACCACCTCTATGGGAGTATGGCCCACCACAAGAAGTATATCCAAGTTACTACGGAACCCATTCCTTGAAAAGTGAGATTTAATGAAGTTTATCATACCAGAGTTGACTCTAAATTAAGTTATAAGTAAATGATAAGAAATGATATGTAAAATAAGATAAGATACAGATATGATAAGTTACTCTGTGAAGGCCAGCAAAATTTGAATTAGGTTTCTACATATGCCATATCTTGCATGTCACCGCCAGATCGAACGTATGTAGCCAAGACGAGTCTTAAGGACAATAGGACAGTGTCTCAAAAGTAAGGGGACACTGATTTAATGCATGCAACCTCATCTGATTGGATGATGGTTTACAATACGATATGATACGGAAGTTAGGTGGTGATCTGAACGTGAACCTCACGTGGAAGGTGATAGCTCTTTTAACTACACCAAACTTATCATCTCGCAAGTTTACAAGGGAATTGTAGCACATGTAATACTATCGATCCTCAAGAAAATGCTTGACTTTGATCGAACATTTTGTATTCTCCGATGGGGTAAAAACAGGGCGTTTATAGATGTCCCTCTTCGGCGCGTTCTTGCCCGGCAAGGATGCGACGACGAATAGACACCCGTCACAAGTGTCCCTTCGTTTCTTAGAAAAATCTCAAGTGTGAACCGAAATGAGCTGACATGAATTGCTTGGCTTTCTTATCTTTTAGCACAAGCTAAGTAAAAGGACAATTCAAAGGCTAGTTGTAGTAATCGAGAGGTGTTTCTGTTGCTGTTGGTGCATGTCACGACCAGACGGGAGGATTTTACACAAACGCACAAACGAATGCCAAGGTAAAAAGGAAATATAATAATGAGATGGCGAAGGCCTTGCAGGTCATGTTAGACCAGGCGCGTCATTGCTCACACCAATGACGCGCCAGGGGTCTCTTTTGATAAACATTTGTGAGTCTTTAAAGTTAAGTATACTTGATGTTCAGTTTCACGGGGGAAAGAATGGGTTGAGATAGATAGAGAGAGAAATATTGATCGATAGATTGATGTGAGGGTTTTGTAAAATAGGGTTTAACTTAAATCAATTCGATAAAAATATTTGGAAAATGCCGCTTTCGAGACATCGCTGAGCAGATCCATCGGAATGGGATTTGGGGTCCCAACCTTTGCTTGAATTGTCAAGACGCTCGATATGCCGAAATACTCCTTCTGATCTTCTCACGCACACTGATGATGGTATCTTACGGTTGGACTATAGGAGTTTCGTGAATCGGGAGAGTTAGGTTTTGAAAATGTTTTGATACTTAATGTTAAATAACTATATTTTTATGAGAATGTCGAGTGAAGAGGAATAATACTTACCTGACTTGTTGCTGGCGAAGTCGTCTTTCATACGAGATCACTAGGTTTGTATTATTATTTTATTATATTTTGATTATTTTATATTATATTATATTATTATATTTATTATTTTTATTATTTTGCTATTGCATTGATCATTATTTTTACGGGTATTTATAACCATTTATATAAGTGTTAGGTATTTGTGCTATTTTTTAATCTTTATTATAAGTAATTTATGAGTAATAATTTGTATTGATATCATTATTTTGTTTATTTACGTATTTATACGTTATTATTATTATTTTTGTTTTGTTTTTCTCTTATTTTATTATTATTATTATTACGTTTATTCATATATGCTTGTGTGTTTGTGACTTCTAGGTATATATATATATATATATATATATATGGATCTATTTTTTCCTTCTATATTATTATGCTATTTATTTTATTAATATTATCATTATTATTTTTTTGTGTATTTTATGAATTATACGCTGTGTTGGTACTGTATAATCAACTATACGCTTAAGGCCAAGCATGTAATTGAAGCGTCAGTCGGGTATAGTGTGTGCCTGACCGGGTGACGGTTGGAATTATATGCTGCCGCCACAACGTATAACTCAAGTGTCGCTTAATTAGCGCGACGGAAGACCAATTATATGTAACACCTGCCCCTAGATCTCTGTGTTACTCAAATAATTGACTGGACACTGGTGTGACCTGACTGTGCCAGGTGAGTACCAGAGGCCAGGTCCACCAAAATTCTCGAGGCACCCGTTTTAAATAAATAGAAAAAATTTCTATTACTCGTGGCACCCATCTTAGGTCAATGAGAATTTGACTACAGATAGTGGCATCCACCCTAGATTAATGAAAATTTAATTATTTATAATAGCACCCCATTTAAGTAGCTGGGTGTGTTAGAAAAAGTGATGAAACACACACCATATCATACACCACAAAATTTCCCAGATTATTGCATGAATATAGGTCTGACCCGAGGTTTGACCTGAAATGGGCCTGGACCTTGATGGTGATGAGGGGATTATCTCCATTGGTTTGAATTTTTAAAATTTGTAACAAGATTTCTAGATATATCGAGTCAAAGATTGACCCATAAGATGAAAGTTTGGAGATGTACTAACACTTAGTATTGAGTGTTAGTATTTTGCACACTTGGGTGGCATTTCTTGTAAGTCCACCAAAAACTCAAGGGTAAATACAACAAATTTTCATAAATTTTGAAATTAGAAATTATAATTATTCAAATCTCTAGTCAATCTATATCTTTAATCTTGTTGACTTGAGTTTGACCCATCTTGCACCACCCAATTTGTATTAGAAAAATTTAGAGTGTAAGATGCAATGAAGAGTATGCACCACAAGATTTGTTAGAATGTGGGATTTCACGAAGTTTGAGGACCTTGAAAACAATAAATGACAAGACAAGAAGAGATGTGTGGTGGAGAAATAAGGTCAAAGTTGTGGGATAAGGAGAAGAGAGAGAGAGTGTAATTATGGGCATATATGGGGACTAGGAGAAATTAGCCTTGGGAGGTGAGGTGGTGACACATGGCACAAAAATGCAGCCCTTGTCTCCCATCTTCTCCTTGAAAATTCAAACTCTAAGGAGAAATTTTCATTCCAGCCCTTTTCTTCATCTTCCTCCTCTCTTCTCCACTCCATTAGAGCTCCTTAGAGCCTAGCTTGAAGAAAATCCCCTCCCTCCAATCTAACCCTTGAACCCAAGATCAAATACCACCATTCCACTCCCCACACTCCCCACATCAACATACCTAATTTTAAGCCCCATTCCAGCGCTCTTCACCCCACGGTTTGGAGAAAATCAGCAAGGAGATTGAGCTTGCAAAGGTAAAATCTTGGTTTAGATGTTTGTCTAGACTTCTAACTTGTATTATCTAGATTGTTCTCATAGTTGCATACCTTCTTCTCTTATTCTTGGATGAATAAGTCTAGAATAACCATGTTATCACATGGGACTAGAACTTTAAAACTCATGGATGTGATCTATAGGATCACTTAGAGTCATCCAATGGTGCATGATGGCCAAATAGGCCTAGACCACTAGATCTTGGAATTTTAGGCTTTTCGTATATATCTCCTAATTAGATTCGAGTTTGGTTTTGAATGCATGAAGAAAATTTTGATTTATGAATATGGCTAAGTTGGGATGACCATGCATGTGAAATTTGAGCTCCTGCAAGGCCATCCAATGGCTTAGATTGACCCACATAGGCTCAAATTAGTGAACCTTGCAGCCACAGAAAATCAGTCCCGGAACAGTGGATAGAATAAATAGAAATAAATATTGAAAAAATCCCTAAAAAATTTTGGATGTACTATACTGAGTTCCAGTTACTCGGTAAAAATTCCAAATCCGAAGCCCGTACGGTTTGAAAGTTACGGCACCCGGAACGCGATGTGGTGAATCTGCCCCGCTGCACCCGAAAACTGAGCTGTAATAAGCTCTAGTTTCCGTGCCCGAAACATTAGCGGAAAAATATAAAATAAATTGAATGTATGCCTTAGTACATCCTTAAAGTCTGATAAAAATTTCATGTCTCGATTCGAGATGGCAAGAAATTTTCCAAATTATAGCCTGAAATGTTGGCAAATGGTACACAGCTAGAAACTAGGCCCGAGCTTCGATCGGATGGACCCTATTACATCCATATCTATTGAATTTTGACCAGAATGATGTAAATGAGAAAGTTGTGTGACTCATGGATCTTTCGAAAGAGCTATTTAGTGCTCAATTCCCTTATCAGAGTGAAAAGTTATGGACCCAACACCGAGGCCCAATAATTCTGGCGTGAAACCCTTGTAGAACGGGACATATCTCGATGACCTGTCTCCTATGATCAGACCTGATCTTATTTTTGGATGCCACCACTTGGGAAAGATGTTTTCATCAGTAATCTTTCCCAAAATTTTGAAAATTCGATCGGAGTAAAAAATGGCGGCTGATTTACCGTAGGTTGTCCACCACTTCTTTTGAAAATATGAAAGTATAGGATAAAAACTTAGTAATTGAACCTTAGCCCGAGACCCGTGACTAATTGAGTAGACCCAAACACATGGTCTCATGATGCTAACATATGATAAAACCCATGTGAATTTGCTGAACTAAGTCAAAGGACCCGATTAAATCTTTGACGGCCCGATAAGGCCCAATATCCTAAACTCTTAAGTAGGATTGATAGGATTGACAAAGAGCCTAGTTTAAGGACCCGAGTCTTAGCTCGGTAAATTTGATTATGAGCCTGGCCCAAGACATGTTGATGAAGGCTCGTAAAGATTGTAACACATATGACCCGGACCTTGAAAAGGCCCGTACTTCTAGATTTAAATCTAGTAAAGGCCCGAATCACCTAGGTTGGACCCTTTGGACTTAAAATCCATTGGACCCATATTGTAATAGACTTGTTGGACTCTTTGAACCTATACTCCATTGGACCCATAACCTATTGGATCAAAAATTCATTGGACCCATAATGTATCGAACCCGTTGAACCTTTGGACCTATTCCCTATTGAACCCATAGGACCTTTGGATCTATAAACCATTGGACCCATGATTCATTGCACATACCCAACATTATAACATAAGTTGATAAGTACATGATATGATATGATATGATAACTAAATGGTCTGATAAGATAGAATATGATATGAAATAGTCTGATATGAAATAGTACGATATGATCTTATAAGTAAATAGTCTGATAATAGAGAATATGATATGAAATAGTCTGATATGATCTGATAAGTAAATGATCTGATAAGAAAGTATATAATATGATCTTATATGACGGTAAGTAATATGATAAGAAAGTACATGATATGATATGATATGATAAGAAAGCATATGATATGATCTGATATGACGATAAGTAATCTGATAAGAAAGTACATGATATGATATGATCTAATAAGTAAATGATTTGATATGACAGAAAAATAGTTTGATAAGATAGAATATGATATGAAATAGTCTGATATGATAGTATATGATTTGATCTGAAATGACAGAAAAATGGTCTGATAAGATAGAACATGATATGACCTAGTCTAATCTAATAGTATATGATATGACCTGATAAGATATGATATGAATATGATAAAAAGCTGAAATGCTTGAAATAAAATGTTTGTCAGTGACATGACTTGTCTAAATCTGAAAAGAATATTTGAATTCTGAATCTGAAAGAATATTTGATTCTGAAAAGAATATTTGAATTCTGAATTTGAAAAGAATATTTGAATTCTAAATCTGAAAAGAATATTTGAATTCTAAGTTTGAAAAGATTATCTAAATATCTGAACTCTGGACCTGAAATGGGTATTTAAATATCTGAACTCTGAACCCGGAATAGGTATATGAATATCTAATCTCTAGATCTAAAATGGGTATCTGAATATTTGAACTCTGGACTCGAAATGGGTATTTGAATATGATTCTGAACCTCTGAATTGGGGTAATAAGATTCTGGATCTCAGAAATAGGTTAATATGATAAAGATACATGATACAGAACCTCAGAAAATGGGGCAAAAAATAGAAAATTTGAAAGATAATGCAACGAAATCTGAAAATTTTGAAAGTGAAAAGACGAGATACCATTCTGTTTTGGCCTCACATAGCTGATCACTGTTCTCTCGAACAGGCTCGTATGAGTACCTCGTATATGAATGGGCTCCTCATATATGTAGGGTTATTGAAATGTCAGTTGAGGATTAGGTCTAGTTAGATCAACAGGGTCATTGATCCTTGCCTTGATTGGCTAAACGGTGGAGAGTGCCGACCCTTGTCTGATCAACATTGGCATCTGAATTCTATCTGGACCATGGTTGTTGTTTGGTATCAACACCGAATAAATTAAAAGATACTAATAAATAACTCATATTTTATAAAATTTAATAATAATTAACTAATCTTCGAGACAATTAAAATTTCACTTAATCTTTTTGGACGAATCTTGAAGAAATTGTAATTTATGCCTAGTGATATTACTGTTCTTTTCCCTTCATATTGTTGCTGTAGATAATTTGTAGATTTTAAATTAGTACTTATCACTTTAAATCACACTGTTTCCTATTCAGTGATAAATTGAACATCATTAAATTGCTATTACCTTTGTAAATGTTTACCTATGTGTTAATTAGTATTAGTTGTAATACATATAGTTAGAATTCTTGTCTGATAATTAGTTATTTTTACAACTGCTAGAAACCCTACTTACACATGCACCTATGGACTATTTATATACTACTTGTACTAGAATTCTAAGATAATGCTAACTAAGATTTTATTGAGCTTCATCGCTTATAGTCATTTCATGACCCAAAAATTTTAGAGATTAGTCAATAGCCACCCAGCCAGGATTAGAGAAGTTTGATGCGAAAGGATCCAAGAGCGACAACCGAGCTTATCGTTTAAAGCTCCTTTTGTCTACTAGAGCTATCAACATATGCACTTAGTTTTGAAAGGATCTTTCCTTTCTGTTTTAACATTAGATTAAGCCTATTACTTTTGAATACTGGTTATAACTTTGTAATGGGGTTTATATAAATAGAATGACTTTTAAGGTTTTATTCAGATCAAAGAGGTTTTTAGAGAAGTCTTAATTATGTTTCTTTACCTGTTTAAAGTCATTTACGATCAAGTAGTAATCCCGAATATGCCTGTCAGGTTAACAAAATTTGGAGGTTAAATTGATAGTGTTTAACTTAAGTTTTCGCGACTACTTTGATAAATTAGCAACTACTTTAATAAATGAAATTTAATCATTTCCATAATTAAAGAATTTTCCGTGAGGTTTTTATCAAAAAAATATATGACAAATTACATGAAAAAGGAAATGACTTTAGAATTTGACATACCCGAATCCGAATATGAATATGAAAGTATAAACGTGGTGCGCGCTGCTCAGCTCCGCCAATGGACCAGGAGGCGTGGGGGCGTGACATTATACGCCTACATTCAAGAGTATAATTAGGAATATGGGCCTATTTGTATGCGTATAACCGGATTATATGCTACATTTCCTGCGTATAATCGGCCGAGGGTCTATCTTTACCCGAGATTTCTTCATTTCTATCATTCTTCTTCCGACTTTCTCTACTTTCTGAGGTTCTGAGTTCCCCAATTTTTTGAGTGTTCCGATTTCTGTATTCTAGAGATATTTTGTAGTCCGTGTGTCCGTTTCAAGCGTCATTTCTTGCGTTCTTCTTCTTTCTTCGAGCTCTTTCTTCGGAGATGGATTCCGAGGGCAGTGATAGGGCTTCTGATGGCTTGGTTCCCAGTGACATAGGGCTTGGCGCGTTTGTTGAGGTCTTGGAGGAGATGTTGCTGGGGTCAAGCGCGGTTGGAGAGGTGGTCAACATGATCAAGGGCACCGCTGTGGCTGAGGTGGCTTATCCTGAGGCTGCTCCTGATGTTGGCGTGGGTGTGGTTCCTGAGGCATCGGATATCATTGGTAGTGAGGTTGGCCTATTGGATATTAATCTTTCTATGGCTTTACATCCAACTGCTGAACAAAAGAAAGCTCTTGATGCTGCTCCAAGGCTTACATCCATCCCTGTTGTTAGAATGTTGGATTCTCGACCTTGAAGATTTGAAGAGTTTAACTTTGTCGATGGTGGAGGTGAAGATGAGGTATGTCTTAGAACTTGTTCGACTTAGCGAAGCAATGAATGCACATCTTACCACACTTTTCTATTGGACGGGAGGCCGAAGGTCTTGCACATGGATGGAAAGGTTTCTATGAGGCATCGACGGGTAAAACAGTAGATCCGTAGGTCGAGGACACTGGAGAGAGTGTGATCGGCTGGTTTAGAGGCAACAGATAAAGTAGAGCATTTTATCTTCTTCGTTGTATATTTAGGGGGCATGCATGCCTCCGGTGACACTTGTATAAGGTTATATATACATATATATGGCTTTTTCTTCATATGTGCTCTCTTATTTCTTTCATCTTTTATTTTATCTGCTTCTTTAGGTGTCATTAACTTTTATTAAGACTTGGACGCTTTTGAGCAGGCATATTAGCAGTTGAAGATTGCTTTTATTTGTGCAAAGAAACAAAATAATCTGTAATTTTAATTCCCTCCCCCCTCCTCTTGCTAATTGTTAAGGGGGGGTGGTATCTTAAACTGAGGTTTGGTAACAAAGAAAATAAATATCATTTTTTTTATTACATGATGGGAGATTTAAAAGAAAGAAACAAAGCAACAAGGAAATGAAAAAATAAAACAATAAACTATACTAGACTAAAAAATAATGCCCCAGTGTAAGAGTTTTAGTTGCGTCGGTAGCGTGGTGTCTTCGATGGCCTCTTTGGATTGAGTAATGATCTTGTTGTTCTGCATCCAACTATTAAACAAAAGAGGGGTTTTGATGCTATTCCGGAGTGTTGTAGGAGAGATTTCTCTGTCTTGGAATTCGTTCGTCTTAGTGAAACAATGAATGACTCTCTCATAAAGAGCATTTCACCACACTTTTCAATTGGACTGGTAGTTTGGAAGTTCTTCATTTGGCAGTAGTTTGGGATGTCTGGGGTGACTTCATAACTTTCGTAACTCTTTTCCAAATAAAAAAAATGCCTCAATTTCAAGTCGCAATTGTATTTTCTTGGACTTTAGAAATATCCAGAGTTATTCAGGGGCTATGAGCATATTTGGGGAATTAGTAATAAAGAAAATTCTCTTGAAGTGTTACCGTATCTGGTGGGGACATAGTTATTTCAGTTGTGTACCAATTTTTCCCTCTTGATAGTAATCATCATGTACCATAATTTCGATAGGGATGAGAGTGAGTGGTAAGTAGTAGATGATTGCATCATTCATCATTCAGAGTTTTCAGTTTTATCTTTAAAAGGATCTTGAAAATTCATTTGACTCATCATCCGAAAATAAAAATAAGGGGTGAAAAAGGGGTAAGGCTCAGTGATGTGGGGATAGATTCCTATTTGACAACTTTTAAGAAAATAGTTAACAACATTTTTCTTGGGTGGTAGTGTAGTTCCATAGTCAAGCTCTCCATCATGTTTCTACACCATCAAAATCTCAAATTTTATGGTTAGCAAGGGTTTGGTCCTCCTCCCACCACCGTACGATGATATCTAGTAGTGTGAAGATACCAGGGATGCCCTCACAGTTTTGCTTATGCTGCCTAAGGTTCATTGGCTTGTTCATTCGTCGCATGCTCTTGCTCAGTTATGCTTCTCCTCTTTTCTGATATTTTTTTTTTGAAGCATGTATGTCTATTTTTTTTTATATGACCTGCTAACGTGAGAATTGTGAGTTTTGATTGAACCTCGCATTTTCATTTTTTTTCTTATGCTCTAACATCAACTGTAATGGCGGAATAGGGGTTGAGAATCCGGTATTTTCTATATTTTAAAATAAGTTTCATGATCCGCTAGTCCTCGTGATCAAATTGACCGAATAAAAAGGTGGTCGATGAGTGAGAAAATTTTAAACAATGATTTCAAAGATAATGACGTACGACTAACAAATGACTTATGATGACTACGAGGGTGGTAAATATAGGTAGGCGTATCTTATTACAGAACATGATGATTATTGTGCTACGAGTAGTATTTCCTCAGGTACATATCATTCCACGGGTTAGGAAGTTCCTCCCCATCTTGGTTCACTAGTTTGTATACAGTTCCTGGGTACGCAGCTGCTATCACATAAGATCCCTCCCAATTCAGATTTTGTTTTCTTTTGGGGGTGCGATTGCCGAGATGGCATGATTTTCTTCAAGAATAAGTCTCCAATTTCTAAGTTTTGCTCAAGGATCTTCTTATCGTAAGCCTTAACCACTCTCTTATGATATACTTGTGCATGGTAAGCTATGTTTCTCATCTAGTTGGTCCAACTGAGTTACTAGAGCGACTCTCCTCTCATCTATGGATAACTGATCATCGATTTGGATACACATGGAAGGCACTTGTATTTCATATGGTAGGACTGCTTCCATCCCATACGTGAGAAGGTAAGGAGTTTGGCTAGTGGCTGTTCGAATGGAAGTCTTATAGGCTCAGAGTGCCTCTGGTAATCGGTCAGGCTAGTCGGTACCATTGCTCGCTTCCACTGTTCATTTTAATATTCAGATCAAAATCTTGTTTGTAGCTTCTACTTGTCCATTCCCTTGAGGGTGCTTATCAAGCGTTTGAGGATTCGTTGGAACTCTGGTGCTTCTTCGGCTTTTTTTCTCTTCTTCTTCGCCATCGGTAAGTTCATAAACTGCAAGACTACTTCACTAGGGAGTTAATTTTTTTTTGCGTTTTCAATTTTTAAATTTTTAGACATTTTAGGGTTTTCTATTTTTTTGGGTTTTGGAAATATGTAGGATACAGGGTCGACTTCCTAGGGAGGAGTCAACAAGAGTGGCTCCCTTAGTTGGGGCTGCCGGAGCCATTTGTGCGAGCTGTCGAATTGTGTGGATTCGTTTACAAGGTAGCGCTTTCTTTTGTAGAGCTCATCTTCCTCTTGTGTAATCGTGTGGATGAGTGATGAGGGTGGCATACTGTTTGGTGAACCGACTTTCTCTATTGCAAGGATTTGAGGATGCAATTCATCTATTTCTTCTTCTTCTGGGCTTAAGACACTCGACCAGAGATCTTTTGGGGGTGGCGAGTTCCGATCATCTTTTGGTAGCCAACGATCCATTATGAAGATACTGTTTCTGCAAGGCAGGTATTCTCTATAGGCCTTGTATACATGTTGCCAAACACATTCCCAATTAGGTATGATTCCCAAATTTGGGATAAATGGTCTTGTATCGAACTCTCTATCACTTTCTTCAAACATCACCTGAAGATCTTCACCTAGCTCATTCATTTCGAGATCAGGAAGATCTTGTCAGTAATCCTTGTCATCATTGTACGGTGGTTTCCATTCGTTGTCTGCGTGTGGCGATTCAGGAATTGGGACCTCAAATTTATTTCTGATTAAGGTGACAGGAAGGTATTTTCTCTCATATGGGTTTGGTAGGGTAAATTGATAGTTATTCAGTGGTAACTGCTCTTCTGAGTTTGGGGCCCTTTGATCAGTCACAGAATATATCATTTGATCACTCTTAACTTAGTGATGTTAGACCCCAGCTTGCTACTAACAAGTTGATGATGTGCAGATATTAAGGATAAACAACAAAAGAGAGCCAAAGAGTTAATCTTTGTCAAAATAAACTCAAAAAGCAATAAGAAAAATAATTGAACGTAATGACGATCCAAACCGCTTTTGAAAGCTAGAAATCGTAAAAGACGATGGAACGTAGTGAAAGAGAAATGAGAAATCGTGAACTGACTCCTTATGATCTATAAATAAGAGAGGTTGACATAGGAGAAGAGTTATCGAAGGAACTTTCAGCATCAATTGATGACTGAGGTTGGGTTTTCTTCTGATCAACTTTAGTTTAGATATCCAAGGTTTCTTGAGAGCAATTGATGACTGCAATTGGGAACTAGAAGATTAGAGTAGAGTATCCGTAGTTTCCCAGAAGCAATTGACTCCTGTGACTGAGGGATGAAAGATCTTTTTATTGCTTTCTAGGTTAGATTTATTTTATTGCACTTTACTCCTTTGTAAACATCTAAAATTTTTTTATTTGAATTGACGAGTCAGATTGAGAATTTACAGATTAGTGTAACAGTTTTACTTTTCCATCTTCAATTTTCTAGAGTTTGATTGACGCCCAAATTTTAGGAGAATTATTGATTAGATTAAATCTGTGTTAAGGAATTATAGTTTTTAATTGTCGCTCAAATTCTAGAGGACTGAAATACAGTGTAACGGTACTTTAATTTTGTAAACATTCATGAACTGAAGGATTGTGATTGACGACCATAATCTGGAAGGTGAAGGATTTAGTTTTATTTTCTGCAATTAGTTTTAAACAAACCACTCGTTATTCATATTTCTCCAGTAGTTTAGGATCTTAATAGACTTGCATAAGAGAATAAACAAAACTATAGAAGAGAAATACCTTCCTCGTGGGAACGATCCTATACTAGTGCTGCAATCTCCATTGTGTGCTTGCAATATGTTAAGACTTAGTATAATAAAAGCACGAATCAAGCTTTTGGCGCCGCTGCCGGGGAAGCGAATTTTTCTTGTTTTGGTTTATGTTGTTTTTGAAAACGAATATATGTCATTCTCTTTTTATTTTTCTCTATATTTTTAATTTTCTTTCATCACGTCTTAAGCTTTTGCAGGTTCATTCGGAGCAGCAAATCGGATGTTCCAACACTTCTACTGACAAGAAAAGCTAGAGGCTCAGATTTGTCTTCTCTCCCTGCTTTCTAAATATATATATATATATATATATATATATATATAAATAGACAACTTTGCAAGGCCATGACAAACCTTTTTGGCCAAGTTACCAGTTGACTTATGTCCCGATGGAATACCCGACCACCCCCTTTTATCCAACCATAGCGAAAATAGAGCAAACCTTTATTTCTCAGTGGGGTAGTTTCAAGAATTCTTATAATCCTCAGTGGGGAAACTACTATGACTTCTCAAGGGTAACTCAACAAGAATTATCTTATGTAATCCCACAATATCCTCAAAACTACCAACAGGTATATGCCTAAAACCAATCTTTTGACCAACAGTCTAAGGGAGATAATTATGCTACTGTTGTTCAGATCCTCCAAGATCTACAACAATAGGCGCCCCAACATTTTAAGGAGCTATCTCGACTTACGCAAATCTCCCAAGACTTACATTCTTGTACTCAATCCATTATAAACCTAGAAACCCAAATTGGGCAACTAGCTACACAATGGGTGGAGAAAGAAAATAACCAAGTGTGTTCACTGACAGTGAACAACTTGGGAAGGGAATTCAGTGAGGGAAATACACCAATTCCCACATCTCACATTCAAGTTGTCTAGACCTTAAGAAGTGACAGAATTGTTCATAATAAGGTAGAGATGCCTACACCAGTAGCCATCCCTGAGACCAAGGAAAAAGAAAGAAAAGCCACAGAAGAAGTCCCACTGCCAGAAAAATAAAAAAATTAGAAAAAGAAAATAAAAAAAATAATAACAAAGACATTGCACCTAACTCTGTAACTGAGGTACCTTATGTACCAAAGTTACCATTTCCTAATGCCTTTAGTGCACCATCACCTTTTGATAAAAACCCTAAAAAGTTAGAAGAAATCACCAAAATCTTCAAAGAACACTACAAAAAATAAGACTATTAGTGGTAGTTTTTGGTTATAAAAAACTGCTGCTATTAACAAAAAAATTATTAAAGGCTATTAAGACTATTAGCGACAATTTTTTTATTAATAGCGGTAGTTTTTGGGTGTCGCTAATAGTCTTATTTCTTACAGTGGAAGTGAAGATTAACTTGCCCCTTAAAGGCAATCAAGCAAGTCCCAGCCTATGCATGATTTCTGAAAGAGATGTGCATGCAGAAACGGAAATGATAAAACAATGTCTCACAAAAAGTTTTCTTAACAAAGCAAGTAATCTCAGTATTGCAAACTAGAACTTCGCCCAAGCTTAAGGATCCTGGAGTGCCTACAATTTCATGTATCATAAGTAATCATACAATAAACAAAGCACTGCTGGATCTTGGAGCGAGCCAAAATCTGCTGTCATACTCTATCTATGAAAAATTGGAACTCGGAGAAATGAGGCCTACTTCGGTAACCCTTCAGTTAGCTGATAGATCAAAGAGAAAGCCGGAAGGAATTATTGAAGATGTAATGGTTGGGGTCGATAAATTTATTTTTCCTGTCGAATTCTTGATACTAGACATGGAACCAAATTAAAAATCTCCAACACAAATTCTCGTCATTCTCAGTAGACCATTCTTGGCCACGGCCAACACTTGCATAAACTGTAAAATCAGGGTGATGGAAGTTTCTTTAAGAGATATGCGGATTCAGTTAAATGTCTTTTAAGCAGCCAACCAGATGGCTTCAATTGATGACGAGGAATGCTTCAGTATAGATGAAATTGAAGAACTAGTAGAGGAAGCATTGCCTCTAGTTTTAACTAAGGATGCGCTTCAAACTGCACTATGGTATACAGACTTGGGGGAGTTTGAGCAACAATCTGAGGAGGTGACTTATTTATTAGACACCTCTTCCCGTGATTCCCAATCAAGAACTTGGAAGCCATGGATAGAACCTTCACCCGTTACTTCCAATGAACCGTTACAGCCATCTATTGAAAAAGTACAGTCTTTAGATTTGAAACTACTTCCTGACACCCTTAAATACGTTGTCCTTGGGCCTAACAAAACTCTCCCGATAATCATTTCATCTACTCTTAACAAGGAATAAGAGAGTAAGTTGTTGGTCATACTTGTGAAGTATAAGTGTGCAATAAGGTGGATTGTCGCTGACCTTAAAGGGCTTGATCCTTCGATATGTATGCATCAAATTCATTTAGAGGATAATGCTAAGACTTCACGAGAAAGTCAGCGACGACTGAATCTAAACACGAGGGAAGTCGTACAAAAAGAAATTGTGAAATTATTAGACGCCAGTATTATCTATCTGATTTTTGATAGTGAGTTGGTGAGTCCCATCCAGGTAGTCCCAAAGAAGTTTGGGATTACTATCAAGGAAAATTCAACTAAAGAATTTGTGCCATTACGCGAAACCACAGGGTGGCGTGTATGTATTGACTACCGAAAACTCAACTCAATGACTCGCAAGGATCATTTTCTTTTGCCCTTTATTGATCAAATTTTGGAAAAGCTTGAGAGTAAGGAATATTTTTGCTTTTTAGATGGATATTTAGGGTATAATCAAGTTTCGATATACTTAGAAGATCCAGAAAAAACCACCTTCACATGTCCTTTTAGAACATTTGCTTACCAATGCATACCCTTAGGGTTATGCAATGCTCCAGCAACATTTCAAAGATACATGATGGCCATCTTTTCTGATGTGATAGACAAGTTTCTTGAGGTTTTTATGGATGATTTTTTGCTATTCGTCCAAATATTTGATTCTTATCTTGATCATCTTGCCTTCATCCTAAAAAGATAGGAAGAAACTAATTTAGTATTTTTAGACACCCAAATTTGGCCCAAGGCCCGATCGAGAAATACTTCAAGAGGGGCACACCCCCGAGCTTCCGATAGCATTTCCCCTACCCTTAGGAAGCTTCCCTAACCCTTAGGAATTACCCCTAACCCTTACAAACCTCTCCGAACTCGTATTTAACCTTCTCAGGCAATGGTCAGAGAGAGATATACTTGGGCTGGCAGGGACCTCTACTAAGACTGAATCTTAACCATTAAAAGTAGAGGTTCCCAGCTTTCCAACAAGCTAAGAATCACCTCGATCGGAGTTGAACGTCAAAGTTACGGTGTTTCGAAGTTTGGCCACAAAATAGGTATCATTAGAACCTCGCGAGGCATGCATTGAACCACGTGAGAGCCTCGCGAGGATCTATGTGTACTTGGCGTGTGTAATACACACGCCAAGCCATTTCTTCCCAGAAATGGCTTGGCACATGTATTACATGCGCCAGGTATCGGTTGGTCCCCCTTTGGGCTCCGGACTTCCAAGTACTGTAGTTATGCTTGGCACATGTAATACATGCGCCAGACTTAGCTATAGTAACTGATGATTTTTGCTTCAATTTCGCTTTTGGGGTTTGACTTATTGACCATCTCAGTGTTCAGGATGGGTTTTATTAGGACTGTTTCACCCATGTTTACCCTATTTGCAACCCTCTAGTCATTTGAAACCTCACCCTATCATCTACCATTGAAGCCTATTGCCCACTTTTCCAAGCTCTCAAAATCCTAAGAAACCATAGATTAGAAGATTACCTAATTGTTAAACTTAATTAACTCTTAAGTACCCTCCTAACCTCTCTTTTTCTTATAAATAGAGAGGCACCCCCCCTTTAAAAAGGCTTGAAAAATTTTCCAAGAGAGAAAAAGATTAAGAGAGAAGCTTTTCCTCCCTTTGGTGCACCCTTCCCATACAAATTCTAGAATTCTAAAACCCCTTTTAGACCCCATCTTCTATCAAAGATCCCTTAGTTTAGATGAGAACTACTCCCTAGCTCTCTTCCCCTACCTCTTAGCCATCAAGTCCTAGGAGCTAGAACCCATTCTCCAACCATTCAAGCTATTGAAAGCTCGTTAAGTGCATGTAGGTGAAGATCCACATGCGTGCTACAAGGGATCAAGAGCTCTGGCTCTCCCATCTATTCCTCTACCTTCTTAGCTTTTACTCTACCGATGAATTTGTGTCGTTACGCCGTCGAAATCTCGATAGTAGTGGAGGGGCATAAATAGGGTCAAGGTACCTTAGGGTAAAAGGAAGTGCTTTTTTCTTTCTTATTTTTCTAGTTTATTTTGGCCACAAGTAGAGACCTCTTACGAGCGGGTTGATCGGGTGCCTAACACCTTTCCGATCGATAACCGAAGCTCCTACCTAAGAGCCTTTGGCGTAGACCGATGAATCAGAGTCATATTTGGCATTTCGATGCATTTAATATTGATTTAGGTTTCTCCGAACACCAAAAGCTCCGGGTGGTGACTTTATATTTTTTAAAAAGAGTGCGCATTGTCGCGACGAGGTCATAAAAAATCCCACAATTGCACAGATGGCGACTCTGCTGGGGAGTAGCTAGTAGAGCTTCCCCTTGAAATTTGACTTGTTTTCATTTTTTACTAACGTTTGTCAGTTTTCTCTTAGTTTTTACTCACCCCTACAATTCCGTCGATTTTCTCACCCCTACTTTTTCGTCATTTACATGCCTTAGCCGATTGGCGGGCCTACTTGCGCACTGCCTTTACATTTTATTTACTTTTCCGTCATTTATATGCCTTAGCCGATTGGCGGGCCTACTTGTGCATTGTCTTTATAATTCCTTTACTTTTTGTCATTTATACGCCTTAACCGCTCGGTGGGCTTATGTGAGCTTTTAATTTCCACAATCATATCCTATTAGTGAACGTCGGCCCATAGAGGTGGCACGGGACCATAACCACCCGTTTTTGAACTTTAAGAAAACTCCCTTAAAATCTGAAATTAAAATTGAACCAAGAGGGAGACTTAATTGAATCTTTTACGGGGGTAGATTTTCATGAGTTGAAAATTCTAGGCAAAGATATAAATGCCCTGGTTCTTGGTATGGCGACAACCCCTAGTGGTGATGATCCGGAAAAGAACCACCCCACCTAGTATTTGAGAAGGTGCTTGCACCGGAGGTATATTGAGTGGGTAACCTATCAAGTTACGAAGCCTAAAACTCTTGGGGGAGAGCATTAGTAGTCCTAAATCGGCCTTGTATCCCTAGGATCAGTGAGAAGAGACCTGTTGCAACTAAGAAGTTAGTCTCCGAAAGTATCACTTCTAGAAAACTAAAAAAATAGACTGAATTCGGGCTTGCTGGTTTGCTTATAATACACGCGCCGAGCCACTTTTTTTCCAGGTTTACATTGGCGCATATATTACATGCTCCAAGCTTGGAAATCCCAGATTTGCTTTGGCGCATGTAATACACACGCCAAGATTATATTGACCAGTTTTGGCCTGGCGCATGTAATACACACACCAAGCCTAAACTGAGCAGGGCAGCCCAAAATCTGAGGCCTTTTTCACATCCCCAAGTTCCCCGCTTAGTGGTTTAGCACCTCTGATAGGTCCAGCACTCTCTGACACCCAATACACCCCCGCTGGTCAAAAGAGGGTAACTTCTTATCGACTTGCTTCGAGGGATCGGGTTGTTTGCGTTGATTCCCGTGCCTTCAATAGATCAAAGGGTTCCCCTTTGATTCTTTCGAAGCGGGATAGGATCCCACCGCAAGATTTATTTAGGGTAAAAACATCACCCGAAACGGAAATTCAAAGGCCCCGAAATCCTTCATCATAAAAGATCCACTTACAAAATTAAAAAATAAATAAATAAATCGAAAAATCAGAAAAAGAGAGTTGCAGTGCTAGTACAACGACATCACCTTACCCTCCGTCATCCCATAGAGGAAGAAGGAGGAAACTTTACGGGCCCCATCCGAGGCACCCATACCCAACCCGCCACCAAGCCATGTCGTGGGTAGTAGATCCGGCATATGCCGATCCCGATTCATCCCCACCGTGCTCCCTAACTCATTCCCACACGAAAGAGGTGTTCACATCCATCCCCCTCACCCAAACCCCATTTACCGTCACCGGGCCCTTCGGTGCACCCATTTTCCCATCCACCACTGCACAAAACAACCAAAATTCAACACCCCATTCCCCACCATCTTCCCAAACCATGCCCATTCCCCCCCCCCCCCCATGTCCATGCCAAATCAATCACACTTTCCATTCAAATCCATTTAAAACCCATCCCGAACCTTTACCAATATACCCCAATTTTCATCCACCCAACATATATCCGATCCAGCCGCATTTACCCATGCCACACCCAGTTTCTCCAATCCACCCCATATCCCCCCATTTACCCAGGTCATGCCCAATTTTACCAGGGCCATGCCTAATTTTTTCTGCACATCTACATCATCCACACCCCAAATACCCTCAAATGAACCACCTCCATCCAATCCCTCTCCAATGGCCATGATGGATGAAATGGTCCGGGCTTACACTAGTTGGAAAGCCTCCCAAAACATCCCCCCTCATTCTCACGACACATCTTCCAACCCATCATACACATTCCCAAGCATCCATGCTTCATTACCTTAAACCCACCAAGGCCCAATGGCCCAAACCCCCATCACCCACACCCTTCAGGGCCCAATGGGCCAGACCCACCAAGGCGCAATGAGCCAAACCCATCAAAGCTTGTTACCCTTTGCCCAGGCCTATCGAAGCATAAACATTGGAGCCTCATCCACCCATCTCCCTACATCCTCCCAATATCCCACATACACCCAATAGGCTCCCTTTTCGTCCCAGATAATGCACTCACCTCAGCCCATCTCCCAACATGGTCTAGGCCTCACTCATCCCCAACCCTCGTACCCAAATCAATATGGAGACCCATCCCACACCATCAACTATCTCCAACTATCCCCATCCTCCCATTCCCCAACCCAATTCACAACATACTCATCAAACCCAATTGCGTCATCAAGTACCTACCCAAAATCCATCACCCATCCACCCCTTTACCTCACAAACTCATCCCCCATGTGCAATGGTCCCACCCGACACCTGTCCAACCCACTCAAAACTAACAAGATGATCTCACCCCTCTTCCATCCTATATAGATCCACAGTATGAGGAGGATGAGATCAGGAACAGCGGGGCCTACGATGGAGGACTTACCATTTTAAACCCTCCACCCATAATTTCCACCCCCCGGTAACCTAGAGTGAGTGGAGACCACCTGCTGAAAGGTCGGCCCCGCCAACTAAAGAAACAAAGCAGCTAAAAGAATAGATGGAAAAAATTCAGAAGCAGCTGTTAAAGATGGGTGGAGCCGAAATCCAGGCTACAGATTTCTCAAACTTATGCTTATTTGTAGAAGTCCCCTTGCCCCCAAAATTCAAAATGCCGGTCTTTGATAACTATAATGGTACAGGCAACCCTATCGCACACCTTAAGTCCTACTGTGGGGACATGTGTCAATATGGGAGGGGGGGCGAACGTCTACTTATAAAAGTCTTTCAAAAAATTCTGACGGGCCCGACCTTGAGGTGGTTCATGTCCCTAGAACCATCTATGATAAAGACATGCAAGGATCTGATTCATCTATTTCAAGAATAGTATGTCTATAATATAGACATTGAGCCTCATAAGTCGGATCTGGCCTGGTTAAAGCAGAACCCTAATGACACCTTCAGCGATTACCTTAGGCGTTGGAGAGCACTGGCAACTCAGGAAAGAAACAAAATACCTGATGATGAGAAGATTGAGATAATCTCAAAAAATACCTTGCCAGTCATCTCAGACTTCCTTGTTTACCACAGTAGTCCAGCTTTATTGATTTGGTGAGGAACGTCAATCGTTACGAGGATGCTATCAGAGAAGGGCATTTGAGCAAGAATGTATCCCATAAGGCCGACGGGGTCAGGAGATTCTCTGAGCAAAGGTATGATAGAAGAACTGGGACAGATGTGCAAAATGTCACGAATACCAAGCCCAATAGCAGTATAATCCCATTTCAATTTAAAGTCGCACAACCAACTCCAATCAGAAGCACGCTGATATAGAGAACCAGGAATGGGAAAAGGGCACAAATGACCCCAGAACAGAGAAAGGCCCACTTTGACCGAGTTTTCGCACCCTTGGGGCAATTGCTGGATGTTTTGTTATCCTTACTAATAAAAAAGGGATTGGTCATAGCACTCTAACCGCGGCCTCCACCAAATCCCATCCCAAGGAACTATGACCCCAACACCCATTGTAACTTCCACCAGGGGTCGGGCCACCCGACTGATCGTTATTTTCCTTTGAAACACGTAAAACAGGATTTGATAGAGGCCGATAAAATCATCCCTTCGGCACTTTCCCAAGCCACCCAGCATGCCAACATACACCAGGTACCGCTACCCCCACACCCTCCTGGAGGAGCAGGTCCAAGACCCATTATTGGCATAGTAGAAGAGGATAATGAAGAGTTATAGTTTGACCCGTCGGATTACATCCATAATCAGGAAGATTTTATCGCACCGCTGCAAAAAGATTGGGAAGATAGAAGCATTGGGGTAATTGAACCGCTAAATTTGGTAGATTATTTTCCCAACCCCGCACCATAAACGGAACCATTAGATCTTAGGGCATACTTCCCAGTACTAGCTCCCGTTAACTATGTCTAGATTAACTCCTATCAATCGTATGCCGCATCCTCCACCAATTACTCGATGGTTGATTATGTCCCCCATCCACCTCCATCACTCATCAATTATCACTAGCCCACCCATGTCCCATCACCCCCGATACAGTCATCCACAAATCTCACCAACCCCAGTTGGCCCACTTTTTCCACCTGCCGATCCCTTACCGAAATTAACTATGTATTACCCACCCATTCCAATCACTTAGCATCGATATCCCCAGTACCTGCTTTCACCGCATTCCAAATCCCGAGACTAACTTATGATCCACATCAAGTCCCGCTCAGTTACGAATAGACAGACGTCAAGGGGACAATTGATTTTGTCACTAGGTCTGGGAAGATATCCAAGCAGCTAGACGCACCGACACTAGCACTAACCCAGCCAGAGGGGAAGAAGGATACTACTGCAGTAAACCCGTTTGAAAAAATGAATCGAGAGCACATACTTGAGATTCAGCTGAGAAGAATGCCGACCCATATCACAGTTCGAGATCTGTTAATGACATCCCCACTCCATTTTCAGGCTCTGATGGGGGTGTTAAAAAATACACATGTGTCTCTTCAAGTGATCCCAGATGAGGTTGGGCAGATAATCAGGTAGGTGCCATCTCTTTTTCAGATGCAGATTTACCAAAAGAGGAAAATAATTATTCTAAATCCCTCAACATCACTGTGGCGGCTGGGAACATGGTAATCCCACTGGTACTGATTGGTAATAGGTCTGCTCTAAATGTGTGCCCTCTGAGAACTGCCACCAAAATAGGTGTGGACCCTTGTATACTGAGGTCGACAAAAACAAGCGCTAGAGGGTTTGATAATACAAGAAGGGAAATAATTAGGGAAGTTGATCTTGATCTAGTAATCAGTCCAATGACCTTCTCCATACCTTTCCAAGTAATGGACATCAAGTCCTCTTTCAATCTGTTGTTAGGGTGTCCTTGGTTGCATGAAGTAGGGGCAATACCATCGACATTGCAGCAAAACCTCAAATTTGTGTTTGGGCAGAAGATCATCACCATCATAGGTGAAGGGCATGATGAAAAAGAAAAAGCGATCCACAGCATTGAGAACCCCAAAGTACTAGATGTGCCACACACGACCGAGGATATGGACCTCCATAGCGTTAAATATGAGGTATCAATGGTAGTCCCAGAGCCCCCGAAAAACACCACCCTTAAAATCAGAGGCAGAATGGTAACAACTGTGGCCATGCTCCAGAAAGGAAAGGGATTAGGACCCCAATTACAAGGCAGGAAAGAGCCAGTCAAAGCCAAAGGTGGGAAGCAAGTAAGATTTGGGTTAGGTTACAAACCCACCGAAGAAGTCAGAGAGGCCAAGGAGAAGGCTCGAGCAGTTGCTGCAGCAAGAGCCTGGGGAATCAATTTAGAAGAGGAACCCCACCCTAGGCCTCACATCTGAAATACCTTTGTGAGTATCGAGATTGTGAAGATTGATCGAAATGGGGAACCACAATTAACCCCACACAAACCCATGGCCCTTGTCCACCCCACCAATCCCTGAATTTTCCCTCCCAACCTGGAAATAGACTTAGCTGCTTTGTCCCTTTTTGAGGAAGAGTCTTCCATATCTGCACAATCTCCCCCTGTGGTAAATCACCACAGGACTCTGCTGACATTTGAGGATAGACTCTCAGATGAACCCATGATCAACATGATGGAGGCTGACTCCAAAGAATCATATAAGCCAACCCCATCCATCCAAATAGGTAAAGGAGTAGCATCACAAGTACGGAATTGGGCATCTATGCCCCAAACTCTGGAAGCAACAAGTGTCCTAAAATTTGGCACCCGTTTTCCAAAAAAAAATAACCTATAAAAAGTGAGATGAGAACTTGGTAGGCAATACCGTGTATATATAGGGACTCGCTTTGCCAAGAGCCCATCTCCAAAGAAAATAAAAATCCTAAAAACATAGAAAAAATATAAAACCTAAATATATTGTCTTTCAAAATTTCTAATAAAGTCAAAGAAAATGATGCCTTAATCGAGAACGTCATTGTAGACACCCCCATTTTGCCTTCTCGGAATATATTTTTTATTCGGTCAACCTTTGACCCTTTAAACCCTGATATGGGAACCATGCATTGAAACAATAGTACATGACTGAAATAATAGCTTTGTGGCTCAGATCCCGAAATGGGTAGGCTATATACTGAAATAATAGTATATAGTCAGAATGCAGACTGAAACAATAGTCTTGCATTTCATACAACTGAATTAAGCGCTGAAATCTGGCGTAAATTGATTCAAGGCATTGAGACCACAAATGGGCAATCAGTCCCCCTTTCAGACCAAACTTCCTTTCTCAGACCTGTTCGAGATTTGATCACGCGCCTGAAATCATACGTGCGTTCGGATTGAGCGCCACAAAACTAGTGCACAATTGGCCTACGCCCGACCTAGTCTCATTACCCTTAACCCTTAAGTTCCCTTGATTGAGCACTTATGACTAAACGCTTAATCAGATTGCTGTTGTCGCTCCAAGTGTGCCATAATTGTGTGCATTATGAATCAAAAATTAAAGAATTAAAGAATGCTAGGTTATATGGATGTTAACTTATCAAAGGGATATCAGCACATTGGGGCTAACACTGGCCTGCAAGATCAGGGCCAATTGTAGCAAGTTTTAAAAGTAAGTATTTCAAGATCGTCCACAGAGAAGTTTGTCTAAACTGAGAGATAAACCTCCAGATCTGTGCTACCAGATCTGGCTCTATAATTATCTAAAAAGAATAGATAAAAGAGAGTGTTGGATTGTGTCACATTTAACTATAAGCAAATAAAGAAAAGAACTATCTACATGATCCAGATCCGAGTTGGGGAGATGTTTAAAATAAGACAAATGCAGAAATAATAGCTTCATGTACTTTAGCCTCTAAATTTTAATGGAGAATCTGTATTTCCAACAGAGCAGATTCAATCTTCATCTGGCTACTAGCACAGATGTAAGAGAAATAAATCCGAATTAAGGAATAGGTTTAGACTTATGGCTGTGATCTGTCCACTTAAATGGTCACAGATCTCACCATTAGTGGCCTATTCTTTAGTTCGTAACATGAACATCATCGTAAATCTTTGCTTGAATTAGGTTACCAACGCTAATTAAATGACAGGATGATGAATTAAGGGAAGTTGGATGCGGATAAGTGAATCTAAAGAAGTCTAATGCACTAAGGTGATCATTCGAACCCTCGACATGACTCCAATGGAGAAGACACAAAGAACCTTTTAAAATCCAACGTTACAATTCTGAAACGGCTTCTTAGAGAGCCCTCGACTTCTGATCTGAGCTTCTCAGAGCCCTCGATTCTGATCTTGAATCCGAACTTGGAAGTACAAATCACTGACAATGGCTCTCAAAGGTAAACTACAAGAAGGCATTACAGGGGGTTCAGATAAGCTATCTAACCGCAATGAGGGAAACAGAGATGAAAACTCTAAAACTGGATGCCTCAATTGGGCAAATGTCTTCTCAATTTATAGCTTTCCTCTATCACATGCACAATGAATTGACCAATCGAAGTGCTCAGATCTGGATTGCCCAATGGCTGTTGAGCACGGGATCCAGATGCTTCGCCAATGAAAATGCTCGATCCGTTCACCAATCAGCGTTAGAAGCATCAATTACATTATGAGAATTCAAAAGTTTGTTTGAGCTTCTAGAAGTTCCCGCCAAGTGATTTCATCTTTGGGTTTTCACATGCGTGAATATGCCTTTGGTTTGTGCTTGGAATCTTCAAATGTCTGGGCTTTTAATTACATTGGGGCGCGTCAGAGTTCTTGAAATGCCCTTCAAAGTGGTCAGAAATCCTCAAGATGCCATTTCGAGAGTTTAAGGGTCTTTTCAAAGTAGTTTGGCTCCGAAGTTCTTTTCGCAAAGCATTTTGGCTTGAAGTTCTTTTCAGAAAGCATCTTGGCTTCGTAAGTTCTTTTCGCAAAGGACTTTGGCTTCAGAAGTTCTTTTCGCAAAGGACTTTGGCTTCAGAAGTTCTTTTCGCAAAGGACTTCTCTTCTTTTCGCAGAGGTAAATCTTCTATTCGAGGAGTGTTTTCTTCTTTTCGCAAAGTTCAAGGTTCTTTGCGAATAGTAAAAGTTCTTTGCGAATTGGACTCTAGGCTCCCATTCTTCTTTGCGAATGGCTCTCTCTCTTTTTTTAGGTCTTTGTCTGCTCTTTTAGACCCTTTTTAGCCATTGCTGAGGTTGTTTCTTCAATCCATCTTTCAGCTTGACATGAGTTGTCAGCTTTTTGATCATTTTAGGATGCTTTTCGGACTTGGACCTGTCTAATTGGTTAGCTGTAAAATGCACACTAAAGCACTTATTTAGTCTTCTCAAGGGTCTTTCAAAGCTCATGTTTAGGGGTAAAAAATGGTATTTTTCACTACTTAACAATTGCACACCTACCATTACGCGCGTAATTAGCCCTAATTTCGTTAGGGCTAGGGAACTCGCTCAGCAAGTTAGCCGGTTGCTCACTGAGTCGGTGACCGACTCAAAGAGATTAAGGGTAAGGAAACTGATGCGTAATTCAATTAAACGCCTGAAACAGGGCGCATAATTGAAAAAAAACCTATAAAATATTTTTTTCCTAATTCGCCCAAGAGGCTGGAAATTTTTCGAGAGAGAGCGGATTTTTTTTTAGGATTTCGAAACCAAAGAACTTTGAGGACAAACCTATAGAGCAACCTAGTCATGATATCGAGATTCAAGCTTCGAATCTTTGAGATTTCTCTCCACAGCCCTAACCCTAGGTAAGGATTTAATCTGTTAATTCGCAATCATAGCTTCTAATCTCTAGATCTAGGAATTCTATTATTTTTTTTATTTTCAGACCATAGCACCCTTTTCGGATCAAAAGTCTATATATCTATTTCTAGTTCTCTGTTTTTAGAACCAGTCCTTAATCTATTGGTCCGATATACCGATTCTAGACTTTAATTCAGTTCTAAAAATCTCGATCTACAGTCCTATCATTAATTTCTGGTTCTAATCCTTTGATTCAGAACCAGTCTTTAATCATATGGCATGATTTCTTGATTTCGGACCTGAATTCAGTCCTAACAATTTAATTTTAATTCTAAATTCCTTATTTTAATATCTCTAAAAAAATCCTAAAATATTAATTCTAGTCTTATAATTGTAGTTTACAATTTAATTCATAATTATTATTCTAAAATTAACTTTGAAAAGCCCAAAATACTATTTTACGATCTAAAATTCAATTTATCTTTAATCTCAGCCATCCGATTTGCCCACGGGAGCTTATGGAGGGTACTCGGGAACGAGGCCAATCCTCCTTAGCATAGCGGGCCCAAACCTTTTTTTGTAGGACTTTTGGAATTAATTAATTGCTTTAGTTTTATATTTTTAGTATGTTTGATCAGTAGGTTTATTTTATTTCAGCATGCTTAATTAATTGTCTTAAATCTTAGTATGAATGATTAATCTCTTTAAATTTGAATTTAATTGATCAATTTCTTGCTTCAATTACAATTTAATGGGATTAATGTCGTTGCTTCAATTAGATTTCTTTAGCATAGTAAATTCATTGCTTTAATTAGAGATTTTTATAAAATTAGTTTATTTATTTTAATTAGATTTGGTAAAAAATTAGTTTATTCTTCTTAATTAGATTTTATTAGCATTAATTCATTTGCTTAAATTAGAGTTTCGGTAAAATTAGTCTTTTATTTCAATTAGAATTATAACAGGACTGTTATAATTGCCGCAATTAGAATTCTAATAGAATTATTATACCTTATTTAATCAGAATTCTAGTACACCTGATATGCCTGAACAAATTAAAGTCTTACTAGAACTATTATACATGCACTCTTTATACTAATAGGAGACTGAAACTAATTGGACTTCTAGTAGTATCGGGAAACTAATATTAATTAGGCTTCTAATAGAATTGGGAAATCAACATTAACTGGACTCTTAACCGGATTTGAATAAACCTATACAACTAAATTCATAACAGAATCAGGGAAGTCTAAACTTACCAGAATTATAACTATAAAAGGGAATAAAAATGAAATTAAACTATCTAACTCAAAGAAACAGAACGCTGCTAACGTTCGCAAGCGAATGATTTAGTATAAGAGCAACCCACATCCACTCTTAAGCGTGATCATTGAGGTGTTGCAGCATCGATAAATATCTGCAGCTGGCGATCGCAATAAACTAGGAATCCTCTTAGAAAACCCCTATTATTATTTATTTTTTTACTTTAATTATTTCAAATGTCGCATCGCTAGAGTCCACCAGCATAGAATTGGAAGCCACTGATTCAACGGGAACCGAGAGGAACCCAGAAAAAGCACTCACCAACAGACTGGCGATAGCGATGGGACTTTTTTGCAAACTCTATTTCTAGATCGTTAGTTTCCAGCCTATTTTCCTATTTTTCTCCTTCCCATCGTGTCGTTTAGATTCTCTTATATATATATGAGTCTTCGCCAGAGACTTGAAATATTTGGTATACGAAGAGTAAGTTTAGGAGACCCACCACTGTGGGGATATCATGGCAATCCCATGTATGGAGAAGAATTATTTCATAATTCTAGCCCACGACAACTTGAGATTAATATGACTGGTGAGCAAGAGAATCCCTTCTCTACCCCATACACCGGAAACAATCATGATGGGAGAGATGGTGGCATCAGACAAAACCTTACCGCTCAATAAATCGTAGAACTCAGCATCCAAAGAATACAAAGAGGAGATGATGACTCCAAAGAATTGCTTCGAGGGTTGGCTGCCGCATATGAAACCATTAGGTCACAACAATTTTCAGAAGAGCAAGAGCGACAAGAGAGGCCACCGCCTACCCCAAGCACGGTGTCAGCCCGCGCCACCTCACCGAGACAACCTGCCCACACATTATTCAATGATGATCCTCTGGACAAGGTTTACTCACGGGTTGCTCTGAAAGATTGTACCGTTAAAATCGAAGATCTCCCTAAAATGCTTGATGAGTACATGGCCAAAAGAGAGCGCTCCGGTCACTCGTTCGAATTCGACAAATTTTGTTAAGACATCGAGTTTAATTTATCAATAGGATTCAAGCCTCCTAAATTCACTAAATACAACAGCACCGAAAATCTGAATCACCACTTGGCCCTCTTTTGTAATGATTGCCAACCCATACGTGATAATCAAGGACTCTTCATTCACTATTTCCAATGTTCGTTAGAAGGAGAAGCTTTAGATTGGTTTGTGGGACTCTCGATTTATAAGATAGAAACCTTCGACCAATTAGTCGATCAATTCTTATACCAATACAAACACTTGATCCAAGAGATAGTTAGTCTCGGCGATCTAATGGTAGCCAAGCAAGGACCTGATGAAATATTCACTGACTTTGTCGCCAGATGGAGAAAACTTGCTGCTAGAATCGGCACTTCAATGCGAGAGAAGGACTCGGTTGATATTATTATCGACAATACTAGAGAACCATTAAAGAGCGCACTTGTCATAAGTGATTGCCCCGACTTCGCTGCACTTCACCCTCGAGCATCCCGACTAGCGCGGCACATAAAAGGCAGAGATCTCGCATTATCCATAGTCATGCAAAAAATAGGCTCTTCCAGCGAATCGCAATCGAAAAATAATAAGAAAGCCTTAGAAAGTGAGCAAGTTAACACCGTTGTCAACCAAGGGAAAAACTCTAATAATGAAAACTTCCAACCGCAAAATTTCAGACATAACCAAAGTCAACAACGGTATACCAATCAAAACCAAGGTGCTAGTGAGCAGAGATACGCGAACCAAAACCAAGGCCACAATCAAAGTCAAGGCCAATATCAAAATAGAAACCAATACCCTAACACTTATCAAAACTAAAACGCGATACAGAGTCAACCAGCCCATGCCCCGAATTATAATAACGTGCCCCCACCGCAGAACTTCAATCCCGCCAGAGGCCCTTACCAACCAAGGCGGGAACACTATCCCCCTTTACTGGATACAATTCCCAACATCTTTTGTCTCCTTAATACTTAGAATCTCCTCCGATTCCTGCAGGAGAAACCTCGCCCATGGCCTACAAACCTAGACTATAGCAAGTATTGTGCCTTCCATCGATACGCGGGACACGATTTAGAGGACTGTTGGGTCCTTAGGGACATGATTTATGATATGAACGACCGAATTCAAATTGATTGGGAAGTGCTTAGAAATCCCAACCCTAATACTAACCAACCCTAACAGAATTTAGGAATCATAAACAACCCTATGCCCAACCACAACCAAGCAACACCGGCCCAGGTCACTACCGTGGGTCTCCTCGGTCAACCTTCCTTCCAGCCTTCTACTTTAATCACTCGCGTCCGACCCTCTGCCACTTCTGCCGCACTAGCAAGAGTTCCTTCACCCCTACATCCCTCGGCCCCAAATACTCGGATCGCTCCGCCGAGCCCGCCTCCATACCCAAAATTTGTGTAGATAAGAGTACATTCTTTTAGGGTCAGGAGACTATTCCTCCATCGTCACCCACCAGAACCTTCAACCCCTCTAAATCCTGAACCAACATCCCTACCACTCTCTTCATCCGATTCTGAATTTGAGTGGGGAGAGCACGTTCTCCAAAATGCAGCCCAAATCACTGCACAGGTACAAAGTGTCACTCAAAAGGCTCCAAGCCAAGAGAGTGAAATGAAGACTGAGTGTTTACTGAATGTAGGATAAAGTGAGCAAGAAGAAAACCCTGACTCATGTGAGACACTGGCCTCTACTTTCATAGAAGAGGAGGATTACACACAGTATCTCCCACCTTGGAATAGTGTCGTGCAAGCACACGCTCTGACCCCCAATTTCACTTGCTTCACAAACACATCGATGTCGACTCGTGTCGGGTCTAGCCAGCAACCGACGTGCCCGATTCTCAAGTCAGGAACTAATTACCCACCTCCTCCTTTCTCTCGAAGTAAAGATTTCACGAGCGTACAACCACCAAAGGGGAATGTGAGAGAAAGAGAGGTCAACTTGCCTCCCCCGCCTCATATCATCCCTCTACCAATCTCTGCAACTCAATCACTCCAACCACCTGCACCCAAGGTTCACCGGCTAGGAAAAGAAGTGACACTCGAGCCAGGACAAGAATATGACCTTCTGTGATATCTCTAGAAGATCCCGACCCAGATATCCATACTAAAACTCATCAAGAAATTGTCTGAACATCACCAGTTGTTGATAAGGATGCTCGAAGACACGCAAGTGGAAGAGGACACGACCCTAGACAAACTTCATCAAATCGCTTCAATCATGGCGCAACCCCCATCGCTTATGTTCACAGACATAGACATGCCTAAAGAGTTCCTCCGCAGAAGTGCGGCTCCCATATATCTCACGAACATAATTAGAGGATTCTCTATACCCCATGTACTAGTTGACACGGGAGCAGGATTTAACATCTGCCCTCTCACCACGTTAAAGACTCTCGAATAAATAGAACAAGATATTAGGCCCTCCGCCCTATCACTCATAGCTTACGACGGCTCACGTCGTTTCGTGAAAGGAACTATTAAGCTACAGGTTCGCCTTGGACCCATAACAAAAGTCATTACCTTTCATGTTTCTGATTCGGCTAGTACGTACAATCTTATCTCAGGAAGAAAATGACTAGAGTCTATGAAGGCCATCACATCCACATACCATCAATACGTCAAATTCCTATACGAGGACTCCATCATCTATATATATGTAGATGCACCCCTTCAGGAGATAGACACTGATTAAGCAGCAAGTATCCCAACGGCCCATTATTCGGTATTAAGCACAGGCCACATTCAAAAGATCCAAATCCCTGGAGAGGCAACCGTTGCAAAAGTCTGTCCCCCTGCCCGTCTTGGTTCTTCCCCAATGTGTCAACAAAAATTAGTGAGGAGAGAGGTCGGTCCAGACCTCGCCAAACTTTATGACATCAACCCTACCGTGAGGAAAGGGTGGGATCTCATATACCAACTTGGTTACGTCCCCACACCAGACTCGGTAAGAATAAGCAAGGTCGTATAGGACCTATCATCCCAACGAAAATATGCAAACACATAGGGTTAGGTTATCAATCGGATGGCCCACAAGCCGACTTATTCCCCGCCTTACCAAAATGGTCTCTATATGACCACTTCGTCTATGGGACCACTAAGAAAGCTGACGTGCCGAAGCGTATGGAAGTATCCTTCACTACATCCGAAGAAACATAAATTGAACGAATGGCCAAAGCATTCAACGATTTGATGAGTCTCAACGATGATATCGATAGACCGCTCGAAAGGGTCAAGCCGTTGTTTGACGATAAGGAATCTACAGATGAGAGGGGGGAAGAACCTCCAGAAACTAAACCATAATTAGAAGATTGAGAATCTACCAATGATGAAGACTTTCATATAGCTGCCCTACAAGATGACGAAGAGCACTTGCACTCAACGTGAGAAGAGGATGACACCCCGCAAGAGAATCTTAACCCATATAGCATCCGTCTTGACCTTGGCCTTGGAGGGTGGGAATGCCCATCGGATTCCCCTTTGATCGTTCACCCTTACTAGCCCCGCTGTAGGGCATGCACCAGTATATTAGAGTGCTTCGCCGAGTGGGCCCGACGGTCTGCGATACAGGAATCAAGCCATTCCAATCCCGCGATGACAGAAACCGGCAATGACCTACCAGCTCAACTACTGACACAAGAAGTAGAGAATCCCGATGGCTGTCCATTTGATCCCGAAGGAAACACTCAACCTACTTTTATAGAGTTTGAAGAGGAACTCGAACTAGACACTTCTACATCCTCAGATTCCCCACAACTCCAAGTATTTTGGAAATCTCTTGAAGAGGAATGACAACCTCCCCCGAGTGATGACGAAGACTACTAGATAGATCTCCTTGCACTTGAGTTAACCGAGCGAGCTAATTTATGACTTCAAGCGTTATCAGATCAAGAAGATGAGTTCGATACTATCTTCGATTCAAATTTAGAAGGATGAGAATGCCCTTGGGAATCTCGTTGCATTCTTCATCATTATCAAACTTGTTGTCGAGCATGCACGCTCATCCCAACATATTATGAAGATTAAGGAAAAGAACTTGCTACCCCTGAGGGTCCTTTAGGGGATTCTCCTTACGGGAAGAACAATATTATTATGATCCAGAGAATGAAAGCTCAATTGACTACGATATTCAGAGTTTCTCCGATGTAAGAGGTCATTAACATGATAGTGGAAATTCGAACGCCGGTACCATTATCACCCGCACCACTCATTCAAAAGGTCTCATTAGCTGAGGACTCTAAAAAAGAAATGTCAAATTTACAACAAGTCTACATTTCTTGAAGGATCGTCTGAACAGCTCCAGTAGTCGTCTCGCTCCCTCAACTAGAGGAAGCAATTCGCCCACCGCCCCTTGAGGGGACCGACCCTGTACCATATTTATTGTCAAAAATAAAAAAAATAGAAAAAACAAAAAACCCTAAAACCTCATAAATATAAATTTCAAAAAAATAAAAAAACCTCACAAAAGAAAGGGAACCCTTCGTCCCTAACCAGGTTTGTGGCCAACAAGGAGACTCTTCTCCTAAGGTTTCTATCCCATTCCCCACATATGGACGTAAAGCGTCCCAACTAAATAACAAGCCAGTGATCATACCGGACGAGATACCTCGTGATTTCAAGAGAAGAATCAATAACTTTGACCTTTACCTTGCCGAAGATCTCTTGGTTATAAATTGTGCCGATGAACGGTTACCTTTCACATATTCAAATCCTCAGTGTAGTAACTTCACAGTATACGAGCTTACCGAGGATGAAGAAAGGGCACCAGTTGCCGAGGAGGCACTGGACTTCCAACGGGTTATCAAGCATTTCGATGAACAAACCCAAGCTGTCGCAGAGCCCACCGAAGAACTTAACTTTGGCACTGAAGAGAAACCTAAAAAGATGTTGATTAGCGTAATGCTCAATCTCAAGGAACGCCAACAAATTGCATAAGTTTTGTAAGAACACCTTGATTCCTTCACATGGTCCTATGAAGACGTGCCCGATTTAGACCCGAGTTTAGTAGAACATCGCCTTGTCTTAAAACCCGATGCAAAGCCTGTTAAGCAAAATCTCCGTAGGATGCACCCACAAATTGCCTTTCAAGTCAAAGAAGAAGTCGATAAGTTACACAAAGCCAAATTTATCTGAGTCGTCATCTATCCCAAGTGGGTCGCCAACATAGTACCTGTCACCAAGAAAGACGACAGAGTACGAGTTTGCATCTACTTTCAAAATCTCAACCAGGCGTGCCCAAAAGATGACTTCCCACTTCCACACATTGACACTCTAGTCGATAACACCGCGTGACATGAGATGCTATCCTTTATGGACGGCTTCTCTGGATATAATCAGATCAAATTAGCAGAGTCCGATCGAGAAAAGACTTCTTTCACCACACCATGGGGAACATACTGTTACGTCGTCATGCCTTTTGGGCTCAAGAATGCAAGAGCCACATTTCAATGTGCCATGGTGGCTATCTTTCACGACATGATAAATAAGTGTGTAAAAGTCTACGTCGATGACATATTAGTGAAGTCCCAAACACGAATAGGACATATTGAAGTGCTCTGACTAGTTTTACAAAAAGCTAATAAGTATCAGCTAAAAATGAACCCAAAGAAATGCATTTTCGGAGTCACCTTAGGAAAATTACTTGGTTTTATAGTTAACAAGCGAGGGATCGAAGTTGACCCTGCCAGAGTCAGAGCCATCCTTGAGATGCTGCTTCCTAGTAATATCAAAGAATTATGAGGCCTGATAGGAAGATTGTAATTCATCAGGAGATTTATCTTCCAGTATTCAGACATATGCGACCCTTTCTACAAACTACTTAAAGGAGGAGCTGAATACAAATGAGATGATCAGTGTCAGCAAGCCTTCGATAATATCAAGAAATACCTCAACCCGCCTATACTATTACCACCTGTCTTCAAAAAACCCCTAATTTTGTACCTCTCAGCGAACGACAAAGCAATGGGATTAATTCTGGGATAATATGAAGAAGACGACAACAGACAGAAGGCTATCTACTACCTCAGTAGGACGATAGTCGAGTACGAATGAAAATATACTTCGATGGAGAAGACTTGCCTCACATTGGTGTGGGCCTCAACCAAATTACGACACTACTTTGGAGCACATAAAATACAAGTATTAGCCCGAATGGACCCTTTGAAGTAAGTATTCAAAAAGCCTGTAACATCAGAAAAGATCGTTGGCTGGCACATGCTATTGCAAGAATTCGGCATCACTTATGTCACAGAGAAATCGATCAAAGGACAAGCCATCACTGATTATCTCACCGACCTCCCACTCACAAATGATGAATCTATACACATGGATTTTTCAGATGAAGACCTATTCACGATTTATAACGAAGAGCCCGATAAGACCTCATGGACCATCTATTTTGATGACGCTTTAAACTACAAAGGAAAAGGCATCAGGATAGTCCTCCTAAGTCCGGAAGGAGTTGTCATACCCAAAGCTTTTCAGCTAGATTTCCCTGTCACTAATAATGTCATAGAATACGAAGCTTTTATAGCTGGACTACGAGTGACACTTCAATTAGGAGTTAAATAGTTAAAAATTATCGGTGATTCCAAACTAGTAATTTCACAAGTCATAGGAGAATGGAAAACTAAGGAAAGGAGACTAATGACATATCTAGAAATCACTCAATATTTAGTAAAGAAATTTGAAAGAATATCTTTTAGGCACATCCCTAGATTAGGAAATGAGCTCACAGATTCTTTAGCCACGCTAGCCTCGGTCATCCAAATACCTATCGGACAAAATACCAAGACCTTCTTCATTGAAAAGCTGACAGTACCCACAGACGAGGTAGCATGGACCGTCAAAAGAGAATTACCCATCCTCCCCACAAGTATAAGACCAAAAGAAGCAATCACTACAAAAGAGCACGTCAAGGTAGAAACTGAAGTCGCTATATTCAGATTTGAAAAATCACCAACCGACGATGGACAGTCATGGTACTTCGATATCTGGAATTTCTTGAAATATCAACATGTCCCTTCGTAAGCTATGAAAATCGAATAAAAGACTATAAGGAATCGATGCACCCGATTCTGCATACTTGGCGAAACATTATACAAAGAAGCCTTCACCAAAGGAGTACTACTACAATGCATCACGACCGCCGAAGGACAATATATCATCCAATAAGCACACGGCAGTGCCTGCGGCACCCACTCTGATAGACAGAGACTCACCGATCAAGTTGCACGATAAGGTTACTTCTGACAGACAATGATCAGAGATTGTCACCTCTACGTCCAATCCTGTAAGCAATGCTAAGAACACGCCTCACTCATTAAAGCTCCATCAGTTGGATTGAACTCTATGACCTCGCCATGGCCATTCTCAATGTGGGCCTTCGATGTCATTGGACCCTTCATCGACACAGTTGGAAACACTCACAAGCACATGTTTTTCCTTACAGCAACTGAATACTACACCAAATGGGCAGAAGCTGAATCCTATGTCAGAATCACCGCTTCAACACTCATGAGATTTATTATTCGAAATATCATCACCTGATTTGGAGTTCCCAGGATGTTTGTCACTGACAATGACTACAGTTTATCGCAGAGAGGATGAGGAAGTTATGCAAGAAATACGGCATCGATCTATGCCACTTGTCATCATTCTACCCTCAAGGCAATGGACAGGCAGAAGCTATGAATAAAATGCTAATTCAAATCTTAAAATGCACAGTAGAAATAAGCAATGGAACCGAGTTGCTTGAACGACTACCAGAAGCGCTCTGGGCCTATAGGGCCTATTCGCACGGCCACTGGCCAAACTCTCTACCTCCTTACCTACGGGATGGAGGCAGTTCTACCATATGAGATACAAGTACCATCCTTACGGATTCAACTCAATGATGAGCTATCCTTAGATAAGAGAAGAGTTGCCCTACTCATGCAGCTAGAGTAGCTCGATGAAACACATCTAAGGTCAGCTGATCATGCTCAGGTATATCAAAGGAGAGTGGCCAGGGCTTATGATAAGAAAGTCCTTGAACGAACCTTTAATATTAGAAATTAGTCTTGAAGAAAATTATGCCTTTCAAACACGCCCACCCGAAAGGAAAACTGAAATTGAACTGGGAAGGCCCATACGTCATAATAGCTGTATACCTTGGAAATGCCTATAAACTGGCAAACCAAGATGGGGAAGAACTCCTTAGTCCTTAGAACGCCATGTACCTTAGAAAATGCTATCCCTAACCCTGTGATCATCACATCCCATGGTTAAATACACCACTCCTGTAGTCGTCATGACTCATTCATTGGTTGTACGCCTTCAATTCTTAGAATATCCTGAAGACCTTTGATCTATTTCCCACCTTTCTCACTCGAACAATTTGATCAAAGGACTAGTGACCTATCTAACCTCTTTCAAAAGCATAAGTAACACCTGATCCTCACTTCCCTTCCCCCACCATTGGAGGAGACGTTAGAGCAAAAATAAATAAAGATGTTAGGTTCAATCAAAACTCAATATTCTTGTGCTAGCAGGATTCTTTCAAAAAATATCTGCGTTTACATGTCAAAAAAAAAATCGAGTGAGAGCACTACGACGAATGAACAAGTCAATGAGCTCAGGGAAGCATAAGCAGACCATAAGGACATCTCTGGTAATGTTACTAGAAGTATATAAGCAAGCTACGAGGGCACCCCTGATGTCCCCATACTACTAGATGTCGTCGTAAGGTGGCGGGAGGAGGATAAACTCCTGCTAACCATATGATGGTGCGGAAGCATGACGAAGAGCTCGATTATGGCATCCCGCACCCCTCTGAGAAAAAGACTATTACCTATCCCTTTCGGAAAGCATTAGATACAAACTACTCCTCGCATCACTGAGCCATAACCCCCTCTGCTATTTTTATTTTTTGGATGATAAATCAGAGGCCTTGCAGGATATTTTTCTAGAAATAAAATTGAAAACTGATGAATGACAACTGGCGCAATCACTTACTATACGTGCCATACTTCTCCCTAATAACCACAGGATAGGATGACCACCACCCTAGGATAGACCCCGTATACAACTGACCTAATCATAAAGATGACCTCCCCGATTCGGTGATAGTACCGATCAACCCTTTTCTTCAACCCTAACTCACCAAATACCCATGACTACTTATAGACCTAAAGTGCTAATCTCGAAACCCGGAAAAGCTCCATTGTACCTTCACACTGGGGCATTTATTTTATTAGGAAAAGAATCATGTCAAAAGCGCCAGCTTGTCTACAAAGAAGATACGAAATGATGAAGTTACCCTCCGAAAAGTGCTACCGAAGATACCATACTGCCGATCCTACCACACTCCTATACTGGGGCATTTTTATTTTATTGTTTTGTTATTATTTTCATTTTAGCTATTTACTTTCTCTGTTGCATTATTTTCGTTTCAAAAAAAAAGAAAAAAAAAAAAAAGAAGAAAAAAAAAAGAAGAGAAAAGAGCACATATCCATCTTTGCTACCAGACTCCGGTCTGAGATACTCACCCCCCTTGACAATCAGCAAGGGGGCAAACAAAACTACTGACAACATTACTCTCACATGTGCAGATACGAAGCAGCCTTCAACCATCGCTAAGCCACCTCAGGAAGCATTCAAATCCCAATGAAGGTTGATAGCGCTAAAGAAACTAAAAGCAAAAGTAGATGCAATAGGTAACTGAAAGAAAAAGCAGCCAATCAGGTACATCTAAACAAAAAAAATCTCTATATATGTGTCAAAAATTTTTCCATTTCTTTTTACACCTATTACTGGGGATACCCCTTATATATATACAACAACACACACATTATAGATAAAGAAAAAAAACTACACACACACACACCTAATCCCTACGTTGCTGCTAGGACGGTCGAGCACTGCTGTCCCTAGTATCATCAGCTCGGAGGTCTATGGACTGGTCCTCCAAAAACACAATCCCCGCACCCAGAGTCAGTGAAACCTCTAAACGAAGAGGCCCTGCCACAGATCCTCCCTCACTCGTCTGGCTAATAGACAACCTTGATCTAGAACGAGGAGAATACCTCGCAAGAACCTCACAAACCAATGCATCCTCACGAGCATCACCCCTGGCACCATCATGTGACGTGTGACGAGACTGTCCAGCCGAGGAACTCGACGCCCTCGAATCTGATCCACCAAGCTGATGATCTAGTTTATATATCCCTCGCTCACTCCTCAGTAGACGATTCTGTAGCTGATTTAGGGATGCCTGCGTCTTTGCCCGCATCGTCCGACGAGCCACCTCTAATGCCTTAGTATGAGTCATCTGACTGGCCATCATCTCAGCAAAGATGTCAGCATGACTTTGCGTCTCCCCAAGGACTCGTCTCGCCTCAGGAGTGGTGCGCGCTCACGCGCCTCCTCTAATTGACGAACCTGCATAACCGCACTAAGTCAAGCAAAAACTAACATATACATGAACAAACTAAGAAACTTTGAAAAATGAAACAACCATACCAGATCCATCTTCTCCCTCAGGAGTCGCTCGACTATCTCAGTGGTCACTGGATCAGCAGAAGGCACAGGAGGGACAACAAACGTAGGCGATTGGAACAAGAACAAACAAATATATCAAAAATACTATAATGACAAATAAACTACAAACATAATAATTAAAACATACTTGAGTAGGGATAGGAATAGACTCCAGAGGAGGAGCCTTGGGAGCGGAATTCGGAACAGCCTGCACAAAGAACCAAATAATCCAACACAAGATATGTCAGAACAAGATAAAGATGGAATAGCCAAAACATAATTATCCCACATCAAAAGAAACTTTACTTGGCTCTCCAGACGTAGAGAGGCAGTAGTCACCTCTCTCGTCTAAAGATCCTCGACAACCTGATGCTGAAATACCACATGATATTAGTAAACTACTAAGAAAGTAAAACAATAACACCTAAAAAACTAATGCAATGACACAAATCAGGCAAAAGATTGAATTGAACTTACCCACTGATCTAGCTCAGCTCGAAGCTGAGCCATCGCTAGATCCTCCCGACTGGAGGAGGCAACTAAAGATGAATCAAATGCCGGAACGGGACCTCCAGCAGCCAGCTCGGCTCTCTACAAATAATAATAACCATATCAGTTGACAAGCTCACAATGCTAACAACTAAGCAGAACCATACTCGTGAAGACGCTTACCAATCGGTCAATCTCATATCGTAGACTGGCCGCTATCTCTCGATCAGCTAGATGCTGACTGCTATAGACGTCCAACAGTGCCGCCTGACGAGCGACCTCACCCTCCCTCTCAGACTGTTCAAGACAAAATAAAATGAGACACCACAACCACGTCAGAATGACCAAAAAACTAAGTTCACATAATAATAAAAAAAAACCGCAAATCAACTCACCAGGAGCCGTTGAGCCTCCGCTAACCGAATCCCCAACTCATCCTCCACTCCCCTAGCTTGAGCGACTGAGGAGGCTAAAGACTGTAGCATCTCCTCATTCAGACGAGGAGCACAGCCCATCAACTCCATCACCCTGTGGAGATCATCTAATGCCTCTGCAAGCTCGCGATAAGATGGCCTTGCTCTAATGCAACTAGCCTTTCTCTCAAAGCTGATGCTGACTCCGGCCCTCCGATCATGAAAGAGTCGCTCCCATGGAAGGGACGTGTGAAGAGGCGCCCGCCACCCAATGCACTAGACTACCGCGCATACTCCCGGATGTCTGCCTCATAGCGCGCCCCTCTAACTCTAGTCCCCCCAGCTCTAAAATCTGCTACTTGAAGAGCCATTTGTGCGGTAAAATTCTTGCCAGGAGGGCCAGTCATCCTCTTCGCCACTTTGTGGCGAATCTCTGGAGGGACTCCCTGAGCGAGCCCTAGCTGTCATACCACGGGAGAAGTGTGGATTCGCTCCACCCTCTAAAAATAGTGGACCCATATGTCCACATAGAAAGAAGGGCCAGCCAGACTCAATCATTGGCACGCCTGCATCCTCCTCATCCTTGTACGACCTCAAGATCACCTATAATCAAACAAACAAGCTGATCTCTCAATGAAAACTTAGATCCTAAAATATCAAAAAAAAAAAAGCGTATACATGGCAATCTATACCTGCCCCGCATGCATATCCTCAAAGAGACTGCGTGCGGTTTAAAGATCCGAAGACTAGCGATGACCCCTCAATGACTCTCTCCACACGTGCATCCGAGGGAACGTAAACTTCACCTTCAACGAAACCTCCGGACAAAGGAAAGCAAAATGATCGTACGCCCAAAACTGAAAGGAAAAGTAACAACAACAACAACGACACATAAGGAGAGACATCTATCGTTAAGCGACTTAAAATTAACCGAACTAAAGACATTATGATGTTAATTAATTAAAACTCACCTGGATGAACGGAAGGAAAACCTCGATCGAGGCGACACCCTGTCCCCGACGGTAAAACTGCTCATAAAGATGTACCAACGCGGCCGCACCCCACTCATAGGTAGGGACTCAATCCGGATCCCCAAGAACCATAAAAAACAAACCGGTGATGCATCCCTGGGTCAAAGAAGAGAAAAGTACCGCATCGAAGAAGTGCATCAAAAAATGCTCGGAGCACCCTATCCGTAGCTACCCTTGGCTCCACCACGGGCTCTCGACCCGCTACTACTACATGACGTGCCTCATAGGCCGCCTTTGCCTCCGAATGGTGCCTCAGGGGACGAAGTCACTCGCAAACATATCGAAAAACCAAGTGACTCGAACTATACCTGGCCCGGAGCCACTCGACCTATACGGAACACCTAAAATCTCCTCACACACCTCCAGATAATTACCCTCCATCCACCCTGTGATTGGCTCACCCTCAAAACAAAGACTGGTGATGCGGACCCAGTCCTCTGGAGTCGGCAACATCATGCCTACTGGAAAGAGAAGCACCTAATGCTTCTCCCTCCACCTCTCCAAGTTCGCCGTGATTAGGCCACGATCGACCTGAAAGGGCTCCAACTCAAGAATCGATCCGAAATCGAAAGACACTAACCATGAATATTGAAACTCTGGCAAGGCACGATACCAAGCATGAGACTCGGCCCATGCCGAGCCCTTCTAATCTAAATTAAATCTAAACCAAACACATACCCTTTGAAAGACCATGATCCATGGCAAACATAGATGAGCCAATAATTATACAATACTTAACCCCCTAAGAGACCCAGATTCTAAGCAAAATGGATAAACCAATAGGATTTAGACATTTAACACACATCTGAAAACTCACACTTTTTCAACCTCATGTTCAATTAAACAAAAGACTAAAACTCAAGTTAAAATCAAACCTTAAATCAACAAAAACTTTTAATTAAATTAAATAATAAAAACAAACAACAACCATTCACTAGAGTGAGACCCTGAATGGTTAAAAAAAAAATAACCCCAATTAATCGAATAAAACCAAGTAAATCAGGCTCAATAAGACAAATTAACCTCGGGATAAGCCCTGGATAAATTTGGAATAAATCCTAAAACTCTAAACTAAACCTTAAAATAAGTCAAACAAATCGAATAAATTGCATAAATTTGTTAATAAACAAACAAATAAATAAGCGCAATAAGAACAAAAGAAATGCCCCTTCATTTATAATTTAAAATTTTACAATTATCACCGGAGGCATACCTCCTGAATTTACAACCCAAAATAAAAACTTAAAACTCTAACCTACAACCCAAAACAAAGACTGGGTTCGAAATTGAGACGAAGCGAGGAGGAGATTCTGCTTGGAGTGTCCAATCAGAGACTTCAAGGAGCATTGGTTGAAAAACACATCCCACCACTTGTTACTCCTGCTCTTCCGCCATCTTCGCCTCCTCCACTGCCATCGCTTCAATGCTGTCTTCACTGCTTCTTAAAAAGGATTGATGTGAAGATAGGCCCACTCATTCCCAATACCGCCCATTCCCAGAATGACACGGTCCACTAGCATCACCTCGGGACGAAGATCACGTGAAATCATGAATATAGGAAGAAACGACATCCCAATTAGATGGTTAGATCACCTGATATCACTAAGACATGAACTTCAAAACACGAGATATTCAGGAAAGGTCAAAACTCGAGACTAAATTAGAATGAAAAATAAATGAAAGTTCTTTTTCGTATATAGAGTACGGACGCAATCATGCACGTAAAAATGTGCACTTAATTAGATCACCCGCCACTCAAGTGGCACACAATCCGAAATACGTGCTTTGACCCAAGCGTGCAATTAAACCATCGCCTGTGTCATCTGCGCGATGCTCTGATCACGCATAGTCCATGGGCTGCACAAGCCAATCAAACGACACACTGTAAATGCACAATATGAAAGGTCACCTGTACATTGACCGTATATTGACCAGGTGATGCTTCGATCACGCGACAGGATCATAGCGCATAATCCAAAAATTAGTGCGTAATACCTAATTTTGGACGAAATTTATTCCCTCAAGACCCTTCTATCCATTCGCGGCTAAGATTCTTTTATCACATCGCGGTCACACCCTTTTGTCCCATCACGTAGCCTCCAGTTTGATCCATGCTCCAGCTATAGATCTACATAGAATGACCACTCCATGGCCATTTGGCACTTGGGGCCTCAATGTCGTCGGGAAGGTTAATCCAAAAACATCAAACTGACATCAGTTCATCCTGGTCACCATTGAATACTTCACCAAATGGGTAGAGGCAATATCCTACACGAACATCACGGCCAATCACGCCGAGAAATTCATCAAGAATAACATAGTTTGCCGGTTTGGCGTACCCAAGGACATCATCACTGATAATGGCACAAACTTTATGAACCAGCACATCAGGGCCTTCTGCGAGCAGTACAAGATCAAGCACCATCGCTCGTCACCTTATCGGTCACAAACTAATGGGGTCGTGGAAGCGGCTAACAAGATAGTCGTTCGCTTCCTTGAGAAGATGGTTGTCACTTATCGAGATTGGAGTGAAATGTTACCATTTGCATTATGGGCCTACAGAACGTCGACCTGTACTGCTATAGGGGCAACACCGTTCTCCCTTGTATATGGAACTGAGGTCGTCCTGCTGGTAGAAGTTGAGGTGCCCTAACTCCGTATCCTCATGGAATCAGGCCTACCTGAAGCAGAAAAGGAAAGGTCCCACTTTGAGCAAGTAAACTTTCTAGATGAGAAAAGACTCCTAGCTTTGTGTCATACCCAGGTTTATCAAGGGAGAATCGTATGCGCTTACAACAAACGTGTCTGCGGTCGAGATCTGAAGGTGGGGGACACCATACTCAAGAAAATCTTTCCATCCCTCCACGCTGGTCCAAGAGGAATGTTCAAACACAACTGGGAAGGACTCTACGTCATCCAAGAGGTGCTCTTGGGATACGCTATCTGCCTTGCCACCATAGACGGAGATCACTTTCCTGAGCCCATCAATACTGAAAACCTCCGACGATTCTACTCCTAAGTCTGTGTGGCAAGGTAAGTACTGATAAAAACAAACATGTGACTGCTTAAGGACCCCACAAAAGAGTCCATCATTTCAAAGCCAAGTAGCCAAAAAGTATCCCTGAACACTCATACCCTTTGTTACCCAATTTGAGACATGAGCCTTTCTTTCATGACCCCTCCAAAAATAAATGAGTGTACATACACCAACAAAGAAGAAGAAAAAGAGTTACCATTAAATCCTTAAAAAAAAAAATAGAAAAGAAAAATCCCAAAAAGAGGATGTATGAAAAAAGAGAAGAAGGCAAAAAGAATAAAAAACTAGAAAAGAAAAAGTGGGGCATGTACAATAAAAATCTCCCAAGGATGAAGGGTATTAAGACAGTTGGAACCCAATTAAGGAAACCTTTTAAAAAAATCCAAAATACCTTCAAATCCTAACCTTACCCATGGTCACAATACATCTTGAGGAAAAGCCCTCTTTAAGGTCAACAAGTAGTCACAATATCTTTTGAGTCAGCATGAGCCAAGCTATGAGACAATAAAAGAACTCCATCTAGTCGGCTATGGTGGAATCAACGTCCGTAGTGTGGCCTTTGAAAAAATAAATTAATAATAATAAATAAAAATATACAAGCTCAAAGCAAGATGGACGTAGTGAAAACCTGAAAGGGTGCTATGAGTAAAAAGAGCGAGTTTGTACGGACCAGGTGAAAACCTAAAAGAGCGCCGGGGGTAAAAATGCAAACCCATGGACGTAGTGAAAACCCAAGAGGGCGCTGCGGGTAAAAAAGAGAAAAATAATAGGCACGATGAGAACCCACCCTGGGCATTGTGTGTAAAAATGTTATAAAAGAGAAAGAGAAGGAGGAAGAAACCGAATTTAGAGAAGGAAAGAGGAATCCTCCGATCACCCTCCCATACTACTTGGTTCTCGACTAGGTCGTTCATGTTAGCTCAAATTAGGTCCCGACCAAGAATGTCTTAAATAACTGTGCCGTTAAACATATGACCCAAGGTAAGGAGAAAATGGTTGATTCGATCCAAAGGGATGGGTATCCCGGCCTTGGTAAAAATGTTGACCTCACTCGAATCCAACCACATGAAGGGGTTCGACTAAGCTTAAAATTGGGACCTGTTTGCTTCCCCTTATGTTTAAGGCACCAAAAAAAAAAAAAGAGAAGAAAAGAAAACAAAAAGCCATAAAAAAGAGATAATAATTTTCCCTTTCCTATGTTCAGGCTAGCATTGTGCACGCCCCACTCCGGGATGATTGGATTGATGACCGGAAAGACCACTTTTGTAAAAGATAATAGATTTTCCTTTCCCATTTTTACACCCACACTGTGTACACCACCACAGGGGGAAGAGGCCACTTTTGTAAAAGATAATAAATTTTCCTTTCCCCTTTAGGCCGCCACTGTGTGCGCCACATCTCCAAAGGAATAGTTGGCACAATACCCCAATTTTCCATTTTACAAAAACAAAAAAAAAGAAGATAAAATCTTTGTAAAATAATAGATTTCATTTTTTTCATTTACAAGTCTGTACTTGGCTGACACCACGTCCCAAAAAAATAATATGTGTAATGTCTAGCTTCTTTCTTTCTTTCTTTTTCCAAAAGTGTAAAAACAATAAAAACATAAAGAAAATATATATACTAAAAAGATGTATCTAAATAGGGGTTTCTTATGCCCCTTTCTATGATTTTGATCTATACAAAAAGGTATGTGCAAGATGGAATCAACGAACAAACTTGTGCTTCAAGGCACGGATCTCTGCATGTAAAGCATCTTCTCGAACATCCCGCTCCGTCATCCAGTGACTGTGAAGACTCCTATACCATTTTTGGGAGGCATTAGTAGCACCAAGAGCGTTACTCAAGGCTCCTTCCAGACAAAGGACCTCACACTCAGCTACATCAGCCATGGCTTCTGTCGCCTCTGCTCTAACTATTTGTTTCTCTAAATGATCATGCAGGACACGCTTCTCGTCCACCAGTAGCTATATAAGGGATCAAAGCATCGACTCCTTCTTTGGCTAGGGCCCCTCCACATTACTGCTCTCTACTTGATCCAAGTGACGAACAGAAGGCTTCTCAGATAGTAGCCAAGCCTCGTACTCTGGAAAGGACATAATCGAATTTCCCTGCTCTAGATTGCACATGAGCGTCGACTGACGCATCTCCCAGAGAGTAACTATCCTATCCATGTCCCCAGAATACCCCCGAGAAAAGATCAAGTCACATAGGAGAGGTTTTGCCGCATAGGGCACTTGCTGAGAACAACCAAACTAGCGCAGCAATCGAAATGGGAAGTAGTAGGTGCTGCCGATCAAACCCAGAATGGTGATGCCCTCGTAATCTCTAGAGCGGACCATCGGGAAGGTCCGGTCTAACCAAGGAAGCCTCCATACCAACTCAACTTTCACTAACCAAAGCTTCAACCCTTGTACATCTCCTTGTGGAAGTATATGATATTTGCCCAAAAAGCAACGGGTCACCTCACTGCATATAATATAGAAATGGTGCACGGGTCCCAAAACGGCAATGTGCTCCCCTAGCCAAACCTGAAACAGAAGCGGGCATCCCCTAAGGCACACCACCTTTCCTAAGGAAAAAGCATCAAGGCAATGATAAAGCTCCCCCGGGATCAGGTGCATCACAGATGGCCAAGACATTGCAGAGTGCAAGCGAGAAACTTTCTCCCCCTTCTAATTCGGCGAAGACATTGCAGAGTGCAAGCGAGAAACTTTCTCCCCCAGTGAAGAAAAGAACCCCAGAGATGAGACCAAGAGCAAAAGCCTTCACGTTATAAACATTTCTAACTGACAATTTTCGTAGGCTCTCGTCATCAAAATGTTCTTTCAGGAATTTCATCGAACACCTGGTGGGGTCTCCCATGAGACTTTTCTCATAATCAGGTTTCTTCAAACCCAAAGTTCGGTGGACGGCTTTGGCATAACCTGGCTTTGGAATCACTCTCGTAAGACCTCTGTGCAACTTCAAACCCAACGGGCTAGAGAGTTCTTCAAGTGTGGGAGACAACTCTCAGTTCCAAAAACAGAAGACATGGGTATCCACTTCCTAAAAAGAGGTTGTCGCATGAAGAAGGTCTCACCGTAGAGGAATCTCCAGAAAAGATGAGAAGTGGGCCAACCGAAGCTCATTCAAACCCACGAGATCGCTCTCGTTCAAACTCTCTAACCACTTCTTTAAGAAACTGGGCCCCATGCCCAATGAGGGAAGTATAGTAATCTCGGGCCCCCCATAAGAAGTGGGGTCAAAAAGCCGATCCATTGTCATACAAAGATTTTCTAAAGATATAAATTCGATGCAGGACGATGGACCCACCTTGGGAAAACAAAAAGAAAAACAGCAGTAAAAAGTACCAAGCCTAAGTCAAAAGAGAGGGGAAAAGAGTGCATTCTCGGGCTTAAAAGGCCCCACTTTCCTCAGGAAGCACTTGGTGCATGTAATACACACGTCGGAGCAATTTTCCCCAGATTTGGCCTAGCGCATGTAATACATGGGCCTAGTCACTTAGGTCCCCACATGCAAAAAAATGAGGGTTGGGGAGAGAGTTTTCACTGATCCCTTGGACAGCTTGCCTACACTCTATGCCTTTTATCTAAAAGACACACAATAGGCTCTATACTGAGAGGCAAATTTTGTTTTGGTCACATCTAACTTGTATAAATCTTCGTGCAGAAAAGATCCACACAGGCATGGAAATAGTGGCCAAGTGTTAACAAAGTATGTGGCCACGGAGGCCATCCCTTTTGACAAAATCAAACCCATCCTGCAAGCAATCTGATACACTACAATAAGAAAAGGAGAGATAAAGCATGCAATTAAAAGGAAAGGCACCAATATTCATCTTAAGAAATTGGAAAAACCATCCAATAAAATAAGCAGCACCACATCATCCATTACATGGTTTCAACAAATATATGTCCTAAAAGTCTCAAAATTCTAAAGCAGAGCCTAATCTCTAGCAGCTCCCTTGGACTTCTTACGCCGGCACGAAGAACTTTGATATGTCTGAACATCCCCCACTCAGGCCCACACCTGAGAAAGTCGGCTAAGTAAAGAGCGCGATTCCTTTTCACGAGCGCCCTATAAGTCATACCCAAAGTCATCAATCAGGATCGATCAAAAGATAAAGAGGGCAAAGCAATGATCAAAACCAGTCAGTATGATACTCACCACTTCCGTATCCCGCAGGCCGGTAATGTTGCCGTAATACTCTGCCTGGTTCACAACCGATTCATAGTTTTACACACAAAAGAGAGACATCAGCTATAAGATCCACAGGCGCAAACACAGGCATTTGTCTAAAAGCAGCAAGCCTACAGAAAAGGAAAGACTTACCCCAAGAACCAACTCAGGAGGGGGGATCCAGATCACTTCAGCGGATATGCAGGCTCGCTCCTCTACAACCATACATAAACTTGAAAGAAAGGCATCATCAAGGTGCCTATGGTCCCCTGGACCTCAGCAGGCCAGCGACCAGAAGCACTCGTGCCGGAGGGGCCTGAAGGACTAGCTCTCGATGCCTCAACGGTACCTACCGCCGCCCCATCACCATCATCTGAGTCACCTCCCTATTCGAACTATGAAAAGAAGCAAAGTTCCGGTTAGTAAGGATCACAATTAAATCAAAACTAGGGGAGACTAATATGAAATAAAAAGGAGAACTACCTAAGATCGCAGACCGCCAAAGGCCAAGAAATTCACACCAGGTACGAAACGTGGAAGAAGGGACTGGTATGGTAAGGACTCGTACCACAGCTGGTAACCTCCGAGCATGAGGAGGTCATTAATAGGGACCCCATGATAAAGAAATTCGGCGGTGAGCTCCTCGATGGTACCCACGGGTTCCATAACATTTGCAGGAGGAGCTTGTGGTATGACGAGGTGGTCTTGGTACTGATGAACCACTCATTCTCCTAGGTAGTAGGCCCTCGCCTAAGCCCCATAAAAGAAAATGATGCGACGGTCAACGAAAAAGTGAGACAGGCCCACCACAGCTTGATCCTAAAAGGGAGAACCAATGTAAGGGTCATAGATGACCTGTCTAGATAGAAAAGCTTCCCATCAGCCAAACATGTAGCATAACAAAAGAAAACTCCAAGAAAGAAGAGGAAGAAATAGTCGTACCTGCTCCGGGATCAACAAGCCAAACTAAGACCTCAGGCCCATCTCCAAATGCTTCATGCTGACATCCCTGCGGCGGTTCTTGTTCCAATTGCTCATGAGCGGATAGGCATATGCCTCAGAATGAAGGAGGGGACATCCCGGTTGGAAGTGTAGATACTCCCAAACCTGAAAGGAGTGTGTTAAGAACTGGAAAATACCATTTTCCACCCCTTAACCCTGGGTCTTGATAGACCTTTGAGAGAACTAAATAAGTGTTTTAAGTGTTTGTTTTACAGCTAACAATAAAGGCAGGCTTAACCCTGAAAGCAGCTTAAAAGTGCCAAAAAGATGATCCATTTTGATCTAGAGGAAGAAAGAGAAGGGACAGCCCCACTGGCTGTCCAAATGCCTAAACTAAAGAGGACAAAGGCCTGGTTTCAACTAAGAAAGAGGTTTAGAGCTACTCAAAAAGAAGAATGCATTACAGAATGCCTTTTGAAAAGAACCTAAACTCTGTGAAAAGAACTAAAAGCTCTAGGTTTGGTTCTCGAAAAGCACCTGATCTATTCAAAAAGAACCAAATGTGCTGAAGATCTATTCGAAAGAAGGAAACGCTTTGCGAACTGCACCAGATTTGTGTGAATAGAGCTCCAGAAGTCATTTTTTCCCTTCGAAACGTTCTCCAAACTGTGCGAATAGAGCTTCAGAAGTTACAGCACCTCTCGAAAAGGTCCCCAAACTATGCGAAATGGTATTATGAAGATTCCCAGCAACTGTAAGGGCAATTTAGTAATCTCTGCACGTGCCCTAATGCATTTAAAAATCTAGGGGCATTCTGGAAGATTCGAAGCATGAACCAGAGGCATATTCCACCCCATGTGAGCACCCAAAGATGAAATTACTTGGCGGGAACTTCTAGAAGCTCAAACAGATTTTTGAATTACATAACAGAATTGATACTTCTGTCGCTTGATTGGTTGATCCAGATCAAGCAATTCTGATTGGCCAGAACAGATCTGGATCCTTGTGCTTGACTCCTATTGGCTGATATGGATCTAACCAATTCTGATTGGTTAGTGCACATCTGAAATGGACTTGGGGAAAACTATAAATAGACGAACTATTTGCCCAATTTGGGTATCCAGAGTTTGAGTTTCATTTCTGCTACCCCATTTCCAATTCAGATAGCTTGTCTGAAACCTCTGTAATAGCCTAGCTTTTGTTTGTAATTGAGAACTATGAGATACTTATGTAATTCAAGTGAGAATTGTATTCAAGACTACAAATCTGAGAGCTGTTTAAGTTGTGCTCTGTAATTGTAATGGTGGATTTGAAAAGGTTGCTTTCAACAGTACGTTCTCGATCGGATTCATGTTGAGGGTTCCTTGCGATTTCCTTACTCATTAGACTCCTTTAGATTTACTATTTTTAAAGAAATTTCCCTTAATTCATTAGCCCTGTGAGAATTTGCGTTTGTAACCTAATTTCTCACAACATTTGTAGTGGTGCTCATGTTCTAAATCAAGAATTCGAATTGAAGACTATTGGATGATCTGTGTCCATGACAGTAGACCGATCATAGCCATAAGTTCAACTCAATCCTAATCCTTGAGTTGGATTATTTTCTCTTGCATCTGAGCTGGTAGCCAGAAGAAGATTTGGATACTCTCTCGACTGTGCTACACTAGTTCTCATTCTGTAATTAGTTAGTAGGCTTAAGTCAACTATTATTTCTCCATTCTTATTAATTTTACATCCAATTCCCCCAACTCGGATCTGGATCACTTAGTTTAAATTCTACTTTTAGATAATTTAGTTAAGGTGACAAATTCGACCTCTCATCTTATTCGCTTTTTAGATAGGATTAGAGGCCAGATCTGGTAGCTCAGATCTGGAGGTTTACCATCCATTTTAAATCAATTCCCTGTGGACGATCTTTTACTCACTTACATTTAAAACTTGCTACAATTGGCCCTGATCTTGCAGGTTAATTAATTTCTCTTTGTGCTGATATTTCTTATTCTTTTTAATTTTCCAGATTTAGTATAACTTATAATTTGTAAATCTGTTTTTAAAATACAAATAAATCATGCACACTTAGAATTAGCAACAAGTTTTTGGCGCCGCTGCCGGAGAATAGATTTTAAAATTGGTAGACCTAAGTTTTTTTTATTTTATTTTTATATCAGTGCTAACTGTTCTGTTGTTTAAATCTTTGCAGTTATTCCTATACAGTTGAACCTGAAATCTACTTTGAAAGGAATACTGAAGGTTTACTTTGCATAATTTTACTCTCTGTTTCAGTGTTGTATGTTTGGTAGGAGAACTCTCAATCCTGAGATTGTCCCTCTGAATTTAGAAGTTGAAAGGCTACTAAGAACCAGACAAACATCACAGAATTTTGCTGAGACTGTTACTATGGGTGAGCAACCTAGACTTTTGAGGGATTACTTTGCACCTGGTGCATATAATTCCCTATTTTGTATTCAATTTCCTACTGTTGAAGGAAATTATGAGATCAAATCATCAACTATCCAGATGCTTCCTTCCTTCCATGGTTTGAGTAAGGAAGATCCATACAAGCATGTGGATGAATTCTTGTCTCTTTGTACAACATTCAACATAGCTGGACTGGGTCCAGAGGCAACCAAGCTCAGGCTCTTTCCTTTTTCATTAAAGGACAAAGCTAGAGTATGGCTGTCCATGTTGCCACCAAACAGTATTACTTCTTGGAATGATTTGCAATGTCAATTTTTAGCCAAATACTTCCCTATGTCTAAGACCAGCCAGTTGAGACAAAATATTATTTTCTTCTCACAACACTCAACTGAAACTTTTCATGAAGAATGGGAAAGGTTTAAAGAACTTTTAAGGCAATGTCCTCATCATCAAATTCCCCGATGGCAGCTTGTTCAAAGCTTTTATCAGGGAATTGATCAAAAGGGCAAGAATATAGTAGATGCTTCATGTGGAGGCACCTATTTGCAAAAAATAGTTGAGGAGGTCTGGGACCTATTTGAAGTTATTGGTGAAAATTCAACTCAACAAGAATCTTTGTCAAGAGACATTGAGAATCCTGCTCGGTTGAACAATCAGCAGACCACCAAGGGAAAGATTTATGAGGTGAATGAGTAGGAAAGGAAGATGGATAATTTAACCACCAAGTTTGACAGATTGATGGACTCACTTAAAAATCAAATGGTTGCAAGAGTGGCGGAGGCATGTCTGATATGCCAGTCCCCTACTCATTCTCATGATCAATGTCCAACTGCACCACAATTCCCAGATCTAGTGGTGGAGCAAGCTCATGCTGCCCAATCATTTAGACAGATGCAATCTAATGAATATGCATGGAGAGGGCACCCCAATTTAAGGTGGAGCCAGGGCAATTATCAATCACAACAGCAGCAGCAACCAAAGAACCAAATACCTTTCAAAGCTGCCTTACAGTGAATTTTTATACCAAGCGAATTTTTAGCACATTCCACAAGCAGATGGCACAACATGCGACAACACACTCATTCAAACCCCTTCCAGATCCCCTTCTTTTGAAGGCCAAGTTCTAACTTCACTCCAAAATTTAGGGTCTTTAACTCAAACTGTAAACTTTCACAGTCAGAGTATAAAGAAGATTGAAGAAATATTGGGTCAACTTTCAAATACTTTGGCCAAAAGAGAGGAAGGCAGGTTACCCAGTTAACCCTTGAACAATTCCAAAGGACAGTTCATGGTTGGAGAGGCTTCTATTTCACATGAAGAAGTAAAAGCAATCACTACTTTGAGAAGTGGAAGAGTTGTAAATAATAATGTGGATACAGAAAAAGAAGAAGAAAAAAATAAGGAAACTGTTAGGAACATGCAGCAGGAGCAGCATGATGTTAGCATTGGGGGTGCTGATGTACCTCAGAAAAATCAAAAAAATGAAAAATAGAAAAATCAAAAATATTCTGGTGATGATTCTAAAGTTGTAAATGAAGGACTAGTTCCTCATTTATCATTTCCCCATGCCATGAAATCTGCATCCCCTTTTGATAAAAGGAATACAAAAATAGACGAAATGATGGAGACTTTCAAGCAAGTCAAGATAAATCTTCCTTTGCTTGATGCAATCAAGCAAGTACCAGCCTATGCAAAATTTTTGAAGGACATTTGCACACACAAAAGACAATCTAGGATATAGTTATCCAAGAAGGTCTTTGCTGTGGAAAGAGTTAATCAGGTTTTGTCCATTACCACACCTCCTAAACTTCAAGATCCTGGAATCCCCATAATCTCTTGCATTATTGGGGAACATACCATTGAAAAGGCTTTATTAGATTTGGGTGCTAGTGTCAACCTGCTTCCATATTCTGTATATGAGAAACTAGGTTTGGGAGAGTTAAAACCCACTCATGTGGTGTTACAACTAGCAGACAAATCTGAAAGAAAGCCAGTTGGGATGATTGAGGATGTATTGGTAGGGGTAGATAAGTTTTTCTACCCTGCTGATTTTTTTGTATTGGACATGAAACCTACAAAAAGCAGAACTTCCATCCCTGTCATTTTAGGGAGACCATTCCTGGCTACAGCCAATGCTTGCATCCAATGCAGGTCTGGTATTATGGAAGTGTCTTTTAGAAATATGAAGGTAAAGTTAAATGTCTACAATGCAGTTACACAGCCTCAATTCAGTTCTGAGGAATGCTTTCTTATAGATTTGATGGATGAACTGGTAGAAGAAACTTTACCACAGTTTTTGCAGTGTGAAGATTTAACCACATATTTTAAAGATGCTTGAACAAATGCTGTGGAAGAAATAGTTTATGCCTCAAAGTCTGAGGAGGTTAATGCTGTGCAAGGAACTCATGATCAATCAGCAAGGTCTTTTTCATGGAAACCTGCTGTTCTTCCCCTTCCACAAACAGCCAAGGTACCTATGTTACCTTCTTTTCTCAGCCCACCTGATGTAGAGCTGAAACAGTTGCCAGAAAATTTGAAATATGTGTTTTTAGGAGACCATAAAACTTTGCCTGTGATTATTTCTTCCTCCCTCACTGAGGAGCAGGAGAAAGAGTTGTTGAGTGTATTGAAACAGCATAAGAGGGCAATTGGCTGGACTATTGCTGATTTGGGAGGAATCAGTCCAGCTGTTTGCATGCATAAAATTCACTTGGAAGAAGATGCAAACCCTTCTAGAGAAATGCAAAGGAGGCTGAATCCTCATATGCAGGAAGTGGTCATGAAAGAGGTTATTAAGTTGTTGGATGCAGGGGTCATTTACCCCATCTTAGATTCAGCTTGGGTGGCACCTACACAGGTGGTACCTAAGACATCGGGGATTACTGTGGTAACCTCAAATTCTGGTGAGCTCATTTCAACCAGACAAACAACTGGTTGGAGGGTCTGTATTGATTACAGAAAGCTCAACACAATGACCAGAAAAGACCATTTTCCTCTTCCATTCATTGATCAGATTTTAGATAAGCTAGCAGGAAAAGCTTATTACTGTTTTCTTTATGGTTACTCTGGTTACAACCAGATTCCTGTGTATCCACAAGATCAGGAAAAGACCACATTCACTTGCCCCTTTGGCACTTTTGCCTACAGGAGGATGCCTTTTGGTCTTTATAATGCTCTTGCTACCTTTCAAAGATGTATATACTCCATTTTCTCTGATATGATTGACCAATTTATGGATATTTTTATGGATGACTTTCCAATATATGGAGACAGTTTTGCCTAGTGTTTACATCATCTCAGCTTGGTGTTACAGAGATGTGAGGAAACTAATTTAGTTTTGAGCTGGGAGAAGAGCCATTTCATGGTCACCCAAGGCATTGTCCTTGGCCATGTTGTCTCCCATAAGGGCATTGAGGTGGACAGAGCAAAAATTGATTTAATTGCACATTTTCCTCCTCCTAAAACTGTTAAGCAAATTAGAAGTTTTCTGGGGCATGCTGGATTTTACAGGAGGTTCATTAAGAACTTCAGTAAAATATCCAAGCCTCTTTGTTATTTATTGTGCCAAGATGTCCCGTTTGTTTTCAATGATGAATGCCTTAAGGCATTTGAATTCTTAAAAAATTGTGATTTCAGCTCCAATACTACAATCTCCAGATTATTTACTGCCTTTTGAGCTGATGTGTGATGCATCAGATTATGCTTTGGGAGCTGTTCTTGGGCAGAGAAAGGATAAGCTGCCTCATGTCATAGCTTATGCCAGTAGATCAATGATTGATGCACAACTCAATTACACAACAACTGAAAAAGAGCTGCTGGCAGTTATTTTTGCCTTGGGGAAGTTCAGGTCATATGTTTTGGGTTCACAAATTGTGGTGTTCACTGACCACTCAGCCCTGAAATACCTTCTGTCTAAGAAGGTTACCAAACCAGGATTAATCAGGTGGATCCTCCTATTATAGGAGTTTGATTTATAGATTAAAGAAAAAAAGGGTGTGGAAAATATGGTGGCTGATCACCTGTCTAGAATTCTAATTGCTGAGATTGATAGGCTGCCTATCAATGAATCTTTCCCTGATGAGCAACTCTTTGCTATCAATGTACACACCCCTTGGTTTGCAAATATAGTCAACTTTTTGGCTACTGAAAGGACCCCTCAACATTGGAACAAAATGGATAAAGATCTTTTCTTCTCAAAGGTTAAACATTTTATTTGGGAGGATCCTTATCTGTTCAATAGTTGTGCAGACCAAATAATTAGAAGATGTGTCCATGAAGAAGACTTTCATAGCATACTCTCCATGTGTCACGAACAGGCCTGTGGAGGTCATTTTAGTGGAAACAAAACTGCTGTAAAGGTTTTGCAGTGTGGATTTTATTGGCCCACACTCTTCAAAGATGCACTGCAGCACTGTAAGTCTTGTCAGAATTGCTAGAGATTGGGCAGCATTTCCAAGAGAAATTCAATGCGTTTACAACCTATTTTGGTAGTGGAATTGTTTGATATTTGGGGGATAGATTTCATGGGACCTTTTCCTCCTTCAAATGGTTTTAATTTTATCTTAGTAGCAGTGGATTATGTATCCAAATGGGTTAAAGCCACAGCCACTAAAACAAATGACCACAGAGTTGTCCTGAAATTTTTAAAGGATAACATTTTTTCTAGGTTTGGTTCCCCCAGAGCCATTATCAGTGATGAGGGGAGCCATTTTTGTACTAAGCATTTTGAAGCTCTATTGAAAAAGTACTCTGTGACGCAGAGAGTAGCTACTCCATATCATCCACAGACCAGTGGACAAGTGGAGATTTCCAACAAAGAAATCAAACATATACTGGAAAAGACTGTGAGGAAGGACAGAAAGGATTGGTCCTTTAAGCTGAATGATGCATTGTGGGCATATAGGACAACTTATAAAACCCCAATTGGCATGTCCCCATTCAGATTGGTCTATGGTAAAGCATGCCATTTACCAGTGGAGTTAGAATATAAGGCCTTTTGGGCTATTAAAACTTTGAACATGGATCTTACTACTGCTGGTAATCACAGGAAATTGCAGCTTGCTGAGTTGGAGGAGCTGAGAATGAATGCATACACCACTGCAAGATCTTACAAATAAAAAGTTAAGGCTTTCATTGACAAAAATCTGCTGAGAAAAGAGTTCATAGCTGGCTCTAAGGTATGGCTATTCAACTCAAAACTTAAGTTTTTTCCTGGAAAGCTGAGATCCAGATGGGAAGGGCCATATACTGTCATTCAAGCATCTCCTTCTGGGGCTGTTGAAATTGTGGACCCAATTGATGGGAGAACCCTGAAAGTAAATGGTCAGAGGCTCAAACCATGCATTGAAAATACCCTGGAGCCTGTGCTGACCATCTATCATCAAGAACCTCCATGAATCTGATGATAAACAACTGTATCATATGTATTTTAATTGTGTTTGTTTTGTAATTTTTGCATAGTTTTATTTCTCTCTGTTTTAGTCATGTTTTACACTTAATTCGAAAAGTTTACAGTATGTGAAAAATCAATTCGCAAAGAAAATATTCATTTCGAAAAGAATAATTTTCTTTTCGAAAAGGATCTGGACCTGTAACAAACTATTCGAAACCCATTTTCCTTCTATCCCTGCGTACTTTTGGAGCTCAGATCAAATTTCCTTCATTTCTGTTCCTCTGAGTAAGCTTGAAGAGAAGGACCCATTGCTTCTGATCCATGTGGATTTAATCAAGTGATCAAAGATTTCAAGCAAAACCCTAGATTTTGGTATTTTTCTTTGCATATCCTCTATTTGTGTTTTACAAAGTTGATTTCTATGTCAGCATACATTGTGTGAGATTCAACATAATTTTAGAATGGGGAGAACTGAAAAATCGCTGGCTAAAATGTTCCCTAGATCTTCTGCTAAGAAAATTAGCCAACCCTCCACAAAAGAAAAAGCTAAAACCTTAGCCAAGAGGAAACTGTCGATGGATAAAGCTGATAAGATTGAGAAAGGGAAGAAGGTTAGACATGAGGAACCCATCCCAGCAGCTGACCCTAGTCCTGAGCCTGAGCTTCCTCCTCTTCCTATGCATTTGGTACTGCCAAACCCTTTCATTGAAGCCCAGAAGCTGATCCCAGAGCATATTGTTGATGAAACTTTTTTCTTAAACAAACCTGAATGCAAGCTATCTTTGAACTACATCAGGGATGCTTCACTAAACAATATCCTAACCCCTCTTCCAGAGAAAATCTATCCAAGAATGGTGAGATTATGGTACCAAAACATGGTGAAAGTGACTGAGAAGGATGCTGATGTCCCAACTCTTGTAATTTTCATTGATGATTGTTATTTAACAGTCACTTATGAAGACATTGGAAATGCCTTAGGAATACCATTTCAGCATGATCCGAATGGCCCTTTGGCTGCACCAGAGACAACTTCTTTTAGAGAAATGGCTGCACATCTAACCCAAGGCATAGTTGGAACTGGATAGTCCATCAGGAGGAGAGACTTAGCACCTCAATTTTTGCTGATGGATTCCATTTTGAGAGGTTGTTTTTATGTCATAAGCGTGAGAAAGAAGGACACCCATTTTGGAGGCCCTCTTTCATTTTTCAAAAGGGCAATTCTTCAATGCCCCTATGCTGATTTTTGAAGCCATGGCTGACATTAGTGCAAAGCTGAAAAAGAAACAGAAAATAGCTGGAATACCATTTGGAAGGCTGATCACAGCCCTACTTAGGGCCAAATTTGACATTGCTGAGCAAGAGCCATTTGAAATTGTATCCCCTCATGCTTTTGGGAAGAGGGCTTGGACTACAAGCCAAACCATGTTAAATAGAATGAGGGAGGAAGTTGAGCCAGCTCAAGAACCTGCTATACCTGCACCAGAGGTGACCAGCTCTTTAGCTGCAGCCATTGCCCCTACAATTGCCAGTGAACCTGCCATACCGGAAACAAAGGTGACCAGCTCTTTAGCTGCACCTATGGCACCTGCAGCTGACATTGAAGATACTACTATTGAGGGGGTTCCCAGCTTTTTAGCTATACCCATTGTTGAAGAGGTCTTACGCACTTCACCTAGCACATCTCCTATTCCTTCACCCATCCCAGCAGTCCCATCACTCATCACCACCATAATCCCAATTGCAGACTCTCCCTCAACACCAACCACCCCAGCCATACTTACACCACCAATTTCACCTAACAATGTCTAAAATATTGCCACAGATTTTGTTGAACACTCTCCTAGCACTCCCCTCCTCCATAGCTTCTCAGGTTCACCTGCTCATTCAACTCATACACCTGAAATCACCCATACCCCTGAACCTGATATATTCAAAACAGAGGCTTATTCATCTTTAATGGGATCTATTTTGGAGAATATTGGGCTTGAATCTGTTCCCATACCTGACCCTCCTCATTTCACCCATTTGGCTACTTCCCCCTTTACAGCCATTTCACCCATTGCCCCTCAACCATCTACATCAATTTTACCAGCCCCTACTTTGCATACCACACCCACACCTGACACAATTAGCCAAATCTTCACCTTTCTCCAATCCATCCAAGCCCAACTTCAGATCAACACAGACAACCAGTCTGTGACAAATTCCATTCTCCAAACCTTGGCCTCCACATCCCAATCAACTAACTTAGCCACAGTACCTTCTGTGTTTGACCAAGCTACCCAAATAGAACTTGAGGTAATACTTTTGGATTCCCCTCCACCCATCCTCACTATTTCTGATCAAGCCACCCAAACTGACCCTGAGGAAGTGCTGGTGAATTCATCTTCCCCTTCCCCCACTGCTGGAATACACATGGTCCCCTACCACTCCATTCCCATTCCACGCTTTGCCACTCTCAAAAGGGCTATGGAAGAGAACCCTTACATCTTTCGCGATGTCCTCAAAGGGTTAGCAGATCTTCAAGCTTACATCAAAACCCCTTACCAAGAACAGCTTCGGAAGCTGGAGCTGTTTATGGAATTTGAGAGAAATAAGATGCGAGACCTGTTGAGCCAAACATTTCAGATGGTTAGGAGTGAGCAGCACAAAGTTACCATGTTACAAGAGAGTCTGGCACAAGAAAAACTGAGGACTGATAGACTTGCATAATATATTGGCCTTACCAAAAAGATTAAATCTGAGGAGTACACCGAACTTCAAGCCACAATCCAAGAGAAAGCTAAATCGAGCTCAGACTCCAATACTGACTCAAGTTCTGACTCCAACAGTGATTCCAGTTCTAACCCCATTGAACCAACTTATGATACAGATTTTGACCCTATTTATTAGAATATCTTGTACATGTCTATTTTGTTGGTTCTGGAGTGTGTAATTAATGTTTACTGTTGAATTTTGTTAATTTGCAATTACTATGCAGTTTTTTTTTGTTCTTTTCTTTTTTATTCACTTCTGGACCAGTGAGGACACTAATCCTCACAGGTTTGGGGGTATGGCAAAACTGCCAATAGTTGAGTTAACATCAATGCAGCTTATGATCAGCAAATTTTTTGAAAATAAAGTAATTTCACACTTGTTGTTTTGAAAAATGAGGAAGTTAAAACTTTTTAAAATTGATTTCTAGTGTAATTCTAATACTTTCCTGAAGTGAATGTCAGAAAATTTCTAAAAGAAAATTGATGTTTTAGTAAACCTAAAAAGAGAGAAAACAGTGATGATATACCTCAGGAATTTGATAGAAAACCACATCCAGTGAGACTTGGACCTAAAATGAATTCTTTAGAGGTATGAATTGGCAATTTTTTCTGCTCTAGGGACTGTTTGAACCTGCTTACTATCACTAGAAGTTACACATATCCAAATTGAAATAACTTGATAGCAATCATGATATTAAAGATATGATGTAAGGCCTCCTTTTGGACAGTTTGAACTTAAAAAAGCCCCACCTTTTGAAACTGCCCTTGATACACACCATTTGAGCTTTATAAATCTAAGATTTCTTTGAAACCTCATCAACCTCATTTAGCCTAACCCTCACTCTGAGAATTTAGAAGGTAAAGGAAAGGAAGCTGAAGAAAGGAGAGTTGGGTATCAGTTTGGTAAAAAGAAAAATAATTGAAGGCAATGATGTATCAGCAGAAGAAATGTGGCATTCCAGTCAAAAAAAAAAAAAAAAAAAAAAGAGAGAAGTCATTTCATTGGAAGTTTGAAAAAGAAAGAGAAAAAGATGGCCACTTTGGCTCTGAAAATTCAAAGAAGAAGATGAAATTGTGCTGAAATAAAGAAGGTGTCCATACCACCTCCTTACCTTGATTGACTTCTAAATTTTGAACTCCATTCCAACCCTTTTATTCTTGATAAATTTCACCCATAAGCCACATTACAACCCAAGTTAAAGTCCTTACTGATCAATGATGGCTTGAGTTGTCACATGGAGATAAGGATTTGTGTAATCTAGGGTGAAAAGAGCAGTGAATTCAGAACTAAAAAGCAATGCCTATGCTCCTGCTTACAGTCCTATTTGAGGGCTGTAACTGCTCTTGAGCTGTGTGAAATAGTACAACCCTCTTACTTGCATGTTGAGTGAAAATCCTGGTAAGAGTTGGGTTTGAAATCAACTTATTGGGGTAACATCAAAACTGAATTCTCAAATAGAAGGCAAGCTTTTCATTAATTTGTCTTGTAAAAACTTTTTGACACAAACTGAGTGAATGGTAAAAGGAATTACAGCAGAATTTTAGTTTTGAACTGATAGTTTCTTAAGATTCCTCTTATAGCCTGACTGATGCAGGTGTGAATAATCTGATTGGAGGAAAGTCTGTTTTAATAGAACTGCATTGATATTAACTAATTTATTGGAGAAGTTTGTGGGTACCTTCACTGAAAACCCTCAGGAGACTTCACTCCTCCACTAGGGATCACCTAGGGGTTTAAAAGGCTTGTTGCATATGCTAAATGCAACTGTGCTCCCTACAAAAATGGCTTCTCATTCTATTTTTAAATTTTGTCTTTGCTCAGGGACCAGCAAAGCTTAGGTTTGGGGGTGTGTTGAGAACTGGAAAATACCATTTTCCACCCCTTAACCTGGGTCTTGATAGACCTTTGAGAGAATAAAATAAGTGTTTTAAGTGTTTGTTTTACAGCTAACAATAAAGGCAGGCTTAACCCTGAAAGCAGCTTAAAAGTGCCAAAAAGATGATGATCCATTTTGATCTAGAGGAAGAAAGAGAAGGGACAACCCCACTAGCTATCCAAATGCCTAAACTAAAGAGGGCAAAGGCCTAGTTTCAACCAAGAAAGAGGTTTAGAGCTACTCGAAAAGAAGAATGCATTACAGAATGCTTTTCGAAAAGAACCTGAACTCTGTGAAAAGAACTAAAAGCTCTAGGTTTGGTTCTCGAAAAGCACCTGATCTATTCGAAAAGAACCAAACATGCTGAAGATTTATTCGAAAAGAAGGAAACGCTTTGCGAACTGCACCAGATCTGTGCGAATAGAGCTCCAGAAGTCATTTTTTCCCTTCGAAAAGTTCTCCAAACTGTGCGAATAGAGCTTCAGAAGTTACAGTACCTCTCGAAAAGGTCCCCAAACTATGCGAAATGGTATTATGAAGATTACCAGCAACTGTAAGGGCAATTTAGTAATCTCTGCACGTGCCCTAATGCATTTAAAAATCTAGGGGCATTCTGGAAGATTCGAAGCACGAACCAGAGGCATATTCCACCCCATGTGAGCACCCAAAGATGAAATTACTTGGCGGGAACTTCTAGAAGCTCAAACAGATTTTTGAATTACATAACAGAATTGATGCTTCTGTCGCCTGATTGGCTGAACCAGATCAATCAATTATGATTGGCCAGAACAAATCTGGATCCTTGTGCTCGACTCCTATTGGCTGATATGGATCTAACCAATTCTGATTGGTTAGTGCACATCTGAAATGGACTTAGGGAAAACTATAAATAGACGAACTATTTGCCCAATTTGGGTATCCAGAGTTTGAGTTTCATTTCTGCTGCCCCATTTCCAATTCAGATAGCTTGTCTGAAACCTCTGTAATAGCCTAGCTTTTGTTTGTAATTGAGAACTGTGAGATACTTATGTAATTCAAGTGAGAATTGTATTTAAGACTACAAATCCGAGAGCTGTTTAAGCTGTGCTCTGTAATTGTAATGGTGGATTTGAAAAGGTTGCTTTCAACAGTACGTTCTCGATCGGATTCATGTTGAGGGTTCCTTACGATTTCCTTACTCATTAGACTCCTTTAGATTTACTGTTTTTAAAGCAATTTCCCTTAATTCATTAGCCCTGTGAGAATTTGCGTTTGTAACCTAATTTCTCACAGCATTTGTAGTGGTGCTCATGTTTTGAATCAAGAGTTCGGATTGAAGACTATTGAATGATCTGTGTCCATGACAGTGGACAGATCATAGCCATAAGTTCAACTCAATCCTAATCCTTGAGTTGGATTATTTTCTCTTGCATCTGAGCTAGTAGCCAGAAGAATATTTGGATACTTTCTCGACTGTGCTACACTAGTTCTTATTCTGTAATCAGTTAGTAGGCTTAAGTCAACTATTATTTCTCCATTCTTATTAATTTTACATCCAATTCCCCCAACTCGGATCTGGATCACTTAGTTTAAATTCTACTTTAAGATAATTTAGTTAAGGTGACAAATTTGACCTCTCATCTTATTCGCTTTGTAGATAAGATTACAGGCCAGATCTGGTAGCTCAGATCTGGAGGTTTACCATCCATTTTAAATTAATTCCCTGTGGACGATCTTTTACTCACTTACATTTAAAACTTGCTACAATTGGACCTGATCTTACAGGTTAATTAATTTCTCTTTGTGCTGATATTTCTTATTCTTTTTAATTTTCCAGATTTAGTATAACTTATCATTTGTAAATCTATTTTCACAATACAAATAAATCATGCACACTTAGAATTAGCAACAGAGTGGCACACATAAAAGATGTGTCAGAAGTAGGGAATGACTAGCCAATAAACCAAGGAAAGCAAAGGAATCATGGGCCATCTCCAAGACAGGCCAAAAGCCAACAACATATTTCGCATTCCTAATAGAAACCCGAGCTATGCTAGACATTCACACGGCATATCCGGCCCTGCTCCAGTCATATCGATGCACCTCATCCCAATTTTCCATAATGCTAAGCCAGGACAATGAGACCCGCCTGCCACTGGCATTTGAAAAGAGAGTCTTTCCCAGCAGGAAGAGGAGTGAGATGCGAGCCAACATCACAGCGCTCTCGGCTCAATGAAGAATTCTACATCCGGCTGGCCCAGATCCACCAACTCTTGCTGACCAAATAGATTTGCCAGCCATGACATTTTCACCTCAGAACCATGCAGATTTGTGGAGGTGGGATAGTCCTCGATTAATTGAATCACCTAATCTCGATCGGGCACGCGAAGGTTGGTCACTAGTAACCCCCTATCCGAATCCCCGTAATCATCGACCAATCAACGGGGGTAAGAGTCATCTTTGTCATGGCCATGTGAAACGTCATAGTCTCAAGACAGAAGTGCTCAATTAAGGCCCTCAGATAGGCCGCGTCGGCCCGCATGGTAGGGCACGAGAGGAAGTCCCCAAAAGCGGCCTGTGTAAGGAGGAACTTCACAATCGGAGGGAGGTAGAGATAAATAGAGGACCAACCAACCTCCTCGGAACACGATAGAGGGCAAGTCTTGCATCAAAACAAAGAGGTGTCAGATCTGAATGTATAGCAAAATCGTACAAGGAAAAACAATAAAGCTTATCTCTTTACCTTGCCAGCGATACCAAAGTTTGAGATGTGAATATATTGTCGATGAAGGAGATAGGTACAGGTGGCCTCGCCTTGCATTTCATACCAAGGATAAGAGGAGCGTTCTACTACGAAAAATTGCTCCCTCCAGGGACCATAAACCACTTTCGGCCCCTCTTCTTGCTCTTGCCCTTCCTCCTACACGTGCTCCTCCTCACTCGACATTATGAGTCAGATACAAGCAATAGAATCAAGATATATCAATAGCAAGAAATTATTTGCTAAACAGGCTAACAGACCCCTTTTTTTTCATCAATCCTAATCATCATCATCATTTTCAAAAAATTCACCATCAAATCACCCACATTTTCAAAAAAAGAGAGAACAACAAAAAACAACCACCCATCATCACCCACATTTCAAAAAAGTCACCCATATTCCAACAAAAAAGAAAAAGAGAAAGAAAAAAAAATTCTTTATGTACACACACATAAAAAAAAGAAGAAAAGAAAATTTTTTTGTGCCCAAACCTAGATCCAAGGAAAAAAAAGAAAAAAAGAAAATGCCCTAATAAAAAAATAACTCAAGAAAAAGAAAAACTAAGGCATCATTCGAGCCGATTTACATGAAATAAAATCAAACCAATCATTAATAACCATGCTTACAAGATAAATCTTCCATATGCCATCTAAAGAAGCAAGAATCATAACCACATTGCAAAATAATTCAAGAAAGATCAAATAAAATAGGATTAAACAATGATTACCTTCCGGAAAATGGGTCCTTGATCTAGAGTAGAATGGGTGTTTAATCGGCATGAGTAAGCACCGACAATGAGGCGTGATTCAAATCGATCTAAGGGAGCCCTAGGGAGAGGTCTTATTTTACTTTGGAGAAGGGGGGAGAGGAAGTTTTTGAATGAATGCACTTTTGGCTCGGGCTCGGGTGTTTAAAACCCCTCCCCGGGTTTGGCTTGGGGTATCTAATATACGTGCCAAGTATAAATTGGCCCCCCTTTGGTCTGGCGCATGTATTACATGTGCCAGGCTATTTTTGGCCATATTTGGTCTAGCGTGTGTAATACACCCACCAAGCCATTGCTAGCCAGGACTTGGCTTGGCATGTGTATTGCACACGCCCAGCCTGATCCCATTTTAGCTCCACAGGTGCATACACCCCCAGGCGGCAGGTCGACCTCCATTTGACCTGCTCGGAGGGCTATGCTAAAATAAACAGTTCGGGATCAACGAGCATCCCAAGCACACATCAAGTAAAACAAAAAAATCCACATAAAATAACAAAAAAATTCCACATAAAATAACAAAATTTTTTTTACATAAAATAACAAAAAAATTCTAGATAAAAATCCACATAAAATAACAAAACAATTCCACATAAAATGATAAAAAATTCCACATAAAAATCCATATAAAATAACAAAAAATTCCACGTAAAATCCCACATAAAGGTCATAATATATATATATATATATATATATATATATATATATTCCAAAATGCGACACGTACTCCCAAAAAGTGTTGCAACATCTATTCGCTTCTCTTGGGAAGTTGTTCTAAATTAACTTTGGGACCATTGGGTTCGCTCAAAGACATCGAACCCTACTTCAAGTAGGGGCACCGCGCCCAGTCAAATGGGGCAATTAATGCCTCATGAGATTGGATGCAAACTGTGGACCTTCGCATATTTGCCTCGCGCCCATCTTTGAGTACGGGTCGATCACCCTCTTACTTACAAAGCTGTTATATTCAGAATGAAACTTGAACATCAAACATCTTCGATCATCTCGAAAAGCAGATGTTTTTCTTAGCATATTGGGCTTTTATAACTCGCTTCACCTCAGTTATGCCCAGCAATGTTGCTAAGCGCTTGGGGACCGATAGCCTTAAGGAACAGACATTTTTCCCGACATACAAGGCTTCCTTTTACTCACCATATTACTCACCTGATGTTTGAGGTTCATTTTGAATATAGCGGACCCATCAAGTAACGCCTTGGGCCTCTTCGGATGTCTCTCATTTTTGGCATTCGATCATTAGTGATCAGATACCAAAAAGGGGCATATGTAGACACCCAAATTTGGCCCAAGGCTCGATCGAGACATACTTCGAGAGAGGTGCACCCTCGAGCTTCCGATAGTATTTCCCCTACCCTTAGGAACTTTCCCTAACCCTTAGGAAGCTTCCCTAACTCTTAGGAATTACCCCCAACCCTTAGAAACCTATCCGAACCCGCATTTAAACTTCTCAGGCAATGGTCAGAGAGAGATGTACTAGGGCTGTTAGGGACCTCTACTAAGATTGACTCTTATGCCATTGAAAGTAGAGGTTCCCAACTTTCCAACAAGCTAAGAATCACCCTGATCAGAGTTGAACATCAAAAGTTACGGTGATTCGAAGTTTGGGCACAAAATAGGCATCATTGGAACCTCACGAGGCATTCATTGAATCACGCGAGAGCCTCACGAGGATCTATGTGTACTTGGCATGTGTAATACACAAACCAAGCCATTTCTTCCCAGAAATGGCTTGGCGCATGTATTACATGCGCCAAGTATAGGTGAGTCCCCCCTCAGGCTCCAGACTTCTAGGTACTGTAGTTATGCTTGGCGCATATAATACATGTGTCAGGCTTAGCTACAGTAACTGATGGTTTTTGCTCGAATTTTACTTTTGGGGTTTGACTTATTGACTATCTCAGTGTGTAAGATGGGTTTCATTAGGACTATTGCACCCATGTTTACCCTATTTTCAACCCTCTAGTCATTTGAAACCTCACCCTATCATCTACCATTGAAGCCTACTGCCCATTTTTCCAAACTCTCAAAATCCTTGGAAACCTTAGATTAGAAGATTACCTAATTCCTAAACCTAATTAGCCTTTAAGTACCCTCCTAACCTCTATTTTTTCTATAAATAGAGAGGCACCCCACTTTACAAAGGCTTGAAAAAAATTTTAAGAGAGAAGCTTTTCCTTCCTTTGGTGCACCCTTCCCATACAAATTCCATAATTCTAAAACCCCCTTTAAACCCCATCTTCTATCAAAGATCCCTTAGTTTAGGTGAGAACTACTCCCTAGCTCTCTTCCCCTACCTCTTAGCCATCAAGCCCTAGGAGCTAGAACCCATTCTCCAACCATTCAAGCTATTGGCACCTTATCAAGTGCACCTACGTGAAGGTCCACACGCGTGCTACAAGGGCCCGAGAGCTCCGGCTCTCTCCTCTATTCCTCTACTTTTTTAGCTTTTGCTCTATCCTTGAATTTGTGTCGTTACACCGTTGAAATCTCGATAGTAGCGGAGGGGCACAAATAGGGTCAAGGTGCCTTAGGGCAAGAGGAAGTTGTTTTTTTTTTCTTATTTTCCTAGTTTATTTTGGCCACAAGTAGAGATTACTTATGAGCGGGCTGATCGGGTGCCTAAAACCTTCCCGATCAATAACCGAAGCCCCTACCCAAGAGCCTTTGGCGTAGATCGATGAATCAGAGTCATATTTGGCACTTCAGTGTATTTAATATTGATTTAGGTTTCCCGGGACACCAAAAGCTCCGGGTGGTGACTCTATATTTTTAAAAAGAGTGCGCATCGTCGTAACGGGGTCATAAAAAATCCCACGATTGTACAATATTAAGTTGGGAGACGAGCCATTTCATGGTTTAAGAAGGTATAGTCTTAGGGCATATTATCTCTAAAAGAGGAATAGAAGTTGACAGGGCAAAAATCGATGTAATAGCAAATCTACCATCACCAACTTTGGTACGACAGATTCGATCTTTCCTTGGCCATGCTGACTTCTATTGTCGCTTCATTAAAGATTTCTCAAAAATCTTGAGATCGCTGTGCCACCTATTAGTAAACAATGTACCTTTTGACTTTGACGATGCTTGTCTGGACGCATTTAATAAGCTTCGAGCACTTCTTTATCGCACCAATCATTCAACCTCTTGACTACTCTCTACCTTTTGAAGTAATGTGCGACGCCTCTGATCACGCAACAGGTGCAGTCCTAGGATAGTGGAAAGACAAGGTTCCTCATGTAATTTATTATGTGAGTCAAACTTTAATTGAAGCTCGGGTGAACTGCACCACCACTAAGAAAGAGCTCCTAACTGTCGTGTTTGCATTGGATAAATTTCGACAATGCCTATTCGGATAAAAAATCATCATCTTCTTTGACCATTCTGCACTAAAGTATTTATTGTCTAAAAAAGATGTCAAACCATGGTTAATCATATGGATCCTACTTTTACAGGAATTCAACTTTAAGATTAAAAATAAAAAGGGAGTAGAAAATGTAGTGGCAGATCACTTGTCCAGGATATAGTTACCAGAAGCAATCAGCAAAGAGTCTCTGCACGATACCATTCTGGATGAGCAACTTTTTACCATCCAAATTGCAGTACCATGGTATGCCAATATCGTGAATTATTTGGCCACATATAAGATTCCCCCAACCTGCTCTAAACAAGACAGGTATGTTTTCTTTTTTAATATTAAATATTATATTTGGGAGGACTCGAATTTATTTAAAATATGCCGAGACCAAATAATTAGGAAATGCATACCGATAGTGACACCCACAATATTCTAGAATTTTGTCACACATATGCTTGTGGGGACCACTTCAGTGGAAGGAAAATGGCTGCCAAAGTACTACAATCGGGGTTTTATTGGCAATCGTTATTTAAAGATGTCGATAATTTTTGTTAGGCTTGTGATCGATGTCAAAAGGTAGGAGCCATGTCCCGAAGGAACATGATGCCCCTCCAACCAATCTTGGTCACAAAACTTTTGATGTGTGGGGCATAGATTTCATGGGTCCTTTCTCACCTTCATTCAGATTCATGTATATACTTGTGGCCGTCGACTACGTATCAAAATGGGTCGAAGCCACAACCACAAGAACAAATGATCATAAGGTGGGGGTCTCTTTCATCAGAGAGAATATATTTTCATGGTTTGGAACTCCACGAGCTATCATAAGTGATGGAGGAAGCCATTTTTGTAACAGATACTTTGAAATCTTGGCCAAGAAATATGATGTTACTTACAAAATCGTAACCCCCTATCACCTGCAAACTAGTGGGCAAGTTGAGGTTTCTAATCGAGAAATAAATAAGATACTAGAAAGGACTGTTCGGCCTAATAGAAAAGGCTGGTCCATGAGATTGAATGATGCCTTGTGCGCATACAGAATGACCTATAAAATACCCATCGGTATGTCTCCTTATCGGTTAGTATACGGGAAGGCTTGCCATTTACCTATGGAATTAGAACATAGAATTCTATGGGCTATCAAAGCACTGAATTTTGAGTTGGATGCATTTGGTGAACAACAAAAACTTGAGCTCAATGAACTGGAAGAAATTAGTAATGATGCCTGTGAAATTTCTCGAATTTATAAGGCCAAAACTAAGGCATTTCATGAGAAGCATATTTTTCAAAAAAGTTTTGAGTCGGGCCAACAAGTCTGACTATTTAATTCAAGATTAAAACTATTCCCAGGGAAGTTACGAAGTCGTGGGGATGGACCGTATATTGTTATAGAAGCATTCCCTCACGGGGCTATCACAATCCGAGATCCCAAGGACGGTCGTATGTTTAAGGTTAATGGGCAGAGATTAAAACTTATGATTACACAAGATGAAAAAGGGACTGTGACCACAATGCCACTAAAAGACCCAGAGTATGACTAATATTCTCTCAGGCATTGTCAAGCTACCAACTCATCCGGAGCAATTTTGTGTGAGTTAATTTATTTGGTAAAAAATTAGGTGTGTCATGTAGTTGTTTTGTTGATACAAAGAATCGTAGTGAGTACGATGTCTTCTAGTGCATGAGTTCCCCTATAGAAAATCGTAGTGATTACGATTGATGAGAGAATGTGTTGTTCGAGCCATGTATTTTGCTATCGAAAAGGCATAATCTCTGATAACCAAGGCATCGCCTCAATGTACGCTGCACAACCACGTTGTACCAAAAAGTAATGGCGCTACCAAACTGTTTGCATTCTTCAATGCCAACCCATAATGAACATTCATGGCAACTCTTCAAATCCCTACCCCGAACTGGTTATAAATATACTTCGAAATATTTAGACAAATCAGTCCATTCCTTTTGCTTTCATCAACACTCTCGCCATGGCAAAATTACCGAGTTAGTCCGAGGTCAGTGAGGCGTTTGAGTGTCTTCTCTGACTCCATGAAGAAGAAGTCACTACGCTCCTACAAGAGAGGGGCGACTAGTTCAGGAAATCCTTTCTCTCTTCACTGGCCAAGAAGTCCCTCAAGCATCTCCGTGCTCGCCAAATCATTCACCTCCTCCACCTCCCAAACATCATAAATCCTCTCTGCCTCGGACACCTCATCTCCCACAGCCACCTCCTCCATTTTCTTAAACCACCCCTTTTACATCTTATATTGGATTCACCCACCGGGGAGGGCGGAGAGCATTTTGTCGCTACAGGTGTCGTAGTTAGGATGTGTCTAGATTTTTCCTAGGTTTAATCTTTTATGTAATCATTTTTATTTCTTTTCTATCATTTCTGTAAATATTTTTTCTAATATATATAAAAAATTATTTTGTTTCTGATGCAAATGTCTAAATATGCCGGAGGCAATTTCTCTCAAGTTTGGGGGGAGATTTTTGAATAATTTTGCAGAATATATGCCTGGTACCTAAGCAACATCACAGGTATGATCTAAAAATTAAAAACAATATCCCTTATTTTTTTGCAATAATGAGGACATTGTCCTGTTCAAGTTTGGGGGGATAAACCTTTCTGTGTATATTAGTTAGTTTACTTTTTGTAATATATATATATATCTTTTTCTTATGAATTTTCCTATTTTAGATTAATTTTGTAAATATTTATGAAATATTAGGAATATTTATCAGTTAACCATCATATGTGAATTATGAGAAAAAAATATAATGACTCCAGAATACTTTACGATCCAACGTAGTAGAAGTTCAATAATCAAAATAGAGCAGTACAATTCATGTTTAACCCTCTTGAGCACTGTATCAAATTGAATATTTGAAACCATACTTTGATTTAAACTACAATATTTAGATTATAGTTTTAAAATTATATAATCAGTGAGCTTTTGAGCCATAATTCCTCTTTTACTTTGACAGAGAGACTGCTTTCTATGCAAATTCAAAATTTTCTTTGAATTTCTTGATTGTGTTAATGAAATCTCATATTGTTGTAATTAGAATAAGATATTCTATAATTATGATGATTTATTTTTCTAGAACTGTTTATTATATATATCAAAATAATATGACATTCATGCTAGTGAATCATGAAGATGATTTAAGGCCATCTTTTATTTAGTTTGAGCCAAAAAATCAAAATCCCAGAAAATATTTACCCTTTTGAACCCATATTAGAGCTTAAATCGAAGTTCTTTGTACCAAGATTTTATAAACCCTTAACCATATGTACTACCCAAAACTTTCAACTGTTAACCCTTATATTTCTGAGAGTTTAAAATGCAAGAAGGGAAGAAGAGGGAGTGAAAGAAGTATAAGATAACAGATAAGGGATATGCTGAAAAAGGATACAACTACAAAGAAATAAAATCAAAAGGAATATGGGAAAGAATCAAGAAATCGTAATTACAACTCTGAAAAAGATAGAGAAGCAAAAAGCTTCCAGGCTAAACATTCAAGAGGATATCTGAAGAAAAGAATCAATTGAAGAAAAGGGATTTACACAAGAAAATATAAAAAGAACGATGGAAAGAAGTACCCGACTCTCTGGATACTTACTGAAGAAGAGAAGAAAAGAAGAACTAAATTCTCAGAAATCTTTGTACCCTTTCTACCCTTCTTTGGAACCTTTAACCACAAACCCCATTACAGGCCAAATAAAGACCTTTTGATTTCTGATTTACAACAACATGAGCCTAGTAGAGATGTTTATAGTAAATACTATGGATAAATAAGGTAACATATAAATAGAATTGATTATCCATTCCATGAGATTTATCCTTTTAGTCAACTATTCGTTGAAATTATCATACAAATCATATTGAGAGAACCCAAAATTTTTGACATCTTTTTGAGAGTATGCCAATAGTAAGAGTTTGAATGAAAATATTTTCTAAATCTGCAGTTTAGAAAAATCTATGATGAATAAACTTTTCAATGGTACACACACACTCCACGCTTTACTGAATTGAAATTGTTGCGTTCTGATCAAGGATAACTGCTATGATGGAATGTTAAGGATGATGTAATTATACTTTTTGAAAATATGATAACCATATGATGTCTCAACTGATTAATGCACCAATAGTAGGATAGAATTTTTAGCTTTGCCTTTGTTTGAAAAACTTTTGAAAATCTAAAAATATTTGATGGGTAACTTCACTGAAAACCTTTAGGAGACTATAACTCCTCCACTAGGGATCCCCTACGGGTTTAAAAGCTTGTTGCATCTGATAAATATAATCGTGCTCCCTAGGAAAGTGGCATTTAAAATTTTAAATTATTTATTTTCCTTATTTGCTAGGGACTAGCAAAGTGTAGTTTGGAGGTTCAGTCACAGAATATACCAATTTATCACCCTTAACTTAGTGATGCTAGACTCCAGTTTGATATTAACAAGTTGATGATGTGTAGATATTAAAGATAAACAACAAAAGAGAGCTAAAGTGTTAATCTTTTTCAAAATGAACTCAAAATGCAGTAAGAAAAATGATTGAACGTAAAGATGATCCAAACCACTTCTGAAAGCTAGAAATCGTAAAAGACGATGGAACGTATTGAAAGAGAAATGAGAAATTGTGAATTATGATTCTTCAAAAAATGCTTCAGGCGTGAAATCAATATGAAGAGATACGCGATCGTTCGTAATGAAGAATGGTTCTGAGAGAAAGCTGTGCAGAAAAAGAAATTGTGATTATGATTTTATAAAAATAAAAGCTCACTGTTGCTGCTGAACATGAGATTTATACCGCCATGTATATAATTAGAAGACCTCTTGAATTAGAAGTCTGGTAGATCACGAATCCGAGAAGATTGATGAAGAGAGATTCCCAAAGGACTCTGCTGCTGAAATCAAGGAGCAATCTCTGAGCGCATCAACTATCTAAAGCAAGGAAGAACTAGAATTAGAAGTTAGAGTTATACTAGGAACCTTTTATTCTTAGTTTTTTCTTTTATTAGGAGTAGAATAATGTAGACTGACTCCTTATGATCTATAAATAAGAGAGCTCGATATTGAAGAAGAGTTATCGAAGGAACTCTCAGCATCAATTAACGATTGAGGTTGGGTTTTCTTCCGATCAACTTTAGTTTAGTTTAGTTTAGATATCCAAGGTTTCTCGAGAGCAATTGACAACTACAATTGGGAGCTGGAAGATTAGAGTAGAGTATCTATAGTTTCTCAGAAGCAATTGACGCCTATGACTGAGGGATGAAAGATCTTTTCATTTCTTTCTAGTTTAGATTTATTTTATTGCACTTTATTGCTTTGTAAACATCTAAATTTTTTTTATTTGAATTGATGACTCAGATTAAGAATTTGCAGATTAGTATAACGGTTTTACTTTTCCATCTTCAATTTTCTTGAGTTTGATTGACGCTCAAATTTTAGGAGAATTATTGATTAGATTAAATCTCTATTAAGGAATTCTAGTTGTTGATTGACACCCAAATTCTAGAGGCCTGAAATACAGTATAATGGTACTTTAATTTTGTAAACATTTGAGAACTGAAGGATTGTGATTGACAACGATAATCTAGAAGGAGGATTTAATTTTATTTTCTGCAATTAGTTTTAGACAAACCATTCTTTATTCATATTTCTCTAGTAGTTTAGGATCTTAAAAGACAAGTATAAGTTTTTAGAATAAACAAAACAATAAAATAGAGATACCTTCCTCATGGGAACGATCCTGTACTAGTGCTGCAATCTCTATTGTGCGCTTGCAATAGGTTAAGACTTAGTACGATAAAAGCACAAATCACCCTCCCATTCTATTTCTTTGTATATGTTTCTTTTGTAAGGATCTTCCCATGTATACTCCCAACCTGGCATAGGAATTACATGGGGGTAGAAATATTTTTCTTCCCCAAACAACTTTCAGAGGCTGAGATCTTCATTGGAAATCGAGCCTCTTGGCCCACGATCATTGCCTTGTTCGAGAGGTTGCGAAGTTTCATTAAGACCGTGGTGCTCATCTTCTTCTTAGAATAACCTTTGGAAATTTGAGCCTAACTGTTCTTCTAATTTGAGGGTGGGAAGATTTAGCCAATAATCTTCGTCATCGCTTGGCGGTTCTTGCCATTCCTCCTCCAGTGATCTCCAGAAAATTCGAAGCGGCGACGAACCCGAAGATTGGGGAGGGAGTATCGAGTTCTAGTTCTTCCTCAATCTTTATGACGGAAATATGGAAGTCCTCTTCGTCTAACGTCCCCCAATCCTCTACGAGCGGTTCGAGTTCTCTGTGTGACATGAGTTGAAGAATTTGATCTTTTGCACCGACCTTAGGAGTTCTCGTGTTAACAAGCTCTTCAATTTTGAATAATGGGCCGACCCCGTCGAGTGCCTCATTAGTTCCTCTTTCTGATTTAGGTACATCAAGGTAGCAAAGGCTTCCGCCATTTGTTCGGCCTCTGTGAGTTGGGTTTCGGTGAAAATCCCTCTCTTCCTCGATGCATTGGCTGTTTGGGCAGTCCCATATAAAAAATGGTCATATAATGACCATTTGGCGAGGTGATTTGGACATCAGTCTCCTTTCCATCCGAGCGATAACCTACCCCGGTGTGGTTGCTAGTCTTGACCGGCAAGATAGGCCCTAACCGTTGATCAGCCTCTAAAATGGCATACTTTTGATCTAAATCTCAGCCTTGTTAGCTCTCAGTTAATTACTAATGGATGCTTTTAGTTCATGTTGTGTTGCAACAGGTGCAAAAGCCAGATAAATGTAAAAGGAGTTAAAAGAGCAAAGTTAAGAAGAAACGTGAAGCTTTGGCAAGAATCAAAGGGAAACAGACTAAAAGAATGCCCAAAAAAGGTCAATCTGACCAGTCAAGACTGCAAACTAGATCGGTCAAAGTGGTGCAATAGAGAATGGTCCAGAAGAAAAACAATGAAGAAATAAAAGATCCAAATGAATAGGTTGAAATAGCTATTTCGACCGGTCAAATCTCTCAAAAGCTTCAGAAACACAAGTCAACCGGTCAAAACACAGTTCGACCGGTCAGCAATTCAAGAGAACTGAAGCCCTGTGAAGTGCTTTTGACCTGAAGAATTAATCTGAAGTTTGACCGATTAAGAATCTAGTTCGACCAGTCACAACAGAGGTTTTGTGGGAAAAATCAGCCTTTCAGCTGCATTTTCTCTGGCTTATCAGTCTCCTTCCGGATTTTCCTTCCTCCAACTAATTTTTAGGGATTAGGGAGAGATATTTGTCATGTATAATTGTTTTAGGTCCTTATACTCTATAAATAAGGACCCTAGGGTTAGGTTTTAGGGAATTTCCACAACTGACTCTTCTAGAGAGCTTTTGGTGTGAGTATTCATAGTTTAGGTTAGGTATAGTTCTGAAATAGAGGGAGATTGACTCTAATCATCGATCAAAGACCAATTCAACAATAATGAAGGTCTCTGGATCGATGCAAGGCTAAATGTGCTCAAGCTGGGATCTCTTGTAAATTTTGGATAAGTATATAATAAAGTTTATTTCTATTTTTATTTATGAATTATGTTTTAATGGTATGATTGCATGTTTGAGGTTCCTAGAGTCATTGAGAATGTGCCACTATAAAGGTTTAATTCTATTAAGTCTAATTCCAGTGGCCTTGTAGGGATTGGGGTTAGATTAGATAGGATATTCGCTAATGGACTAGGCCTTATAAGGTAGTTTTAATTGCTTACATGCAATGATACTTTGATGTTTATATTTATCTAATTCTTATACGAAGCGACAAAGCTTTTAGCCTCGAGCGGGGGTACCTGGGAATCATTAATAGAAAAGAAATAGGGTTTTATTATATATGAGTTTGAGCTCCAAGAGAGATTCCAGATTGCCTTCTCCTCTCTTATTTCAAAATTGTTTTAGGTTTTCTTTTTACGTTAGTTTATTTAGGAAACTTAATTTTATACATTTTTATTAAAATAAAATAGAAGTTGAATAAAGGTAAATGACAAGTCTCTGTGGTTCGACACCCTTTTACTTTCCCTAGTACATTACAATTTGTGGACTTGTAAGGCTATATTTTAAGACGATCAAGTTTTTGGTGTCGTTGCTGAGGACTTCGACTTTATCTTTTTGATTTCTATTTTATTTAGCACATTTGTATCATATACTAACACTAGTTTGCTTTTTTTTTATTTCTAGGCTTGAGGGATTGAAGGTTCGAACACACCAAAGCTTATCACGGGACGCTGCGAGAGGCTAAGGTACGTGCTTTTGGTTTCCATTTATTAGGTTAGTATTTTGCTTTTGTTTTATTTTTCTGCTTCTGCCAAGGTTGAGGTCACAATTACCTTCTCTAGAATGACTAGACCTTGAGCTTGAGAGAACGTGCCGGCGTATTCGTGCTAGCTCTAGTTCCTCTAAAAAAGTTTTGAGTTTCAAACGTTCTAGCCGCCCCGCCTTCCCCTGATTCAATTCAATATGGCAGAAGAAGAACAAGAAGTGGCTAAAACATTGAGGGAATATTGCACACCGTCCACTCTTACAACTCCCTCATGTATACGTTTACCCGCAACCCTTTGTAATGAGACCTTTGAGATCAACTTCATCGAAATGCTTCCAACTTTTCATGGGCTTAGCAACGAAGATCCCTATGATCATCTCACAGCCTTTCTAGAGGTTTTCACCATATTTAAAATAAATACATTATCAAAAGAGGCTGCTCGTATGAGGCTCTTCCCATTCTCATTGAAGGACAGGGCAAAGGCATGGTTGAACTCTTTGCCTTGCAATTCGATTACCAATTGGGAAGAGTTACAAAGAAAGTTTCTCGTCAAGTACTTCCCGATCGGTAAAACAAACACTATCTGGAAAACCATATTTTCCTTTCTCCAGAATCCGGATGAGTCCTTTCACGAGAGTTGGGAGTGCTTAAATGAACTGTTGCGCAAGTGCCCCAATCTTGGGCTTTCAAATTGGCAAATTGTGCAAGGCTTCTACAAAGGGTTGTCTGAGCCAAACCGATAGATGATTGATGCCTCTTGTGGGGGTACGTTCCTGACAAAGACTACAGACGATGCTTGGGAACTCTTTGAGAACTTAAGTGTGAACTGGGTGCAACAAGCGGAATCTAGTAGGATCGATCCTAAGGTTTCACTGACCATACCTCCTAAGCGAGGAGGCATGTAAAAATTGAAACCAACGACAAACATTTCTACCAAGGTCGAGGCCTTGGAAATGAAATTCGAATCCATGTTGAGTGTGAAGTCGTACTCAATAGCTCAAGTAAGTGAGGTTTATGACATATGCCAAAGCCCAACGCATTCCATTCATAATTGTCCGGCTGCACCATTATACCCCAAGGTTGTGCAAGAACATATAAATGCTACTAATTCCTTTTGGAGGTCAGATCAAAACAACTTCGAAAATACTTATAATCCAAGCTAGAGGAATCACCCGAATCTGGCTTAAAAAAATGATACGGATCAGGGTACTATTAAGCCTTTTAGGCCCACATACAACTCTCAATCCCCTCAAAATCAAGGCCAACAACAATATAAACCTCGTTGGAGTAGTAGTAATTTTTAGGAAACTATCTTGCAGGCAACCCAAAGCTGGCATCAATAGTCTCAGCAGTAAACACAATTACTCCATTCGCATACACAGTCCATTGTCAAGCTAGAAACCCAGATTGAGCAACTAGCAATTGCATTGAATAAAAGAGACGAGGGCCGGTTACCATCTCAACCAGTAAATAATCCTAAAGGTCAAGCAATGGCAGGGGATACTTCCTCTTCCTCTGACTCACCAATGCCATGATGAGCGCTTTGACCTAGTCAAGCTATCGACACATCCGTAGCGCTTCTTGGGAGGCAACCCAAGTCCCGTGTACATTACTTATTTAGGATTTATTTTATTTTATTTTTATTTTTATTGGATTAGATATGTTTGTGTGTGTGTAGGTAGTAGGCATAGGAAATAAAGTAAAAAAGAAAAGAAAATAAAAAGTTAGGTGAGTTTTGATGAAATCTGGGCTGAGAACTGAGTTCTCTACTACATTTCGACTGGTCAACTTACTCAGGAAGGAAAGAGCTCGACAACTTTTGACAGAGCTCGACAACTTTTGACTAGTCGAGTTTGAGTCGACCGGTTGACTTTATATAAAGTTTTCGGAAACCAGAGTTTTGGAAGTTTTTCGCTATGCTTCGATCGGTTGAAATGGATTTGTGACTGGTCAAAACTGGGGAATTGAGCTTCAGAATGGAGACCTTACTGGAGAAATCGATTTTCTCTTATTTTATGATAGATCGATACAGTTTCTGTAGACACCCCATTTTCGCCCTCTTGGAGTATACAAACCTGTTCGGTCAACCTTTGACCTTGCCCATGACTTCTTGAAAAAGGGACCAACCTTCTTCGGAAGATATAAAACCCTAAACACGGGGATTATACACTATTTACATTGTGTATAGTTGAAATCTTGGGCTGAAATCTCAACCCATGGACTCGGACTCGACTTGGCCCGAAAGTTTTGAAAAATATGATGATAAAACCATGCGCATAATCTGATTGCGTGCCTATCTTTATGTGTGCAATTGGTCTAGTGTTGGACATGGACTCTCCTTCCGTGCACCGCTTAAATTGCGCACCTGATCATTGGCGTGTAATTAGATTACGCACGCCACTCGGTGTTCGCAATTGGTCCCAAGTTGGACCAGGTTTAGAACTCCCATGACCACCCGAACTCCCTGATTATGCACATAAGCCTATGCGCATAATTCGATTATGCGCATGGCTCCATGCACGTAATCAGTTCCAAGCATACTGGAACTGGGACACTCGATTGAGCCAGTCAGCCGGTCACTCCCTAGTCGGTGACTAACTCCCAGGCTATTACACGTAGAGAAACCCACATGTAATTGAAATACACACGTGAATAGCTACGCGCAATTGGTCAATTGCACACATGGCTACATGCCTGCAATTGTTCGTATACCTATAACTAGATCCCCTACCATGACCAAACTCACCAATTCACTAGTCTCTTCTCGTTCTCAAGCTTCTTCCACTTAGAAATTTTGAGGTTCTCTCTGAGGTTTCAAAATAAAGGAGTTGAGCTGCACTCTAGGATCCTAGAATTGCACTCTTCTTTAAAAACCTCAGGTAGTCGAGCTAGCGGCACTAGCCCACTGGTCTCGGTTCCCGAAGGATTACAAAGGGAGTACCGCTTAGCCTTAGAGTAATCCCTCAGGAAACCCTTGCCCAAAATTCTTAGACTAGAGCCGATTACGTAACACCCTACAAATTCCTGAACTCGAATATGCCGGGTATATACTAGTGCTCGAGACCGCTAACAATTTGCGCTGTCTATTTAAACCAAGTCATGTTACAAATTGAAATAGGTACCTTTATAATAAAGGTTAAATAGTTAATTGGGTAATTACTACACAAGCTCCTTAAGAGCACCCCACTGGTAAAGAGCTTGGGTCATAACTAAGAGGTCATGGTATCAAGACATGTGAGGAGCATTAGGCTTCCTATTTTTTTTTTATTTTGGACACATACACAGTGTTGGGTGTACAGGCTACACACCAAAACATTGCTCTCAATTAAAAGAAAGACTCCCATGCATAAGTTAGCATGTGTTTGGGAGAATTGGAATGAGAGGAAAGGAACCACCTTCTTCCTTAAGCCTCTTGAAGAAGAAAACCAGTCATTTGATCTTTTTATCCAACCAGTTGTCTTCCACGAGAAAATCTTTGCCATTCCTATCCTCGCAAATACTATTTTCGATCTTCAAATCTCTACGATCGAGCAATCGAAAGGTAGATCGCATCAACGTCGATAATTTCCAACTCCAAAGACCAGAGACTTTGCATGAGAAGAATCTACGAAGGTATAGGTCTTAAACCGATTCCGTAAACCTCGATTTCATAAGTTTAAGAGTCATGTTATTCAGTTATGAATTTCATGCGAGGAGAACTCCGAAGATCGGACGCTTGAGAGGCATAGTTTCAGATTTTCCCCGATTGCGATGTTTTCGGACGTTGCATGCGCATGAAATTAAGATAGAAAGTAGCAATCTAACCTTATCACATGAAATTAGGTTGGATTAAATACTAGGATGCCAAATTATTAAGGAAATTAGGATTTTCAGACCTAGAAGAAGTGTTAGGGGTTTTCGAATTCTGAACCCCTCGCTACAGTGACCTTGCAAACTCTCTGTAGCGACCTCAGTTTTGCCCCTCGGTATAGCGAGTGCTACAGGAAAAATCAGGCCATTTCGGCATTATTGAAACTCGCTGTAGTGAGCTGAAGGGGGCCACATGAGCTCGCTGTAGTGACCTGGAGAGGTCACTGTAGCGAGCTGATTTCTGAAGGGCTCACTGTAGCGACCCTATTAGCTCACTATAGCAAGGTTCCCTGCTCTTGAATGGGTAAACCTTGGATCCGTTTAAGTAAGAAGACTCTATTTCATGCATTGTTTTGGCACTAACATATAGGATATAAACATCTTGATCTTGGATAAATGTGGGAGACCGTAGATCAAACCTCCGCTTTGATTTATGCTATTATCTTCGCACGACTCTGATATTAAGGTAGGGAAAATCTCAAGGCTCAATTATAGGCTTTCTCGAATCATGGCTAATGATGCGATTGTTAAATGCTTTTATGTTTTCAGTATCATGATATATATATATATGTACATTGACTCGGTAAATGATTAAGATTTGACTTTTGCACATGATCATAGCATTAAAACTTTGGCATATTGATGCATATCAGTCGTTCAGTTCAAATTCTTGAAGTTCGGTCTGTGGCATGTGTTATATGATTTCAAGATCATGTGCAAAGAGGAGTGGAGCCTCTATTAGAGGGGTGGAGTCCTCGGGGTTAACGAACCTATTCCTGCTATAGGATGCTCAGTTCCCACTATGGGATTCTTTGCCATGAGACCTATACCTAATATTCTGAGCTCGCGTTAGTTGTAAAGGGAGTGGAGTCTCTAAGAGACATGTGGAGTCTTCGAGATTTACGAACATGTTCTCGCTACGGGATACTTACACCAATGTTTCTGAAATGATCCAATATGTTTTATTCTCTGACACATGTACATCTATTTCTCATACACCTGTTTTCACAAATACATGCTTTGGTTCCCGTTTGGATTCCTTGCTTTGCTATGTGCTCGTTCCCCATATCATCCGCATCATGACATAAGATATTGTGAGATTCATAGATTAGTTCATTGTTTTTTTTTAAGCATTTGATATAATGTTAATTCGAACTATTCTTACTTATGCATCAATGCCATGAAGTAGAATAATGAGATATGATTTAGCACTATTTTCTCCCTACCGAGGTTGGATTGTAGCTCATCCCTCGACTATACGTCGCAACTGCAGGTGCTGACCTAGAAAAGGATCTAAAACAAGAAGAGGATCCTGATTACAACCCTGAAGTGGAGGAAGAACAACTCGAGGAGGCATTTCCATAACTTGTCTCTTTGGATCCCGCAGAGTGCGATTATTGTGTACTTTTGATACTTGGTACATTTTTTTTAATTAACTATTTTGTATAAATTTTGCATAATTCTAAACCACTGTTTAGGAAACCGTCGGCCATTAGCTGTGGTCTGTATAATTGTGGGCTATATTGTAGAATGATGGAAATATTTGGTTTAATGCCATATGGTTTTACTGCTTTGCTTCCACATCTGCATAAACTTATCGCAAGCTTGATGGCCTGATCTTTCCAACTATCCGTTTAGGGGAAGGTCGAGCTATCACAAAGGTATCGAAGCACCTCGATACCAAGGAAAACTCTAAAATTGGATCGTGTTCTAGGATCTGATGGCACGGATTTTGGGGTAAGAAAATTTAGGTCGTCACAGGTGGTATCAAAGCCTAGGCTATAAGTCTAATGGGAATCTAGAACTATGGCTTAGGTTCAAGGCAATGGCATTAAATTTCATCGTACCTTAGGCAAGATTCTTACGATCACCTAGATTAAGCCTATGCTTGATCATGACAGACCAATATGCCTCCAAGAAGAGGAAGACCGAGGACAGTGCACACCAGAGGTGTAACAAATGGCGAAGGGGTAGCCACCGATCTGAATGCGACACCTATAGGCAATAACAACCATGCCTCTGGTGTCGAAAACAACATTGATAATACCTCCAAAGTAGGGAATAATACTGGGAATGACTAGCAGTTACTAGAAACCATGGTGAATACCATGGCAATACTTGTTGAGAGACATCAATCGTCGGGCTTCCAAGAGTTCAAAAGGATGAGGCCTCCTAGCTTCTATGGGCAAATGGATCCGCTGGAGGTGGAGAAGTAGTTGAACCAAATGGAAAAGATTCTACAAAGAGTCAGGTACATCGAGGAAGAGAAGGTTAGTTGGGCTTCTTTCCAACTCGGAGGAGAGGCGGACCCTTGGTGGAAATCCATCGAGAAGACCAGGGTGTAAACGACACTGAATGCCCCATGGAAGTGGGCAGAATTTTTCGAGGTGTTTAATGAGTAGTATTTCCCTTGACAAGTCAGATATTAGATGGAGGTGAAGTTTACCACATTGGAACAAGGTCAGATGATGGTGCGTGAGTACGAGGCTAAATTTACCATGCTCTCTCATTTTGCACCATTGTATATAGCCACGGAATTGATGAAGGCCCAAAAGTTTGAATGAGGCCTGGATCTTCCTATTAAGGAAAGGATCTCATTGTTCAGGGTGACAACCTACCCAGAGGTGATGAAGTTAGCCCTTATTGCGGAAAGGGACATTGAGACCATGTACAAGCGAAGAGAAGAGCAAAACAGGAGTAGACAGAGTCAAGCACAGTCTTATGCCTCTAGGCAGGCTAACAAGAGGCTGAGATTATTATTCCACTGACCTCTCAACTTGCTCAAACCATGTCTTCGAGATCGCTCATTCCTAGTCGAGGCCTTTTAGCCCTGAAATTCCCACGACAATTGGTGTGTCAAGAGCCCAACCGACTTCTTGAGCCGCGTCATCAGCACCGATAGACTCATGTGCGAAGTGTGGGAAGCCTCATAAGACTAAAGAATGTAGGAAAACCACTAGAGCCTACTTTTGTTGTGGGAAAATGGGACATAGGATCAAGGAATGTCCCGAAGTGAAGAAAGAAACCCCCGCAGCCACGACTCACTCGAGACCTTCACGGCCTACAGTACAAGGCCGAGCTTATGCTTTTTCAGCACATGATGCCCAATCTAGTAATGACGTGATCCAAGGTATGATATTCCTATGGATTATCGATCTAATTTCTTTTATTTTAGATGAAGAAGGTGCATAAAATAGAATGATCTTTCAAATTGCTACTTTTGAATGCCATGACATTGTTGCGTGTACATTTGATTAAATAATATGCATGAAATTAGGTACCATTCACATTCACCAGAAGAGTGACATCTGTTCTCATAAAGCACGAGTATTGATAGACCAGGGGTCTACCCACTCTTTTATCACAACTCAATTTTTGACAGAATTAAGCGTCACTTCCGATCCTCTAGAGCTTATCCTAGCAGTGTCGATTCCAACAGAAAACTCTGTCAGCACAGATACAGTGTGTTGATCAGTCATCATTGATATCGAAAGTCACGAGACAAGGACTAATTTGATTCTGCTAGATATGCAAGGATTCGATAAAATCCTTGGCATGAATTGGTTATCCACACAACATGCAAATGTTGATTGTCATAGGAAGATAGTTACTCTCCAGCCCAGGAAGGGCAAGTCATTTAAATTTTACGACACCCAACCAACAGTCGCACCTTTGATATCTACTATTCGAGCTGAATGATTATTAAACAAGGGATATAGCGGATATCTAGCATTCATACAAGATCGAAAGGAAGAGAAGGTTCATACTATCAACATCCCTATCGCATGTGAGTTTTTCGATGTATTTCTTGAAGAGTTATCGGGTTTACCGCTAGACCGAGAAGTAGAATTCGCAGTAGACTTAGCGTTAGGCACGGAGCTGGTGTCGAAAGCTCCATACCGCATGGCACCAGTCAAGTTGAAAGAACTCAATGAGCAATTGTAAGAACTTCTAGATAAGGGATTTATTAGGCTGAGTGTTTCGCCATGGGGAGCACCGACGCTGTTTGTCAAAAAGAAGGATGGATCCATGCGACTCTGTATTGGTTATCACCAATTAAATAAGCTAACGATAAAGAATCGCTACTCGCTCCCAAGGATTGATGATCTCTTCGATCAGTTGCAAGGGTCAAGATTCTTCTCCAAAATAGATTTGAGATCTGGTTACCATCAGTTGAAGGTGAAATCTAAAGATATTCTAAAAACAATTTTCCACACGAGATATGGTCACCATGAGTTTCTAGTGATGCCATTCAAGCCGACTAATGCACCAACATCCTTTGTTGACCTCATGAACAGAGTTTTCAAGCCTCATCTTGATCGGTTCGTAGTTGTATTCGTTGATGATATCCTTATCTATTTGAAGACGAAGGAAGAACACGAACAACACTTGAGAGTAGCTCTACAAATGCTTCGCGATCACAAATTGTATGCCAAGCTAAGCAAGTGTGAATTTTGACTGGTGCAAGTGAGTTTTCTGGGACATGTCATCTCAGAAGCCGGTATAAAAGTGGACCCAACAAAGATTGAGGTCGTAGTAAAATGGGAGCAACCTAGGACCGTAACAGAAATTCGTAGCTTTCTGGGATTAGTTGGTTACTACAGGAGATTCGTTGAAGGATTCTCCAAAATTGTTGGACCACTCACGCAACTCACTAGAAAGAATGCAAAATTTGAGTGGACTGGGTCATATAAACAGAGCTTTCAGGAGCTCAAGAGAAGGTTAACCTCCGTGCTAGTACTCACTCTACCATTAGGTAGTGGGGGATTCGTAGTGTTTCGTGACACATCACATAGTGGGCTAGGCTGTGTATTGAATCAGAATGATAAAGTCATTGCCTACGGTTTGCATCAGTTGAAAGACCATGAGAAGAACTACCCCACAAATGACCTTGAGCTAGCAGCGATCATCTTTGCCTTAAAGATCTGAAGGCACTATCTCTATGGTGAAATGTTTGAAATATTCACCGATCACAAAAGCCTCAAGTATCTATTCACCTAGAAGGATCTGAATCTGAGGAAGAGGAGATGGATGGAAATCCTTAAGGATTATGATTGTGCTATTCAATACCATCTAGGAAAGGCAAATGTGGTAGTAGACGCACTGAGTCGAAAATCATCTGCCCAGTTATCACACCTCATCACCAGAATCCACAGATGGCATCTACTTGAGGATTTAGCCTTGGTTGACATGACATTTAATGTAAAGGAATCTGGGGCTTTAATGTCCAACCTTACTATTTGGTCAACACTCTTCGATAGAATCAGCGAGCAGCAATTGACTGATGAAGAACTAGGAACCATCAGACAAAAAGTTATTGAGGGGAAATGGACTGACTTCTCTATCAAAGAGGATGGATCTTTAGTATTCAAAGACCGATTGTGCATACTTGCTGACGTCAAACTGTGACATGCAAATTTTGATGAAGCTCACAAATCTATGTATGCTATCCACCCTGGGAGCACCAAGATGTATCAAGACCTCAAGAAGAGTTGTTGGTGGAGAGGGTTAAAGTTGACCATCGACACCCTTCTGGTCTACTATTTCTATTACCGTCATTACCAATCCCCAAATGGAAATGGGGAATATTTCCATGGATTTTATATTTGGACTGCTGAGAACACAGAAAGGGTACAATGCCATTTGGGAATTGTCGATCGATTAACCAAATTTGCTCATTTTCTATCCTACATCATGCGGTATACAACCAGCAAACTTACAGAATTATACCTAAAAGAGATTATCAGATTACACAGTATACTTGCTAGCATTGTGTCAGACAGGGATCCTCTGTATTACCTCACAGTTCTGGCAATGTTTCCAAGAAAGAATGGGCTTAAAGTTGGAATTCAGCTTGACATTTCACCCCCAAACCGACGGACAAACCGAAAGGGTGAATCAGGTGATTGAAGATATGCTTAGGGCATGTATGCTAGATTTTTAAGGATCATGGGAGAAACATTTACCATTGATCAAATTTGTGTACAACAACAGTTACCAAGCAAGTATTGGAATGACCCCATTTGAAGCACTTTATGGTCACCAATGCAAATCTCCAATCAACTGACAAGAAGTTGGAGAACGAGTACTATTAGGCCCAAAACTTATTGAGAGCACGAATGAAATCATTCGAATTATTCGTGAAAGATTGAAAGTCACTCAGAGCCGAAGAAAAGCTACACTGATCTCAAAAGAACTAATGTTGAGTTTCAGGTAAACTTGATCGAAAGTAGTGTTCTATGGTTCCAATTGACTGTGCATCATTCTAACGCTCATATTCTTTTAATAATGAGGACCACATATTCATCAAAAATTTGCCACCGAAGGGCATTATGTGCTTTGGAAGACATGAAACCCTTTAAAATTTTAGTCCAGGTCGGCGAAGTGGCATACAGGATCGCCTTGCCTTCGCAATTGTCAAGTGTGTATAATGTGTTCCACGTTTCGATGCTACGAAAGTATGTGATGGATCTGACACACATATTGGACTATCAGCCAATAGTGATCTAAGACGATTTAACTCTAACTGAAGAACCGATGCAAATATTGAGAACAAAGCGGAGTCCATTGGTACTGGTACAATGGCACAATCACTCTACCGCCGAAGCCATGTGGGAACATGAGGCAGAAATCCGTGACCAATACCCGCATCTGTTCAATAAGGTCAGTCACTTCTCAGAGTACTTATGTGCCAAGATATGTCAAGAATTGAATATATGTGTGCCTGACCAATGCCACACTTGTAAAGTTGTGAACTTCAAATTTTAACTATGCATATATGACATCGATGTAAATGGACGCTAGTAGATACGATGATAGAAGTCCAAGGTGATAGCGAATGACAGTAGACGTATGGTGAAAATTAAGAGGATAGATAGCTAAACACACACCATGTAGGGCGCATAAATTCTATATAGCTCGCTACAGTGAAGCCCAGGCTCGTTGTAGCGACAATTTCAGAACTGTCAGCTCGCTACAGCCTCGCTGTAGTGACAACTTTAGAAGTCCAAGCTCGCTACAGCTACCATTAAACCTCGCTGTAGCGACTGTCGAGTTTTGGGTTTTTCTTTTAAAGGGCTGAAACCCCCAATTTCTATCACTTCCAAGATTTCACACCTAAAGATAGTCCCTTTTGCCTCCTCTCTCACGAAGAATAAGATGTCTCTTCCTATCAAAAACCCACGATTCATTGCGTTTCATCCAACGAGACTCACAAATCGACGTGCATGCGCCTCCGTCAACTAGGGTTCCATGATCTGATCTCCACGCCGAGGTAAACCCTCAAATTTTTCTCGTTTCAAGTTAATTCCTCTGTTAATGGCTACCAAGAAGAAACTTGGGTCTAAAATCCCTCCTATTAGGGAAAAATCTTCAAAATAATCAAAAGGCAAATCCCCATCGGTCTCCGATACCCTACTGATTTTCGAGTCCCCGACGATACGACCTTGTGGTCGATTGACTATATTAGACGAGAAAAATTGGAAGTGTTACTTACACCATTCCACACCCACTTTTACCCCGCCTAGTGAAATTATTTTTCCAAATTTTGAAATTTGGGGTGGGTGGCCAACAGATGATCTCCGAGAATGATGGACGAACATTCCACCTTGATCTCCGCAACATCACCAAAGCTGTGGGATGTCTCCCACATTTTGTGGAAAATCAGGGCCTCCTACTTCTGTGCCCTAAGGAGTGCCTTTCCATTGCATCATAGTTAAGATGACTGGTGGTGAGTGTAGACACCCCCATTTTGCCCTCTTGGAGTATATAAGTTTCTTCAATCAACCTTTGACCTCGACTGTGACTCTTTGAAAAGGACTTACCTTCTCTGAGGGTTTTGAAATCTTAACATGGGAACCATATGCTGAAACAATAGTATATGGCTGGGCACAAGCTAAAACAATATCTCTATGGCTCAGGCCCCATGACCCTAATGTGGGACCATATATTGAAACAATAGTGTATGGTTGAACGCACGCTCAAACAATAGCTCTGTGGTTCAGATCCCATAAAGGAGGGGACCATATGCTGAAACAATAGTATATGAATGGACACAGGCTGAAACAATAGCTTTGTAACTTAGACCCCATAACCCCAAGGCGGGAACTATATACTAAAATAATAGTATATAGCTGAAACATAGGCTGAAACAATAGTCTTGCGCCTCAGACCCGACCTAGACCCGAGACAATCCCAAATTACACTCTCTAAACCATGCACGTAATTCGATTGAATGCCACACCACTAGCGCTCAATCAGTCCTTATCAGACCAAACTTCCCCTCCCTTCGACCGCCTTGAGACCTGATCGCGTGCTCTAACAACCGCGTGTAATCGAATTAAGCACCGAATCACTAGCACTCAATTGGTGTACTTCAGACCTGGTCTCTAACTCCCTAGACTGCCAAAACTCCATGATTAAACACAGTTAGTATGGTGTTTAATAGGATTGTGCATATCAAATTGGGTGCACAATTAGTCTAATTAGACTAGGACTGGGACACCCAGGCTGAGCCTGTCAGCCGGTCACTTACTGAGTCTGCCACCGACTCAAAGTGGTTAAGCGCCTAATATAGGGCGCACAATTCAATTAAGCACCCCAGATAGGGCGCGTAATTAAAGTTGACCGACTAATTAAACGCACCCCACAGGGCGCTTAATTAGTAAAATACTTATAAATAGATTCCCTTACCTCGACCCAAAAGACAGACAACAACTTCGAGATTCGAGTTTCGAGTTCCTCACCTTTAAATTTAGGATTTCGAGATTCTCCTCTGCAACCCCGGCCATAGGTATAATTTTCCTTCTAGTTTTTAATTTTTGGTTCTAGCTTTTAGTGCTTAGTTCTTAGATCTCATATTTTAACTATTAATTTTAATTTTCAGTCTTAGACCGTAGCACCTTTTTAATCCGCAGTTTCAATACCTGGTTCTAGTTCTGAGTTTCTAGAATCGGTTTTTAATCTGATTGTTTAATTCATGATTTTAAATCTTATTTTTACCCTGAAACCTCAACTTTCAATCATATCATTAATCTCTGGTTCTAGTTCTTAGTTTCTAGAACCAGTCCTTAATCATACAGTCTGATTTCCTGATTTCGGTCTCAATTTTAGTCTTTAAATTTTAGATTCCAATCTTAATTTACTGATTTCTCATAGTTCTAGATTTAAAAATCCCAATTTATAGTTTAGCTCTCAATTTCTAGCCCCAAAATTTAATCCATAATTATAATCCAAAAATTATTGACTTTTCAATCAAAAAATATCATCTTACAATTCAAACTCAAATTACTTTAATCTTAGCCACCCGATTTGCCCAAGGGAACTTACGGAGGGTACCCGGGAACGGGACCGATCCTCCCTAGCATAGCGGGCAAAAACCCTTTTCTTTAGATTTTCAATAAAATTAGTAAATTTTTTATTAATTAGAGTTTTAATAAAATTAGTATATTTACTTTAATTAGAGTTTCAATAGAATTAGTATGTTCCTAATTCGTTTCCATAGAATTGACACATTTGCATTCCTAGTAGTATCAGGAAACTCAATTAACTAGATTTCTAATACGATTAGGACATTTAAATTAATTAGACTCCTAGTAGGATTAGGAGACTTAACTAATTAGACCTCTAATAGGATCAAAATACTCAACTAATTAGACACCTAATAGAATTAGGTGACTTAATTAATTAGCCTTATAATAGAATTAGTACACTTAAAATAATTAGATTATGGTAGAAGTAAGACATTAGAAATAATTAGACTTCTAATAGAATTAGGAGAATTAGTCAAACTAAAGGCAAAAGTTAAAAAACTGTTAAAGTTTGGATAACACCAAGAATCCTACGCATAACCAGAATCCCAGTAGAATAAGGAGACCTAAACTCATTAGAACCAAAGCAACAAAAGGAAAACAAATTATCTAGACACCTGAGCGACCCAGTGCTGTTGACGTTGGCCAGCTGACGATTTAGTAAAGAAGGAACCAACATCTCCTCATAAGCGTGATCAATGACGTGTTGCAGCGTCGATAAATATCTGCAGCTGGCAATTGCAATGAACCAGGTATTTTTGTCCTGAATTTACCTCTTTAATTTTAACACTTATTATTTTCTGATTCACCACTCCACCACCATCGCCAGAGTCCACTTGGGACTAAATTGGGCCACTCTTTCCGGGGACTGAAAGGAACCCAGAAAAAGCGTGTACCAACAGACTGGCAATCGCGATGGGACCTCTTATTGTCAAGTCGCTCTTACCTAGATGCTTAGTTTTATTTTGTTGTAGTTTAGGTTCTTTATCATAACCAGTCGTAAAAAGAAAAATAGAATAAAAATATTAAAAAAAAAAGAAAAAAAAAAGAAAAAAAGAAGAAGAGTATATGAACCTTTGCCAAAGACTCGAGATGTTCAGAATACGGAGAGTGAGGTTAGGAGACCCTCCACTATGGAGATACCATAATAATCCCATATACGAGGAAGAGTCACCCCATGATTCAAGCCTGCAACAACTTGAGATTAACATGGCCGATGACCAAGAGAACCCCTTTTCTACCCCAAACCCTAACAGAGGGGAGAGTAGTAATGGACAGAACTTCACGGCCAGACAAATCGTGGAGCTCAGTATTTAGAGAATACAAAAAGGAGACGATGATGTTGAAGAATTGCTCTGAGGATTGGCCGCCGCATATGAGGCGGTCAAGGGATGAGAAGATTTAGATGAACGAGAACGAAAAGAGAGAGAGAGAGAGAGAGAGAGAGAGAGAGGTTGCCACCTACTCCAAGCACGATATCGGCCCACGTGTCACCCCTAAGACCAGTCGCTCCCACCCTCTTCAACAATAATTCACAAGACAGATCTCACTTGCGGACTGCCTAAAGAGATGCCACTGTAAGAGTCAAATATCTTCCAAAGATTCTTGACTAATACATGGCTAAGAGAGAATGCCCTGGCCTCTCATTCGGATTAGAGAAGTTTTGCGGAGAACTTTAATTTAGTTTACCAGTAGGATTCAAACTGCCAAAATTCAACAAGTACAACAATACTGGGAATCTGAATCATCATCTGGCCCTCTTCTGCAATGATTGCCGACCCATACGCCATAATCAAGGACATCTCATCCACTATTTCTAACGGTCATTAGAAGGGAAAGCCCTAGACTGGTTCGCAGGACTACCGCTGCATAAGATAGATACGTTCGACGATCTGGCTGATCAATTCCTCGACCAATACAAACATTTGATCCAAGAAACGATCAGCCTTAGCGATCTCATGGCCGCGAAGCAGGAACCTGACGAAGAATTCATTGATTTCGCTATAAGATAGAGGAAACTTGCTGCCAGGGCTAGCACCTCAATGAAGGAGAAAGACTCGATCGATATCTTCATCGATAATACTAGAGAGCCCTTCAAAAATGCACTTGTTATAAGTGATTGTCCCAATTTCGCAGCACTTCATTCTCGAGCCTCTCGTTTGCCGCAACACATTAAAGGTGGAGACCTCGCCCTGTCCATAGTTACATCAAAAGCAGGCTCTTTGGGCGAATCAAAGTAAAAGAATAATAAGAAAGCATCATGAACCGAGCAGGTTAATGCCATTGCCAATCAAGGACAAAACTCCAGAAATGGAAACTTTCAGCCAAGAAACTTCAGACATAACCAAGGTCAGCGACGATACACAAATCAAAACCAGGGCCTAAATAAACAGTGATATCCGAATCAAAACCAAGGCCAGAATCAAAATCAAGGACAATATCAGAACAGGAATCAATATCCCAACACTTACCAAAACTAGAATACGACGCAGAATTGGCCTGCCAACACCCAGAACTATAACAACGTACCTCTGCCACAAAACTTTAACCAACAAACTAGGGGCCCCTACTAGCCTAGACACGAACACTACCATCCTTTGCTTGATGCCATTCTCAACATTTTTCAACTCTTCAATACCCATAACCTCCTTAGATTCCCACAGGAATGATCCCGACCTTGGCCGACGAACTTGGATTATAGCAAATATTGTGCATTCGATGGGTATGCGAGGCACAATCTGGAAGACTGTTGGGTCCTCCAGGACATAATCTACGACATGAACAATTGAAACCAAATTGACTGGGAAGCGCTCAAAAACTCTAACCCCAACAATAGTCAACCACCGCAGAACCTAGGAATTATTAGCAATCCCATGCCAAACCACAACCAAGGTGGACCAGCCCACATCACTATGGTAGACCTCCCCAGTCAACCCTCTTTCCCGCCTCCAATATGCTATTACCATCACTAACCCCATAGGGGCTGTCCGGCCTCTACATCCCTCAACCCTGATTACACAAGTCGTCCCTCCAAATCCACCTCCCTATCCGAACTTCACTTAGGTGTGAGTCCAATCCTTTCGGGCTTGAAGACCATTTCTTCATAATCTCCCGCTAGAACCTTCGACCCCATTGAATCCCGAGCCAACACTACTACCACTCCCTTTATTTGACTTTGAGCCAGAATACGAGGACCATGTCCTTCAAATCACAGAACAGATCGCAACATGGGTAGACAGTGTCACCAAGAACACTGTCTGTCGACAACGCGAGGAGACAGCTGATGAGTGCCCATTGGTGGTACAGATAAAACATCTAAAAGAAGAATCTACCAAAGAAGAAATGTTGATCTCCACCTTCCTAAAAGAGGAGGATTACACTCAGTACCTCCCACTGTGGAGCGGCCTGGCACAAGTACGCATTCCTTCATTGAATTTCACCCTTTCACGCCTAACTCTAATACATTGACGCTAGGCACGACCGGTCCAATCAACAACCAACCTGCCCAATCATTAAATCAGGGACTAACTATCCCCCACCACCATTTTCTCGGGATAAGAAACCTACGAATGCACAACTACTGGATAGAAACGCAAGAGAGAAAGAGACTAACTTACCTCCCCGCCTCACATCATTCCCCCACCAATTCTCGCACCTCACCCCTCCCAACCACCACTACACAAGGTCCACCGGCCAGGTAAAGAAGCTACACTTGAAGCAGGATAGGAGTATGATCTCCTACGACATCTCTAGAAAATCCCAGCCCAGATATCAATCCTGGAACTCATCAAGAAGTCGCCCAATCATCATCAACTACTAATAAAGACATTAGAAGACACACAAGTAGATGAAGATACTACCTTGGAGGAGCTGCATCAAATCACCTCAATCATGGCACAACCTCCGGCACTTACCTTCACAGATGCAAACATGCCTAAAGAGTTGCTCCGAGAAAGTTCAGCTTTTATATACTTAATAGTTATAATCAGAGGGTTCTCTGTACCCCATGCACTTGTGGATATCGGAGCAGGACTCAATATCTGCCCCATCACTATAATAAAGATGCTCAAGTACATAGAGCAAGACATTAGGCCTACAGCCCTACCCCTCATATCCTACGATGGCTCGCGTCGTTTCATTAAGGGGACTATCAAGCTCCAAGTCTGCCTCGGACCCGTAACAAAGGACGTCACCATCCATATGTCAGACTCCTCTAGCACTTACAAGCTCATCTTAGGCAGAAAATGGTTAGAATATATGAAGGGTGTGGCATCAACATACCATCAATGCGTCAAGTTTTCGTATGAAGATTCCATTGTCCACATATACGCCGACGCACAACTCTGGGAGATAGACACTGATTACACAGCCAGTATCCCTACAACCCATGACTCTGTGTTAAACACTGGCCACATCAAAAAGACAAGAGTCATCAATGAGGCAACTATCGCAGAAGTCAGCCCTCCTAGTCCTCCTCCAATGCATCAACCGAAACTAATAAGAAAGGAGGCCAGCCCCGACCTCACCAAACTCTACGACATCAATCCTACTATGAAAAAAGGGTGGGACCTCACGTACCAGCTAGGATACATCCCTCATACCAGACTCAGCAAGAACAAGCAAGGCCGTGTAGGGCCTGTTGTCCCAAAGAAAATTTGTAAGCACATAGGATTAGGCTACGAGTCAAACAATCAGCAAACTGACATACTGCCCACCTCTCTGAAATGGTCTCTGTACGACCACTTCGTCTATGGGACTACCAAAAAAGCTAACATACTGAAACGGAAAGAAGTATCCCTCGCCAAATCACAGGAAGCCAAGATTGAGCAAATGGCTAGGGCATTCACGGATCTGACAAACCTAAATGACGACATTGACAAACCACTTGAAGGAGTCAAAACCCTGTTCGATACTGAGCAATTTATGAAAGAAAGAATGGAAGAATCTCCAGAGCTTAGGCCACGCATAGAAGACTGGGACTCAGCCGACGAGGAAGAATTCTGCATCGCAACACTAGAGAATGAGGGAGAACCAGAATCAACCGCCCCCTAATCTCCCCAATTACTCTAGCCTCATGAATCAGTAGAATAAGATTGGCTCTCGATGTCGAGCAAAGAAGAAGACCACTGGGGGAACCTTATTGACATCGAATTTGAAGATCTCCTAATGGCGGAGCACTTCAAATTGCTTAAGGAAATTAACCGCCCCCGGGATAAAGATTCAAGATCTGATGATGAATTCGACTATCAACTCGTACTTCATTATTGGCAATGTCCACGCCGTTGTCCTTAGCCAGAGACACCATATTGCAACTTGTGCGCATCCGTCCTAATACGGTGCGAAAGGGGCATCCTACGAGAAATTCGGTGAACAGCCATGGAAGAAGAAACTCATGTCACCCTCATAGAATTGAGGAGGAACTCGAACTAGATACTCCCCAGTCCCCGAACGCACCGCAACTTTAGATATTTTGGAAATCCTTCGAGGAAGAATGGCAACTGCCACCAAGCGATGATGAAGACTATTGGATAGATCTCCCCACGCTCGAATTAGCAGAATAGATTAACCAAGGTCTCCAGACACTATCAGACCAAGAAGGTGAGCTCGACACCAATCCTGAAGGATGGGAATGCCCTTGGGGATCTCCTTGCATCTCTTACCCATACCAGCCTCCCTGCCATGCATGCACACTCATCCTAGCGTACTATGAAGTTCAGGGAAGAGAACTTGCCGGCCCCGTGGATCATCAAGAAGACGAGCCCCGACAGGAAGGACAACTTCACACTAGCTCAGAGGACAAAAGCCTAGCCGACTATGATCTCCAAAGCCTTTTGGAAGATGAAGCGATCAATATGCTAGGAGAAGCCAAGACATCAGCAACACCACCGCCAACATTGCTCATCCAGAGGATTGCATCCAATGAGGACTATAAAAAAAAATACCAAACTCAAAACAAGTCCGCATTATCAGAAGAATTGCACGAATGGCTCCAGCAGTCGTCTCGCCCCCCTCAACTAGAGGAAATGACTCTGCTGGTTCCTTTTCAAGCAAACGATCTTGTACCATACTTATTATCAAGAATAAAAAAAATAGAAAATCTGAAAGACCATAAAAAATATAAAAGCCTAAAAAAGTAAAAAATTTCAAAAAAGAGAGGGAGCCCTTCATCCTAAGGCCATCCGATGACCCACCAAGGGACTTTTCCCTTAAGGTTACAAGCATCGGTCGCACCGGCAAAGAAGTAATAGCAGATATACAGAATCACCCTATGGAGCGTCATACTAACTCCGACCGACGTGACCCTACTACCTCTTCCTCACGAAGCAGTCGAGCATCCCGACGAAGCACTAAGCTGGTAATCATAATCGACGAGATACTACATGATTTCGAGAGAAGAATCAATAGCCTCTATTTACACCTAACTAAAGACATTGTGGTCATTAGTTGCCCCGATGAAGGGTTACCTCTCGTGAAACTAACTCCCCAATGTAGCCATTTTGCAATCTATGAACTCAGATGATGAAGGAGCGCCAGCCGTAGAGGAAACGTCGGACTTCCAATGGGTCATCAAACGCTTCGATGAGCAAACCCAAGCCACCATAGAACCCACTGAAGAAATTAACTTCGACACCAGGAGAAGCCCAAGAAGCTGCTAATTAGCACAACACTCAACCCCAAGGAACGACAATAGATTATCCAAGTCCTGCAAGACCACCTCGGCCCATTTGCATGGTCCTAGTAGAACATCGTCTGGTCCTGGAACTCGATGTAAAACCTGTTAAGCAGAAACTCAAAAGGATGCACCCACAAGTTGCTCTTCAAGTCAAAGAGGAAGTTGACAAACTACATAAAGCAAAATTCATCTAAGTCATCCTCTATCCCAAATGGGTCGCCAGCATAGTACCTGTCGCCAAGAAAGATGGTAGAGTTCGGGAATGCATCGACTTCTAAAACCTTAACCAGGCATGCCCAAAAGATGACTTCTCACTCTCTTACATTGCCACTCTGGTCGATAACACCGTCGAGCATGAGATGCTATTCTTTATCAATGGCTTCTCTGGGTATAATCAGATTAGATTAGCAAAGGCTGATCAAGAGAAGACTTCTTTCACATGGTCATGGGGGACTTACTGTTACATCGTCATGCCTTTCGTCTTCAAGAACGTAGGAGCCATGTACTAGCGCGCCATGATGGTTATATTTCAAGACATGATGTACAAATGTGTAGAAGTCTACGTCGATGACATATTAGTGAAGTCCCAAACCCAGATAGGACATGCTGAAGTGGTCTAACTCGTATTACAAAGATCCAAGAAATATCAATTGAAAATGAACCCAAAGAAATGCGTGTTCGGAGTCACTTCCGGAAAACTACTCTGCTTCATAGTTAGCAAGCAAGGGATTGAAGTTGACCATATAAAAGTCAGAGCTATCCTTGAGATGCCACCTCCCAGCAACATCAAAGAATTACGAGGCCTGATAGGAAGATTACAATTCATCAGGAGATTCATCTCCCAACACTCAGACAGATGCAACCCTTTCTACAGACTACTTAAAGGAAGAGCCGAATACAAGTGGGATGACCAATGTCAACAAGCCTTCAACAATATCAAAACGTACCTCCTCAACCCACCAATACTATCAACACCAATTCCTGAAAGAGCCCTAATCCTCTATGTGTCAGCCAAAAAAAAGCAATGGGGGTAATCTTAGGACAATATGAAGAAGATGACAAGAGAGAGAAGGCCATTTACTACCTCAGCTGGACGATGGTCAAATACAAACGAAAATACACTCCAATGGAGAATATGTGCCTTACATTGGTGTGGGCCTCTACGAAACTACAACATTGCTTCGGAGCGCACAGGATATTAGTGTTAGCATGCATGGACCCTCTGAAGTACATGTTCGAAAAGCCCACTACATCTAGAAAAATCGCTCGCTAGCATATGCTACTACAGGAGTTCGACATCACCTATGTCACGCAGAAATCAAAGGACAGGAAATTGCTTATTACCTCATAGATCTCCCACTCCCAGGTAGCCAGCCCGTACACACGAATTTCCCCAATGAAGACCTACTCACAATTCACCATGAAGAGCTAGACAAGACCTCATGGACCCTCTACTTCAACGGCGCTCTCAACCATAAAGGGAAAGGCATCTAAATAGTCTTGCTAAGCCCAGAAGGAGTTGTCATACCTAAAGCTTTCCACCCCGTCACTAATAACATCACAGAGTATGAAGCCTTCATAGCTGGACTACGAGCAACATTGTAATTAGGCACCAAGCAGTTGAAAACCATCGGTGACTCCAAGCTCGTAATATCACAAGTCATCGGAGAATGAAAGACGAAAGAGAGAAGACAATGGCGTACCTAGAAATAACTCAATACCTGATAAAGAAGTTCGAGAAAATTTCTTTCACACATATCCCTAGACTAGAAAATGAGCTCACAGATTCCCTCGCCACATTAGCCTCAGCCATTCAAATGCCGATCGGACAAAGCATAAAATCTTTTTTCATCAAAAAACTAACAGTACCCGCACACGATGTATCATGGACAGTTAAGCAGGACCTACCAGTCCTCCCCAGGACACAAGAGCGAAATGAAGTAATCACGCCAGAAAACCTTGCCAAACAAAACCAATTTTGCTACCTTCAGATTCGAGAAATCACCAACCAACGACGGACAACTATGGTACTTTGGCATATGGAATTTCCTGAAGCATCAACATGTCCCTCTGTATGCCACGAAGATTGAACGGAAGATTATAAGAAATCAATGCGCTAAATTTTGCATCTTAGGTGAGATAATATACAAGGAAGCCTTCACTAAAGGAGTACTACTACGATGTGTTACGACAGCCGAAGGACAATATATCATCAGAGAAGTGCACGCAAGTGCCTGCGACACCCACATTAAAAGACAGAGACTCCCAGATTAGATTATATGACAAGGCTAATTTTGGTCGATAATGATAAGAGATTGCTACCTTTACGCCCAATGCTATAAGCAATGCCAAGAACATGCCGTGCTTATCATAGCCCCATCAATTGCATTGAACTCTATAACCTCACCATGGCCGTTCTCAATGTGGGCCTTTGACATTATTGGCCCTTTCATAGACACGGTCGGGAACACTCACAAGCACACGTTTATCCTCACAACAACTGAGTACTACACTAAATGGGCAGAAGTTGAATCATATGTCAGAATCACTTCTTTAACGCTTGTGAAGTTTATCATTCGAAATATCATCACTAGTTTAGAGTACCCAGGATGTTTGTCACCGACAATGAACCGCAATTCATTGTAGAGAAGGCGAAAAAATTGTGTAAGAAGTTTGGCATCGATCTACATCATTCATCACCGTTCTACCCTCAGGGGAACTGGCAAGCAGAAGCTACGAATAAAACTCTAATCCAAATTCTAAAATGAACAGTGGAGACGAGCAATGGAGCCAACTTGCCTGAATGATTACCTGAGGCACTTTGGGTCTACAGGACCTATATTCGTACGACCACTGACCAAACTCCTTACCTCCTTACTTATAGGATGGAAGCAGTCCTACCTTATTAGATATAGATATCGTCCTTACAGATTCAACTTGATGATTAGCTATCCTTAGACGAAAGGAGAATTACTTTACTCGTCGGGCTAGAGCAACTTGAGGAGACGCGTCTAAGGGTAGCTGACCACACTCAGGTATATCAAAGGAGACTGCCCAGGGCTCACGATAAGAAAGTCCTTGAGTGAACTATCGACATCGGAAGATTAGTCTTGAAAAAAATCATGCCCTCCAAACACGCCCATCCAAAAAGAAAAATGAAACTAAACTGGGAGGGCCCATATGTTATAGCAGCCGCATATCCAGGAAATGCATACAAGCTGGTGAACCAGGATGGGGAAGAACTCCCTAGCCCTTGGAACGCCATGTACCTTAGAAAATACTACCCTTAACCCTGTGATCATCACATCCTGTAGCCAAATACTTATATCTATCACCCTCATAGTTGTCACGACCCATTCGTTGGTTGTACATCTCCAATTCCCAGAGTATCCTTAAGACTTCTGATTTACTGCCCACCTTCTTATTCAGGTAAGGTGATCAAAGGACTAGTCACATACCTGACCTCCTTCAAAAGCATAAGTAATACCTGATTCTTATTTCTCTTTCCCGCCATTAGAGGAGATGTTAGAGCATGAAAAAATGAAGATGCTAGGTTCAATCAAAACTCATCATTCTTGTGTTAACAGGTTGCTTTCAAAAAAAAGAAGAGAAAAAAAAAGAAAAAGAAAAAGAGAAATAAATACATATACAAAAAAAAATCGAGTGAGAGCAATACAACAAATGAACAAGTCAATGAGTTTAGGGAAGCATAGGCAGATCGCAAAGGCATCCCTAGTGTCCTATACTACTAGATGTCGTCATAAGGAGGGAGGAGGATAAACTCCTGCTAACCATAGAATGTGAGACTTTGATGGAACTGAAACATGACAAAGAGCTTAATCATGGCGATACCCACCTTGAGAAAAATATTGTTACTCATCTCTTTTAGAAAGCGTTAGATGCAAATTATTCTCCCACATCACTGAGCCTTACCCCTCTTCTACTTTTTTTTTTGTTTTTTCTTTGGAAACTAAATTGGAAGCCCCTCGGATATTTCTAGGAATGAAACCGAAAATCAATCAATGACGACTGATGCAATCACCTACTATACCTACCGCACTACTCCAAAATAATGACCACGGGATGGGATGATCACCACCAAAGGTAAGCCCCCGATATGCAGCTGATGTAACCAAAAAAATTCCCCTGGTTCGATGACATTATCAACAGATGTTTCTTCAAAACTAACTCACCAAATACACCTGGCTCCCCGTGGACCCAAAGTATTTATCAAAAATTCGAAAAAGTTCCATTGCACCTCAACACTGGGGTATTTTTTTTAGAAACACATTAAACACTCCTGCTTGCCCGCAAAGAAGAAGCAGAATAACAAAGTTGTCCCCCAAGGGATGCTACCAAAGATACTACACTGCCAATTATGCTACGCTCCTACATTGGGGCATTTTTTATTTTATTCTCTTTCAGTTATTTTCTTTCGCACTATTTTCATTTCCCTTTGTAATAGTATAAAAAAAAGAGAAGAAACAAAAAAGAAAAAAAAGAAGAAAAAAAGAGACAAAACTCACATCTTTCACCACTAGGCCCTGGTCTGAGATACCTCCCTCCTTGACTATCAGCAAGGGGGGAAATGAAATTACTAACAGCCTTACTCCTCATGTTCAGAGACAAAGTGACCTTCAAATATTACTGGGCCAGCTCAAGAAGTATCCAAGTCCCAATAATAGCTAACGGTGCCAATGACAAACAAATAAAGTACGAGAGGTAACACAAAAGGAAAACCCGAGTCAGGTACATCCAAACTAAATATAAATATCCATGTATCAAAATTTTCTTTTTACACCCGTCACCGGGGGCATACTCCCTGTAGATACAATGAACACAGACAATGAATGCAAAAATATACACACACCTCTACTCCCTGTGCTGCCTCTAGGATGGTCGCTCACCACTATCCCCTATGTCATCGGCTCGAAGATCAGGAGTCTGGTCCTCTGAAAGCGCGAGCTCGGCACCCGGAGTCAGTGGAAAATCCTAAAAATGAGGAGGCCCCACAACTAAACCCCCCACACTCACCTGACTAGTGGTCCGCCTTGATCGAAAGCGAGAAGGACACCCAGCAAGTAACTCCTAAATAATGGAGTCCTCATGGACATAATCTCTGACACGGTCACGTGTCGTGCAATGAGGCTGCCCAGCCGAAGAGCCCGCAACCCTCGAATCCGATTCGGCAAGCTGACCAACCATCCTGCACACTCTCCGCCTGCATCGACCAACATGTAACCTCCAACACCTCGGTCTGATTCCCCTACGTAATGATCAGATCCACTAGCAGGTCCTCACGACTGTGCGCATCACCAAGGATCTGCCCCGCCCCCAAAGTAGCACGTGCTCGTGCTACTTCTGGACGTGACTCCTGAAGCTGTCGATCATGCACAATCACACCAAATCAGAAGACCAATACATTCACAAAAGAAGGAAGAGTTGAAGAAAAGAGAAGTGTACTAGATCCACCCTCTCCTTGAGGAGACGCTCGACAGTCGGGGTAGTCATCGGATCAGCCGGTGGCACTAAAGGGACATCAAATGTGGACGACTACAACGTGGAACAATAAACACATCAGATAACCAAACCCTAATGAGCAATCACAAATAGATAATGAATACACTAACTAAAACATACCTGAATAGGAACGGGAGTAGACTCCTGAGGAGGAGCCTCGGGAGCAGAGTCAGGAATAACCTACACAAAAAAATAAAATGAGCCAACATAAAACATGTCAGATCAAAACAAAGTGAGACAACATAACACAAACTAAAATACCAAATGAATAAAGCAATTATACCTGACTCTCTGGGCACAGAGAAGCAGCAGTCGCCTCCCTCGTCTAGAGATTCTCGGCAAGACAACGCTGAAAAGACATAATACATGATACCGACAAACCACTAAGCAACACAAAATCAAATTACTCAAAAGATCGAAGAAACTCACCAAGTGCTCTAGCTCGGCTCGGAGTTGAGCCATCACTGGATCCTCCCGACTTGAAGAGGTAAAAGAAGACAGATCAAACGTCAGAGCAGAATTTCCAACAGTTGCAAGCTCTGCCCTCTGCAAGTATTAATAAACACATCAGACTTGACCAAACTCTAACAAGTAATTAAAACTAATACAAACCCTCACCAGTCGACTGATCTCAGAACATAGGCTAGCTGCTATCTCCCGATCAGCCTGCTGTTGATTACGATAACACTCGAGCAATGCCGCCTGACGGGCGACCTCGCTCTCTCTCTCTCTCTCTCAATTTGACGAACAAGAACCAAACAAGAGTATTAAACTAAGGTGAATAGAGATAAAAATAGATGAAACTCACAAATAAGTACACTCACCAGAGATCGTCAGGTCTCCACTAGCTGAACCCTCAGCTCATCCTCCGCTGCCCTAGCCTGAACAACTGAGGTAGCCAGAGAACGTAACATCTCATCAAGATGAGGAGCGCACCCTATCTACTCCATCACCCTATGAAGGGCGTCCAACGCTCCACGGACACCCCCAATAAGATGACCCCGCTCTAGTGCGGCCAGTCTCTCCCTCAATGTGGACACTGACTCAGGTCCGCTGACCGCGAAAGGGCCACTCCCGTGGAAGGGACATGTGAACCGTTCAATGCCCCGAACCATCTCACAAACTCTCGAGCATCCGCCTCATCACGTGCCCCCGTCACCCTGGTCCCCCCAGCTCTAAAATCAGCCATCTGAGCTGCCATCCATCTCGCAAAGTCCCGACCCAAGGGACCAGTCATCCTCTTCGCCACACTGTGGCAGATCTCTGAAGGGACTCCCAATGGAAGCCCCAACTAACGTGTCACCCGGGATAGGTGGATCCGCTCCACCTTCTCAAAGCAATGGACCTAGATATCCACGTCAAAGAAGGGCTGACTAGTCCATATAATGGGCACATCGGCGTCCTCTTCAGTCGCGTAAGGCCTCCAAATCACCTACAACTGAATAAGCAAGCCAACCCATCAGTAATGCCTTAGAGCCTAAAGCCCAAAATAAAATAAAACAAAAATGTGTACATGATGATATATAACTAACTGCCCCTCATGCATGTCCTCGAAAAGACCACGCGCGATCTAAAGATCCGAAGAGCAACGTTGATGCCCCAATGCTATCCTCCACACATGCATCCATGGGAACGTGAAAGTAACCTCCGCCGGAACACGTGGGTGAAAGAAGGCAAAATGATCGTATGCCCAAAACTAAAATACACGAAATACTAAAAAAATCATCACTATAATGAAGGATTAGACAACAAAGATACCGTAACACCAATGATTAACTAAAATCCACTTGAAGAAAAGGAAGGAAACCCCCAATCGTCATGACACCTCATCCTCGACGGTAGAGCTGCTTGTAGATATGTGCCAACACGGCCGCACAAGCATAAGTAGGGACCCGGTCCAAATCCCCAAGAAGTCTCAAAAACAACCCGGTGACACACCCCCAAGTCGATGAAGAAAAGACCATCGCACCAAAGAAGTGCATAAAAAAGGCCTGAAGCACTCAATCCGTCACTAACAACGGCTCAATCATGACCTCCCAGCGGGCCATCACTATACAATGTACCTTGAATGGCGCCCTCGGCTCTGAATGACACCTCAAAGGGATGAACCTGTTGGTAAAAGTGTCAAAAAACCAAGTGACTCAGACCATCCCTGGACCCGAGACACTCGACCTATATGCGACATCGAGAATCTCCTTGCATACCCTTAGATAATCTTCGGCCATTTGCCCCGTGATCGGCACCCTCTCGAATCGGAGCCTAGTAATGCGGACCCAATCCTCCAGGGTCGGCAACATCATCCCAACTGGAAAAAGTATCATTTGCTGCTCCTCCCTCAACCTCTCTAGGATCACTACAATCAGACCACTATCAACTGGAAAGGGCTCCAACTCCAGGATCGGCCCCACACTGAAAGACGCCAACCGTGCCCGCTGAAACTCAGGCAAGGTGAAATAGCACATACGAGACTCAGACCATGCCGAGCTGATAGGTAATTACGGAGGCTCCTATCGAACGATAAAACATGGACAAAAGAAAGAAATGACATAAGACTAGCACCTACGACTACACTAAGCAATAAAAGCAAACCATCATGATACTTTACGATGAACATGTAAAACACGATAAAAGTACTACGAAAATAGTAACCTAGACATGGACTAGAATTAGATACAAACATTATGCAAACAACCAATAACATAAGTAAGTTTTACATAAATAAAAGGGTTTCCAGATCCTAGGAAGTCTGCTTTATAACTTAAATGCCTAAGTAATGAAAGGATCTCTTGCTCACGGTAGCTACTTTTTCTTCCGCAAAAAAATCCTCTAATGGGATATGCTTCCCGCCATGATCCTCAGCACCTTCATCTTCAGCACCCTCATCCTCAACACCCTCATCCTCGACACCCTCATCCTCATCACCCTCACCATCATCCTCAGGTACCTCCTCCCTAATCACCACCTCATCACCCTCAGGTACCTCCTCTCTGACCATCACCCCAACCTCCTCTTCCAAGGCGCCAGCGCCGGCTCGAGCCTCGGAAGCCTCGCCTATCTCTCCGATCATCAACCCCTCTAACTCGGAGGTGGTGAAGTCAGGGTATCATAATCTTACTTATGTCAAACATGGCCCAAGGCCCAATTGAAACACACTTCAAGAGAGGTGCACTTTCGAGCTTCCAATGGCGGGTATAGTAATCTTAGAAACCTTCCCAAAACCTTAGGAGTCATCCCAAACCCTTAGGAATCACCCCCGATCCCTTAGAAACCTCCCCAAACATTTAGAAACCAATCCCAACCTTTAGAATCCCTTTCGAACCCATACCTAGACTTTCCCGGGAAAGGATCAAAGTATAGTATATTAGCACTAGCTGAGATCTTCTACTATGATCAAATCATATACTATTTAAAAGTAGAAGTCTTCAGCTTTCCAAGAAGCCAAGAATCACCTCAATCGAAACTATACATCCAAAGATATTGCGTTCTGAAGTTTTCAACAAATTAGGGTTTTGGGTGGGGATCCATATGGGATTTGGTGCATGTAATACATGAGCCAAGCCATTTCTGGGAAGAAATGGGTAGGTGTGAGTATTAGTTGTGCCAGCCTTATGTGCTCGCCCCCCCCCCCCCGGCGGGCAAGGAACTTCCCAAGCACTGTTTTACTATACCTAAGCTTGGTGCAAGTATTAGCTGTGGCAGGCTTACCTACAGTAACTATGGGTTTTTTTGCTCGAATTTCATCTTTGGGGTTTGACTTGTTGACCATCTTGATGCCCTAGGTGTGTTTCATTTATTCTATTGCACCCTTCCTTATCCTATTTGCAACCCTCAAGTGATTTGAAACACTACTCTATCATCCACTAGCTACCCTCTAGCCTTCCTTCTCTACCTCTTAGCTATCACCCTCTAAGAGTTAGAACCCATCATCTAACCATACAAGCCATCAGAAGCTCACCGAAGCAAGCCTATGCAAAGGTCCACAGCGGTGCAACAAGGGCTCGAGAGCTCTGGCTCTCCCCTCTATTCCTCTAACTTCTTAGTTTTCCCTTTATTCACTCATTTGTGCCTTTACGCCATCGAAATTTCAACAAGAGCGGAGGGGCACAAAGAGGATCATTAGTGCCTTAGGGAAAAGGGGAGTAATAATTCCTTTTTATCTCTTATTTTGTCATTGGCCATAAGTACAGACCGCATTAAGCGGGTTGATCAGGTTTCGAACACCTTCCCGATCGATAACCGAAGCCCCTACCCAAGAGCCTTTGGCGTGAATCGGTAAATCAGAGTCATATATGTGGCATTTCGATGCTTATAAAATTGATTTGGGTTTTTCGAGACACCAAAAGCTCTGGGTGGCGACTCTAAATTTTTCATGAGTGCGCATTATCGTGACAGGTTTGATAAAAATCCACGGTTGGACAGATGGCAACTCTGATGGGGAGTAGCTAGTAGAGTTTCCCCTTGAATTTGGCCTTCTTTATTTTTTTTTACTAACCATTTTGCTATTTGTATTATTTTTTTACTCACCCCTAAAATTTCGTCAATTTTCACACCCGTACTTTTACGTCATTTATGTGCCTTAGCTGATTGGCGGGCCTACTTGCACATCATCTTTAAAATTTCTTACTTTTCCCGTCATTTACATGCCTTAGCTGATTGGCGGGCCACTTGTCCTTTGTCTTTACATTTCTTTATTTTTTCTGCCATTTACTCGCCTTAGCCGTTTGGCGGGCCTATGTGTGCATTTACTTTCTCGCGATTATATACTATTAGTGCACGCCGGCCAGTAGAGGTGGCACAGGACCATCACCACCCATTTTTGGACTTTAAAGAAAACTCCTCTAAAATTGAAAATTAAAATTGAACTAACAAAGGGGACTTAATTGAATTTTGCAGGGTCAAATTTTCAAGGGTTGGGTTTTCCTAGGCAAACATATAAACTCTCGGTTCTTAGTATGGTGGCAGCTCCTAGTGGTGATGACTCGGAAAAGTACCAGCCCACCTAGTATCTGAGAAAGTGCTTACGCTGGAGGTATATCGGGTGGGAAACCTATCTCATTATTAAGCCTAAAACCCATGGGGAGAGAGCGTTAGTAGACCCGCACCGGCCTTGTATCCCTTAGGTTCAGTAAGGGGAGACCTGATACAACTAAGCAGTCTATCCTCGGAAGCATTGCTTCCAGAAAAACCAAAAAAGAGACTCATTTTGGGTTGCTGTTCTACTATCAAACCTGTTTGACCCCACTGGTTTTCTTGGCGCAAATAATACATGCGTCAAAGTAAAAAATACCCAATTTTGCTCTAGTGCAACTAATACATGGCCAAGCTTAGAATCTGAGCAATTTGGCTTGATGCATCTAATACTTGCACCAAGTTTGAGTTAAGCAGTGCAAACCGAATATGTCGCCTATCTCACCATCCCGAATTCCCCGATTAGTGGCTTAGCACCTCTGTTTAGGTTCCACATTATCTGACACCCAATACGCCCCTGTCGGTCAAAGGAGGGTGACTTCTTTTTGACCCGCTCCAGGGGATTGGGTTGTTTGCATAAATTTGCGTGCCTTCAATAGATCAAAGGGTTTCCCTTTGATTCTTCCGGAGAGCATCTGGGTCTTACCGCATGACTTATTTAGGGTACAAAAGCCACCCGAGACGAGAATTCAAAGGCCCCAGAATCCTTAATCATTTCATTTACAAAAATTTTTTTAGAGATTTGTGGTGTCGGTACAACGACATCATCTTACCCTCCGTCATCACGCAAGGGGAGAAGGAGGAAGCTTTATGGACCCCACCCGAGGCATCCGTACCCTACCAGATACCGAGCCATGTCATGGGATGTGGATTTGGCATACGCCGATCCTGACTCATCCCCGCCACATTCCCAACCCACTCCCATGCGGAGGAGGCTTTCACATCCATCCCCCTCACCCAATCACCCTTTACCGTCACCAGACCATTCGGTGGCCCTATCTTCCCATCTGCCACCTCTCAAAATATCCAAAATATAACCTCTCATTCCCCCTAATTTTCCCAAACCATGCCCATTCCCCCATCCATGGCCATCCCTAATCCATCCCATCTTCCATCCACACCCATTCAAAACCCGACCCAATTTCCCGCCCTCACTACCATGCCCCATTTCCCATTTTCCCAACACATACACAATCCATCCACATCTACCCATGCCGCATCCGTTTTTACGAATCCCCCGTACATCCCTCCATCTACCCGGGTCATACCCATTTTTACCAGGGCTATGACCAGCTTTTCTCTCTCATCCCCCACATCCATGCCCCATTCTTCATCCCAATATAGACCCAATCCACCCACATTAACGAATGTCCCACCTAATTTATCCAGCCCACCCCATGTCCCACCATTTACCCAGGTCATGCCCGATTTTACCAGGGCCATACCCAATTTCCCCACCACATCCACCCCATCCATACCCCTCCATCCATAGATACACCATCTCCATCCGATCCCTCTCCAATGGCCATGATGGAGGAGATGGTCCGAGCCTACACCAGTTGGAAGGCCTCCCAAAACAGCCCTTCTCATCCACACCACACATCCATGAATCCCTCCCATACACTATCAAGCCTCCATGCCACATTCCCCCATGATCCCCATCAACCCCCCATCATCCATAACTTCAAACCTCCATTACCCAAAACCTCCAAGGCCCAATGGCCCAAACACCCATCACCCAGACCCATCAAGGGGCCCATGACCCATATACCCCAAGGCCCAATTGGCCAGACCAACCAGGGTGCAATGGGCTAGACCCACCAAGGCCTAATGGGCCAAACCCAACATTCCCAAAGCCTCATGACCCAACATGCCCAAAGCCTCATGGCCCAAACCTCCCAAGGCTTTATGGCTCGACCTTCCCAAGGCTTTATGGCCCAAACCCATCAGAGCTCTTTACCCTACACCCAAGCCCAAACCTGGGAGTCTAGCACCCATACCCTTCAAAATTCCTTCAAAATTTCACTCACCCACTACCCTTCAAAATTCCTTCAAAATTTCACTCACCCACTACCCTCATACCCAGTTCAGACCCATGCCCTGCATCAACCCCAATTTACCCAGGCCCCTACAACCCAAAGCCATCTTCAAGCCTTTCCCCATAACCATGGCCCCATCAGGCCCCACTCCAAAATCTAACTTCCACTCATCCCATCACTCCACAAAATTTCCCTCACATTCAATGGTCTCATCCAACCCCCATTTAGTCCATCCCCATTCAGTCCATGCAACAACAACAGGAGAATCTCGCCCTCACTACCCCCTATGCAGACCAATAGTATGAGGAGGACGAGATCAGGAATAGTGGGGCTTATACCGAGGCATTGGCCAACATTAATCCTCCTCCCATAATAACCAACCCCTGGTAGCACAGAGTGAATCCCGATCGATTGTTGAAAGGGTAACCTTCCTATCTAAGGAGTCAGAGCAGTTGAAAGAGCAGCTAGAAAAAATTCGGAAACAACTATTGAAGATGGGTGGAGCCGAAATCCATGCCACAAACTTCTCAGACTTGTGTTTATTTGTTGAATTCCCCCTACCCCCAAAATTTAAAATGCCGATATTTGATAAATATAATGGCACTGACAATCCCATTACACACCTCAAGTCTTATTATGGGGATATGTGCTAGTATGGGGGATGAAAGATTATTGATAAAGGTCTTTCAGAAAAGTTTAACTGATCTGAACTTGAGGTGGTTCACATCCCTAGAACCGTCTATGATAAAGACGTGGAAAGATCTGATGTATTTGTTCCAAGAGCAATATGTCTACAATATAGACATTGAACCTCGCAAGTCAGACTTGGCCCCATTGAAGCAGAACCCTAATAAAACCTTTAGCGATTACTTAGGGCATTGGAGAGCACTGATAGCTCAGGTGAGAAATAGAATACCTGATGATAAACAAATTAAGATGATTTCAAATAATACTTTGCCAGTAATCTCAGACTTCCTCGTTTACCAACAATAGTCCAGCTTTACTGATTTGGTGAGAAACGTCAATCATTGCGAGGATGCTATCAAGGAAGGTCGTCTAAGCAAGAACGTACCTGGTGGAGCCAGTGGGGTCAAAAGATTTTCTGAGCAGAGAAATGAGAAAAGAGCAAGAGCTGATGTTCAGAATACTGCCAGCACCCGGCCCAATAGTAATATAATCCATTTCGAATTCAAAGTCGCCCGCTCCAGTTAGAACCGAGCTAGTGCAAAGAACCAGGAATGGGCAGGGAGCACAGATGACTCCAGAGCAGAGAAGGGCTCGCTATGATCGAGTTTTTACACCCTTGGGGGGTAATCACTGAATGTACTTTTGCCTTTATTAATAGAAAAGGGATTAGTCACAACCCTCCAACCACGACCTCCTTCAAATCCCATCCCGAGGAACTATGACCCCAACACTCATTGTAACTTTCACCAGGGTCCGGGTCACCCAACCGATCATTGCTTCCCATTAAAGCATGAGCTACAAGATTTAATTGAGATCGGGGAAATCATTCTACCAGCACCTTCCCAAGTGAACCAGCACACGAACATACATCAAGCACCGCTGTTCCCACACCCTACCGGAGGAGCAAGTCCAAGACCCACTATTGGGATGATAGAAAAGGGCCATGACGAGTTTGAATTTGACCCGTCAGATTACATCAATGACTGAAAAAGTTTTATAGCACCAAGGCTAAGAGATCAAGAAGAAAGAGGTATTGGGGTGATTGAACCCTTGAATTTGTCAGATTATTTCTCCAACCCTGCACCCCAAATTGAACCCTTAGATCTTAGGGCTTATTTCCCATTACCCACTCATGTCAATTACGTACAAATTAATACCTATCAATTGTACATTGCCACCCCCATTAATTACCCAATAGCCCATCATGTCCCCCATTTCCCATCACCACCTATTAATTATCAGTGGTCCACCCCTACCCCATTATCCTCGGTGTAACCATCCACAAACCTCGCCACCCCTAGTAGGGCCATTTTCTCCACCCGCCCATCCCTGTCAGAGATTAGCCAACTATCGCCTACCATTCCTGAGCCATCAGTACAAGCGCATCAGATATCGGCGATCATTCCATTTCAGATCTCGGGACCAACTTACAATCCTCATTAGTTCCTGCTCAATGATGTGCAAATAGGCATCAATACTGGCAACAGTAAGGAAGGGGCAGTTGACTTCGTCACCAGGTCTGGGAAAATTTCCAAGCAACCGGATGCACCAATAACGGCACCTGCACCAGAGGGAAAGAAGGATAGTTCAGTGAACCCATTTGAGAAAATGAGCAAAGAACACATACTGGAGACTCAGCTGAGAAGAATGCCAGCTCATATCACGGTCTGGGACTTATTGATGGCATTCCCACTTCATTTTCAAGCCTTAATGGGGGTGTTAAAGAATACATATGTATCTCTTCAGGTGAGCCCAGATGATGTCGGGTAGATAATTGGACATGTGATGGCTCCTAATGCCATTTTATTTTCAAACATCGATTTACCAGAGGAGGGAAATAGTCACTCAAAATCCTTCAATATTATTATGGAATCCGAAAATATGATAATCCTCTTAATATTTATTGATAATGGGTCTGCTCTGAATGTATGCCCCCTGAGAATAGCTACAAAGATTGGAGTAGATCCGTGCATGTTGAGACCTACAAGAACTAGCGCTCGAGGTTTTTGACAATACGAGAAGAGAGATAATGGGAGAAGTTGACCTTGAGCTTGTGATTGGGACAATGAACTTCTCCATACTCACCGAAGCAAGCCTATGCAAAGGTCCACAGCGGTGCAACAAGGGCCCGAGAGCTCTGGCTCTCCCCTCTATTCCTCTACCTTCTTAGTTTTCCCTTTATTCACTCATTTGTGCCTTTACGCCATCGAAATTTCAACAAGAGCGGAGGGGCACAAAGAGGATCATTAGTGCCTTAGGGAAAAGGGGAGTAATAATTCCTTTTTATCTCTTATTTTGTCATTGGCCATAAGTACAGACCGCATTAAGCGGGTTGATCAGGTTTCGAACACCTTCCCGATCGATAACCGAAGCCCCTACCCAAGAGCCTTTGGCGTGAATCGGTAAATCAGAGTCATATATGTGGCATTTCGATGCTTATAAAATTGATTTGGGTTTTTCGAGACACCAAAAGCTCTGGGTGGCGACTCTAAATTTTTCATGAGTGCGCATCATCGTGACAGGTTTGATAAAAATCCACGGTTGGACAGATGGCAACTCTGTTGGGGAGTAGCTAGTAGAGTTTCCCCTTGAATTTGGCCTTCTTTATTTTTTTTTACTAACCATTTTGCTATTTTTATTATTTTTTTACTCACCCCTAAAATTTCATCAATTTTCACACCCGTACTTTTATGTCATTTACGTGCCTTAGCTGATTGGCGGGCCTACTTGCACATCATCTTTAAAATTTCTTACTTTTCTCGTCATTTACATGCCTTAGCTGATTGGCGGGCCCACTTGTCCTTTGTCTTTACATTTCTTTATTTTTTCTGCCATTTACCCGCCTTAGCCGTTTGGCGGGCCTATGTGTGCATTTACTTTCTCGCGATCATATACTATTAGTGCACGCCGGCCAGTAGGTGGCACAGGACCATCACCACCCGTTTTTGGACTTTAAAGAAAACTCTAACATTGAAAATTAAAATTGAACCAACAAAGGGGACTTAATTGAATTTTGCAGGCTTCGATTTTCAAGGGTTGGGTTTTTCTAGGCAAACATATAAACTCTCGGTTCTTAGTACGGTGGCAGCACCTAGTGGTGATGACTGGGAAAAGTACCAGCCCACCTAGTATCTGAGAAAGCGCTTACACTGGAGGAATATCGGGTGCGTAACCTATCTCATTATGAAGCTAAAACCTATGGGGAGAGAGCATTAGTAGGCCTGCACCGACCTTGTATCCCTTAGGTTCGGTGAGGGGAGACCCGATACAACTAAGCAGTCTATCCCCGGAAGCATTGCTTCCAGAAAAACTAAAAAAGAGACTCATTTTGGGTTGCTGTTCTATTGTCAAACCTGCTTGACCCCACTGGTTTTCCTGGCGCAAATAATACATGTGTCAAGCAAAAAATACCCAGTTTTGCTCTAGCGCAACTAATACATGGCCAAGCTTTGAATCTGAGCAATTTGGCCTGACGCATCTAATACTTGCACCAAGTTTGGGTTAAGCAGTGCAAACCGAATCTGTGGCCTATCTCACCATCCCAAATTCCCCGATTAGTGGCTTAGCACCTCTGTTTAGGTTCCACATTATCTGACACCCAATATGCCCCTGTCGGTCAAAGGAGGGGGACTTCTTTTTGACCCGCTCCGAGGGATTAGGTTGTTTGCATCGATTTTTGTGCCTTCAATAGATCAAAGGATTTCCCTTTGATTCTTCTGAAGCGCATCGGGTCTTACCGCAAGACTTATTTAGGGTACGAAATCCACCCGAGACGGGAATTCAAAGGCCCCAGAATCCTTAATCATTTCGTTTAGAAAATTTTTTCTAGAGATTTGTGGTGTCGGTACAACGACATCATCTTACCCTCCGTCATTCCGCAAGGGGAGAAGGAGGAAGCTTTATGGGCCCCACCCTAGGCATCCGTACCCTACCCGATACCGATCCATGTCATGGGATGTGGATCCGGCATACGCGGAAGAGGCTTTCACATCCATCCCCCTCACCCAATATCCCTTTACCGTCACCAGACCATTCGGTGCCCCTATCTTCCCATCTGCCACCTCTCAAAATATCCAAAATATAACCTCTAATTCCCCCTCATTTTCCCAAACCATGCCCATTCCCCCATCCATGGCCATCCCTAATCCATCCCATCTTCCATCCACACCCATTGAAAACCCGACCCAATTTCCCGCCTTCACTCCCATGTACCATTTCCCATTTTCCCAACACATACACAATCCATCCACATCTACCCATGCCGCATCCGTTTTTACGAATCCCCCGTACATCCCTCCATCTACTCGGGTCATACCCATTTTTATCGGGGCTATGACCAACTTTTCTCTCTCATCCCCCACATCCATGCCCCATTATTCATCCCAATATAGACCCAATCCACCCACATTCACCAATGCCCCACCTAATTTCTCCAACCCAACCCATGTCCTACCATTTACCCAGGTCTTGCCCGATTTTGCTAGGGCCATACCCAATTTCCCCACCACATCTACCCCATCCATACCCCTCCATCCCATAGATACACCATCTCCATCTGATCCCTCTCGAATGGCCATGATGGAGGAGATGGTCCGAGCCTACACTAGTTGGAAGGCCTCCAAAAACAACCCTTTTCATCCACACCACACATCCATGAATCCCTCCCATACACTATCAAGCCTCCATGCCACATTCCCCCATGATCCCCATCAACCCCCCATCATCCATACCTTCAAACCCCCATTACCCAAAACCTCCAAGGCCCAATGGCCCAAACTCCCATCACCCAGACCCATCAAGGGGCCCATGACCCATATACCCCCATGGCCCAATGGGCCAGACCCACCAAGACCCAATGGGCTAGACCCAACATTCCTAGAGCCTCATGGTCCAACATGCCCAAAGCCTCATGGCCCAAACCTCCCAAGGCTTTATGGCTCAACCTTCCCATGGCTTTATGGCCTAAACCCATTAGAGCTCTTTACCCTACACCCAAGCCCAGCAAGGCCCAAACCTGGGAGCCTCGCACCCATACCCTTCAAAAATCCTCCAAAATTTCACTCACCCACTACCCTCATACCCAGTTTAGACCCTACATCAACCCCAATTTACCCAGGTCCCTACAACCCAATGCCATCTTCAAGCCTTTCCCCATACCCAATGGCCCCATCAGGCCCCACCCCAAAATCTAACTTCCGCTCATCCCATCACTCCACAAAATTTCCCTCACATTCAATGGGCTCATCCAACCCCCATTTAGTCCATCCCCATTCAGTCCATGCAACAACAACAGGAGAATCTCTCCCTCACTAACCCCTATGCAGACCAATAGTATGAGGAGGATGAGATCAGGAATAGTGGGGCTTATACCGAGGCATTGGCCAACATTAATCCTCCTCCCATAATAACCAACCCCCTGGTAGCACAGAGTGAATCCCGATCGATTGTTGAAAGGGTAACCTTCTTATCTAAGGAGTCAGAGCAGTTGAAAGTGAAGCTAGACAAAATTCGGAAACAACTATTGAAGATGGGTGGAGCCGAAATCCATGCCACAGACTTCTCATACTTGTATTTATTTGTTGAATTCCCCCTACCCCCAAAATTTAAAATGCCAGTTTTTGAAAAATATAATGGCACTGACAATCTCATTACACACCTCAAGTCTTATTATGGGGATATGTGCCAGTATGGGGGAGATGAAAAACTATTGATAAAGGTCTTTCAGAAAAGTTTAACTGATCCGACCTTGAGGTGGTTCACGTCCCTAGAACCGTCTATGATAAAGACGTGGAAAGATCTGACGTATTTATTCCAAGAGAAATATGTCTACAATATAGACATTGAACCTCACAAGTCAGCCTTGGCCCCATTGAAGAAGAACCATAATAAAACCTTTAGCGATTACTTAGGGCGTTGGAGAGCACTGACAGCTCAGGCGAGAAATAGAATACCTAATGACAAAAAAATTAAGATGATTTTAAATAATACTTTGCCAGTAATCTCAGACTTCCTCGTTTACCAACAGCAGTCCAGCTTTACTGATTTAGTGAGAAACGCCAATCATTGCGAGGATGCTATCAAGGAAGGTCATCCAAGCCAGAACGTACCTGGTGGAGCCAGCGGGGTCAAAAGATTTTCTGAGCAGAGAAATGAGAAAAGAGCAGGAGCTGATGTTCAGAATATTGCCAACACCCGGCCCAATAGTAATATAATCTAGTTCGAATTCAAAGTCGCCCGCTCCAGTTAGAACCGAGCTAGTGTAAAGAACCGGGAATGGGCAAGGAGCACAGATGACTCCAAAGCAGAGAAGGGCTCGCTATGATCGAGTTTTTACACCCTTGGGGGGTAATCACTAAATGTACTTTTGCCTTTATTAATAGAAAAGGGATTAGTCACAACCCTCCAACCACGACCTCCTTCAAATCCCATCCCAAGGAAATATGACCCCAACATTCATTGTAACTTTCACCAGGGTCCGGGTCACCCAACCGATCGTTTCTTCCCATTAAAGCATGCGATACAAGATTTAATTGTGATCGGGAAAATCATTCTACCAGCACCTTCCCAAGTGAACCAGCACACGAACACACATCATGCACCGCTGCCCCCACACCCTACCGGAGGAGCAAGTCCAGGACCCACTATTGGGGTGATAGAAAAGGGTCATGACGAGTTTGAATTTGACCCGTCAGATTACATCAATGACTGAAAAATTTTTATAGCACCAAGGCAAAGAGATCAAGAAGAAAGAGGTATTGGGGTGATTGAACCCTTGAATTTGTCGGATTATTTCCCCAACCCTGCACCCCAAATTGAACCCTTAGATCGGGCTTATTTCCCATTACCCACTCATGTCAATTACGTACAAATTAATACCTATCAATTGTACATTGCCACCCCCATTAATTACCCAATAGCCCATCATTTCCCCCATTTCCCATCACCACCTATTAATTATCAGTGGTCCGCCCCTACCCCATTATCCCCGGTGTAACCATCCACAAACCTCACCACCCCTAGTAGGCCCATTTTCTCCACCCACACATCCCTGTCAGAGATTAGCCAAGTATCGCCTACCTTTCTTGAGCCATCAGTACAAGGGCATCAGATATCGGCGATCATTCCATTTCAGATCTTGGGACCAGCTTACAATCCTCATTAGTTCCCGCTCAGTGATGAGCAAACAGGCATCAATACTAGCAACAGTAAGGAAGGGGCAGTTGACTTCGTCACCAGGTCTGGGAAAATTTCCAAGCATCTGGATGCACCAATATCGGCACCTTCACCAGAGGGAAAGAAGGATAGTGCAGTGAACCCGTTTGAGAAAATGAGCAAAGAACACATACTAGAGACTCAGCTGAGAAGAATGCCAGCTCATATCACGGTCTGGGACTTATTGATGGCGTTCCCACTTCATTTTCAAGACATAATGGGGGTGTTAAAGAATGCATATGTATCTCTTCAGGTGAGCCCAGATGAAGTCGGGCAGATAATTGGACATGTGATGGCTCCTAATGCCATTTTATTTTCAGACATCGATTTACCAGAGGATGGAAATAGTCACTCAAAATCCTTCAATATTACTGTGGAATCTGAAAACATGATAATCCCCTTGATATTTATTGATAATGGGTCTACTCTGAATGTATGCTCCCTGAGAATTGCTACGAAGATTGGAGTAGATCCGTGCATGTTGAGACCTACAAGAACTAGCGGCCGAGGTTTTGACAATACGAGAAGAGAGATAATGGGAGAAGTTGACCTTGAGCTCGTGATTGGGCCAATGACCTTCTCCATACTCTCCAGGTAATAGACATCAAGTCCTTGTTCAATTTATTGTTGGGGTGCCCATGGTTACCCGAAGTTGGAGTAATACCATCGACGCTGCATTAGAAGCTTAAGTTCGTGTTTGGGCAGAAAATTATAACCATCATAGGTGAAGGACACGATGAGAAGGAAAAGGCCAACCACAACATTGAGAACCCAAAAATGTTGGATGTGCCACACATGGCTGACGATACTGACCTCCATAGTTTCGAATACGAGGTATCGACTGTAGTCTCAGATCCCCCAAAAAGCATCACTTCAAGAACCAAAGGTGGAATGGTAGAGGCAGTGACAGCCGCAAGAGCTAGGGGGATAAAACTAAAGGAGAAGCCCTGTCCCAGGCCTCACATTAGAGATTCATTTGTAAGCATGGGGTTGTGAAAATCGATCAAAATGGGGTAACCCAATTAACCCCATGTAAACCTGCGACACCTGTTCACCCCACCAATCCTCAGATTATCCCTCCTAGCCTGGAAATAGACCTGGCCGCATTGTCTCTCTTTGAGGAATGACGTTCCATACCTGCACAATCTCCCCCTATGGTAAATCACCATAGGACTCTGCTAACGTTTGAGGCTAGGGTCTCTGACGAACCTAGGATCAACATAATGGAGGCTGACTTTAAAGATCCGTATTGGTCAGCACCCTCCATCCAATTCCAAATAGGTAAAGGAGCGGCATCTCAGGTACACAATTGGGCGTATATGCCCCAAACTTTGGAAGCGACGAGTGGCATGAACTATGGAACCCGCTTCCCAAAAAAAAATAACCTGTAAAAGGTGAGACAAGTCCTTGGCAGGAAATACCGTTTATATATAGGGACTTGCTTTGCCAAGGGTCTGTTTCCAAAGAAAACAAAAATCCTAAAAACATAGAAAAAATACAAAACCTAAAAATATTGTCTTTTAAAATTTTGAATAAAATCAAAGAAAAAGATGCCTTAATTGAAGTGTCCGTCCCATGTGAAATCAATCCCTTTCCTGTAGAAATACAAGAAGAGGTAGGAGTCACGAATCTGCTCGAGGAGATCCCTACTGAGGAGCTTCCCAATGAACTCCTTGAACGGTTTACCGACTTTGAGCATGGTCCTACCCCCATTGTTGAAGAAACCGAGGATGTCAATCTAGGTACTGAGGAGATTCCAAGAATCACCAAGATCGGAACATCGTTGTCTCCTAAGGAAAGAAAAAGAATGATTGATTTCCTTTGGTCATATCAAGACGCCTTCGTATGGTCATATGAGGACATGCCTAGTTTGGACACTGATTTAGTCGAGCATGAGTTGCCCCTCTACCCTGATATCAAGCCAGTCAAGCATAAATTAAGACAACTCCGACCCGAGTGGACGCTGAAAGTAAAAGACAAGGTCATCAAGCAATATGATGCAGGCTTTCTCATGGTCTCCAAGTACCCACAGTGGCTAGCCAATGTTATTCCGGTATCGAAGAAGGATGGAAAGGTCTGCATGTGCATTGATTTCCAAAACTTGAACAGAGCGAGCCTGAAAGACGATTTCCCATTACCACATATCGGCATCTTGGTCTATAGCACTGCTAAGCACTGGATGCTCTCATTCATGGATGGATTCTCTGGATATAATCAGATCAAGATGGCAGAGGCGGACCGAGAGAAGACAGCGTTCATCACTCCTAGCGAAACTTTCTGCTATCGTGTCATGCCATTCGGGTTAAAGAATGTCGGTGTAGCATACCAGAGAGCCATGACTGCACTATTTCATGACATGATGCACTGAGAGATCGACGTATATGTCGACGGCATAATCACCAAGGCATTAGAGCAAAGTGACCATCTGTTAAACCTCCAAAAGCTGTTTGAGAGGCTGAGAAAATATAGGCTATGACTAAATCTTAAAAAATGCGCATTTAGCGCTATGTCAAGGAAACTATTGGGCTTCATTGTTAGTAGAAGAGGTATCGAGGTCGACCCAGTTAAGGTGAAAGCTATCACGGAAATGCCGCCACCATCTACCAAAAAAGAGGTCAGAGGGTCTTGGGCAGGTTCCAATATATCAGCCAGTTTATTTCACAGTTAACTCCTATCTGCACACTGATCTTCAAGCTACTGAGGAAGGATTTTCTTGTTGAATGGAACGACGACTGTCAAGTAGCATTCGATAAGATCAAAGGGCATCTTCTCAACCCACCAGTTTTGGTACCGCCAGAGCCGGGGAGGCCGCTCTTGATGTACCTTTCTACGACGAAAGTTTCAATGGGATGTGTCCTAAGGCAGCATGATAAAATAGGAAGAAGAGAGTAGGCTATCTACTATCTCAGCAAGAAGTTCACCAACTACGAGACACGCTATTCTCATCTAGAGAAGGCATGCCTGACTCTTGTATGGGCGACACAGAGGCTTTGCCATTATTTGTTATCCTAAGTCATTCTACTTTTAGCCTACATGGATTCGTTGAAGTACCTATTCGAAAAGCCAGCTCTTACTGGACGGATTGCACGTTGGCAGCTCCGGTTATCCGAATTTTACATCACTTATGTCACTCAGAAGTCAATTAAGGGGCAAGCACTCGCTGATCATCTTATCGAGAACCCTTTACTTGATTATGAGCCTTTGAGGATTGAATTCCCGGATGAAGATATTTTGTTCCTCACAGAAGATGACACAAAAGAAGCAGAAAAATCATGGGTAATGCACTTTGACTGGGCAGTAAATGCCGAGGGTCAAGGAGTCGACGCTATTTTGATTTCACTCAAAGGATCACATGTACCAGTTTCCATCAAGCTCAACTTCTCATGTACAAATAACATGGCTAAATATGAAGCCTGTGTAGTAGGACTCCAGGCAGCTTTAGACATGAATGTAACTCACCTCCGAGTGTTTGGTGACTTATAGCTGATCATTTTCCAAACAAACGGTGACTGGAAGGCAAAGGACGAGAAGCTGATCCCTTACCATGATCACCTCGAGGACCTGATCGCATGCTTTAAATATGTCACGATCTCTTATATCCCGTAAATAAGGAATCGCTTCAATGACCCGTTAGCAACTTTGGCATCAATGATAGAGATCCCCTATGGGGTCGAGATGAAGCCAATCATCATTGAATAGAGGAACGAGTCTGCCTTCTGCCTCCAGATTGAGGAACCTATAAAGTTAGATGATGAGCCACCTTGGTTCTCAGATATCAAGAACTTTCTTGAGACATAAACTTTCCCTGGATATACGTCCTAGTCGGATAAACGAACCATTCAGCATTTGGTAGCGAACTATGTCATCTGTGGCGAGTGCCTTTAAAAGCAATCCTATAACAACATCTTGCTCAGATGCCTTACTAAGAGCAAAGTAGCCAATATCATGAAGGAGATCCATGAGAGAGTATGCGGGGCCCACGCCAAAAGGCAAATGCTTGCTAAGAAGATCCTACGGCAAGAATACTACTGGACCACTATGGAAACTGACTGTTGCAAACACATTCAGAGGTGCTACAAATGCCAAGAACACTCCAGTTTGATACATGCTCCGACTATAGATCTACACAGCATGGCCACTCCATGACCCTTCGCCACCTGGGGCCTCGACATCGTCAGAATGATTAATTCGAAGGCCTCAAATGGATATAGGTTCATCCTCGTCGCCATCGAATACTTCACCAAATGGGTAGAGGCTGCATCCTACACCAAAATCACCACATCCTCGAGAAAATGGTCATCACCTATCGAGGTTAGAGAGAAATGTTGCCATTTTCATTATGGGCCTACAGAACATCGATTCATACTGCTATAAGGGCAACGCCATCCTCTCTTGTGTATGGAACTGAGGCCGTCTTACCAGTAGAAATGGAGGTGCCCTCACTCTGCATGCTCATGGAATCAGGCCTATCTAAGGCAAAAAGAGAAAGATCCCGCTTTGAACAACTGAACATGCTAGGAGGAGAATTGCACGCGCTTACAACAAACGTGTTCGCAGTCGAGATCTGAAGGTAGGAGACACGGTATTCAAGAAGATCTTCCCTTCCCTCCACACTGATCCGAGAGGGAAATTCAAGCCTAACTGGGAAGGACCTTACATCATTCGAGAAGTGCTCCTGGGATACGCCATCTGCCTTGCTACCATGGACGGAGTTCATTTTCCTGAGCCCATCAACGTTGGGTACATATGATGGTTCTACTCTTAGTTTCCCCTGGAAAGATAAGTATTGATAAAACGGATATGTGACTGCTCAAAGACCCAGTAGAAGAGACCATCATTTTAAAAGCCAAGTAGCCAAAAAGTATCCTTGAACACTCATACCCTTTGCTACCCAAGTTGAGTCATTGGCCTTTCTTTCAATAAACCCCTCCCAGGAAAAGAAAATGTGTGAACATAAACCAACAAAAAAGAAGAAAAGAGTTACCTTCAAAAACAAAAAAATAGGAAAAGTAAAACCCCAAAAAAAAAAAAGTAAAAAATATATATAAAGAAAAGGTGGGGCATGAACAGTCATCGTCCCCCAAGGAAGAAGCATATTATGGCAACTGGAACCCAGTCAAGGAAACCCTTTCAACCTAGAATACCTTCAAAATCCTAACCTTACCCATGGCCATAATACATTTCGAAGAAAAGCCCTCTTTAAGGTCTGCGAGCAGTTAAAGTATCTATCGAGCCAGCGCAAGCCAAGCTGGGAGACGACGAGAACCCCCTCTGGCCGGCTATGATGGAATCGATGTCCATGTCATGGATTTTAAAAAATAAAAAGAAAAAAATAATAATAAAATAAATAAAAGTAAACAAGCTCAAAGCAAGATAGATGTAGTGAAAACTCGAAAGGGTGCTACGGGTAAAAAGAGCAAGTTTGTATGAACCAGGTGAAAACCCGAAAGGGCGCCGGGGGTAAAAATACAAACCATTGGACGTAGTGAAAACCCGAGAGGGCACTACGGGTAAAAAGAGGGCAACAACAGGTATGACGGACCCACCTTGGGCGTTGTGAGTAAGAAAGTTGAAAAGAAAAATGAAAGAGGAAAAGAGAAAAAGAAGAAATCCTTCAGTCACCTACCCATGCCATCCTATCTCCCGACCGGGCTGCTCATGTTAGCTCCAATCGGGTCCTGACCAAGTGTGTCTTCTAGATTGCATCGTCAAACGTATGACCCAGGGTAAGGAGAAAGGTTGATTCAATCCAAAGGGATAGGTGTTCTGGACTAGAAAAATTACTGAGCCTTATCCAAATCCAACCATGTGAAGGGGCTCGACTATGCTCAAATTGGGACCCGTTTTATAAGGCACAAAAAAAAGAAAGAAGAAGAAAAGAAATAAAAAAGCAAAAAGCCCAAAAATAGCAATTTTCCCTTTCCTATAGCACTCTGCATGCCCCACTCCGGGATGATTGAATTGATGAGCGGAAAAGCCACGTTTGAAATAGATAGTAGATCTCCCTTCTATTATGCCCACACTAAACATCTAAAAAAAAAACCATTAATTAAATAAAGGAGAAATAATGCTTTTTTTTGTAAGATAATAGATTTTCTTTTTCCATTCACAAACTCGTATCTCGCCTACACCACATCTCAAAAAATAATCCGTGTGATGTCTAACTCCTTTCTTCCTTTTCTTTTTACAAAAACATAAAAATAACAAAAATATAAAGAAAATATGTATACCAAAAAATGTGTATTTGCATAGGGGTTTCTTACGCCCCTTTCTCTAAGTCTGATCTGTGCAAAAATATATGTGCAGGAGGGAATCAACGGCCCAACTCGCTCTTCAAGGCATGAATCTCTGCACAAAAAACATCCTCTCGGACTTTTCGCTCAGTCTTCCAGCGGCCATGAAGACTCCTGTACCACTTCTGGGAAGTATCGGTAGCCCCGAGAGCATCATTCAAGGCTCCTTCCGGACGAAGGACCTCGCACTCAGTTGTACCAGCTTTGGCCTCTACCACCTCTGCTCTAACTTTTTATTTTATCAAGAGCTCTTGCAAGATCCTCTTCTCTTCTGTCAGTAGCTCAATACGGGCTCGAAGCGCTGATTCCTTCTTCAGCCAAGGCCCTCCCACATCGTCGCTCTCTGCCTGATCTAGATGATCAGCAGGAGGCTGCTCGAACAATAGCCAGGTCTCATACTCTGAGGAGGATAAAACTGAATCTCCCTGCTCTAAATCACACATAAGTGTCGACTGACACGTCTCCCAACGAGTAATAATCTGATCCATGTCCTTAGAAGACCCCCGAGAAAAGATAAAATCACATAAAGGGGGTTTCATCTCGCAAGGCACCTACTGAGAGCAGCCAAACTGATGCAGCACTCGAAATGGAAAGTAGAAGGTACTGCCAGTCAATCCAAGGAGGGTGATGCCCTCATGGTCTCTAGAGCGAACCATTGGGAAGATCCGATCTAACCAAGGAAGTCTTCATACCAGCTCTGCATCGGTCAGCCAAAGCATCAACTCTAACATATCTCCCTGTGGACGCATGTGGCACGTGCCCAAAAAGCATCGAACCACTTCACCACGAATGATATAGAAGCGAGGTACTGGTCCCAAAATAGCAAGATGCTCTCCTAGCCAGATCTGCAGCAGAAGCGGACATCCCCTAAGTCACCCCACCTTGCCCAAAGCAAAAGCATCAAGGCAACGATAGAGTTCAACCAAGACCATATGCATCACCGATCGGCCTCCCTCTAATTACGTCAAAATGTCACAGAGAGCAAGAGAAAAGCTCTCTCCCCCAATAAAGAAAAGGACTTCAGAGATGAGACTGAGAGCAAAGGCCTTCATGTTGAAAACATTCAAACAGACAATTTTCGAAGGCTTTCGTCACCGAAAAATTCTCTCAGGAATTTTATCGAACACCTGGTGGGCCCTCCAATGAAACTTTTCTCATATTCGGATTTCTTCAAGCCCAGAGTGAGGTGGACGGCTTTAGCGTAGCCTGGCTTCGGCATGACTCTTGCAAGGCCTCTATGGAGCTTCAAGCCTGACAGATTGGAGAGCTCTTCAAGTGTGGAAGATAGTTCCCGCTTCCCAAAATGGAACACATGACATTTACATCCCAAAAGGAGGTCACTGCATGAAGTAGGTCCCACCTTGGAGGAACCTCAAGGAAGGATGAGAGGCACGACAATCTGAGCCATTCTAAATTAATGAGCTCACTCTCATTCAAACTCCTAAGCTAACTTTTGAGAAAACTAGGCCCTAGGCCCAAAGAAGGGAGTAAATTGGTTCCGAACCCTCTGTGTAAGAGAGGGTTGGAAAGTGGGTCCATTAACATACAAGGATTTTTCAAAGATATAAAAATTTGATGTAGGACGATGGACCCACCCTTGAGAAAGCAAGGGGAGAAAAAGGCCGCAGAAAATGTCAAGCCAAAATGAAAAGAGAAGGAAAAAGGGCCATTCTCGAGCTCAAAGGGCCCACTGCCCCCAGGAGGCACCTGGCGCATGTATTACATGTGCTAGTGCCTTTTTTTCCAGGAATTGATTACATGCGCCAGACCAATTTGGCCCCCCTATGACAAATGTGGGGTTTCGAGGGGGAACTTTTGGTCTTTGCTAAACCCCCTAGCCAACTCACCTGTGCTTCATGCTGTGATCACATAACGGACTTAAAAAATTTTCTATTGCACCTAACTTATATAAACAATTGTGTAGGAAAAATCCACATCCAAGGTGAATAAAACATTGAACAAAGCAGTTGGCTGGGAGGCCTTCTTTTCGCCCAAATCAAACCTATCCTGTAAGTAATCAGATATACTACAAGAAAAGCAAAGCATGCGATAAAAGGAAAGAGCACTTCAAGAAGCTGACAAACCATTCTAATGAAAATAAGTGCCATATCATATGTTACAAATTGATCAAAATCCCAAAAAGAATATGTCCCAGAATGTCTAAAATTCAAAACCAAAAGCTAAGCCTAATCCTTTTTGGCGCCCTTTGATTTCTTTGATAGGTTCGAATGTCTCCTACCCAGGTCCATGCCTAAGAAAGTCAGCTGAGCAGGGAGCATGACTCCTTTTCACGAGCACGCTACAAGTCAGCAACCGATCAGATCGGTTGAAAGATAAATTGCAAGGTAATAATCAAGGAACGGTCAGAATGATACTCACCACTTCCACATCCCTGAGATCGACAATGTTGCAGTAATATTCGACCTGATTCATGGCCGACTCATAGTCTTGCATTTGGAAAAAGAAAGATATCAGCTATAAGGGCTGCAAGCACAAATACAGGCATATCTCTGAAAGGGGCAAAAACATGCAGAAATGGAAAAACTTACCCCAGGAATTAACTTAGGAGGAGGAACCCTAATCGCCTCTGCAGATAAACAAGCCCGCTCTTCTACATAAGCGCATAAACCCGTAAGGAATGCATCATCAAGGCGTCTGAACCCCCTCGGGACCTCAGCAGTTGCGCTGCTCGAAACACCCATACCAGAGGGACCTGAAGGACTAGCTCCTGGGGCTGCAACAGTACCCGCCACTGCCCCATCATCATCATCAGAATCTCCTCCCTGCTCAAATTGTGAAAAGAAATAGGGTTCCCAATAGTAGAGATCACAAGTCAACCAAAGCTACAGGGAACCGATCATAAGGAAGAACTACTTGAGAATGTGGGCCGCCAAAAGCTAAGAAGTTTGCACGAGGAATGAAGAGTGGGAGAAGAGACTGATGAGGCAAAGACTCATACCACATCTAATAGTCTTCAGGCATCAGGAAGGCATCGATAGGGACCCCGTTTTGAAGGAATTCAGTAGTGAGCTCCTCTATACTACCCACAGGTGCCATGACATCTACAGGAGGAGCCAAGGGCGCGACAGGATAGTCCCGATACTGACGAACTACCTGCTCCCCCAGGTAATAAGCCCTGGCCCAGGTCCCATAGAAAAGACGACGCGACGGTCGATGAAGAAGCGAGATGGGCCTGCAGCAGCTCGATCCCAATCAGGAGAACCAATGTAGGGGTCATATATAATCTATCTAAATCAAGGAGTGTCCAATCAGTCAAACATGCAACACAATATAAAGGAGAAACTTGAAAATGAAAAGGAAGAAAAATAGCCTTACCTACTCTGACATCAGCAGGTCGAATTGGGACCTCAGGCCCATCTCCAAGTTTTTCATGCCAACATCCCTACGGCGGTGCTTATTCTAATTGCTTAGAAGTGGATAAGTGTATATATCAAATTGAAGAAGGGGCAGGTCAGGTTGAAAGTGCAAATACCCTCACGCCTGACAAGAGACGGGTCAGAAGCAGAGAATGATTTTCCAAATATACTAAAAAAAGCAAAAGAGTTAGGAATTACCTCCAAAGCAGGCCAAAAGCCAACGACAAACTTTGCGTTGCCAATATAGACTTGGACTAGGCTGGACATCAAAGCGGAGTAGCCAGCCCCGCCTCAGTCATATCTATGCCGTTCATTCCAATTGTCCATGAGGCTGAGCAAGGCTAGGGAGACCGTCCGCCACTGGCATTTGTGAAAAGGGCCTTGCCCAATAGCAAGAGGAGTGAGATGCAGGCCAACATAACCGTGCGCTTGGGCCCAATAAAAATGTCGATTTCTGACTACCCCAGATCTACCAACTCATGCAGCTCAAAAAGATCAGACAGCCAGGATATTTTGACCTCAGTACCATGCAGACTTGTGGAAGGGGGATAAGCCCCTATCAATCGAATGATCTCATCCCGATCAAGCACTATAAGGTTGGCCACCGGAACACCCCTATCTGGATCCCAGTAATCATGGTCCAATCTACTAGAGTCAGCGTCATCTCGGCCATGGCCATGTGAAAGGTCATGGTCTCTGAACAAAAATGCTTGATCAGGGCCCTCAGATAGGCCACATCAGCTCGAATGGCGAGTGGCAACCGTGGGATTTGTGACGATCCCATCACGGCGATGCGCTCGCTTGCATAAAATATAGAGTCACCACCTGAAGCTTTTGGTGTCCCAGGATACCTATATTATTTTTATAAGCATCGAAGGCCACAAATATGACTCTAAATCCGGTACACACCAAAGGCTCTTGGGTAGGGGCTTCGGTTATCGATCGGGAAGGTGTTAGGCACCCGATCAACCCGCTTATCACGGTCTCTACTAATGGCCAAAACAAAAATAAAGTAAAAGAAAAGAAAATAGTTTCCTCTTGCCCAAATGGACCTTAGATCCTATTTGTGCCCCTACGTTCCTACCAAAAATTTGGCGGCGTAACGGCACAAATGGGAGGATGGGAAATGCTAAAAAGAGATAGGAGAAGAAAGGGGAGAGTCGGAGCCCTCAAGCCCTTGTAGCACTGTAGGAGAGCCTTGCGTAGCTTACTTTGATGAGCTTTTGAAGGCCTTGTATAGTATGGAATGGGATTCTAACTCCTAAGGCTTAAAGCTAAGAGGTAGAATGAGGAGTCTAGGGGGGTAGCACACACCTAGGTTAAGGGTTTTGGATGCAAGAATAAGCTTGGAATGAGGGTGGGAGATTCTGAAATTTATGTGAAAATGGGATACAAAAGGGAGGAAGAACTTCTCACTTTGAGCTCTTTCTCTCTTAAGCAAATTTCTCAACCCTTAAAACCAAGGGAGGGTGGCTCTATTTATAGAAAAAGGGGGGATTAGGAGACCACTTAGATGCTAATTAGGATTAGCAATTAGGTAATCTTACATCTAAGGATTCCTAGGGTTTTTGGAGCCTTGAAAGGTGTGAAAAGGTCCTCCATTGGTGGATGATAGGGAGGGGCCTTAAGTCACCTAATGGGTTGCAAATATGGTGCAACAGATCTATCAAAACACACCCCAAAGACCCAGGTGGTCAACAAGTCAAACCCCAGACATAAAATTCAAGGAAAAACTAGAGGATACTGTTCATATGCCTGGCGCAACTATTAGTTGTGCCAGGAAAATGTATAGTAAAATAGTGTTGAACAGTAGCCTGGAAGTTGACTTTGCGAGGGTGGGAGTCCACTTCAATGCTGGCGCAACTATTAGTTACGCCAGGCTTAAATTCAAGGAAAGTGGCTTGGCACAACTAATAGTTGCGCCAGGCAAAAATATAACTGGCATAACTATTAGTTGTGTCAAGGCATTTCTGGAGAGAAATGGCCTGGCGTAACTATTAGTTGTGCCAAATCCCTAGGGGGGCTAATTGAAATTACTCTTTTGCCCTACCGGTTCGAACGACCACATCTTTTGAAGTATAACTCCGATTAGGACGATTCTTGACTTGTTGGAAAGCTGATGACTTCTACTTTTAAATGGTATGAGATTCAATCACAATAGAAGGCCATAGCTGGTCCTAGTTTACAACTCTTCATCCATCGCTCGGGAAGGTTAGGTTTAGGGTCTAAAAGGGGTTCTAAGGATTGGGATTGGTTTTTAAGGGTTTGGGAAAGTTTTTAAGGGATATAAGATGATTTCTAAGGGTTTGGAAGGGTTATTAAGGGTTCTAGAGTGGTTCCTAAGGGTTCCATATGTGCCATAAAAAGCTCAGAAATGCGCCTCTCGAAATGTGTTTCGATCAGGCCTTGGGCCAAATTTGGGTGTCTACAGATGCCCCTCTTTGGCATCCGATCACCAATGATCGAATGCCAAAAGAAAAAAGAGACATTCAAAGAGGCCCAAGGCATTACTGACGGGTTCACAGCATTCAGAACGAAGTTCAAACATCAGATGAGTGACATGGTGAGAAAACGAAAGCCCTGGATGCCAGGCTAAATGTTCGTTTCTCAAGGTAATCGGTCCCCAAGCGCTTAGCAACATTACTGGGCATAACCGAGGTGGAACGAGTTACAAAATTCCTGTATGCCAGGCCAAACATTCGCTTCTCAAGAAGATTTTGAAGGTGTTTGATGTTTAAGATTCATTCTGAATGCAACAGCTTCGTAAGTAAGAGGGTTGATCGACCCACATTCAAAGATAGGCGTGAAGCAATCATACGCAAGGCTCCACAGTTTGCGTCCAATCCTACGAGGCATTTAATTATCCCATCTGACTATTCGCTAGTGCCCCTGCTTATAGCAGGGTTTGAGGTCTTTGGGCGAACCCATCGATCCCGAAGTTTATTTAGCATGACTGCCTGAGCAAAGTGAATAGATGTCATAATGCTTTTTGGGAGGACGTGCTATTTTTGAAAGCGTTCCCTAGATCAATATGACCTAGAGTACCCTGCTTCAACTACCTTGAACAGATCCAACCAAATATTGGGGTGTCTTCCTAAAGGGACATCCAATCCCGATTTCTGTCAACAATGATCATAAACTTCATTAACTATGCGTAATCATGAACCCCTCAGGGACAATGAGCAACAACAAAGGTGATGGAAGCCCCGACCTAGACCCGCTCGGGTATAATTTATGGGAACAAACGACAATCATACGGATACCCAGACGCATGGTGTACACTTTACAAGGATACCGCTGCCCATACAGGTTTTAAGCCTGCTGAAAGATAAAAGGGAAATGAACCTTTCTGAATGCATGATTGTACATAGTTTGATTGATACGTAATCTCATCCTCAACAGGTTGGTCTCAACCAACGACTGACCTTTTCCAACGGAGAATTTGAAACTTAAGACACTGAAGTTCATATGAATTTAAAACAGAGCGCTTAGCGCAAAGATTTAGCAGTGGAGTTGACTCGATCGAAACATTGACTGTTTGACCGGGACTGACGCCGTTGCTCCTACTTTGAAGAAGGATCCAATGGTCCAAGGCGAACCCTAGACTCGGGACTTTTATATGGCACAGCTACATTGCTGATAAAGCATTGACGTTTTGCCGCATTATTCATGTGCGTACCCTCCGTGGGGAAACATAAATAGGTTATTATTTGCTTTATTTTTGTGATTTTTCTATCATTATATGTGATTTTTTTGGGACTTTTCAAAGCTATCATTTTATGTGAATTTTTAAATTTATTACCTTATGAATTTTTTTTCAAAGTTATTATCTTTCGATTTTTTTTTTTTTTAGAGTTATTATTTTATGTGAACTACTCTAACATTTTATGTGAGTCATTATTATTATTATTATTTTGGCTTTTCAGTGCGATTTTTTTAATTATTTTTTGGATATTTTATATTTTTCTATGTAGGATCGGGACGCCTATTGCCGTCGGTCCACTTTATTGTTATCACGGCTTCCCGGTTAGGTCGAATGAGGGTCGACATACCACTAGGGAGTGCGTGCATCTATCGGGAGTAAGCAAAACGAAGAGAAGGGGGGACCAGGTTACACATCTGACCTGTACCGGGCCCAGAACCCGACCTATGTGGCTGGCGCAACTATTAGTTGTGCCACGCCAACAGGGGCCCTAAAACTGCCTGGCACAACTAATAGTTGCGCCAAGCTTGGCTGGGGAGCAATTTAAACAACCCAGGTTTGGGCTGTGGGGTATTATTTTTAAAATTTTCTCTCCCCCTTTCTCCTTAAAACTGAAAAACGACCTCCTTTGGGTTCCTTTACTTTGCCTCTATGCGTGCCTCACTGCCATTGCTTGCTTGCGTCGATCGATTGCCGGCCAGCGTTAGATCAAAGACCCCATCCTCTTCACAAGGTAACCATTAAAAACTCATTTTTCTTGATTTTACTTATTTTTTCTTGCAAATATGATTATGATCTTACATTCTTTGATGAGTAATGGTTAACTTTCATGGTATGTATGTTTATTGATGGTGTGTGGATGGTTTCTTATGAATGATGCCCTATTTTTGTTGTTTTATGGGTTTTGTATAATATATACACATATTATATATTTTTCGTTGTTTTTATTTGTGCATGTTGAAAGGGATTTTTTGTTTTTATTTTTGCAAATAAAGTAAAGGGATTTTTTTTGTTTTTTTTTTTTTGAAAATAAAGTAAAGGATTTTTTTTTTGTTTTTATTTTCGCAAATAAGTAACGGATTTTTTTTTGGTTTTTATTTTCGTAAATAAAGTAAAGTATTTTTTTGGCTTTGGTTTTTATAAAGTACAGGGATTTTTTGTTGTTGTTTTTTTTTATTTTCATAAATAAAGTGAAGGAATTTTTTGTTTTTTTGTTTTTATTTTTGCAAATAAAGTAAAGGAACTTTTTTTTTCTTTTGGTTTTTATAAAGTAAAGGGATTTTTTTGTTTTTCGTTTTTATAAAGTAAAGGGATTTTTTTTGTTTTTGGTTTTTATAAAGTAAAGGATTTTTTTTCTTTTTTTGTTTTTATTTTTGCAAATAAAGTAAAGGAACTTTTTTGCTTTTGGTTTTTATAAAGTAAAGGGATTTTTTGTTTTTATAAAGTAAAGGGATTTTTTTTGTTTTTGCTTTTTATTTTTGCAAATAAAGTAAAGGAACTTTTTTGCTTTTGGTTTTTATAAATTAAAAGGAATTTTTTTGTTGTGGACATAGACTAAGTTGTTTTTTTTTGTGAAAGAAGAACTCTTCTTTTTTTTGGTTTGTTTTTTTTTTGGCTTTTGGGAATACAAAGAAAATGATTGTTTGCTCCCCTTTTTTTAACCTAAGAGAAAGAGATTTTTTTTTACTTTGTTAGAAGCATGATGATGATGATTTTTTTTGTTTTTCTAAACATAAAGGAATAATCTTTTTGTTTTTCTTAATGTAAAAGGACTTTTTACTTTATTTTAGAAACATAAAGGAACGATTTTATTGATTCTAACTTGCTTTATTTCCAAAGATAGGAAGGGGAAAAAGAAAAGAAAAAAATTTTGTATTATAAATTTTTTTTTGGAGAAAGAAATTTTTTTTGTATTTTAATCTAAAAGGGATTTCTCTTTTTTTTTGGTTTGTGCATGTGTACCTTTTATTTCTGAAAATAAGTAGAAAAAAGGGGGGGTATACTTACCTTCCTTTGCAGCATAGTACATCATGATTCTTTATCATTGATCTGATCTGATGTGATTGCTTCTCGTTGCCCCAGAAATGTTGAGTGATGATGAGCTTATTCCCGAGGAGGGCCAGGAGGAGGGCCCCGAGGTAGTATACGGTCCACGAGGGGAGCAGTTCCTTTGGGTAGAGCGGAAAGCGGGCCCATGGTTCGAAATGCAGGGTGAGACCACCCGAGCTGGTCTCCTACATCAACAACATACCCATATTTCGAATTTCGGCATAGTGGGCCAGGTAAAAGATGGTTCAAATTTCTTTCTTTTGTGCATCTTTTCTTTCTTTCCATGATCCGTTGCACTTTTCTCTTCTTATGCAGGACTTGCCCTCTATTGTGTTCCGTAGGGGGTGGCGTGATTTCCAAGACTTCTACCTCTATGTCTCCCCTGTAGTGAAGTTTCTGCTTGCACAGGTGGGCTTTGGGAAGTTTCTGACCAGCCCTGCTATGAGGGCTGATGCTGCTTACCTGAAGGCCTTGATCGAACGGTTTCATCCTGAGACGATGACCTTCCATATGCTGTACGCCGAGATGATCCTGACGCCTGTTGATTGGGCAATGATTACGGGTATTAGGATGGGAGGGATACTGATAGTCGACCTCTCAGTGCCAAGTAGGGAGGATGTCATCTGACTGATAGGGGCCTATCCCCCTCGCGGGCAGACACATGATACCGAGGTCAAGATGACCTGGCTTACCGAGCTTTACACGATCGACGAGTTGGTGGACCTGGGGCAGCCAGACAGGGTGCTTTATATTACGCCCAAGCGGACGATTGTCTTAGCTCGCATTACTCTTCTGATCCTGTTGGGTAAGACCCTTTTTACCAATGCAAGCAGTGGTCGAGTCAGCCTAGCATTGCTGAGCGTCATGGACAATTGGGGTGATGTCATAGGTATGACTGGGGCGGGGCTGGCTACGCATGGCTGATGTTTAACTTAGCTCGGGTCACGACCGGGGATTCCAAATCTATTGTTGGTTTTTGGGCCACCTTGGAGGTAATCCCTCATTCTTTCACTTTCGCTAATTTCTTTGAATGATCTTTATATGCTACTAACCTGCTCCTGTGTAATGCTCATTTCAGGTATGGGGGTACCACCATTTTCACCCTGGGTGCCCGCTTCTCCACTCGGAGGAACTTACTTACCCTCTTCTTATCAACTAGAACCAAGCCTGCCGCCGTGATGTGGGCATGAAGCATCTGGAGATGGGTTTAAGGTCCCAACTTGACCTGATGGCTCCTGAACAGGTAAAGCCCCTCTTAACAACTTGGTTTACTCATGCTTGGAAATCATTCTTGATTAGTATACTGCCTGTTTAATCGACTGACCGATTTTAGACTTGGACAGATCCTCCATGACCCGTATCTCGTGTCCTCCTTCTGGGATCGGGCGGCCGTAGGCCCATCTCGCCTGTTTAACAACCGCCGTGTCATTTTCTTTTATGGGGTGTGGGCCAAGGCTTACTATTTAGGAGAGTGGGTGGTGCACCAGTACCAGGACTACTATGTCATTCCCGTGGACCCTCTTGTGGAAGTTTGGAATCCTGTTGGCAGCGTTGAGGAACTCACAATGGCTCTTCTCAACAATGGGCTCCCTATCCATGCTCTTCACGTGCCCGGAGACTATCACACTTGGTATCAGTGCCTGCCATATCAGTTTATCCTGCCATGATTCGTGCCTAGTGTCAATTTCCTTGCATTTGGCCGCCCGCGTGGGCAGGTAATTACCATTTCCTCTTTAGATTAGTCTCTTTTTGTTTTATCTCGGCCTCTGTTCTTTCTGAACTAATTTTTATTTTGTTTACAGTTTGCTTCAGGGTACGGTTCTGATGATGAAAGGGGGACGACAGCGGGTAAAGCTGATACTTCAGGGGCGGGTCCTTCTGGCGTTGACCCTTCTAGTGCGGGTCCTTCCGACGAGGGTTCTTCTGGCATTGGTCCATCGAATATTTCTCAGGCTGGTGCCCCTAGGGGAGATCCGACCATGGTCTACGGGACCTTTTAAGGCCTTGATGACAGTTTCCTCTCGGGTTTGTGTGCCGTCGTGGATAGGCAGGCGCGTCTTTATGCTGAAGCGGCCCATTTCCCTCCTCCTGAGGTGATCCCCGAGGTAAGTCTTCTGGTGACCCATCTCTTTATTATTTTGGCCTCCTTTTGCACTTGTTTTATGATTGCCCGGATAGCTGACATTGTATATTTTTGAATGTAGAACTTCGACTCGGCCATGGAGTATGCGGCGTATCATCGTAACCTCGCGGAGCTTCGGGATGGGGAGACGGTGGGTATTTAGTTGTTCTGCTTTTTCTGTGGGTTTCGTCATCATTTTTTATTGGTCCCGATTTCTGATTTTGGCTATGACTTGCAGCGTGCACGCGCCAAGGAGTTGCGATCTTTGCTTAACCAGTTTCTCAAGCCTGGTCCCGGGTGGGGGATATGCGGACTTACCAGGGCTCCGCTCATCATCGAAAGAAATCATAGGGTGCGGATAAGGAATAGGCCTTAGTTTCTCCTTTTTAAACATTATTAATTTGGGATTGATGATTTGAATTTTTAGGCAGCTTAGGATGGATGATGTAACACTTTGTGGATGATTTTTTTATTTTGGAAATATTTTAGTGCTTTTGTCTTGATTGCATGCCATGGTTTCCTTGTACTGTATCTATTTTTCTACAGGATGCGTCTACAAAGTGCTCTCAGAAAATGACCTTTTGGGTTGCATGCTTTGATGTAGGATCCCTCCTACACACATAAATAAAGTAGTTTCCAAACTGTTAGTGGTTTCTAAAGATTGGTGAATGTTTGTTCATGATTACCAACATTTTTGACCGATTTTTAAAGGGGTGGAAAAAGACCAAAATTCCCCCCAATTAGGCCCCAAAATGGCTTAGGAGGAGGGAGCTTTAGTCTGGAGCAACTATTAGTTGCGCCAGGCTAAACCCATGGGAAATTGTATTGGCGCAACTATTATTTGCGCCAGACTAAAGTTTGGAAAAAAAGGACTAGCGCAACTATTAGTTGTGCCAGACTAAATCTTGAGACAAAATGCACTGGTGCAACTAATAGTTGTGCCAACCTTAGCCTGCGGAACAGTGGGTCCTTATATACCCGAGTCAGTCCAAAAACACTTTCTTTTCTATTTGACTTGGCCCTTTTGGCTGATTCTTTTTGTTCTTGCTTTTCAAAGGCGGGTCCATCATCATACAACGATTGTTATCTTCTTGAAAGATCTTTGTACATCTATGGACCCACTTTCCAACCCTCCCTTACGCGGAGGGCCCGGAACCAATTTACCCATCTCCTTGAGCATGGGGCCCAAATTTCTAACGAGTTGGGTTGGGAGCTTGAATGAGAGTGAGCTCACCGACTTGGAGCGCCTTGGGCTATCTCGCCTTCCTTCCTTTCTTAAGGTTCCCCACGATGGGACCTTCTTCATGCCGCCACGTCTTTTTAGAACCCGAGCGGCCATGTGTTCCAATATGGGAATCGGGAGATAACTCCTACCGTTGAGGAATTGTCCAACTTGTCTGGTTTGAGGCTTCATAGGGGCCTTGCCAGAATTGTACCGAAGTCGGGCTATGCCAAAACCGTTCACCTTACCCTGGGCTTGAGGAAAAATGAATATGAGAAAAGTCTCATTGGGGGCCCATTAGGTGTTCGATGAAGTTCCTGAAAGAACTTTTTGGTGACGAAAATCTCTGAAAACTGTCGACTCGGAACATCTTCAATGTGAAAGCATTCTCTCCTGGCCTTATCTCAGAAATCCTTTTCTTTATTTGGGGAGAGAGCTTCTCTTTAGCAATTTGTGATATTTTGACGGAGTTGGAGGCGGGGCGATCTATGATGCATTTGGTGCTCACGGAACTTTTTCGGTGCCTTGATGCATTTTCCCTTGGGAAGACCAGGAATCTTGGAGGTTGCCCACTTTTTCTTCAGGTTTGGCTGGGAGAGCATCTTGCCATTTTGGGACCAGTGCCCCGCTTTTATCTTGCTCGAGGAGAGGTAGTCTGATGCTTTTTGGGTAGGTGCCACATGATTAACTAGGGAGATTTGTCAGAATTGAAGCTTTGGCTGATTGGCACGGATCTTATATGGAGGCTTCCTTGGCTAGAGCGGACCTTCCCTGTGATTCATTTCAGAGACCATGAGAGCATCACCCTTCTGGGGTTGACTGGCAGCACCTTCTACTTCCCATTTCGGGTGTTGCGTCAGTTCAGCTGCACTCAGTAGGTGCCTTGCGAGGTAAAACCCCTTCTGTGAGATTTAATCTTTTCTAGAGGGTCCTCTGGGGGCATAGATTGGATCGCCGCTCTTTGGGAGACATGTCAGCAGACGTTGATGTGCGATATCAAGCAGGGAAATTTGGCTCAGTCTTCTCCTATGTATGAGGCTTGGCTACTGGCTGAGCAGCTCGTTGCTGATCGTTTGGACTCAGCGGAGAGTATTGACACTGGAGGCCCCTGGCCAAAGAAAGAGATGGCACTCCGAGCCCGCATTGAGCTACTAGTGGATGAGAAGAGGGCCCTGCACGAGCTTTTAACGCAGGAAAAGGTCATAGTAGAGAATGCAGAAGGTGAGGTCCTTCGTTTGAAAGGATCCTTAAGTGTTGCTCTTGGAGCCGCTGCTACTTCTCGGAAGAAGTATAAGAGCTTGCATGGTCGTTGGTTGACTGAGCGGAATGCCCAGGAAGATGATATTTGTGTTGAGATTAGTACCTTCAAGCACGAGGTGGGCCACTGATTCCTTCCTTCACACAACTTTTTACACTGATCAGATACACAGAAACGGGGTGTAAGAAACCCCTTTTAGAGATACACACTTTTTGGTTTACATATTTTTTATATGTTTATTTATTTTTTTGTTTGTAAAAGGGAAAGAAAGAAAGAAAGTTGGACATCACACCCACTATTTTTTGGGATGTGGTGTAAGCGGTGTATTATGTAAATGGAAAAGGAAAATCTATTATATTTACAAAGACTCTTCTTCTTCTTTTTTGTTTGTTTCTGTTTGTTTTATTTATTTATTTTTCTTCCTTTTTGATTAATGGGTCCCTTTAAAAAAGAGGGCTTTCCGCCCTGCTCTATATTCTCTTTTTGTTTGGTTTGATGCCTTAATCACAGGGTGAGAACTCGGACCCCCTTTTTGGACATGATTGAACCCCCTTTAAGTAGTCGAATCTTGGGTGAGTTTCAACAGCTTTACCAAGACTGGAACGTCAATCCCTTTGGATTGAGTCAAACCTTTCTCCTTACCTTGAGTCATACGTTTGACATAATAGTCTTACAAAGGCAATTCTGGTCGGAGTCTGATTTGAACCAACATGAGCGGCCCAACCAGAAATAGGGGACAGGGAGAGTAACCAAGAGGGCTCCTCAAGCATCAATCCTCTCCATTAGTGCAAACCTTTTTTTCTTCTCTTTTTTTTTTCTTTTATTTATCTCCTTTCTTACCTGTGGCGCCCTTTCGAGTTTTCACCACATCCATGGGTTTAGCTCTCTTACCCTAAGCGCCCTTTCGGGTTTTTACCTGGTCCGCACAAACTCATTGTTTTTACCCGTAGCACCCTTTCGGGTTTTCACCACGTCCATCTTGCTTTGAGCTTGTATTTTTTTTTTTTTTTTTTTCTCTTTCTTTTTTCAAAAGCCACGACATAGATGTCGATTCCGTCATAGCCGGCCAGATGGGGTTCTGGTGTCGTCTCACAACTCGGCTTGTGTTGACTTAACAGATATTATGACTGCATGCAAACCTAAAAGAGGGCTTTCTTCAGGGTGTAGCTTGGCTATAGATTAAGTTAGGATTTGAAGGGATGCTAGGCTAAAAGAGTTTCCTTGATACGGCGTCAGTCTTCTCAACCCACTTTCTTCCTTGGGGGGGTTTTACTGTACATGCCCCCATGATTTTTTTTCTTTTTCCTTTGTTTTATTTTAGGCAATCTCTTTTTGAGGTTTTGCTTTTCTAATATTTTGATTTTCTGATAGTAATTCTAGTTCATCTCTTTTTTTGTATATGTACTCACTTTTTTTGGGGGAAGGGGTTTATTGAAAGAAAGGTCCAGGCTCAAATGGGGTAGCAAAGGGTATCATTATTTTAGGGATACTTTTTGGCTATTGTGCTTGAAATGATGGCCTCTTTTGGGTGGTTCTTAAGTAGTCACGTATCTATTTCACCAACACTTACCTTGTCGCGATAGACTAAGTGTAGAAAAGTCGGACATATCCAGTGTTGATGGGCTCAGGAAGATGATCTCCGTCCATGGTGGTGAGGCAGATGGCACATCCTGGTAGCACTTCTCAAATGACGTAAGGTCCTTCCCAGTTCAGCTTGAACTTCCCTCTTGGATTGGCATGGAGGGATGGAAAGATCTTCTTCAACATAGTGTCTCCTACTTTTAGATCTCGACCACAGACACGTTTATTGTAAGCGCGTGCGATTCGCCCTGGTAAACTTGAGTGTGACACAAGGCTAGGAGTCTCTTCTCGTCCAATAAGTTCAATTGTTCGAAGCGGGAACTCTCTCTCTCAGCTTTGGATAAGCCTGATTCCATGAGGATCCAGAGCGACGGTACTTCAATTTCTATCGGTAGGACGGCCTCGATTCCATACACAAGGGAGAATGGTGTTGCCCCTGTAGCGGTACAGATCGATGTTCTGTAGGCCCATAAAGCAAATGACAACATTTCGCTCCAATCTCGGTTGGTGATGACCATCTTCTCAAGGATGTGGACGACCATCTTGTTCGCAGCTTCCACGGCTCCATTAGTTTGAGGCTACTAAGGTGACGAGCGATGGTGCATGGTCTTGTATTGCTCGCAGAAGGCTCGGATGTGCTTATTCACAAAATTGGTGCCATTGTTTGTGATGATATCTTTGGGTACTCCAAATCGGTACATAATATTACTCTTAAGGAACTTCTTAACGTGACTGGCCGTGATGTTGGCATATGATGTTGTTTCTACCCACTTGGTGAATATTCAATAGTGACGAGGATAAACTGATGTCTATTTGATGCTTTTGGATTAATCATTCTGACAGTATCAAGGACCCACACAGCAAAGGGCCAAGGACTGGTCATGCAGTGTAGATCGATGGTAGGAGCATATATTAAACTAGAGCGCTCCTAAAACTTGTAAGATTTTTGAACATGTTTGCAGCAATCTAATTCCATAGTGGTCTAAAAGTATCCCTGCCGCAGAATTTTTTTGGCGAGCATGTGACTGCTGACGTGGGCTCCACATACTCCCTCGTGGATCTCCTTCATAATATTGATCGCTTCACCTTTAGTAAGGCACCTGAGTAAGATGTTATTGTAGGATCGCTTGTAAAGGAATTTCTCACAAATGACATAGCCTGCCACTAGAAGCTGAATGGTTCGTCGATCCGCCTTAGATGTACCCTCAGGGAAAGTTAGTGTCTCAAGGAAATTCTTGATATCTGAGAACCAAGGTGGCTTATCATCGGGCTTGGTAGGTTCCTCAATCTGGAGGCAGAAGGCCAGCTCATTCCTCTACTCGATCATGATCGGCTTCATCTCAACATCATACGAGATTTTTATCATTGACGCCAAAGTGGCTAGTACATAGGCAAAGTGATTCCTTATCCGAGGAACATATGAGAATGTCACATCTTAGAAGCAAGCTATCAGATCCTCAAGGTGCTCATGGTAAGGGATCAGTTTCTCATCTTTCATCTTCCACTCTCCATTTGTCTGGCATATGATCAATTGTGAATCGCCAAACACTCGAAGGTGAGTTACATTTAGATTGAGAGCCGCCGGTAGACCAGCGGCACAAGTTTCATATTCAACCATGTTATTAGTACAAGGGAAGTAGACCTTGATAGAGACAGGTACGTGGGATCCTTTTGGTGAGATTAGAATGGTACCAACTCCCTGACTTTCTACATTGGCTGTCCCGTCAAAGTTCATTACCCAAGATTCCTCTGCTTCTTCAGTATCGTCTTATGTCATGAACAAGATATCTTCATCTGGGAATTCGATCCTTAACAGCTCATAGTCAGGTAAAGGATTGTCGGTAAGATGATCAGCAAGTGCCTACCCCTTAATTGACTTCTGAGTGACATACGTGATGTCAAACTCGGACAATAAAAGCTGCAATCGTGCAGTTCACCCAGTGAAAGCTGGTTTTTCGAGCAGGTATTTCAATGGGTCCATGCAGACTAGGAGTAGCACGGCTTGAGATAACAAGTACTGGCAGAGCCTCTAAGTATCCCATACCAGAGCCAAGCATGCTTTCTCCAGATGAGAATAGCACGTTTCATAATGAGTAAACCTCTTACTCAGATAATAGATGGCATGCTCTCTTCTTCTCGTCTCATCATGCTACCCTAACACACATCCCATCGAGATTTTCTTCATGGAGAGATACATCAAGAGTGGTCTCCCTGGCTCGGATGGTACCAACACAGTTGGGTTAAGGAGGTAGCCTTTGATTTTATCGAATGCTGCCTGGCAGTCATCATTCCATTCAACGAGTGAGTTCTTCCTTAGTAGCTTGAAGATCGGCATGCAGATTGGGGTTAGTTGAGCAATGAACCAACTGATATATTGTATTCTACCCAAGAACTCTCTAACTTCTTTCTCAGTAGACGGTGGTGGCATTTCTGTGATAGCTTTGACTTTGACTGGGTCGACCTCGATCCCTCTCTTGCTGACAATGAATCCTAATAGTTTTTCGAACATAGCTCCAAACGCCACTTTTGTGGATTCAGGCATAATCTGTACTTCATCAGTCTCTTAAACAACTTTCGAAGGTTTACCAAGTGATCGCCTCGCTTTGGTGACTTGGCTATCACATCATCGACATACACTTCAATCTTTTGGTGCGTCATGTCGTGAAACAGCACAGTCATAGCTCTTTGGTATGTTGCACCGGCATTCTTCAGCCTAAACAACATGACTCGGTAGCAAAAGGTTCCCCAAGGAGTGATGAATGCAGTCTTCTCTTGATCTACCTCTGCCATCTTTATCTAATTGCATCCAGAGAATTCGTCCATAAAAGAAAGCATCCCATGCTTGGCAGTATTATCGACTAAGATGTCGATGTGCGACAAGGGGAAATCGTCCTTCGGGCTCGCCCTGTTCAAATTGCGAAAATCAATGCACATGCGGACCATTCCATCCTTCTTCGGCACAGGCACAATATTGGCTAGCCACTGTAGGTATTTGGATACCATGAGAAATCTCGCGTGATACTGCTTCATGACCTCGTCTTTGACCTTCAGCATCCACTCGGGTTGGAGACGTCTCAGCTTTTGCTTAACCGGCTTCATATCGAGGTAGAGAGGCAACTCATGCTCGACCAAATCGATGTCCAGACCAAACATATCCTTGTATGACAAGGCAAAAATGTCTTGGTATGACCGAAGGAAGTCGATCATGCTTTTTCTTTGTTCGGGAGACAACGATGTTCCAATCTTGGTAATTCAAGGAATCTCCTCAGTCTCGAGATTGATATCTTTTGTTTCTACGACAATGGGGGTAGGGCCATGCTTAAATTTGGCAAACCGGTCAAGGAGCTCATTGGGGAGCTCCTAGAAAGGGACATCCTCATCCAGACTCGTGATTCCTACCTCTTCTTGTATTTCTACAGGGAAGGGGTCAATTTTACGTGGGACAGGCATTTCGATTAAGGCATCTTTTTGTGGGACATTATCTAAAATTTTTAAAGGCAATATTTCTGGGTTTTGTAATTTTTCAATTGTTTTGGGATTTTATATTTTTTCAATATTTTTGAGATTTTTGTTTTCTTTGGAGACGGTCCCTTGGCAAAGCGGGTTGCTATATATACAAGGTATTGCCTTCCAAGGACTTATCTCACTTTTTACAAGTTGTTTTTTTTAGAAAACAGGTTCCAAATTGTAGGCCACTCCCTACTTTCAGAGTTTGGGGCAAAGATGCCCAATTGCATACCTGACTTGCTGCCCCTTTACCATTTTGGATAGAGGGTGCTGACTGATATGGCTTTTTGGAGTCAGCCTCCATCATATTGATCCCCATTTCATCTAAGATGATATCCTTAAATATCAATACCATTTTGTGGTGATTTACCACAGGGGGAGTTTGTTCAAGTACTGGTCCTCGCTCTTCGAAAAGGGATAATGCGGCCAAATCTATCTCCAAGCTAGGAAGGGTAATGTGGGGATTAGTGGGATGGACAGGGTCTATGGGTTTGTGTGGGGTCAAATGGGTTACACCATTTCGATCGATCTTTACAATCCCAGTGCTGACAAAGGAATCCATGATGCGCAGCAAGGTTTCTCTTCAATGTTGATTCTTCGAGCTCTCGCATCTGTGGCAACCCTGGCTTTTTCTTTAACCTCTCAAACCTCTTCCTCTGTGGGCTTATAACCTAACCCGAATCGGAACTTTTGCCCTTGGCAATGACTAGCTCTTTCCTTCCTTGTAATCTGGGCCCTAGTCCTGTGCCTTTCTGATAGCCCCATTTCTAGAGCATAGCCACCACTGCGACCATTCCGCCTCCAGTTTTAGGAATGACGCCCTCAATGGGCTCCGGGAGTATTACCGACACATCATATTTGAAACTATGGAGGTCGACATCCTCAGTGGTGTGCGGTACATCTAGTATATTGGGTTTCTCAATGCTATTGGTAGCCTTTTATTTCTCACTGTGCCCCTCTCTGATGATTGTAATAATCTTATGCCCAGATGAAAATTTGAGTTTTTAGTGTAACGTGAAAGGTATGGCTCCGACTTTGTGCAGCCACGAGCGCCCCAATAATAGATTAAATGAGGACTTAATGTCCAGTACTTGAAACAAAATGGAAAAGGTCATTGGCTCGATCAGCAGCTCAGGATCAACTTCTCCCATTATTTCTCTCTTGGTATTGTAAAAACCTCTAGCGCTGATTCTCGTGGGCCTCAACATGCATGGATCGACTCCGATCTTAATGGCGGTTCTTAATGGGTATATATTCAATACGGACCCATTATCCATTAGAACCAAGGGGATTACCATGTTTCTAGACTCAACTATTATATTCAAAGACTTCAAGTGGCTAGCTCCTTCCTCTGATAAGTCAGCGTTAGAAAATGAAATGGCATTCGGAGCCATCACTTGACCAATTATCTGCCCAACCTCATCTGGGCTAACTTGGAGCGACACATGCATATTTTTTAATGCCCCTATTAATGCTTGGAAATAGAGTGGGGATGTCATCAACAGATCCTATATGGTTATATGGGCGGGCATTCTTTTCAGCTGAGTCTCTAGTATACGCTCTAGAACTCATTTTCTCGAATGGGTTCATTGTGCTATCTTTCTTCCTCTCTGGCTGGTCTTATACTACCGCTGGTGCTTTTGGCTGCTTAGAGATCTTCCCTGACTTGGTAACAAAGTTCATAGCTCCCTCTCTGCTGCTACCGCTGGCAGTAGCATTGGTTTGCTCGTAGCTCAGCGGGACTTGGTGTGGATCATAGGTCGGTCCTAAGAGCTAAAATGGTATGATTGTCGGTACTTGAGGTGCATGTAAAGATGCTCAGGAGGTATGGGCAACACTTGGTTTACCTCGATGGTAGCAGATTGGGTGGCTAGATTGGGCCAAATGGGGGTGGTGAAGCTTGAGGGTGGTGGTACTGGGGGAAAAGGGGTATAGGTAGGCCATTGGTAGCTGATGGGTGGAGGATTGGGGGTTTGATGGGCCATTAGGTAATTGACGGGGGCGGTGGAGTTTGCAGGTGGTTGAACTGCGAGTAATGGAATGGGCGCAAGCCATTGGTAGTTTATTGGCGGTGGAGGATTGGGGGCCTGTTGGTTCATTGGGTAATTGATGGGGGTAGTGGTGTATGGTTGATATGCATTTATGTGCACATGATTGATGGGTGTGGGTGATGGAAAGTATGCCTTGAGATCCAAGGGTTCAATTTGTGGAGTGACAAATTCAGGGGTTCAATCACCCCGATATTCCTTTCTTCAACATTTCTCGGCAATGGTGCTACAGATCTCTCCCGATCATTGATATAATCGGACGGGTCAAACTCAAATTCCTCCCCATTTTCCTCTACCATCCCGATGGTGGGTCTGAGACCTGCTCCTCCGATAGGATGTGGGGGCAACGACACTTGATGGATGTTTGCATACTGGTTTGCTTGAGAAGGTGCTGGGGGAATGATCTTCTCAGCATCAATTAAATCTTGGATCACATGCTTCAATGGGAAGCAGCAATCAGTTGGGTGACCCGGACCCTGATGAAAACTGCAGTGGGTAATTGGGTCATAGTTCCTTGGGATCGGGTGAGGAGGAGGTTGCGGTTGATGAATAGTAACTAATCCCTTTTCTAGTAACATGGGTAAAAGTACACTTAAAGATTGCCCCAGAGATGTAAACACTCAGTCATAGCGGGCTCTCCTCTGTGCAAGAGTCATCTGCATGCCTTGCCCATTCCCTATCCTCTGCATCTGCTCAGTTTTGACTGGCCCTGGCTGTGCTGCTTGGAATTATAATAGGGCTACATTATTATTATTAGGTCGGGTGTTTGCAACATTTTGCACCTCTGCCCTTGTTCTCCTATCATTCTTCTGTTTGGTGAATCTCCTAACCCCACTAGTTCCACTCGGTACATTTTTATTCAAGCAACCTTCCTTGATAGTGTCCTCGCATCGATTAGCATTTCTCACCAGATTAGCAAAGCTGGACTGCTTGTGGTACACCAAGAAGTCTGAGATTCCTAGCAAAGTATTCTTTGAAATCATCTCTATCTGCTCATCATCTGGTATTCTATTTTTGACTTGAGCTGTCAGTGCTCTCCAATGCCCCAAATAGTTGTTGAAGGTTTCATTGGGACTTTATTTCAAATGGGCCAAATCTGACTTGCGGGGCTCAATGTCTATGTTGTAAACATATTGCTCTTGGAATAAGTGGGTAAGATCTTTCCACGTCTTCATCATGGAAGATTCTAAGGATGTGAACCATCTCAGGGCCGGACCTGTCAAACTCTTTTGGAAGACTTTTATTAGCAGTCTCTCATCACCCCCATATTGGCACATGTCCCCATAATAGGACTTGAGGTGTACGATCGGGTTGCCCGTGCTGTTGTACTTGTTGAACGGTGACATCTTAAATTTTGGGGGTAGGGAGACTTCAGCAAATAGGCATAAATCCGTGAAATCAGTGGCATGGATTTCAGCACCACCCATTTTCATCAACTGCTTTTATATTTTGTCCAACTGTTCTTTCAGCTGTTCTGACTCTTTTGATACAGGGACTACTTTATCGACCGTTGGTTGGACTTCACTTTGGACCACCAAGGGGTGGGCAGTTATGGGAGGAGGGTTAAGGTTGGTCAATGCCCCAACATAGGCTCCACTATTCCTAATCTCATCCTCCTCATACTGCTGGTTGGCATAGTGTGCAGCGAGGGCAGAATTCTCTTATTGGTGTTGCATGGGTTGGATGGGAATGACATGAGCGGGGGTTGGGTGAGCCCATTGGGGGTGAGGGAAAGTCTGTTGGACGATGGGATGAGTTGAAGTTTGGTTTTGGGCTGGGGCCTGATGGAGCCATTGGGCATGGGGAGTGGTTTGGAGATGGTTTTGGGGTACGGGGCCATGGGAAAATTGGGTTTGGGGTATGGCATGGGTTTGACCCAGGTGTGAAGGTTGGGGGAAATGTTGGGGGTGTTGGGGGGGGTATGAGTGTGGGATTTGGGCTTGGGCCATGAAACCTTGATCATGATAAGTTTGGGCCATGGCCATTGGTGGGTTTGGGTCATGGGCCTTGGGTGGGTCCGGGCCAGTGGGCCTTAGTGGGTTTGGACCATGGGCCCTGGGTAGGTTTGGGCCATGGGCCTTGGGTAGGTTTGGGCCATGGGCCCTGGGTAGGTTTGGGCCATGGGCCCTTGGTGGGTTTGGGCCATGGGCCCTGGGTAGGTTTGGCCCAGTGGGCATTGATGGGTCTGGCCTAGTGGGTCTTGATGAATCTGGGCCATGGGCCCTTGGTACGTATGGCCCAATGGGCTTTGAGGGGTATGGGCCATGGGCCATTGGTGGGTATGGGCTATGGGCCCTTGGAGGGTGTGGGCTTAGGCCATGAGCCCTAGATGGGATTGGGCCATGGGCCCTTGGGTATGGGTTTGGGCAATGGACCCTTCATGATTTTGGGCCATGGGCCCTTGAGCATGGGTGATGTGGTGTTGGGCCATTGGGCCTTGGAGATCATGGGTGGTGGGGTATTGGGCTAACGAGCCTTAGTGAATGGTGGGGTTTTGGGCCAGTGGGCCTTGGGGCATGTGGGAGACGGGGGTTTGGGCCATTGGGCATTGGGGCATATGGGAGACAGGGGTTTGGGCCATTGGATCTTGGGGCATATGGGAGATGGGGGTTTGGATGGTATGAATTATGAGGGGTTGATGGGGGTCATGGGGGAGTGAGGCATGGAGATTAGCTAGGGTGTGAGATGGGTTTATGGTCATAGGGTGTGGAGGAGAGGAGGCATTTTGGGAAGCCTTCCACATGGAGTAGGCTTGGAGCATCTCCTCCATCATGGTCATGGAAGGAGAGTCGGATGTGAATGGTGCATTTAAGGGGTGATGGGGTATAGATGGGATGAATGTGGAGGATAAATTGGGCATGGCCCCGGTAAAATTGGGCATGACCTGGGTAAGTGATGGAATATGGGGTGGATTGGAGGGATGAGGGGGTGTATTAGGTATGTTTTGGGATGATGGGGGGTATGGTGTGGAGGGGTCAGGAAAACCGGGCATGGCCCTGGTAAAAATGGGCATGACCCGGATTGATGGGGGGATTTGTGGGGGGTTGGATAAGGCGAAAGTGGTGTATGTGAACGTGGGTGGATCGGGCCTATAGGGGGAAGATGAGAAATGGGGCATGGATGTGAATTGGGAGAATGGGTTTAGGTTTGTTATGAATGTGGATGGGAAAGGTGTTGGATTTGGCATGGGCATGGTTTGGGCAAAAGATGGGGAGTTGGGGGTTGAACTTTGGATGTTTTGGGAGGTAGCGGTTGGAAAAATGGGGGCGCCAAATGGGCCAGCAACGGTAAAGGGTGATTAGGTGAGGGGGATGGATGTGGAAATGTCTCTAGAATGGGAGTGACTTAGAGAGTGCGGCGGGGATGAGTCGAGATTGGCGTAAGCCAGGTCCACTACCCACGATATTCTACGGGATCGGGTTGGGTAAGGGTGCCTTGGATAAGGCCCAAAAATCGTCCTCCTTCTTCTCTTACAGGACGATGAAGGGCAAGATGATGCCGTTGTGCCGGCACCACAAAGATTCTATATTTAGGTTTTGATTTGATTTTTTATTTTTTTATTTTTTTTGGAAAAATTTTTGTAAAACAAAAGTTCCAAGGCCTTGGAATTCCCTTCTCGGGTGGCTCTCGTACCCAAATTCAAAACCTGCGACGACAATTCCGACGTACTTCGGAAGAATTGAAGGAGGACCTTCGATCTATTGAAGGCAAGGAAATCGAGGCAAACAACCTGATCCCCCAGAATGAATCAAAAAGAAGTTGCCTTCTTTTGACCGGTGGGGGCGTATTGGGTATAAAAGATGGCGGGGCCCAAACATAGGTACTAAGTACACTGATCGGGGGACTCGGGAGGTGAAAAAGCCTTAAATTTTGGGCTGCTGCTGTCCAGGTAGACTTGGCACAACTAATACATGCGCCAAGATAGTAGGGCGTCTTTTTTACACTGGTATAACTATTAGTTGTGCCAAGGTAAAAGTGGGCAATTTAAAGCTGGCATAACTATTAGTTGCGCCAGTTATAATTTCTCGATTTTTGCACTGGCACAACTAATACTTGCGCTAGGCAAAAATGATGCTCCTGAGTTTATGACAGTAGGGAACAACAGCCTGAAAATGGGTCTTTTTTGGGTTTTGCGGAAGCTAGGCTTCCAGGAACTGAGCTATTTTTGTGATCGGTTCTCTCCTCACCGCACCTAAGGGGTTTGAGTCCGGTATAACTCGCTAGCGCGCTCCCTAAGAGTTTTAAGCTTTGGAATGGGAACCCACCCGATATACCTCTGGCGTAAGTGCCTTCTCAGATACTAGGTGGGCTGGGACTTTTCTGGATAATCACCATTAGGGGTTGTCGCCATACTAAGACCCGGGTGGTTGTATGTGTGCTTAAACCCAACTCTTTTAAAATCTACCCGGTAAAAACAAGTTAATTAAGCTCCCTATTCTTGGTTCAATTTTAATTTTTTCAAAACTCTTTTTTTTATGGAGGTTTTCTTTAGTTCAAAGACCGGAGGTGATGACCCCGTGCCGCCACTACGGGTCGGCGTCCACTGTTGGGATATGAGTGCACAAGTAGGCCCGCCAATCAGCTAAGGCACTTTAGATGACGGAAAATTAAAGAAATTGAAAGACAATGCTCAAGTAGGCCCGCCAATCGGCTAAGGCACCTAAAATGACGGAAATGTAAGGGAAAGTAAAGACAAATGCGCAAGTAAGCCCGCCGATCGGCTAAGGCATGTAAATGAAGGAAAAGTAGGGGTGAGAAAATAACAAAAATAATAGAAAACAGCAAAAAAGGTTAGTAAAATAAAAAGAAATTGTCAAATTTTAAGGAGAAGCTCTAAAAGCTATCCCCAGTAGAGTCACCATCTGTGCAACCGTGGGATTTGTGACGATCCCGTCGCGGCGATGCACTCGCTTGCATAAAATATAGAGTCGCCACCCAGAGCTTTTGTTGTCTCGGGATACCTATATCATTTTTATAAGCACCGAAGTGCCACAAATATGACTCTGAGTTCGGTCCACACCAAAGGCTCTTGGGTAGGGGCTTCGGTTATCAATCGGGAGGGTGCTAGGCACCCGATCAACTCACTTATCGCCGTCTCCACTAATGGCCAAAATAAAAATAAAGTAAAAGAAAAGAAAATGATTTCCTCTTACCTAAATGGGCCTTAGATCCTATTTGTGCCCCTCCGTTCCTACCGAAAATTCGGCGGCATAACGGCACAAATGGGAGGATGGAAAATGCTAAAAAGAGATAGGAGAAGAAAGGGGAGAGCCGGAGCCCTCAGGCCCTTGTAGAACTATAGGAGAGCCTTGCGTAGCTTTATTTGATGAGCTTTTGAAGGCCTTGTATGGTATAGAATGGGATTCTAACTCCTAAGGCTTAAAGCTAAGAGGTAGAGTGAGGAGTCTAGGGGGGTAGCACACACCTAGGTTAAGGGTTTTGGATGCAAGAATAAGCTTGGAATGAGGTTGAGAGATTCTGAATTTATGTGAAAATGGGGCAAAAAAGGGAGGAAGAACTTCTCATTTTGACCTCTTTCTCTCTTAAGCAAATTTCTCAACCCTTAAAACTAAGGGAGGGGGGCTCTATTTATAGAAAAAGGGAGGATTAGGAGACCACTTAGATGTTAATTAGGGTTAGTAATTAGGAAATCTTACATCTACAGATTCCTAGGGTTTTTGGAGTCTTGAAAGGTGTGAAAAGGTCCTCCAATGGTGGATGATAGGGAGGGGCCTTAAGTCACCTAATGGGTTGCAAATAGGGTGCAAAAGGGTGTAACAAATCTATCAAAACACACCCAAAGACCCAGGTGGTCAACAACTCAAACGCCAGACACGAAATTCAGGGCAAAACTAGAGGTTACTGTTCATATGCCTAGCGCAACTATTAGTTGCGCCAGAAAAATGTATAATAAAATAATGCTGAACAGTAACCTGGAAGTTGGCTTCATGAGGGTGGGGTCCAATTCAATGCTGGCGCAACTATTAGTTGTGCCAGGCTTAAATCGTGGGAAAGTGGCTTGGCACAACTAATAGTTGCGCCAGGCAAAATATAACTGGCGCAGCTATTAGTTGCGCCAAGCCATTTCTGGGGAGAAATGGCCTGGTGCAACTATTAGTTGCGCCAAATCCCTGGGGGGGTCAATTGAAATTACTCTTTTGCCCTTCGGGTTTGAATCGCCATATCTTTTGATGTATAACTCTGATTGGAGTGATTCTTGGGTTGTTGGAAAGCTGATGACTTCTACTTTTCAATGGTATGAGATTCGATCATAGTAGAAGGCCATACCTGGTCTTAGTGCACCACTCTTCAACCATTGCCCGGGAAGGTTAGGTTTAGGGTTCGGAAGGGGTTCTAAGGGTTGGGATTGGTTTCTAAGGGTTTGGGAAAGTTCTTAAGGGATCTAGGATGATTCTTAAGGGTTTAGAAGGGTTCTTAAGGATTCTAGGGTGGTTCCTAAGGGTTCCATATGTGCTATCAAAAGCTCAAAAATGCGCCTCTCTCGAAGTGTGTTTTGATCAGGCCTTGGGCCAAATTTGAATGTCTACAGCGAGGCATGAAAGGAAATCTCCAAAGCCGACATGTTCAAGCGAAAACTTCACAATTGGTGGGAGGTAGCGATAAATCTGCTGAAAGTCCAACCAACCTCCTCGAAACACAATCTGGGGCAAGTCCTGCACCAAGGTAAAAGAGGCATCAGATTATGGAAACACAGCAAGACCGCACAAGAAAAAAATTGAACTTATCCCTTTATGTTGTCGGCGATACTGAAATTGGAGATATGAGTATGCTGCTGATGGAGGAGACCAGCATGGGCGACCTCGCCCTGCATTTGGTACCAAGAGTCGGCAGGGCGCTCCACCACAAAGAATTGTTCTCCCCGGGGACCATAGACCATTTTCGGCCCCTCTTCTTGTTCTTCCTCCTGCACGTATTCTTCTTCACTTGGCATTCTGGGTCAAATATGAGCAATCATGTCAGGTTTGATCAAATGATAAGAAATCATTGTGCTATAGGTCAAGGGAAGGTAAGTATGCTAATTCCCTCTCTTTTCTCAAAAAAATAAACCAAAATAATAATAAAAAAAAATTTCCCTTCCTTTTTACAAAATAAAAAAAAAAAAAATCCTTTCTTTATGTGCAAAAATAAATAAAAATAAAAAATCCTTTCTTTATGTGCAAAAATAAATAAAAACAAAAAAATTATATATAAAAAAAATCCTTTCTTTATGTGAAAAAATAAAAGCAAAAAGAAAAAAATGGATATATGTCCTATTTAAACCCATAAAAAAGCAAAAAAAAGGGCATCATTCATAGAATAAACATCAAACCCATCATCAATAATCATGCTTACAAGATAAATAACCCATTTATCATCTAGGAATGCAAAAATCATAACAACATAGGAGAAAATTTAAGAAAAAGCAAGAAAAAATGGGTTTAAAATGGTTACCTTCAAGAAAAGTGGGTCCTTGATCCGGCGTGGAGCGGGGGTTTACTCGGCACGAGCGAACACTGGCAATGAAGCACGTTCAAAATTGATCCAAGGGAACCATAGGGAGAGGTCTCATTTTCCTTTGAGAGAGGGAAGAAGAGGTTTTTTGAAATAACCTCTTTTAGCTTGGGCTCGGGGGGCTTAAAATCATCCCCAGGTTTTGCTTGGCGCATGTATTACATGCGCTAAGTGTATTTAGGCCCCCATTTGTCCTGGCGCAAGCAATACATGCGCTAGGCTCCTTTTGGGCTGGATTCTGGCTAGGTGTGGTTTATACACACCTGGCCTGACCTCTTTTCTTTTGTTTTATTATACTGTAGGTGCACACCTCCCCAAATGGCACGTCGACCTTCATTCGATCTGCTTGGGAAGTTGTGATAGAATAAATGGATCGAGATCGATGAGCATGCTCAAAGAATCCCGATCATACATAAAATAACATAAAAAACCAAAAACAATTCAATAAAATCATAACATAAATGTCCAAAAAATTCACATAAAATCATAGCATAAAAGTCCAAAAAATTAACACAAAATCATAACATAAAAGTCCAAAAAAATTCACATAAAATCATAACATAAAAGTCCAAAAGATTCACATAAGATCATAACATAAAAGTCCAAAAAAATTCACATAAAATCATAACATAAAAACCAAAAAAAAAAAAATTCATAAATCACAAAAAATTTCACATAAAATCCCACATAAAATAAAAATTCAACAAAAAAAAAAAAAAAAAAGAAAAGAAGCAGCATGTACTCCCAAAAAGTGTTCCGACATCAATTCGCTCCGGTCGGATAGTCATGCTAAATCAATGTGGAGACCGATGGGTTCGCCCAGAGACCTCGAGCCCTGCTTCACGCAGGGGAACCCATGACTGGTCAGATGGGGGTAATCAATGCCTCATATGATTAGACACAAACGGTGGACCTTTGCGTATTTGCATCGCACCTATCTTTAAGTATAGGTCGATCATGCTCTTACTCATGGAGCTGTTGGATTCAAAATGAAACTTGAATATCAAACATCTTTAATCATCTCGAGAAGCGATCATTTTTCCCAATATATTGAGCTTTCGCAACTCGCTCCATCTCGGTTATGCCCAGTAATGTCGCTAAGTGCTTGGGGACCGATAACCTTTAGAAACGGATATTTTTCCCGACAAATAGGGCTTTCGTTTACTCACCATGTTACTCACCTGATGTTTGAGGTTCGCTTTGAATATAGCAAACCTATCAATAATGCCTTCGACCTCTTCGGATGTTTCTTGTCTTTGGCATTCGATCATTAGTGATCGAATACCAAAGAGGGGCATCTATAGACACCCAAATTTGGCCCATGGCCCGATCGAAATACACTTCGAGAGAGGCGCATTTTAGAGCTTTTGATGGCAGGTATTATAATCTTAAGAACCTTCCCAAAACTTTAGGAATCATCCCAAACCCTTAGGAATCACCCTTGATCCCTTGGAAACCTCCCCAAACCGTTAGAAACCAATCCCAACCTTTAGAAACCAATCCCAACCTTTAGAATCCCTTCCGAGCCCATACCTAGACTTTCCTGGGCAAGGATCAAAGAGTAGTGTACTGGGACTAGCTGAGATCTTCTACTACAATTGAATCATATACCAATAAAAAGTGGAAGTCTCCAGCTTTCCAACAAGCAAAGAATCACCTCAATTGAAACTGTACATCGAAAGATATTACGTTATGAAGTTTTCAACAAATTAGGGTTTTGGGTAGGGATCCATATGGGATTTAGCGCATGTAATACATGCACCAAGCTATTTTTGGGAAGAAATGGCTTGGTACGAGTATTAGTTGCGCCAGCCTTATGTGCCTCCTCCCCCCCCCCTCCCCCCGCGGGCAAGGAACTTTCCAAGCACTATTTTGGCACTGTTTTACTGTACCTAAGCTTGGTGCAAGTATTAGTCGCGCCAGGTTTAGCTATAGTAACTGTAGGTTTTTTTGCTTGAATTTTATCTTTGGAGTTTGACTTGTTGAACATCTTGATGCCCTGGGTGTGTTTCATTTGTTCTGTTGCACCCTTCCTTATCCTATTTGCAACCCTCAAGTGACTTGAAACACTACCCTATCATCCACCATTAAAGCTAGTTTCACACTTGTCTAAGCTTCAAAAAGCCTAGGAAACCTTAGATGCTTGATTACCTAATTGCTAATCCAACTTAAGCCTCTAAGCATCCCCCTAATCTCTCATTTTTCAATAAATAGAGAGGTACCCCTCCGTTTGAAAGGGCTTCAAAAAAATTCCTAAGAGAGAAAAGTTTAAAAGAGAGCTATTCTCCCCTTTGGTGCACCATTCTCCATACAAATTCCAGGACTTGAAAGTTTCCTTTAGACCCCCTCTTCCATTAAAAATCCCATAGGTTAGGTGAGAGCTACCCTCTAGCCTTCCTTCTCTACCTCTTTGCTATCACCCTCTAGGAGTTAGAACCCATCATCTAACCATACAAGCCATCAGAAGCTCACTGAAGCAAGCCTACACAAAGATCCACAGCGGTGCAACAAGGGCTCGAGAGCTCCGGCTCTTCCCTCTATTCCTCTACCTTCTTAGTTTTCATTTTATTCACTCATTTGTGCCGTTACGCCATCGAAATTTCGACAAAAGCAGAGGGGCACAAAGAGGATCATTAGTGCCTTAGGGAAAAGGGGAGTACTTTTTCCTTGTTATCTCTTAATTTATCATTGGCCATAAGTAGAGACCATATTAAGTGGGTTGATCGGGTGCCTAACACCTTCCCGATCGATAACTGAAGCCCCTACCCAAGTGTTGGTGCGTGCTTTTTCTGGGTTCCTTTCGGTCCCTGGAAAGAGTGGCCCAAATTGGTCTATGTGGACTCTGACGAAATGCGATGATGGAGTAATAAATTAGGAAATATTAAATTATTGAAAGGAAAAGACAAATCTTAAATGAAGAATACCTGTGAAGATGCGATATCTAGTAGCAGATATTTATTGATGCTGCAACACGTCACTGATCATGGTTTAAAGGGCAGCAGGGGCTTGCAGGTTTAACTCCTTTACTGAATCATTGGCCGGTCAACATCAGCAGCTGTGGGTTACCTTTAGTGTAAGTAGTTTGGTTTTCCTATTCCTGTTGGGGTTCAAATTTTAAAAATAGGTCTCCTAATCCTCTTGGGAATCTGATTGAAAAAAGGTCTCCTAATTCTACTAGGAGTCTAATTAATCTAGTCTCCTAATCCTACAAGGAGTCTAATTAAAAAAAGGTCTCCTACTTCTAATAGGAGTCTAATTTAAAAAAAGGTTTCCTACTTCTACTAAGAGTCTAATTAAAAAAAAAGGTCTCCTACTTCTACTAGGAGTCTAATTAATTTAAATATCCTAATTTTACTAGAAATCGAATTAATTAAAAAAAGGGGGTTTTGGGCCCATTATGCTAAGGAGGATCAGCCCCGTTCTCGAGTACCCTCTGTAAGTGCCCTTGGGTAAATCAGGTGGCTACGTTTTAAAAATTAGGGGGGTTGAGAAACGTAATTGGTTTTAGGCTGAGTGCTTCCTCTTTTAATACTACTTCGAGGATCGAGACTAACGGGCTGGTGCCGCTAGCTTGACTTCCTAGGGCTACCGGGGAAGAGTCTGCAATTCTAGAAGGCAGCACGACCCCTTTTTGGAACCCTCAGAGAGAACCTCGAATTTTCTCAAAGGGAGAAGCTTCGGAGAGAAAAAAATAGTAAATTTGTTTGATGATTAAGAGTGATTTAAAAAAAGATTGAGTTTGAATTGAGGATTAAAAGCTTTGAAAATTGATGATCAAGAATTAAGGGCTAAATTCTAGAACTTAAGAACTAAGAACTAGAATGAATAAAATGAAAACTAAGAAGAAAAATTAAGAACTAGGACCATAATTAAGAACTAGAACCTAAAAGCTCAGACCTAGAAACTAGAATTGAAAACAAGAAACTAGAAATTTAAGAACTAGAAACTAAAAGGTTACTTAAAGTCGGACGCCGAGGAGAGAATCTCGAAATCCCTAAGCTTGGAAGAGAGGAAAAAAATTGTGTGTTTTTAGTTGAGGTAGGGAGGTCTATTTATAGCTATTCGGGCAATTACGCACCCTATGGGGTGCGCTTAATTAGCCGGTCAAACCCAATTATGCGCCATGTCTGGTGTGCTTAATTGAAATATGCGCCATGTTTTAGGAGCTTAATCACTTTGAGTCGGTGACCGACTCAGTGAGGGACTGGCTGACTAGCTTAGCCGGGTATCCTAATTCCAGTCCAATTGGAATTAATTGCACGCCCTGTGTAGAGCGCGCAATCCAATTAAGCACCATTGTACATGCGCTTAATTGGGGAATTTAGGCGGTCACTAGGGATCAATTACGCATAGATTATAGCGCGTGCAATCCAATTGTGCACGTTGGCTGGTCCGCAAATAGGGTATTCAGGCGGTCTACGGAATCGGAGTTTCGGTCCAAGTTTGGACCAATTGTGCGCGACTGGCAAAACGCGCAATCAATTACGCGCATGGGTGAAGGCGCATAATTGGAAAATCTTTTGGGTTGTGTTGGTCTACTTAAGATATTACATATAAATAACGAAATGCCCTCCATTTGAATTCAATAAAATAGTCTCGACTCAAAAATCTCAATGAATAAAAAGTCAACTTTCCAGTTCAAGAACAAAATCTGATTTTTTGCAATTTGGTCAATTTTCTAACTTTCAAATGGCAAGCCTTTTTGTGAAACTTTAAAACCTATATATTCTACCATATAAAAGTATTGCTAAAATACCAAAGTTCAATAAAAAAAGTTGATAGCTGGGCCTGGGGCTTAACTATATACTATTTTTATGGTGCATAATTCTCAGATTATGGGGTTTTCAAGGTTTTATGACTTTTAGAAAGGATTGGTCCCTTTATAAAAGTCATGGGCAAGGTCAAGGGTCGTTCGAACAGATTTGTAAACTTCGAGAGGGCAAAATGGGGGTGTCTACAGATGCCCCTCTTCAGTGCGTTCTTGCAAAGTAAGAATGTGTCAAAGAAGTAGACACCCCTCATCCGAGGTACCTTCTCGTCTCTTCGAGAAATCACAAATGTCAACTGGGGATGTTGACATGAGATGCTTGGCTTTTTTATCTATCAGTACAAACTAAGATGGAGCATTCGGGGGCCTAGTGGTAGCTGTCGAAGGTATATCCTCATCTATGGGTGCAATTGGCATCCCATCGCATATCGCGACCTACTGTGAGGGGCAGTCAAACAGAGGGACATTGATGGAATCAAGGTACCGAGGGGCGTCATATGAATGTCCAAAGACAAGGTCCAAAGACCGATAATAATAAGATGTAATATCATGTAATGGCGAAGGCTTTCTCAAGTCATGTCAGGTCGGGTGCGTCATTGCTGACACCAATGGTGCATCAGGTGTCCTTTTTCGGTGGACATTTGTGATTTCTCAGAGTTAAGTATATTTATTATTTAGTTTCTCAAGGGAAAGAACGGATTGGAAAGGTGATGAGTGAAAGTTTGCTGGGCATGAGGTCTAGTCATTATTTGCTTCTTCTTTCTCTCTTTTTTTAATTTTGGAAATAAGAGATATTTGAAAATCTGGGATTTAACTTAAGATCGATCCGGCAGTAAAACTTCAAAAAATGGGGCTTCTGAGACATCACTGAGCAGATCCACCGGCATGAGATTTATGGACCCGACCGTTAATGTGGTTTTCAAGACGACACTTGGCATGTCAGATTCTCCGTTTAACCTTTTCGTTGAATACTGATGATTGTCTCTTATGGGAGGACTATAATTATTCACGAGTCGAGAGAGATGGGTTTTGAAAACATTTGACTTAATTATAGCTAGTTATATTTTACAAGGAATATTGAGTAAAGAGAAAAAGGGTGATACTTACTTGAGTTGTTGTATAGCTTGCGATGAGACTGGTTGGTTGTCGTGGTGATGTCACAGTGGGATCTTAGAGGGCTTCTTCTCCTTCTTCATTTTTGCTGTAGCAAGGACCTGGTGGTAACCAACGTGATGTAATGTCTTGGGGAAGTGAAGTTTGCGATGGGATTTGGAAGGTTCGGCCCATTTCACAATGGGACATTGGATGAGCTCTTCCTTCATGGTTGTGTACTGGGATGAGTCTCGGAGGTTACGAGCACGATGGAGTGTAAGGGGACTCTGATGAGACATTTTCACTGGAACCTAATATTGGTCGAATGCGATGGGACATGAGAGGGGTCCCAATTCTTCATATATTTTTGCTGTGGTGGTGTTTGGTAATTGATGTGCATCGAGGGATTTGGAAAGTAGGCTCTCTGCTTTCACGATGGGACATTGGTTGAGCCTTCTCCTCCTAGTGATCTAGTGTGAAGTTATGCAATGGGATTTCGGGGAGGTGTAATTAGTGATGGGCTATAAGACACGACAAAGTTGTAGTTGCGTCGCGACAGGACATGTTTGTGATGAGATCGAGTCATAGTTGCATCACGAGGGAACATATTCATGAATGTGTGGTGGGGTTGTGTCTGAATGTTTTGGGTAGTGATGTTTGTGATGGGATGTTGATGGGGTATTTGTGTGATAGGTGCATCATATTTCTTTCTTTGGCTGATCTTGGGTTATATGAGATCACGTTGTGGTTGCATCGTGGTGAGATTCGTCTTTGACTTTGGTCGTGCGTCTAGGTTTTTGGGAGGCTTGCTTTTGGCTTTTCGCAATGAGATGTATGATGAGGGTATGCGATGGAACGTGGGAGAAGGATCATGATGGGATAAGTAGCATGCTCTTTGCTTTAACTATGATGCGATTGGGTATGTTAATTTGTGTTGCTAATATGTTTGTCTTGTCGCAATTGGACAGGGGTGTGGTCAATGCTTCCTTTGTGGGAGATGGGAGAAGGATCCTGACCGAGATGGGGGCAAAGGGAGTGGAGATGTGTAAGTTTTAAGTTGGGTATTGCGCGCCTATTTTACGGTGTTTAATCAAATTACATGCCTGTTTGAGATTGCGTGACTGGAAGTTTGAAGGGGTCAATTGTGAGTTTGAATTGGTGTGTGTAATCCCATTATCCACTCTGACTGGAGCGTGTGATTGAATCATCATCAGTTCATTGTGCGAGCGACCTTTTGTATTGTGCGCTCTTATAAGGGCATGAGATTGGAGTGTCGCACCTGTTCGACAGGCGGAAGTTTGATTACGCGTTCGATCTGACGCGCAAGATTGGGATTATGCATCTGTTCTCCGGCGCGTGATTGGATTGCACGGCGACTTTCAGGCGTGCGACTAGGCCATATTCTATATAATGGGGGGAAAGTCTTCATTCTTCTCATGCTTTCTAGTTTTGTTGACTTTTCGTGTTTTCCTTATGCTCGGATATCTGTGTTTATGTGATATCAGGTGATCTGACCATCCGATCTTGATGTCGTTTCTTTCAATGTCCGTGATTTTGCTTAATCTTTGACCTAAGATGATGTTCGGCGATGTCGTGACTTTGAGGATGGATGATATTGGGAAAGAGGAGATTGGCCTTCACATCGATCCCTTTTAGGGAGCAGTGAAGGCAGCATTGAGGAGGCGGCGGCAGAGGAGATGAAGATGGCAGAAGGGAAGGTGTTGTAAGTGGAAGGATGCATTCCAAAACCAATCCTCCCTGAAGTCTTTTCTGAAGCTTTCAATTGGACGCTGCTCCTTGCTTTGTGTTAGTTTCGGGTCCCCAATTTTCATTATGGGTTGCAAGTTAGGTCCTAGGTTTTCGTTTTGGGTCATATGTTTAAGAAGTATGCCTCCGGTGACACCTATAAAATTTTATTATACAAATAAAGAGGTGTTTTATTCATTGTGTTTGTTTCATTGACGTTTGATTGTGTTTATTATTGTGTGTTTCTTGGGTTACGTTGGAGAGGGATGGGTAATGGCAGAGTATGGGGTTTGTTTTTTTGGGGTACATCTTTGTTCTATTTCATGTGTTCATTTTGAGGTCCCATGGCGGAAAAAGTAAAAACTAAACTAATTTTTTTTTTTAAAAATGCCCCTGTTTGGGGTATTCAAGGTGGGGAAGCAAGAACTAAATTGAAAAAAAAAAAAAAAAATGCCCCAATTTGGGGTATTGCTACCATGGTGCTAGCGCTCTTTAAAAATAAATGCCCTAGTGTCAAGTGGCGGTGGGACTTTTATCTGCCTCACAGATGTCCTGGAGCGTATTGGTAATGATTCCATGTCGGGAAGTAGTTTGATTATTTCGGCCACATGTCGGACTTGATTTTATAAGTGTTGAACGATCATCATGTATCGTAGCTTTCAACAAAGATTGAGGTGAATGAAAGATAATGGGTGATTGCATCACTTGGCATTCGAAAGTTTTCAGTTTAATTCTCAAGATTTTGAAAATCGTTTGACTCATTGTCCGAAAGAGAAATAAAGGGAGAAGAGGTAAGGTTTATTCATATAAGGGTAGCTTCTTATTCAACCAAAAATTGAAATAGTAGTCAACTACTTTCTTCTTGGGTGGATAATGCGGTGCCATAATCGAGCTCTCCGTCATGGTCCAGCACCATCAAATCATCAAATTCTATGGTTAGCAGGAGTTTTGTCCTCCTCCCGCCACCGTACAACGGTATCTAGTAGTGTAAAGATGTCAGAAATGCCCTCGCAGTTTGCTTATACTTTCCTACCCGTATTACCAGGAATGCCCTTATAATTTGCTTATGCTTCCCTGAATTCATTGACTATTCATTCATTATATTGTTCTTGCTCGATTGTGCTTCTTTTCTATATATTTTTTTTAAACAACCTGCTAACGCAAGAATTGTGAGGTTTGATGGAACCTTACATTTTCAGTTTTTGTGCTCTAACATCAACTTCAATGGCTGGAAGGGTGTATGAAAATCCAGAGTTTTATATATTTCAAAAAGAGCAATGAGTCAAATGATTCCCAAAATGGTTTCGAAAATAATGACTTACGACTGGCAAATGCCTTGTGATGATTGCGAGGATGATAAGTATATAAGTATATTTGTTTAGGCTACGAGACATGATGGTCATTGAGTTATGATTCCAAGGGTCAGAAAGTTCTTTTCCTATGGTTATTTCCTAGGCATGCTGCCGAGATAATATAAGTACTTCCCATATGGGTTTGATTTCCTCCAAGAAAGGCAGTCGTGTAGTTTCCTTAGCACTAGCTCCTCGACTTCGAGTTCTCAGTCGAGTATGAGTCCGAAGGGTTTGGGGCATAAAAGAGTATTTTTATTTTTGAGTATTTATATTTTGGGCATTTATACTTTTGGTTTTTGTGACTTTTTCTATATATATTTTTTATTTTTTTATATTTTTGTTTTGTTATTATTATTTTTCTGTTACGATATAACATAAGTTCCTTAAGTAGGGGACTGACTCAGGAAGTCCGCTTGGTGGGATATTTTGGATGGTCAAAGTAACCGCTCAATTAGATAATATTATTCCGGGGTCCTCGATCCCTTTTAATCTGATTGTTCTGGGATGAGAGAGATGTTATGTTTATGTTTGTGTTTTGGCTGATATAGGGTTTGTCAAAATAGGTGTGACGTCTTTTAACTTCTTCCTTTGATAAGTCTTTTATGGCCGGGGTCTCCTTGTCGGGAGGGACCTTCTTTTATTTTCCGACGGAGGGAGGCTTTTCGCAGAGTTGGGGTATGAGACAGGATCCTTCCCATGAGGTTTTGTGTAATATTATTATTTTTAGTTGGGGATTATTCGAGAATATTTCTAGGTTGTATTGTTTTGATTTGATGGAAGGATTCAGTTGAAGGGGAGTGTGATGTTGATTTCGTAAAGAGGGTGACAAGGTGAGACAAAGATAGAACAAAAAGAGAGGATAAAGAAGTGTGGACCATGGTGGACCCATCCTTGGCGTGTGGAATTTTAGTTTTGTTTGATTATGCTTGTTTTGTTTAATTCACACTTTAGGTTTATCGTGAGGTTTTTTTAAAGTTTTGTTTGTAATTTTTGGATGAGGTTCAGTGTCGAGAGTTTGGTGTAGTAGTTTTGTTGATCAGGGTTGTAGGATTTAAGTCTGGTTTGATTTTGAAAGTGGGAGCGATGATCGGCTCCTTAATAGGTTCGGTGGTTGGCTCAAAGGTGAGTGGAGTTTGCATTGTAGGAATAGATTCGATTTTAGTGACGGGTTCGTGTTCGATAATTGGCTCAAGTTTGATGACAGGTTCAGGTTTGACAATAGGTTCGAGTTTGATCACGGGTTCGCCTTTGATAGTAGGTTTGAGCTTGTGGATGGGTGCAGGGTTGATAATAGGTTCGGGTCTAGGTTCGACAATTGGTTTAAGTTCAATAATAGGTTTGGTTTCGTGTCCAATGATAGGTTTAAGTTCGATCATGGGTTTAGGTTCTGTGATAGGTTCATGTTTGAGGATAGGTTTAGGTTCAATAATAGGTTTAGATTCGATAATAGGTTTAGTTTTCATAGTAGGTTTAGGTTTTATAATAGGTTTGAGTTTGGGGTTCAGTTTCGTGGTTGGTGGAACGGTAAGTTCAATAGTGGGTTTAAGTTCTTGTTTCGAAGTTGAGGGGATGATAAGTTCGGTGGCGAGTTCTGTAGGGGTTGATTCATGAGTTGGTTTTGAGGTCGGTTTAATGATTGATTATGAAGTGAGTGAAATGGGTGGTTCGGAGGTATGTTTGATAACAAATTCAGGTTCGAGATTTTTTTTTGAAGTTGGTGAGGTGGTAGTGAGTTTAGCTTTCGAAGTGGGCATAGAGGTTAATTCGAGAGTTGATTCTGAGGTTAGTGGGGTGATGTGTTTGTTGTTCAGTTCAATTTTTAAAGCAAGTGTAGGGATTGATTCAGGGATTTGTTTTGAGATTGGTGGGGCAATGTGTTTGGCAGTGAGTTCGGTTTTAGGGGTTAGTTTTGGAGTTGATTTGGAAGCGAGAGGGCTAGTGATTTTGGGGGTACATTGGATTACGAGTTTGGGTTCAAAGTGTAGTTTTGTGATTGGTTTAAGTATGAATGGCGTCGTATAATACTGATTGATTGGTTCGAAATTTGCTTCTAGAGTCGGCACATGAGTTTGTTTGGGGGTAGTTTGCGTCATTGGTTTAGGCATCTGCTCAGAAAGTGTGGGGGTTGATTTGTTTGTTGGTAGGTTGTGGGGTTCAAGGGTAGGCTGAGTTGGTTCTAAGATAAGTGCGTTGAGCCTGGTGATGAGTTTCGTGATGAGTTGAGTTAGTTTAGGGGTGGATTTTAGTGATCTTGGTGACCGGTTCAGGGCGGAAGGTAACATCGTGTTTATAGGTATGTAGGATAGGGCTGGTTGGTTGTAAGTGAATAGTATGTCCTTGCTCTAAGGGAGGTTCAATTCTTCGGATCAGGCTAGCTGGGTGGAATGGGGCGGGGGTGAATGAGTGTACGGTCTTGTATGTAAGCTGAGTTTGATCGAACAATGGGTTGTAATAGGTGGTGTTAGTTTACCTGTCATTGGGGTACTGGCTTTGGTCATAGTACGGGTTTGTGTATTGGTTGTTGTACAGTGGTTAGTTTTGGTGTTGATCTTGATTTATGTGTGGTAATTGATTTTGGTCAGGGTATAGGTTTGTGTATAGATATTAAGCTTGGTCATACGAGTGGTATGGTTGAAGGTTAGTCTGGTTTTCTCCTTGGTTCGTGTTGATTTATTCAGGGCTTAGAATCTCATTTATGGTGCTTGTCCTAGGGTTGTCGGAGGGGGATTCCTTGGATGTTAGAGTAGAGAGGTTAAGGTCTCCATTCTTCAGTCAACGTTCTATGCGTGAGGCACGTTGATAGAGGCTGGTAAAGTTGGAGCAGTCGCTTAGGATGAGAAAACTTCAGAGAGGTTCTCGGGTATTAGCGATCACGATTTCCATTGCATCGCTTTCTTTTATTTGAGTCTCCGTTCAGGCAACGAGCCTCCTCTAGCGGTTGGCGAACGTCGTGAAGTCTCCGTCATCCTCTTGCCTTGCATGCATCAAGTCAGTGAGACTGATTTCTTCATGAGTTAAGTGTTGGTATTGGTCTAAGAATCTATCGGCTAAGTCTTCAAATGTCTCGATTTCAACTAGAGGTAAGGCAGCAAACTAGTCGAGGGCTTCTCCTTCTAGCGATCTCTGAAAGTAATGGATCAAGAGTCCATGATTGGTGCAGATTGGTTGACAGTCATTACAGAATAGGGCCAAGTGGTGCTTTAGATTCCTTGTACCGTTATATTTGTTAAATTTTGGAGGTTTAAACCCGGCAGGGACAGTGAAGTCAATGTCTTGACAGAATTTGTCGAATCTGAAGGACTGTCTTGAGCGTTCGTTCTTAGCCATGTAGTCATCTAGAAGTCAAGGGAGGTCATTTATGTTTATGGCAGTGTCTTTCCTAGGTATCTCGGGAGAGGGTCGTCTTTGGTAGTTGTTGTTGTAGGTGTAAAAGGTGTGTGTATTATGTGTCGGGGGAGAGCAATGTGTCGGCTTCTTTTCCTCCTTTTGTGAGTGCATTAGTAGTATGGTCCATAACTTGACTAGTCGTGGAGTTCTGTCCGTCGTCACTTTCTCCATTGTTGTTGCTGTGATTTGTGTTTCGTAGAACAAAGGGGTATTTTTCGCTCTCACTGATCGTATTTACCTGGGCATGACGTTGGGCTGTCCAGCGAGATGGCCTAACATTATACTCGGGATCGCTAGGGAGGTCCCTTGAGGGTGGGTCGATATCATTTAATTTTCTGATGCCTGACATTCTAAAAAAAAATTCTTTTTTTGGTTTTTTATTTCTTTTGTTTTTATTTTGAAAAAAATTTATCCATGTGCAAGTGTGTATAGAAAAGTGATAAAGCGGAACAAAATAGAAATCAAAATAAAAAGTGCAAAAATATAAAACCCAAATTAAATAAAGCAAGGAAAATAAAAAACTAAATTAATTAAATTGGGCAACCTTAGCGAAAAAGAGTCCCATCGCGATCGCCAGTCTATTGGTGCGCGCTTTTTCTGGGTTCCTTTCGGTCCCCTGAAAGAGTGGCCCAAACAGCTCTATGTGGACTCTGACGAAATGCGATGATGGAGTAATAAATTAGAAAATATTAAATTGCTGAAAGGAAAAGGAAAATCTTAAATGAAGAATACCTGTGAAGATGTGATATCCAGCTGCAGAGATTTATCGACGCTGGAACATGTCATTGATCACGCTTTATAGGGAAGTGGGGGCTTGCAGGTTTAACTCCTTTACTGAATCGCCGGCCGGTCGACATCAGCAGCTGTGGGTTATCTTTAGTGTAACTAGTTTGGTTTTCCTATTCCTGTTGGGATTCAAATTTTAAAAAAAGGTCTCCAAATCCTACTGAGAGTCTTATTGAAAAAGGGTCTCCTAATTCTACTAGGAGTCTAATTAAAAAAAGGTCTCCTACTTCTAATAGGAGTCTAATTTAAAAAAGATTTCCTACTTCTACTAGGAGTCTAATCTAAAAAAAGGTCTCCTACTTCTACTAGGAGCCTAATTAATTTAAATATCCTAATTTTACTAGAAATCTAATTAATTCAAAAAAGGGGTTTTGAGCCCGTTATGCTAAAGAGGATCGGTCCCGTTCTCGGGTACCCTCCGTAAGCACCCTTGGGTAAATCAGGTGACTAGGTTTTAGAAATTAGGGAGGTTGAGGAACCTAATTGGTTTTAGGCCGAGTGCTTCCTCTTTTAATACTACTTCGAGGATCGAGTCTAACGGGCTGGTGCCGCTAGCTTGACTACCTGGGGCTACCGGGGAAGAGTCTGCAATTCTAGAAGGTAGCTCAACCCTTTTTGGAAGCCTCAGAGAGAACCTCGAATTTTCTTAAAGAGAGAAGTTTTGGAGGGAAAAAAAATAGTAAATTTATTTGATGATTAAGAGTGATTTAAAAAAAGACTGAGTTTAAATTGAGGATTAAAAGCTTTGAAAATTGATGATCAAGAATTAAGGGCTAAATTCTAGAACTTAAGAACTAAGAACTAGAATGAATAAAATGAAAATTAAGAACTAGGGCCAGAATTAAGAACTAGAACCTAGAAGCTAAGAACTAAAAACTATAATTGAAAACTAGAAACTAGAAATTTAAGAACTAGAAACTAAAAGTTTACCTAAAGTTGGACGCCGAGGAGAGAATCTCGAAGTCCCTAAGCTTGGAAGAGAGGAAAAAAATTGTGTTTTTGGTCGAGGTAGGGAGGTCCATTTATAGGTATTTGGGCAATTACGCGCCATGTGGGGTGCGCTTGATTAGCCGGTCAAACCCAATTACGCGTCCTGTCTGGTGTGCTTAGTTGAATTACGCGCCCAGTTTCAGGAGCTTAATCACTTTGAGTCGGTGACAGACTCAGTGAGGGACCGGCTGACGGGCTTAGCCGGGTGTCCTAATTCCAGTCCAATTGGAACTAATTGCGCGCCCTGTGTAGAGCGCGCAATCCAATTAAGCGCCATTGTACATGCGCTTAATAGGAGAATTTAGGCGGTCATTAGGGATCAATTACGCGCAGATTATAGCGCATTGTGCATGCTGGCTTGTGTGTGCAATAGGGTATTCAGGCGGTCTACGGAATCAGAGTTTTGGTCCAAGTTTGGACCAATTGAACACGACTGGCAGAACGCGCAATCAATTACGCGCGTGGGTGAAGGCGCGTAATTGGAAAATCTTTTGGGTTGGGTTGCTCTACTTAAGATATTACATGTAAATAACGAAATACCCCCATTTGAATTCAATAAAATAGTCTCGGATCAAAAATCTCAATGAATAAAAATTCAACTTTTCAGTTCAAGAACAAAATTAAATTTTTTACAATTTGGTCAACTTTCTAACTTTCAAATGACAAGCCTTTTTGTGAAACTTTAAAGCCTATAAATTCTACCATATCAAAGTATTGCTAAAATACCAAAATCCCGTAAAAAAAGTTGGCATCTGGGCTTTCAAATGGGGAATATATTGTTAGGGTTCTGACTCGACCTTTGACCTTCGGTCAACATGGCTTGGGGCTTAAGTATATACTATTTTTATGGTGCATAATTCTTAGATTATGGGGTTTTCAAAGTTTTATGACTTTTAGAGAGGATTAGTCCCTTTTCAAAAGTCATAGGCAAGGTCAATGGTCGACCGAATAGATTTGTATACTCCGAGAGGGCAAAATGGGAGTGTCTATACCAAGAGCCTTTGGCGTGAATCGGTAAATCAGAGTCATATTTGTAGCTCTTCGGTTCTTATAAAATTGATTTGGGTTTCTCGGGGCACCAAAAGCTCCAGGTGGTGACTTTAAACTTTTTACGAGTGCGCATCAACGTGACGGATTTGATAAAAATCCACGGTTGCACAGGCTCCTGAAACGGATGACCGGATTGCAGGATATCATAAAAACATGAAAATTGGAGCTCAAGAAGACAAGGAAATAGAGAATCAAAGAAAAAAATGGATAGCGCGGGAAGAATGAAGACTTCCAGGTATATACAAAGCGCGATTAAATTGTGCGCCTTGCTTAGGGCACGCAATGAAATTACGCACCATAAGATATGCGCTTAATCTCGATTACACGCCCTCCTTTGAGCGTATAAACAAATCGTCACCCGCTCAAAATAGCCCAATGCCCCGGTTGCACGCTACAGACCAGACACGTAATTATATCATGCACCATCATCCACATGCATAATCCAGATTGACACTCGAATCCTGATGTTCTACCAACTCAGAGACCTTTCAATTGCACATTATATGAGACATGTGTAAATGTATTAAACGCATGCACCTGAATGCGTAAATGAATCCTAAAGCCCTAAAATAAATGCCTTGAATTAGGCGTTTAACTCAATTTAACGCCTTGAATTAGGCGCGTAATTCTCAACCACAACACTAACCTCCAACAAAATAAACGCGTGCCCTGTCACAACACAACACACTGCTCTTCCCTGCACGACCTGACTAGGGAAGGAGAACCCCGTCACGCCCCATCATGATAGGATACACGAGTGCTACGCCGGAGATCAGTGGCCTAATCAGCCATACCCCCACATCCCATCGCAAAAAGCCAAAAATGAGCCTCCTCGAAACCCCAGCACGTAACCAAACCAAGGGGAAAGCTCGATCATGTCCCATCACAAAGGTAGAGAGCCGACCTCCCAAATACCTCGCCACGCACTAGATATTACTGCTACAAAAGCATACGAACGAAAAAGAGAGATTCGACCCATGCCCCATTGCAAACCTCACCATACGGGTGACCATTAGGTCTCGCCACAACAAAAGAAAAGGAAGAGAGGAAACCCTCAAATGTCCCATCGCAAACAATGCAAGTGCCTTCCACCCAGATTTGGTAAGTATTACCGCCCTTCTTTATACTTGATATTCTCTCTAAAATATAGTTAGCTATGATTAATTCAAATGTTTTCAAAACCCGTCTTTCTCGACTCTCGAATCACTATAGTCCTCCCATAAGTGACCATCATCAGTATTCACGAGAAGGGTAGATGGAGCATCCGACATGCCATGTTTTGTATTAACAACCACGCAAACGGTCGGGTCCATAAATCCCGTACTAGTGGATCTGCTTAGCGACGTCTCGGGAGCCACATTTTTCATAGATTTAACACTTAATTGATCTTAAGTTAAATTCCCAAACTTTTAAAAATAAACAAATATTTCTAAAAAAAAATTAATAAAAAAAATAAAAATAAATTTCCAATACATAGGCTTCTATCAATCAAAATTTACTTATCGCCCCAATCCATTCCTTCCCCTAGGAAGCGGAACACTGAATATGCTCAACCTTGAGAAATTATAAATGCTCGCTAGAAAAGGGAAGCCTGACGCGCCATTGGTGTGAGCAATGATGCGCCCGATCTGACATGATTTGTGAAAGCCTTCGCCATTACATGATATTTTATCTTATTATTCGGTCTCTGAACATTCGTATGACGCCCCCGGTACCTCGACTACACTATTTCCCTCTGTTTGACTGCCCCTTGCAGCAGGTCGCGACACGCGGTGGGATGCCTCTTGCACCCACAGATTAGGATATGATGATTCTCCTTTTTGTTGGACGGTCACTCGCAGTAGGTCATGCCATGCGATGGGATGCCCCTTGCACCTGCGGATTGGATACACTGACTTCCCCCGTTGACTACTACTCACAGTAGGTCGTGATACGTGACGGGATGCCCTCCCGCATCCACGGCTAGGAATACGCCTTTCGATAGCTACCACTAAGCCCCCGAATGCTTCATTTTAGCTTTTGTTGATAGATAAGAAAGCCAAGCATTTCATGTCAGCATCCCCAGTTTACATTTGTGATTTTCGAAAAAATGAGAAGGAACCTCTAATGAGGGGTGTCTACTTTTTCGACGCACTCTTACTTTGTAAGAGTGGGCCGAAGAGGGGCATCTGTAGACACCCCCATTTTGCCCTCTCGGAGTATATAAGTTTGTTCGATCAACCTTTGACCTCGACTGTGACTCTTCAGAAAGGACTTACCTTCTCCAAGGGTTTCAAAGCCCAAACATGAGAACCATATGCTGTAATAATAGTATATGGTTGGGCACAGGCTGAAATAATAGCTCTGTGGCTTAGGCCCCATGACCCTAATGTATGGTTGAACGTAGGCTGAAACAATAGCTCTGTGGCTCAGATCCCATAAATGAGGGGACCATATGCTGAAATAATAGTATATGACTTGGCACAGGCTAAAACAATAGCTCTGTGGCTCAGACCCCATAATCCCAAGGTGGGAACTATATACTGAAATAATAGTATATAACCAAAACGCAGGCTGAAATAATAGTCTTATGCCTCGAACCCGACCTAGACCCAGGACCATCCCAAATTACATGCTCTAAACTATGCACGTAAAAGCCATAACACCCGCGCTCAATCAGTCCTCGTCAGATCAACCTTCCCCTCCCTTTGACCGCCTTGAGACCCGATCGTGTGCTCTAACAACCGCGCGCAATCGGATTAAGTTCTCAATCACCGGCGCTCAATTGGTCTACTTCAGACCTGGTCTCTAACTCCCTAGACCGCCAAAACTCCACGATTAAATGCAGTTAGTATGACATTTAATCGGATTGTGCATATCAAACGGGACGCGCAATTAGTCTAATCAGACTAGGACTGGGACACCCCGGCTAAGCCAGTCAGTCGGTCACTTACTGAGTCGATCACCGACTCAAAGTGGTTAAGAGCCTGATATAGGGTGCACAATTCAATTAAGCACCCCAGATAGGGTGCGTAATTGAAGTTGACCGACTAATTAAACACACCCCACAGGGCGCATAATTAGTAAAATACTTATAAATAGATTCCCTTACCTCGACCCAAAAGACAGACAACAACTTCGAGATTCGAGTTTCGAGTTCCTCACCTTCAAGCTTAGGATTTCGAGATTCCCCTGTGCAGCCTCGACCTTAGGTATAATTTTCCTTCTAGTTTTTAATTTTTTGTTCTAGTTTTTAGTTTTTAGTTCTTAGATCTCAGATTTTAACTATTGGTTTTAATTTTCAGTCTTAGACCGTAGCACCTTTTTAATCCGCAATTTCAATACCTGGTTTCAGTTCTTAGTTTCTAGAACCGGTTTTTAATCTGATTGTTTAATTCAAGATTTTAAATCTGATTTTTACCCTGAAACCTCAACTTTCAGTCCTATCATTAATCTCTGGTTCTAGTTCTTAGTTTTTAAAACCAATCCTAAATCATACGGTTTGATTTCCTAATTTCGGTCCCGATTTCAGTCTTTAAATTTTAGATCCCAGTCTTAATTTACCGATTTCTTAGAGTTCTAGATTTTAAAAATCATGACTTATAGTTTAGCTCCCAATTTCTAGCCCCAAAATGTAATCCATAATTATAATCTAAAAATTATTGACTTTTCAATCCAAAAATATCATCTTATAATTCAAACTCAGATTACTTTAATCTTAGCTACTCGATTTGCCCAAGGGAGCTTACGAAGGGTACCCAGGAACGGGACTGATCCTCCTTAGCATAGCGGGCCAAAACCCTTTTTTTTTAATTTTCAATAAAATGAATAAATTTTTAGTTAATTAGAGTTTTAATAAAATTTTTACATTTACTTTAATTAGAGTTTCAATAGAATTAGTATGTTCCTAATTCGTTTCCATAGAATTGACACATTTGCACTCCTAGTAGTATCAAGAGACTCAATTAACTAGATTTCTAATATGATTCGGACATTTAAATTAATTAGACTCCCAGTAGGATTAGGAGACCCAGTTAAATAAGATTAATATATTTAAATTAATTAGACTCCTAGTAGGATTAGGAGACTTAACTAATTGAACCTCTAATAGGATCAAAATACTCAACTAATTAGACACGTAATAGAATTAGGAGACTTAATTAATTAGATTGCTAATAGAATTAGAACACTTAAAATAATTAGGTTCTGGTAGAAGTAAGACATTAGAAATAATTAGACTTCTAATAGAATTACGAGAATTAATCAAACTAAAAGAAAAATACCAAAAATAGTTAAAGTTAGGATAACACCAGGAATCCTACGCCTAACCAGACTCCTAGTAGAATCAGGAGACCTTAACCCATTAGAACCAAAGCAACAAAAGGAGAACAGATTATCTAGACACCTGAGTGACCCAGTGCTGCGACATTGGTCGGCCGACGATTCAATAAAGAAGGAACCCACACCTCCTCATAAGCATGATCAATGACGTATTGCAGCGTCGATAAATATCTGCAGTTGGTGATTGCAACGAACCAGGTATTTTCGTCCTGAATTTAATTCCGTCATTAATGTACATAAGTTGTGTAATAGTCTGTTGGTTAAAGGCTTGAGTTCTGACAATAGGTCTAGAGATTAAACCTTGTTACGTGTGCTATAAACTTCTATTTTGGACTTCGATGTAAAAGCATATACACTCTTCCTTGGTGTGTTAGCTGAACACTGGATAATCTCTCAAATATTATAAGTGTCTTGCGGAGAACTCTAAATCATAATCTCATTCAGAGTTCTTTTTAAGCATAGAGCCATCAGAAACTCTAGAGACCTTAGAGAAGAAATTCTAAATCTATCTTCCTAGAACCCTTCTTTTGGAAGATTGGTGAGACGTTGGCGTATATTATTAAGCGGCCTTCACCTCCTTCTAGAATCATCATCATTGTTGAGATCCTAATCTAATCGTGGTGATATAATCGATCTAGGTATGGATAAATCATGCTTTTCATTGAACTAAAAATATTAATTTTTAAATAGATTTTTATGTAAATTAGTGATTTTATTTCATGGATAATGAAGGGATGATTAAATGAATGCATGCTATGATTAATGATTTTTAATGTTTATGATATTGGGTTAAAAAAAGAAGTCAGATTAAATTCTACCATGTGATTTGATGTAATTTGAGGCGTGCTCATGGATTGGAATCAATCGATTGATTCTAAGAAATCAATTGATTGAGTCTGAGATAAATAAAATGGTTGAGAATGCATGGACTGAAGTTAATCGATTGATTCTGTAGAATCAATCGATTGAGTCTGAGATAAATAAAATAGTTTGAGAATGCACGGTTCTGAGTCAATCGATTGATTCTATAAAATCAATCGATTGAGCTTGACCGATACTAATAAATAAAATGGTTTGAGAATGCACAGTGTAAAATCAATCGATTTAGTTTGTACAAGATTGCTTTAAATACCCTCTGACAGAAATCAATAGATTAATTTTAGGAAAATCAATAGATTGTGTTGGAAATCAATAGATTGATTTAGGAAAAATCAATAGATTGATTTAGGAAAATCAATAGATTGATTTAGGAAAATCAATAGATTGAGTTGGAAATCAATAGATTGATTTTGGAAAAATCAATAGATTGATTTTGGAAAAATCAATAGATTGAGTTGGAAAATCAATAGATTGATTTTGGGAAAATCAATAGATTGAGTTGGAGATCAATAAATTGATTTTGGGAAAATCAATAGATAGATTCAAGAAAATCAATAGATTGATTATAGAAAAATTAATTGATTGAATCTAAACAGAGAAATATTTTCAATACCCATAGAACGAAATCAATCGATCGATTATGGGAATTCAATCGATCGATTCTAAGCAGTCAGAATTTACATTCAGTTCATTTCACAAAAAGATGTGATTAAATGTTAATGTTTATATGCCATGTTTATACTCATATGCTCTTCAATGCTACATGCCATAATTATATTGCACGCACTTTAAATGTTATATGCCTTGATTGTATTCATATGCATCCCAATGTCTCATGATGATCCACACAATGTATAAATGAGACACGTAAAATACGAAATGATAAGTAAGGGTTAATGAAACATTAGACCCAACATCTTGTGCATGATGGAGTCTAAGAAGGTATTAGACCCAACATCTTATACTTGATGGAGTCTAACTAAATATGATTAAGAAGTATTAGACCCAATATCTTATACCTGATGGAGTCTAGGAAAGTATTAAACCCAACGTCTTGAGCGGGACGGAGTTTGACGTGTAATAAATGATATGATTGATTTGACCCAACATCTTGAGCATGACGGAGTCTAACTAAACAAGTGATAAGTATGATTATGACCCAACGTCTTGAGCGGGACAGAGTCTAACGTGCATTAAATGATAAGAAAGATGAAATTAAAAGAAATGATACATTCATGCAACATTGATATTGTAGACACCCAAATTTGGCCCAAGGCCTGATCGAAGCACATTTCGAGAGAGGCACGTTCCCGAGCTTTTGATGGCATGTATGGAACCTTTAGAAATCACCCCAAACCTTTAGGAATCACCCTAGATCCCCTAGGAACCTGCCCCAAACTTTTAGAAATCAATCCTAACCCTTAGAACTTGTTCTAAACCTAAACCTAACCTTCCGAGCCTTGGAAAAGGAGTGGTATATCAGAACTAGCTACAACATTCAACTATAATCGAATCTTATACCATTGAAAAGTAGAAGACGTCAGCTTCTCAACGGTCCAAGAATCGCCCCAATTGGAATATACATCGAAAGATATGGCGATCCAAACCCGGAGGGCAAAGGAGTAATTTTAAGGGGACCTCCCTTGGGATTTGGCGCAACTAATAGTTGCGCCAATTATACTTTTGCCTGGCGGAACTAATAGTTGCGCCAGTATTAAAGTGGACCCTACCCTCACGAGAAAACTTTCAAGGCACTGTCCAGCACTGTTTTACTGTACATTTGCCTAGCACAACTATTAGTTGCACCAGGCATATGAACAGTGACCCTGTCTTTTTGCCCCAAAATTTGTGATTAGGGTTTGACTTGTTGACCACCTTGACCTTTGGGGTGTGTTTTGATAGTTCTGTTGCACCCTTTTACACCCTATTTGCAATCTATTAAGTGGCCTAAAGCCTCACCCTATCATCCACCATTGGAGGACCTTCTCCTATATTTCAAGGCTTCAAAAATCCTAGGAAACCTTAGATGTTAGATTACCTAATTCCTAATCTTGATTAGCATCTAAACACCCTCCTAACCCACCCATTTCCTATAAATAGAGACCCCCACCCCTTAGTTTAGGGGTTGAGAAATTTGCTTAAGAGAGAAAGAGCTCAAAGTGAGGAGTTCTTCCTCCCTTTTGTGCACCATTTTTACCTAAATTCTATAATCTCCCAACCTCATTTCCAGCTTATTTTTGCATCCAAAACCCTTAGCCTAGGTGTGTGTGATCCCCTAGCCTCCCTTCTCTACCTCTTAGCTTCAAGTCTTAAGAGTTAGAACCCTATTCCATACCATACAAAGCCTCCAAGAGCTCATCAAAGCAAGCCACGCAAGGCTCTCCTATGGTGCTACAAGGGCCCAAGGGCTCCGGCTCTCCACTTTCTTCTCCTATCTCTTTTAGCTCTTCCCATCCTCCCATTTGTGCCATTACGCCGCCGAATTTTTTATAGGAACGGAGGGGCACAAATAGAATTTAAGGGCCATTTGGGCAAGAGGAAGCTATTTTCTTTTCTTTTACTTTATTTTTGTGTTTGCCATTAGTAGAGACCGCGTTAAGCGGGTTGATCGGGTGCCTAACACTTTTTCGATCGATAATCGAAGCCCCTACCCAAGAGCCTTTGGTGTGGACCGGATTCAGAGTCATATTTTTAGAACTTCGGTGCTCATAAAAATAAACTAGGTTTCTCGGGACACCAAAAGCTCTGGGTGGCGACTCTATATTTTTGTTAGAGAGCGCATCGTTGTGGCGGGATCATCAAAAATCCCATGGTTGCATAGATGGCGACTCTGCTGGGGATAGCTTGTAGAGCTTCCCCTTAAAATTTGGCTATTTATTGTTGATTTTACTAACATTTTTACTATTTTTTTTTGTGTATTATTTTTTATTTTACTCGCCCCTACTTTTCCGTCGTTTACGTGCGTTAGCCGATTGGAAGGCCTACATGCGCATTATCCTTTAATTTTCTTTATTTTTTCGTCATTTTAGGTGCCTTAGCCGATTGGCAGGCCTACTTGTGCATTGTCTTTCAATTCCCTTTAAATTTTCGTCATTTAAAGTGCCTTAGACGATTGGGGGGCCTACTTGCACACTCATATCCCAACAGTGGACGCCGGCCCGTAGGGGCGGCACGGGGTCATCACCCCCATCTTTGAACTAAAGAAAACTTCCATAAAAAAAAATGTTTTGAAAGAAAAATAAAGTTGAACCAAGTTAGAGAGCTTAATTAATTTGCTTTTACGGGGTAAATTTTAAAAGGGTTGGGTTTAAGCACACATACAATCACCCGAGTCATAGTATGGCGGCAACCCCTAGTGGTGATGATCCAGAAAAGTCCCAGCCCACTTAGTATTTGAGAAGGCGCTTGCGCCAGAGGTATATCGGGTGGATTCCCATTCCAAAGCTTAAAACCCTTGGGGAGCGCACGAGCGAGTTACACCGGACTGAAACCTTTAGGCTTCGGTGAGGAGAGAATCGATCATATAAAGTCAAGCAGTTCTCGAAAGCTCAACTTTCACAGAAACCCAAAACAAACCCATCTTCAGGCTGCTGTTCCCTGCTATTTAGAATCTGGAGCACCATTTTTGCCTGGCGCAAGTATTAGTAGCGTCAGTGTAAAAATTGGGAATTTATAACTGGCGCAACTATTAGTTGTGCCAGCCTTAAAATCCCCCATTTTTACCTTGGCGCAACTAATAGTTGCGCTAGTGTAAAAAAGGGTCCCTGCAACCTTGATGCATGTATTAGTTACGCCAAGTCTGCCTGGACAGTAGCAGCCTAAAATTTGAGGCTCTTTTCACCTCTCGAGTCCCCTGATCAGTGTGCTTAGTGCCTTTGTTTGGGCCCTGCTATCTCTGACACCCAATACGCCTCCGCCAATCAAAAGAAAGTAACTTCTTTTTGGCTCATTTCGGGGGATCGGGTTGTTTGCCTCGATTTATGTGCCTTCAATAGATCAAAGGTCCTCCTTCGATTCTTTCAAAGTACGTCAGAATCGTCGCTACGGGTCTCAAATCAGGGTACGAAGGCCACCCAAGAAGGGAATTCTAAGGCCTCAGAACCTTTATTTTATAAAAAAGGTTTTTCCAAAAAAATTAATTAATTAAAAATCAAAAAACCTAAAAAGATACAGTTCTTGTGGTGCCGGCACGACGACATCATCTTGCCCTCCATCATCCCGTAGGGGAAGAAGGAGGATTTTTGGGCCTTATCCAAGGCACCCTTACCCAACCCTTTCCTGTAGAATATCGTGGGTAATGGATCCGGCTTACGCCGATCCCGACTCATCCCCGCTTTATTCTCCAACCTACTCCCATTCGGGAGAAGTTTTTTCCACCATCCCCCTCACCCAATCACCCTTTGTCGTTACCGGCCTGTTTGGCGCCCCCATTTTCCCTACCACTACCTCCCAAAACATCCAAAGTCCAACCCCCAACTCCCCATCTTTTGCCCAAACCATGTCCATACCAAATCCATCACATTTTCCACCCATATCCATGATGAACCCAAACCCATTCTCCCAATCCATATCCAATCCCCATTTCCTATCTTCCACCTATAGGCCCGATCCACCCACATTCGCATACACCACTTTCGCCCTATCCAACCTCCCACATCCCCCCATCTACCCGGGTCATGCCCATTTTTACCGGGGCCATGCCTGGTTTTTTCCAAACATCCACACCCCACCAATCATCATCCCTAAACATCCCTAATCCTTCCCCATCCTTTGCCCCACCTCAACTCTCCAATCCACCTCATACCCCCTCACATACCATGGTCATGCCCAATTATACCAGGGCCATGTCCAATTTTCCTTCCATATCCATCTCATTCATACCCAATCATCCCTTAAATTCACCACCCACATCCAATCCTCCTTCCATGACCATGATGGAGGAGATGTTTCAAGCCTACTCCTCATGGAAGGCTTCCTAAAATACCTCTCCTCCACACCCCACATCCATGAACCCATCCCAAACCTTAGCCAACCTCCATGCTTCACTCCCCCATGACCCCGATCAACCTCCCATAATTCACACCATCCAAACCCCCACTACCCACTTGCCCCAAGGCCCCATGGCCCAACCTCCCACTGCACATACACCCCAAGGCCCAATAGCCCAATCTCCAACCTCCCACATGCCCAAAGGCCCATTGGCCCAAACCCCCTTTTTCTAGGGCCCAATGGCCCAATACTCTACCACCCAAACCTACCCAGGTCCCATGGCCCAGATCCATCAAGGCCCCATGGCCTAGACCCACCAAGGCCCCATGGCCCAAACCCACCAAGGCCCACTGGCCCAAACCTACCAAGGGCCCACGGCCCAAACCCATCAAGGGCCCATGGCTCAAACCCATCAATGGCCCATGGCCCAAAATGACCAAGGCTTCATGGCCCAAGCCCAAACCCCACACTCATACCTTCCACAATACCCCCAACATTTCACCCAACCTTCACAGCCGGGTCATACCCATGCCATACCCCAAACCCAATTTTCTCATGGCCCCACACCCCAAGGACATCTCCAAACCTTCCCCCATATCAAATGGACCCATCAAGCCCCACCCCAAAACCAAACTTCCATTTATCCTATCACCCAACAAACCTTTCCTCACTCCCAATGGGCTCACCCAACTGCCACTCATGTCATTTCCATCCAACCAATGCAACACAAACAAGAGAATTCCACCCTCACTGCAGACTATGTCGACCAGCAGTATGAAGAGGACGAGATTAGGAATAGTGGAGCCTATGCTAGGGCATTGACTAGCCTTAATCCTCCTCCCATAATTGCCCACCCCTTGGTGGCCCAGAGTGAAGTCCAGCCAACGGCCGAGAAAGCAGCCCCTTGTATCGAAAGAGTCAGAGTAGCTGAAAGAACAGTTGGATAAAATTCAGAAGCAGTTAATGAAAATGGGTGGTGCCGAAATCCACGCCACAGACTTCACAGATTTGTGTTTATTCGCTGAGGTCCCCTTGCCCCCTAAATTTAAAATGCTGGCCTTCGACAAATATAACGGCACCGACAATCTTATTACACACCTGAAGTCCTACTGTGGGGACATGTGCTAATATGGAGGGGATAAAAGACTACTAATAAGTCTTTCAGAAGAGCCTGACCGGTCCAGCTTTGAGATGGTTCACATCTTTGGGACCATCCATGATGAAAACATGGAAGGGCTTAGCGCACCTCTTTCAAGAATAATATGTCTATAATGTAGACATTGAGCCGCGTAAGTCAGACTTGGCTCACTTGAGGCAGAACCCGAATGAGACCTTTAGCGACTATCTGAGATGCTGGAGAGCATTGGCAGCTCAAGTCAGAAATAGAATACCTGATGATCAGCAGATAGAAATGATCTCAAAAAATACTCTGCCAGTGATATCAGACTTTTTGGTGTACCAGTAGCAGTTCAGCTTTATTGATCTGGTAAAAAATGCTAGTCGATGTGAGGATGCCATCAGGGAAGGCCGTCTGAATAAGAACATACCGAGTGGAGCCAGTGGGGTTAGGAGGTTTTTAGAACAAAGGAATGAGAAGAGAACAGGGGCCGATATTCAAAACATTGCTAATAACAGGCCCAATTATAATACCACCCCGTTTCAATTTCAGGCAGCCTTGCTAGCACCAGTTCAAACCAAGCAGATGTAGAGAATAGGGAATGGGCAAGGAATGCAAATGACTCCGGAGCAGAGGAGAGCCCACTATGATCGAGTTTTTACACCTCTGGGGCAATCTTTGAGTGTACTTTTGCCCTTGTTAGTAGAAAAGGGATTAGTCACTATTCGTCAGCCGCAACCTCCTCATCTGATCCCAAGGAACTATGACCCAAGTACCCATTGCAATTTCCATCAGGGTCTGGGTCATCCGACTGATCGCTGCTTTCCATTGAAGTATGCGATCTAAGATTTAATTGATGCTGAGAAAATAATTTCACCAGTACCTGCTCAAGCAAACCAACACACAAACATCCAACAAGTGCCATTATCCCCACATCCTACCAAAGGAGCAGGTCCCAGACCCACCATCGGGATGACAGAAAGTGAGGAAGAATTTGAATTCGATCCATCTGATTGCATCAATGATCGGGAGAGTTATGTGGCACAATTGCCAAGGAATAATGAAGAAAGGAATGTTGGGGTGATTGAACCCTTGAATTTATCTGATTATTTTTCCAGCCCCGCACCACAAGTTGAGCCCTTGAATCTCAGGGCATACTTTCCATCACTCACACCCGTCAATTATGTACACATAAATGCATATCAACCATACACTACCGCCCCCATCAACTACCCAATGAACAAGCAGGCCCCTAATCCTCCACCGCCAATAAATTATCAATGGCCTGCGCCCACCCCATTACCCCTAGTTCAACCACCTGTAAGATCCATAACTCCCATCAATTACCCCATGGCCCATCAAACCCCCAATCCTCCACCACCCATCAACCACCAATGGACTACCTTTACCCCTTTTCCCCCGATGCCACCACCCTCAAGCTTCCCCACCCCCATTTGGCCCAATCTAGCCACCCAACCCATCACCACCGAAATAAACCAAGTGTTGCCAACACCTCCGGAGCCACCTGTACATACACCTCAAGTACCGACAGCCATACCTTTCCAGCTCTCGGGACCAGCCTATGATCCTCGTCAGGTCTCGCTAAGCTACGAGTAAATAGATGTCAATGTCAGTGATAGCAGTAGAGAAGGGGCAGTGGACTTCGTCACACGGTCTGGGAGGATATTAAAGTAGCCAGAAGCACCAGTAGCAGCACAAGCCCAACCAGAGGGGAAGAAGGATAGCACAGTGAACCCCTTAAAAAAAATAAGTCCGGAACATATACTAGAGACTCAGCTAAGGAGAATGCCCGCCCATATCACTGTGTGGGATCTGTTAATGACGGCCCCACTCCATTTTCAAGCATTAATGGGGGCGTTGAAAAATGTGCATGTGTCACTTCAAGTCAGCCCAGATGAGGTCGGGCAGATAATTTGTTAAGTAATGGCTCCTAATGCCATTTCATTTTTTGACGCTGACTTACCGGAGGAAGGAGGCAGCCACTCAAAGTCTTTGAATATAACAGTCGAGTCTGGAAACATGGTAATCGCCTTGGTTCTAATCGATAATGGGTTAGCATTGAATATATGCCCATTAAGAACCACCACCAAGATCGCGGTCGATCCATGCATGTTGAGGCCCACAAGAACCAGCGCTAGAGGGTTTGACAATACCAGGAGAGAAATAATGGGAGAAATTGATCTTGAGCTGTTGATAGGGCCAATGACATTTTCCATTTTGTTTCAAGTAATAGACATCAAATCCTCATTTAATCTATTGTTGGGGCGCCCGTGGCTACACGAGGTCAGAGCCATACCTTCCACATTGCACAAGAAACTCAAATTTGCATCTGGGCATAAGATTATCATAATCATCGGTGAGGGGCATAGTGAGAAAGAGAAGGCCGCTAATAGTGTTGAGAAACCCAATAGGCTGGATATACCACACACCGCTGAGGATGTCGACCTCCACAACTTCAAATATGAAGTGTCGACAATACTCCCAGAGCCCATTGAGGGCATCGTTCCCAAAACTGGAGGCAGAATGGTAGCAGCAGTGGCTATGCTCCAAAAGTGGGGCTACCAAAAAGGGGACTTGGCCCCATATTACAAGGCAGAAAGGAGCCCGTCACAGTTAAAGGGGGGCAGAAAGTCAGATTTAGGCTTGGTTATAAGCCCACAGAAGAAGAAGTGAGAGAGGCTAAGGAGAAAGTTCGTACGACGGCAGCTGCAGCAGCCAGGGGGATCCACACAAAAGAAAAACCCCGTCCCAGGCCTCACATTAGGAATTCATTCATAAGTGTCGGGGTTGTAAAGATTGACTGGAATGGGGAAACCCGATTAACCCCACACAAGCCAGCAGCGCCAATCCATCCCACCAATCTCCAGATCACCCTACTAAGCTTGGAAATAAACCTGGCCGCTCTATCCATTTGAAGAGCGAGGTCCCCTACCTGCACAGTCTCCCCATGTGGTAAATCACCACAAAACTATGTTAATATTTGAGGATATGATCTCAGACGAAATGGGGATCAACATGATTGAGGCTAACTCCAAAGAGCCATATCAGTCAGCACCCTCCGTCCGAATAGGTAAAGAAGCGGCCTCTCAGGTACGCAACTGGGCATCTTTGCCCTAAACCCTGGAAGCGGAGAGTGGCCTAACATTTGGCACCCGTTTCCCAAAAAAAAACAACTTATAAAAAGTGAGATAAGCCCTTGGCAGGAAATACCTTGTATATACACAGACTCGCACTACCAAGGGTTCGTCTCCGAAGAAAACAAAATTCTCAAAAACATTGAAAAAATATAAAATTCTAAAAACATCGAAAAAATATAAAGTAAAAAAATATTGTCATTTAAAATTCTAGATAAAATTCCACAAAAAGATGCCTTAATCAAAATATTTGTCCTACATAAAATCGACCCCTTTCCTGTAGAAATACAAGAAGAGGTAGGTGTTACGAGTCTGGACGAGGATGTCCCCTTTGAGGAGCTCCCCAATGAGCTCCTTGATCGGTTTGCCGAATTTGAGCATGGCCCTACCCCCATTATTGAAGAAACAGAAGATGTCAATTTAGGGACTGAGGAGATTTCCAGAATAACCAAGATCGAAATGTCACTGTCTCCTGAAGAAAGAAAAAGCATGATCGAATTCTTTCAGTCATACCAAGACATTTTTGCTTGGTCCTACGAGGACATGCCTGGTTTGGATACTGATTTGGTTGAGCATGAGTTACCTCTCTACCCTGATATGAAGCCAGTTAAGCAGAAGCTGAGATGTCTCCGACCCGAGTGGATGTTGAAAGTCAAAGATGAGGTCATCAGGTAGTAAGATGTGGGGTTTCTCATGGTATCTAAATACCCGCAATGTCTAGCCAATATTGTGCCTGTGCTGAAGAAGGACGAAAAGGTCCGCATGTGTATCGATTTTCAAAATTTGAATAAGGCGAGCCCAAAGGATGATTTCCCACTGCCACACATCGACATCTTAGTCGATAACACTGCTAAGCATGGGATGCTTTCATTTATGGATGAATTCTCAGGATACAACCAGATAAAGATGGCAGAGGTCGATCGGGAGAAGACTACATTCATTACTCCTTGGGAAACCTTTTGCTACCGAGTCATGCCATTTGGACTGAAAAATGCTAGCGTAACATACCAAAGAGCTATGATCTCACTGTTTCACGACATGATGCATCAAGAAATTGAGGTATATGTCGATGATATGATATCCAAGTCACCAGAGCGAGGCGATCACTTGGTAAACCTCTAGAAACTATTTAAGAGACTGAGAAAGTATAGGTTATGTCTGAATCCACAAAAGTGCACTTTTGGCGCTATGTTTGGAAAATTGCTAGGATTTATCGTCAGCAGGAGAGGGATCGAGGTCGACTCAGTCAAAGTTAAAGCTTTCACAGAAATGCTGCCACTGTCTATTGAGAAGGAAGTTATAGGGTTCTTAGGTAGAATATAATATATCAGTTGGTTCATTACATAGTTAACGCCAATCTGCACGCTGATCTTCAAGCTACTAAGGAAGAACTCACCTGTCGAATGGAACGACGACTACCAGGTAGCATTCAATAAAATCAAAGGTTACCTCCTTAACCCTCCTACTTTGGTATCACTTGAGCCGGGGAGACCACTCTTAATGTACCTCTCCACGACGGAAGTCTCGATGGGATGCGTCTTAGGACAGCATGACGAGACAGGAAGAAGAGAGCAGGCCATTTACTATCTGAGCAAGAAGTTTAGTGATTATGAAATGCACTATTCTCATCTGGAGAAAGCATACATGGCTCTTGTATGGGCTACTCAGAGGCTCTGCCATTACCTGCTGTCTCAAGCCGCTCTACTTTTGGCTCGAATAGACCTGTTGAAATACTTGTTCAAGAAGCCAACCCTCACTGGACGGACCGTGCGCTAGCAGCTTTTATTATCTGAGTTTGACATCACATACGTCACTCAGAAGTCGATTAAGGGGCAGACACTCACCGATCATCTTGCCGACAATCCTTTGCCAGATTATAAGCCTTTGAGAACTGAGTTCCCCGATGAGGACATCCTGTTCATGACGGAAGATGATACAGAAGAAGTAGAAGTATCATAGGTAATGCACTTTGACGGGGCAGCAAATGCCGAAGGTCAGGTAGTTGGCGCCATTCTGATTTCACTAAAAGGATCCCACATAACCGTCTCTATCAAGCTCAACTTCCCTTGCACTAACAACATGGCTGAATACGAAGCTTGTGCCGCTAGTCTCCAGCGGCTCTCGATCTGAATGTAACTCACCTCTAGGTGTTCGGCGATTCGCAGTTAATTATATGCCAAACGAATGGTGATTGGAAGATGAAAGACGAGAAACTGATCCCCTATCATGAGCACCTTGAGGATCTGATAGCTTGCTTTCAAGACGTGACATTCTCATATGTCCGTCGGATAAGGATTCATTTTGCCGATGCATTATCCACTTTGACGTCAATGATAGAAATCTCGTATGGTGCTGAGATGAAGTCGATCATGATCGAGTAGAGGAATGTGCCGGCCTTCTGCCTCCAGATTGAGGAACCTATAAAGCCTGATGATGAGCCACCTTGGTTCTCAGATATCAAGAATTTCCTCGAGACACTAACTTTCCCTGAGGGCACATCCAAGATGGACCGATGAACCATTCAACGTCTAGTAGCAGGCTACTTCATTTGTGAGGAATGCCTTTACAAGCGATCGTATAATAACATCTTGCTTAGGTGTCTTATAAAAGGTGAAGCGATCAATATTATGAAGGAGATCCATGAGAGAGTATGCAGAGCTCACGTCAACGATCACATGCTTGCAAAGAAAATTCTACAATAGGGATACTTTTGGACCACTATGGATTCAGATTGCTACAAATATGTCCAAAAATGCTACAAGTGTCGGGAACACTCCAGTCTGATACACGCTCCTGCCATTGATCTACACTGCATGACCACTCCTTGGCCATTTACTACTTGGGGCCTTGATATTGTCTGAATGATTAATCCGAAAGCATCAAATGGACTTTGATTCATCCTCATCACCATTGAATACTTCACCAAATTGGTAGAAGTGGTGTCATACGCCAACATAACGGCCAGTCACGTCGATAAGTTCCTCAAGAGTAATATTATATGCTGATTTGGAGTACCCAATGATATCATCACAGAAAACGGCATAAACTTTGCAAATAAGCGCATCTGATCCTTTTGTGAGCAATACAAAATCAAGCACCATCGCTCGTCACCTTATCGGCCTCAAACCAATAGAGTCGTGGAGGCTGCAAATAAGACGGTCGTCTGCATCCTTGAGAAGATGGTCGTCACTTATCGAGATTAGAGCGAAATGTTGCCGTTTGCTTTGTGGGCAGAACGTCGATCCGTACCGCTACAGGGGCAACACCATTCTCCCTTGTGTATGAAACTAAGGTCGTCCTCCCAATTGAGGTTGAAGTACCATTGCTCTGAATCCTTATGGAATTAGGTACCCAAAGCAGAGAGAGAGAGAGAGATCCCACTTCGAACAATTGAACTTATTGGATGAGAAGACTCATAGCCTTGAGTCGCACGTGCTTATAATAAATGTGTCCGCGGTCAAGATCTAAAGGTAAGAGACACTGTACTGAAGAAGATCTTCCCATCTCTCCACGCTGATTCAAGAGGAAAGTTCAAGCCAAACTGGTAAGGACCTTATGTCGTTCGAGAAGTGCTACCGAGATACGCCATTCACCCCGCCACCATGGACGGAGATCATCTTCCTGAGCCCATCAATGCTGGATACGTCCGACGGTTCTACTCTTAGTCTATCATGACAAGGTGGGTATTGGTGAAACGAATACGTGGCTACTTAAGAACCACCCAAAAGAGGCCATCATTGCAAACACAGTAGCCAGAAAGCATCTCTAAAAATGATGATATCCCTTGCTACCCCATTTGAGTCTGGGCCTTTCTTTGAAAAAAAAAAAAACCTCCCCTAAAAAAAATGTGTGTGTACATATACAAAAAAGAGGAAGTAAAGTTACTATCAAAATCCAAAAAAAATTGAAAAAGTAAAACCTCAAAAAGAGATTGCCTGAAATGGAGCAAAAAGAAAAAAAATGTAGAAGAATCACGAAGCATGTATAGTAAAACCCCCAAGGAAGAAAGTATGTTAGGAAAACTAAGCCGTATCAAAGAAACCCTTTTAGCCTAGCATACCTTCAAATCCTAACCTAACCCATGGCCAAGCTACACCCTAAAGAAAGCCCTCTTTTAGGTTCATAAGTAGTCATAATATTTGTTGAGACGATACAAGAACCCTGTCCAGCCGGCTATGACGGAATCGACATCTATGTCGTGGCTATTGAAAAAATAATGATGAAAGAAATAAAAAGAATAAAAAAATAAAATAAAAATACAAGCTCAAAGCAAGATGGACGTGGTGAAAACCTGAAAGGGCATTACGGGTAAAAACAGCGAGCTTGTGCGGACCAGGTGAAAACCCGAAAGGGCACTCGGGATAAGAGAGCTAAACCCATGGACGTGGTGAAAACCCGAAAGGGCGCCACGGGTAAAAAAAGGAGATAAATAAAAAAAGAAAAGAAAAGAGAAAAAATTGAAAAAGAAAGGTTTGGATTGATTGAGAAGATTGATGTTTGAGGAACCCTTTTGTTACTCTTCCTGTACCCTCTTGTCCGACTGGGCCGCTCATGCTAGTTCGAATCGGGTCCTAACCAGAATTGTCTTTGTGAAACCGCACCATCAAACGTATAACCCGAGGCAAGGAGAAAGGTTTGACTCAATCCAAAGGAATCAACGTTTCGGCCTTGGTAAAATCTGGAAACTCACTTAGGTCCGACTGTATGAAAGAGTTCGACTATGCTCAAAATGGGACCCGTTATTCCGTCTCACTATCAAGGCATTAAAAACAAAAAAATAAAAAAACAAAAAATCAAGAAAAATCCAATTACCAAAAAATGTGCATATATTTCTAGCATCATATTTCAATCTCAAAAATGAAGAAAAATAACAAAAAATCTTCGAAAACAAAAATCCAAAAAAATATCTTGAAAATAAAAAAAATGTTGCTAGAAATCTACTTTTCCTTCTATTGTTTAGGATGCATTTTCATTATAAACAAAAAAGGGATTGACCTTTTCTCAAGAATATGCAGGAATATCACACGGTCCAACGCCTCGAAGCGGGCAACTTCTCGGCGATGGACAAATCAGATGAAGCATCTCACCACTGATGTCAGGTCTATTAAGAAAAAAAGAGAGAAAATCATTTTGAAAAAGAAAGAATAAATCTATTCTTCCGCATAGAGCTACGCACATGCGTGTTCTGATGCGGTAAAATGTCGATATTTTATCAGCAACACCACTGTGCTATAGTAATGTCTTAAGTGTAAGGCACGCCTTGGATTTTGGATCCTACTTCAAGGAAGGAGCAACGGTGTCAGTCCCGGTCAAATAGTCAATGTTTCGATCGAGTCAACTCCACTGCTAAATCTTTGTGATGAGAGCTTTGTTTCAGATTCATGTGAACTCTAGTGTCTTTAGCTTCATATTCGTTGGAAAAGGTCAATCGTTGGTAGAGACCAACCTGTTGAGAATGAGATCACGTATCAATTAGACTATGTGCAGCCATGCATCCGGAAGGGTTCATTTCTCCTTTATTTTCTGCAGGCTTAAAACCTGTATTGGCAGCGGTATCCCTATAAAGTGTACACCATGCTCTGGGTATCTATATGATGGCCGTTTATTCTCGTAAATTATATCCGGGCAGGTCTGAGTCCGGGCTTCCATTGCCTTTGTTGTTGCTTATTGCCCCTGATGGGTGCATGATTATGCATAGTTGAATGAGGCTTATGATAATTGTTGGCAGAGACCAGGATTGGGTGTCCCTTTAGGGGGATACCCAATGTTTGGCTGAACCTAATCAAGGTAGTTGAAGCTGGATGCTCTAGGTCATGTTGATCCGAGGCACATCTTCGAAAATGGCATGTCCTCCCAAAAAGTGTTGCGACCTCTATTCACTCTGCTCGGGTAGTCATGCTAAATAAACTTCGGGATTGATGGGTTCATCCAAAGGCCTCGAACCCTGCTTTTAGAAGGGGCACCCGTGAATAGTTAGATGGGGCAGTCAAACGCCTCGTAGGATTAGACACAAGCTGTGGAGCCTTGTATTTTTTTTCTTCGCGCCTACCTTTGAATGTAGGCCAATCACCCCCCTTACTTACGAAGCTGTTGCATTCAGAATGAATCTTAAACATAAAATACCTTCAAATTATCTCGAGAAGCGGATGTTATTCCCGACTAACGGGCTTTCACAACTTGAGAATCAAACTTTTTTTCCAACTATTGGGCTTTCACAACTCATTCCACCTCGGTTATGCCCAATAATGTCGGTAAGCGCTTGGGGACCGATTACCTTGAGAGACGGACATTTTTCCTGATATATAGGGCTTTCGTTTTCTCACCATGTTACTCACCTGATGTTTGAAGTTTGTTTCGAATGCAGCGGACCCGTCAGTAATGCCTTGGGCCTCTTCAGATGTCTCTTTTCTTTGGCATTCGATTATTAGTGATCAGATACCAAAGAGGGGCATCTGTAGACATCCAAATTTGGCCCAAGGCCTGATCGAAGAACATTTCGAGAGAGGCGCATTCCCGAGCTTTTAATGGCATGTATGGAACCCTTAGGAATCACCCCAAACCTTTAGGAATCACCATAGATCCCCTAGGAACCTGCCCCATACTTTTAGAAATCAATCCTAACCCTTAGAACTCGTTCTGAACCTAAACCTAACCTTCTGAGCCTTGCACAAGGAGTGGTATACCAAAACTAGCTATGACCTTCTACTATGATCGAATCTTATACTATTGAAAAGTAGAAGTCGTTAGCTTTCCAACGGTCTAAGAATCGCCCCAATCGGAGTTATACATCGAAAGATATGACGGTCCGAACCCGGAGGGCAAAGGAGAAATTTCAAGTGGGCCCCCCTTGGGATTTGGCGCAACTAATAGTTGCGCCAGGCCATATCTCCCCAAAAATGGCTTGGCACAACTAATAGTTGCACCAGTTATACTTTTTCCTGGCGCGCCAGGCCATTTTCCCGAAATTTAAGCCTGGCACAACTAATAGTTGCGCCAGTATTAAAGTGGACCCCACCCTCGCGAGGCAACTTCCAAGGCACTATTCGGCATTATTTTATTGTACATTTGCCTGGCGCATTTAGTTGCGTCAGGCATATGAATAGTAACCTCATCTTTTGATCTCGAAATTTATGATTGAGGTTTGACTTGTTGACCACCTTAACCTTTGGGGTGTGTTTTGATAGTTTTGTTGCACCCTTCTACATCCTATTTGCAATCTATTAAGTGGCCTAAGGCCTCACCCTATCATCCACCATTGGAGGGCCTTCTCCCACATTTCAAGGCTCCAAAAACCATAGGAAACCTTAGATGTTAGATTACCTAATTCCTAATCTTGATTAGCATCTAAAAAACCTCCTAACCCACCCATTTCCTATAAATAGAGACTCCCACCCCTTGGTTTAGGGGTTGAGAAATTTGCTTAAGAGAGAAAGAGCTCAAAGTGAGAAGTTCTTCCTCCCTTTTGTGCACCATTTTCACCTAAATTCTAGAATCTCCCAACCTCATTTTCAGCTTATTCTTACATCCAAAACCCTTAGCCTAGGTGTGTGTGATCCCCTAGCCTCCCTTCTCTACCTCTTAGCTTCAACTCTTAGGAGTTAGAACCCTATTCCATACCATATAAAGCCTCCAAAAGCTCATCAAAGCAAGCCACGCAAGTTTCTCCTACGGTGCTACAAGGCCTCGAGGGTTCCGGCTCTCCCCTTTCTTCTCCTATCTCTTTTAGCTCTTTCCATCCTCTCGTTTGTGCCGTTACGCTGCCAAATTTTCGGTAGGAATGGAGGGGTACAAATAGAATTTAAGGCCCATTTGGGCAAGAAGAAGCCATTTTCTTTTTTTTTTTTTACTTTATTTTTGTGTTGGCCATTAGTAGAGGCCGCATTAAGCTGGTTGATCGGGTGCCTAACACCTTCCCAATCGATAATCGAAGCCCCTACCAAAGAGCCTTTGGTGTGTACCGGATTCATAGTCATATTTTTAGCACTTCGGTGCTCATAAAAATGAACTAGATTTCTCGAGACACCGAAAGCTCTAGGTGGCTACTATATATTTTCGTTAGAGAGCGCATCGTCACGGCGGGATCATCAAAAATCCCATGGTTGCAAAGATATCCATGTTTATGTTTAATTCATTCCAGCTTATTGAGATTATACATGCTATAAGCACACAGACATGAAGTATATAGAAATGTTTACATGGTCATGATTGATATTTTATGTTTTAATGGATTGCATGTCTGGTCCATACAAGTGTAAGCTTACACTCCTTGTTAATGTGGGTGGCCAGATGAGACAGGTGTAGCCGATGACAACATATGGGTCTATGGCGATGAGATGACACGTGGTGCTCAGGAAACTGAACTGAATGGCAATGATGGCTTCGTAGCCTAATTATCGTTTTTCCTTTTTAGTTATTATTATTGGTTTTAAATAAATGAGACATTGATCAGTTAGTATTTTTTTAAGACTATTTAATCTTTAATCATGTCGCACTTGTTATTAGAATAAGAACATTATTGTGAGTTTTATTTTGATTAATTAATGCTTTAAAAAAATTTTATCTTCCGCTGTTTAAGGCACTTATATTGCCTTATTATGTTTTTATGGTTCATGACACGAAGGTACAACCTAAGATCTTACAATCAAGTGGTTGTGAGATTTTGGGTTGCTACAAATAATGAGAAAGGTTCCGACCAATCTGTTAAGAGAACCCAGCTACCAGCTGAGATACGGGCATTAGATGATGTGCTTAGAAACAACCTCTATCCCCTCTGTCATGACCAAGAGAGACTAGAAACCCTTTTGTAAGCCCTTTTTGCCTTGCATGAGGGCTGGTGGTTTAGTGCACCACAAGTTGTGTGGGAGGGCAGCATTTACGCCCACGAGTAGATGTTAAACACCACCCCTAAACCTTTGACTACTATCCCATATGCCTGACTTATCTCCCGACTCGTTGAGGGGCATGAAGACATCGAAGAGGATGATCCTTATGTGGTACCAGCCGATGAATAGGTACGAACCGATAATATTTGAAAATTTTCCAAGAACATGTGGCACATTAACTACAAAAGGTGCCAACGCAGTGTCTGAAACCGACAACTTCAGAAGTTGGCTGAGGGAGGTCATCAAGGAGAACCGAAACAACCCACACCAGGGGCTGCACCTTAAATGGCCCAGTTGTAACAAGTCCTAGCTCAGCCACGGCAGCAGCCTTCCCTACTTGGCAACGTCCTCACATTGTCTGAGTTCAATCGACAAATGGACGTGATGCACCAATAAAATTACACGTTGCACCGTTGATTGGATTTCCACGAGGACATCCTATTGCGTCTGATAGAAAAGGCATACCCTACCAGCTACACTCCATTTGTATCTCACGCAAGAGAGTATACCTCAGAGTATACCAGGGGTACATCTAGACTTGGAGCAGGATGTGCATCTGGCTCCAGAACAAGACGCAATGACAAGCAGCCAGTAGACCAGCTAGGTGAGCATGTCGATTGTTGATGTCCGGTATATAGTAGTCTTTCGGTGGATGACTATAATGATAACATATTAAATTTTGTCTTTGGATGTCGGAAAACAAATTTCTTTTTTGGTTGTGGCACTGAGATGCCTCAAACAATGGTTAACTAGTATATGTAAATGTTTATTTCTAATTGCACTGATGATGGAGAACTGAATGGATTAGGTTGTTGCGATGAAATGCAAGCTTTTAGTTAAACTATGAATTTTTGTGTGCAACATTGCAATGCTTTCAATTATAGAATGATCGATGCGATTAATAATAGAACTTTGCTTTACAAATACTTGCACATGTTTATTTTATTCATGCTCATAAGTTGTAATTGTGAATGACACAGTAGAATCATGATGGCTTTGGAATGTTGTCATTGGTGTCTAGTGCTATCAGTCAATGGGCTGAACTTTTCAATTTTGATGACATTAGCTTTTGGAGAATGTAAACCATTTTGTAATAATTGTAAACCTTGTCATCATGATAGGTTGAATGACGTGGCAATCAATAGTTTAAAATTTCTAAGATACACCGTCATTCATTAGCAGTCAACCATACTCACTAGTAATTTTCGAGGAACTGCTTCATCCTCTCTTAAGTAACGGACACGTTACGCAGCTTAGTATGACTCTCTGAAAACACATCCGCGTGCTGAACTTTCTTAGATAGATTTTAACTGCATGATGTGGATCATCAGTAAGAATACGACTCGATGACACATCTTCCGTCCCCAATACCGTCGTTAATTTTCGAGGACGAAAATTATCTTAAGGGGGGAGGATGTAACACCCTACAAATTCTTGCACGCGAATACGCCGGGTATATATTAGTGTTCGAGACCGGTAACAATTTGCGCCATCCGTTTAAATCAAGTCATGTCATAAATTGAAATAGGTACCTTTATAATAAACGTTAAATAGTTAATTGGGTAATTACTACACAAGCTCCTTAAGAGCACCACACTGGTAAAGAGCTTGGGTTGTAACTAAGAGGTCATGGTATCAAGACATGTGAGGAGCATTAGGCTTCCTATTTTTGTTTTATTTTTAACACATACACAGTGTTGGGTGTATAGGCTACACACCAGAACACTGCTCTCAATTAAAAGAAAGACTCCCATGCATAAGTTAGCATGCGCTTGGGAGAATTGGATTGAGAGGAAAGGAACTACCTTCGTCCTTAAGCCTCTTGAAGAAGAAAACCAGCCATTTGATCTTTTTATCCAACCAGTCGTCTTCCACTAGAAAATCTCTGCCATTCCTATCCTCGCAAACACTATCTTCGATCTTCGAATCTTTATGATTGAGCAATTGAACGATAGAGTGCATCAACGTCGATAATTTTCGACTCCGAAGATCAGAGACTTTGCATGCGAAGAATCTACGAAGGTATAGGTCTTAACCCGATTCCATAAACCTTGATTTCATAAGTTTAAGAGTCAACTTATTTGGTTCTGAATTTCATGCGAGGAGAACTCAGAAGATCGGACGCGTGAAAGGCATAGTTTCTGATTTTCCCCGATTCTAATGTTTTCGGATGTTGCATGCCCATGAAATTAAGATAGAAAGTAGTAATCTAACCTTATCACATGAAATTAGGTTGGATTAAATGCTAGGATGACAAATTTTTAAGGAAATTAGGATTTTTGAACTTAGAAGAAGCCAGGGGTTTTCGAATTCTGAACCCCTCACTACAGCGACCTTGCAAACTTGCTGTAGCGAGCTCAATCCTGAACCCCTTACTACAATGAGTGCTACAGGAAAAATCATGCCATTTCAGCACTGTTGAAACTCACTGTAGCGAGCTAAAGGGGGGCACATGAGGTCATTGTAGAGACCTGGAGAGGTCGCTGTAGTGAGCTGATTTCTGAAGGGCTCACTGTAGCGACCCTATGAGCTCACTGTAGCGAGGTTCCCTACTCTTGAATGGGTAAACTTTGGGTCCATTTAAGCTATGAAGACCCTATTTCATGCAATGTTTTGGCACTGACATATAAGATATGAACATCTTGATCTAGGATAAATGCGGGAGATTGCAGATCAGACCTCCGCTTTGATTTGCACTATTATCTTCGCACGACTTCGATATTAAGGTAGGGAAAATCTTATGACTCGATTATATGATTTCTCGAATCATGACTAATGATGCGATTATTAAATGCTTTTATGTTTTTAGTATCATGATATATATATATATATGTACATTGAAACTTGGAAAATGATTAAGATTTGACTTTTGCACATGATCATAGCATTAGAACTTTGGCATATTGATGCATATTAGTCGTTCAGTTCAAATTCTTAAAATTCAATCTGTGGTATGTGCTATATGATTCCGAGATCATGTGCAAAGAGGAGTGGAGCCTCCATGAGAGGGGTGGAGTCCCCGGGATTTACGAACCTGTTCTCACTACGGGATGCTTTTCCATGAGACCTGTACCCGATATTCAAAGCCCACATTAGTTGTAAGGGGAGTGGAGTCTCTAAGAGAGGGGTGGAGTCTCCGGGGTTTACGAACCTATTCCCGCTACGGGATTCTCTGTTCCCGCTATGGGATACTTACACTAATGTTTCTAAAATGATCCGATATATTTGGATTCTCTAACACATGTACTTTTGTTTCTCATACACTTGTTTTGACAAATACATGCTTTGGTTCCCTTTTGGATTCCTTGGTTTGCTATGTTCTCGTTCTGCATATCATCCGCATCATGACATAAGATATTGTGAGATTCATAGATCAGTTCATTATTTTTTTTATGTATTTGATATAATGTTAATTCAAACTATTGTTACTTATGCATCAACACCATGAAGTAGAATAATAAGATATGATTTAACACTATTTTCTCCTTACTGAGCTTGGACTGTAGCTCATCCCTCGATTAACATCGCAGCTGCAGGTGCTGACCTAGAAAAGGATCTAGAACAAGAGGAAGATCCTGATTACAACCTTGAAGAGGAGGAAGAACAACCCGAGGAGTTCATTCGGTAACTTGTCTCTTTGGATCCTGCAGAGTGCGGTTATTGTGTACTTTTGATACTTGGTACAGTTTCTTTTTATTAACTTTTTTGTATAAATTTTGCATAATTATAAACCACTGTTTAGGTGACGGTCGGCCGTCACCGATGGTCTATATAGTTGTGGGCAATATTGTAGAATGATGGAAATCTTTGGTTTAATGTCATATTCTTTTACTGCTTTGCTTCCGCATCTGCATAAACTTACCACAAGCTTGATGGCCCGATCTTTCCAACTATCCATTTAGGGGAAGGTCGAGCTGTGACAAAGGTATCGAAGGACCCCGATACCAAGGAAAACTTTGAAATCGGATTGTGTTCTACGATCAACGACACAAATTTTAGGGTAAGGAAATTTGGGCCATCACAGATTAGGTCCCTAACCTTTCTCAGTATTTATAAAATTGCCCCTAGCCTAGCTGATTTGCCCAAGGGAACTTACGGAGGGTACCCGAGAATGGGGCCGATCCTCCTTAGCATAATGGGCCACAACCTCCTTGTTTAGATAGACCTATTAGGAGCAAGAGACCAAACTAGTTAGATATTAGGCAACCTGTAGTTGCTGAAGTTGGCAGACCGATATTCAGTAAAGGAGTCCGACCCATACCCGCTCATCTCCGTGCGTGATTAGTAATGAGTTACAACGTCGATAACTATCTGTAGCTGGCAATTGCATCAATCTATGTATTCTACATTTAGAATTCACTTATTACTAACAACATATTTTTGCAGGTGCACATAAATATTCCCCTATTATTATTCTATCACTTTCCGCCAATTATAGTAGACAGAGTCCACTCAAACCAAATTGGGCCACTTATTTCGGGATCCGAAAGGGACCCAGAAAAAGCGCGTACCAACAAAATGGTGATTGTGATGGTACTCTTTTTGCTAGGGTTGTCCTAATTTATTTAGTTTGGTTTTTTTATTTATTTTCTGCTTGATTTTCTTTTCCACTTTACACACACTTACACGCATCTAGGCATTCTAGAAACCATTCTCTACTACCCCCCCTCCGAGTGCAAGGGCCGGTGTGATCTTCTCTTCGAGGATTCGATCTAGGGAACTTCCTACACTTCAAGCCTTCTAGCAAGTCCTAATCGGACGTGGATTGTACCCACTCTCCTAACCCGAAGAAAATACAACATACTCGGCTTTTCCAAACCAAAAAAAATACTAGGCTTCAGAAAATTGAACTTTAATAATGACTCATCCTCATGGGACTGCCATAATGATCCTGAATATAATGTTAGGCCATCTCAACAGCTATCCCAATGCCGTCGTCGGATAAATATGGCCAGTGAAGGCGAAAAATACCCCTTTGCTCCAAAAAATACTAATCATAGAGACAATAAGGGAGATGATATTGAGCAAAGCTATACCACTGATCAGTTTATTTCAAAACCTTGCAAGTATACAAGTTTAGATGTACTAGGGCAAGTACAAGGGTGTCGAACCATAGGGACTTGTCGTTTATCTAATCTGATATCTGTTTTATATAATTAAATTATATATTTTAAGGTTCCTAATTAATCCTAAAAATAAAAGGAAAACCTAACAGATATGGATAAAGATATGGGAAGGCAGACTAAGATCACTCTTGGTTCTTAGATTTGTATCTAATAATCTCCTATTTCTTCCCTATTTACAATCCCTGGTACCCCTGCTCCTGGCTACAAGCTTAGTCACTTCGTTTATGAATTAGAGAAATCTAATCGCGAGTTAGATAAATCTAATCGTCAAGACATCATTGCACGAACCAACAAAGACTACCCTACAAGGCCTAGTTCGTCAGTGAATATCCTATCTAGGCTAACCCCAATTCCTACAAGGCCACTGCAATTAAACTAAATAAGATTGCAACGTTACTATCGCGCTCTCGATCTAGTTGGAACCTCGAACATGCAATCGCACCATTAAAATGAAATTCAAAATAAAGAAAGAAAACATAATTTTATTGAATACTTATATGAAATTTACAAGAAATCGTAGCCTGAAACTTTAAGCCCGCATCGATCCAAAAACCTTCTTCATTATTGAATTAACCTCTAATCGATGTTTACAATCAATCCCAACTCATTCTAAAACTGTGATCTAACCTTAACCTACGAGCGAACAGCCCTAGGACTAAAAGCTATATTACCTTCATCATTATTGAATTAACCTCTAGTCAATGATTACAATCAGTCCCAATTAATCCTAAAACTGTGATCTAACCTCAACCTACGAGCGAACATCCCCTAGGGCTAAAAGCTATATTATCCCTAAGTTAGGGTCCTTATTTATAGATTACAAGGCCCTGGAACAAATATACATGGCAAGTAGTCTCTAGATCCTAAAAATTCTCCAAAGATGATGATTATGGAAAAGAATTCGCACCGATTTGGAGTTATCCCATATATTGGAAGAGATTCCCCGGAGAAGATCTCAGAGTTTGAGCTCATCTACAATTGTACGAGCCTTGATTTTCACTCAAGAAACTCTGTCGGGACCGGTCGAGTTTGGAGAACCGATTGGTCGAGTTCAGTTTCCTTCTCCAGGTAGAAGATGATCCGCGAAGGCTCCAACACTCTTTATTTTCCAGACTGGTCGAATCAGGATGGACCAGTCGAGTAATTCCTCTGAGATTTATGTGTTATGTTTGCTCTTTTTTCGATCAGCCGACTGAGTCCTGACCGGTCTCCTTTTGTATTTATGAAGCTTTTAGAATCTTGACTGGTCGATTCTGACAGCATGACTGATCAATTTTAGCTTTCTTCTCTTCAGCTGGGAACCCCTTCTGTTGCGCTATACTGATCGGTCGAAATTGCACTTTCGACTGGTCCACTTGACCTTTGATAGCACTCGTTTTAGTTGCAGCTCCTTGGATTCTTGCTGTTTGCTTCGATTTCTTCTATACTTTGCTCCTTTAACACTTTTTACATTTAACCAGCTTCTACACCTATTATAACACAACACGAACTAAAGCCCGTCGTTAGTAGTTAAGTGAGGGTTAACAAAGCTGGGATTCGGGGATAATTTATACAACTTTTGAATCCGATCAACCACCAGCCAAATTATGGACCTCACTTCTAATAAGCAGATGAAAGGAGGAGAAGACGCCAATGTCTTGCGGCAATTCCTCGTCAACTTATACAAAGCCGTGGTAGCCCAAGGACTGATAGATGAAAAACAAGCCACTCCAAAAAGAAAACAAGGGGAGATAACACCTACTCCTCCACATGCCCCGACTCCCCCAACACCTAACAAACATACCTGTCACTCTTCATTCAACGACAACCACCGATGACCATCCTACCCTAAGACATCTAAAAAAGATGCCACTATAAACATAGACTATCTCCCCCAATTACTTGATAACTACATGGCTAAGAGAGAATGCTCAAAACAATCTTTTAGATTCAACAAATTCTACTGAGACTTCGAATTCACCGTATCCACCAGTTTTAAACCACCAAAATTCAATAAATATAACGGTACAGGAAATTCAAACCATCACTTGACGCTGTTTAGTAATGACTGTCAACCAATTTACACCAATCATGGGCTCCTGACCCACTACGTTGAGAGATCTCTGGAAGGAGAAGCCCTCAACTGGTTCGCTGCCTTACCTTTAGCCGAAATCAAAACTTTCGAAGACCTAGTCGAAAGATTTTTAAACCAATATATACACATGATCCATCAGGAGATCAGCCTTAGTGACTTGATGAACACAAAACAAGAGAACGAGGAAGACTTCGCGACTTTTGTTAGTCGTTGGAGAAGACTTGCCGCTCGAACAGAATACCGCATGAACAACACAGATGTTATAGACATTATGATCAACAATACCCACGAGCCCCTCTGGAGTGCCCTCATACTAAGTGACTACCCTGACTTCGCTAGCCTCTATCAGCATGCTTCGCGTATATAACGTTGCATGAAAAATGGGGACTTTGATGTCTCTACACTAACGACCGATGGACCCTCCTTCAACAACCCTAGAAGAAACACCCTAAACGAAACTTTAAACTTTGAACGAATCAACACAAACCAATAATAAAACCATGTAAACTATTACCCACTTGATCAAACTCAAAATCAATACACGAATCAATACCTACACCATAACCAATCTCTATACCCTAGCCAAAATCAAGACTAGCATCCTAACACCACGCAAACCCACTTCACCTTCTACAACCCGTTATTTGAACAAACTCAACCAAACCTCCAAATCCCATCAAACTCTACTCCCTCAACCATTCCTGCTCCAATCTACTCAGCTAGCCTAATTTGTAGGATCGAACCGCCCTCAAATCACATTGACCCCTGCACTCACAACCAAACAACCCCACCCCTGTGCGACCGTGGATCCTCTCGAACCCGTCGCGGCGATGCGCTCGCCTTGGATAAATGTAGAGTCGCCACCCGGAGCTTTTGGTGACCTGGGAAACCTTCAAATCGATATTTTGAGCACCGAAGTGCTAAATATGACTCTGATTTACCGGTCTTTGCCAAAGGCTCTAGGGTAGGGGCTTCGGTTATCGATCGGGAAGGGTTTAGGCACCCGATCAACCCGCACGTAGCGGTCTCTATCTATGGCCAAAAATAAAAAAAAAGGCGGAGTTTCCCCTTGCCCGAAGGCAATACGGTCCTATCAAGCTTTGAGCCAAACCGAAATTTCGGCGACGTAACGGCTTGAATCCTTGGACGGAGGAGACACCAAGAAGGTAGAGGAAGAGAGGGGTGAGCCGGAGCTCACGGGCCCTTGTTGCACCGTGGAAGATCTTCGCTTTGGCATGCTTCCGATGGCTTAAATGGTGTGAAAATGGGTTCTAATGCTAGGATTCAATAAAGTAGGGGGTGTAGAGTGAAGCTAGAGGCTAGGTTTTAGCTAAAGGGAGTGATGTAATGGTGGAAATGGATTGGAAAAGATGAACTAAGCTTGCTGGAATTCTGGGAAATGAGTGCACTTTCTCTCACTAGGGTTCTCTCTTGGGCTCCAAATCCTTAACCTCCAATTTCTTCCAACCCTTAAGGAAGAGGGAGGCCTCTCTATTTATAGAGAAGGGATGGGTAGGGGGCTTACTTAAAATCTAATTGGTTTAGCAATTAGGTAATCCCCCATCTAAGGTTTTTTGGGTTTTCAAGGTCCTTGGGTTTTGGGAAACTGGTTTCAATGGCGGATGATGGGGTGAGACTATGGGTGACTTAAGGGTTGCCAATAAGCTCAAAGGGGGTGCCACCAATCTCAAGACACCCACCTCAGCCAAGGGGATAGTCAAAAGGTCAAACTAGATGGAGGAAATTCGAGCTACTGATGGCAGTTACTGTAGCTAAGCTGGGCGTATATATTATATACGCCCAGTTTAGGAACAGTTGTTTTCACCAAAATCAGGGGAGTTTTGAGAAGATGAAACCCGTGGTGGGTCCCACCTATACTGAGCGTATATATTATATACGCCCAACCAAATTTTCCTCAAAATAGGCAGGCGTATATAATATATACGCCTGAGTAATCTGGGGTAAAAATAGCTGGGCGTATTTAATATCTACGCCTGAGTAAAATTCATGATTTTATATGAAACTTAAAATGGTCATAACTTTTGAACCGTAGCTCCAAATTGGGTGATCTTTGGCTCGTTGGAAAGCTGAAGAAGTCCTCTTTCCAATGGTATATGGCTCATCCATGGTACTATTCTGTGTGAAATTCTATAGCTCTCCTCCCATCAACCACCATAAGGGTTTAAGTTAGGTCTGGGGAGGGATTCTAGGGTGTAGGGGTGGCTTCTAAGGATTGGGGGAATGGCTCTAAAGGTCTTAGAGTGATTCCTACTGGTCTAGGTAGGTTCCTAAGGGTTCAGGGGGGTGCCATCGGAAGCACAGGGTTACATCTCTCCCGAAGTATAGACTGATCGGTCCTTGGGCCGAATTTGGGTGTCTACAGATGCCCCTCTTTGGTATTCGATCACTAATGATCGGATGCCAAAGACAAGAGACATCCGAAGAGGTCCAAGGCACGTTTGATGGGTCCGCCTGGTTCAACTCAATTCTCAAACATTCCTGGTGATGGTGAGCGTACGTAAGCCCTCTCATTTCGGGATATCGTCCGTACCTCAAAGCTAACAGTCCCCAAGCGCATTGCGACATTACTGGGCATAACTGCGATGATCACAAAAAGTGTAAGCCCGCTAGCCGGGATATCGTCCACTTCCTGAGGGAAATTATAGATTTGTGATGTTGAGTCTTAATCTGAACCAGACAGCTCCATGAAACGGGATGATCGATCTATGCTTCGGAATTGATGCGAAGCACACAAAGCGAAGGCCTTCAAACTGTGTCCAATCCTATGGGATAATGACAGCTCCATTGGGTTGGCCACAGGTGCCCTTACCTAGGTAAGGCTCGGAGTTTCTGGGCGAACCCATCAACCTCGAGGTTGCTTTAGCATGATTTACCCGAGTGGAGCGAATATCGATGTCGCAACACCTCTTGGGAATGCATGCCCATTTTTTGAATAATTTTTTTTGTCATTTTCTGAATTTTCTTTTGTTTCGAGGCCTCTAAGCAGAGCTCGATGACCTCTGACAACTTTATTTTCGCACAACTCTTTAAGTGGATCAAATGTCAATTGATACGCTTTAAGAATACATGCGCTCTGCCAGGGATAGGTGCACCTAGGGGATGTGCTTGTTCTAGTGATGAGGTGCCCCTGATTCACGCGGACCGGAGTGCTTTAACTCGAGACAAAGCTAAAGATCAAGCTAGAACCAAACATCCCTCGAAAGAGATGGCTAATTTCCAGCCTCCGTCCCTAATGAAATCACATCTTACTAACTATGCACAAACAGACACCCATCAGGGGCAGTAAGCAGCAAATAGGCACGAACAGAAGCCTCGACCCTAAGGTACAATTTACGAGGACAACGACCATCCTGCGGATACCCAGACGCAAGTGCGTACATTCAACAGGGACACCGTGCCTATACAGGTTTTAAGCCTGTGTAAAAGGAAATAAAAGGGAAAAGGGCCCTTTGGTCTGTATGTTTGCACATAGTTTGGTTGGTTGTAATTTCATTTTTAGCAGGTCAGTTTCGACTGACAATAGACTCTTCGAATGGTCTGAAGTTGCGGGCACTCTTGGTCAATATCAATCCGAAGGCGAATGACCAGAGTGAATGCGTGGAAGGTGGGGTCAACCCACTCAGGGTTTTCACTAAGCAACAACAAGTTGTCATTTCTTCTCCTTTTCTTTCCTTTTTTTTTCTTCTTTTTTGTTTTGATTGAGACTCCGGGCATGCTCAAGCTGCCTTTATTTTTGCACGTATCCTTGGGCGAATCAACTTGCCATGTCGATATACCTTAGGGACGTGTGCATTCCGGTGATGGGTTCTTGGTTTGCCTGCCGGATCAGGCCTTGACTTCTGCTGGGGGAGATCTGGGGCTAAGTGTATGCTCCCGGATATGAATGAAATTCATTTACTGCGGATCGTGTCTGAGTGTCCTGATGAGACGGGGGTTCGAGAACTTTCGGGTGAACCCGATCATTCGAATTGATTTAACACGACTCGTGGTGGGGCAACAGACGCTGACGCCTTTGTGCGAACCAGCGTCGTATATTTTTTTTTCTTTCTTTCTCTTTTATTTTATTTTTCTCTTTTTTTGATTTTGTGGGCGCATTAGGTGGGCGCCTACGGATCTGGAACTGTTTGTTGTAACACGGTCCCTTTGGGCCAATCGAAGGAAACTCGAAGGGTCATTTGGGGATGCGTGCACCATGGCCGACGACACGTGGGCCTCGAAGGGGGGCCGGATCGAGGTCCATAGCATACAAGGGGGCCGTTGGGCCTTAAAATCGAAAAAAGGAGGTCGGGCAGTTTAAAAACTGCCATTTTTGGTCGGGCGTATATAATATATACGCCTGACCAAAATCTGACGAAAAATGGTCGGGCGTATATATTATATACGCCCGTCTAAAATCTGGCAGTTACGAACTGCCCGAGCCCGAGCACAAAAGGGGCCCCCTTTTCAAATTCTCTCCTCCTCCCTCCTTTCTTCTTGAGTCCGGGACAACCCCTTAGGGTTTTTTTTTTTATTTGGCTTGAATTCCATTACCGGCGGTCGCGGGTGTGGATCGAAAGGCGCTTATCCTCCGCCGCTCTTCGTTTTTCTCCCCCATTGAAGGTAACCATTACCTTCCCTTACTTTCTCTTTGTATTTTGATAACATTATTGTTTTTCTTTTTCTCTCTTTTTTTTTTTTTTTATGGTGAAATGCTTTTTCTTTTTTCATTTCCATTTAAACATATGTGATGCCTATTTTCCTTTTCTCTCGGTTTTGTTGCTTTTCTTTTTTTCTTTTTTTGTTTTCCTTAGGCCTATTTTTTTCATCTATTATTTATTCATCTCATCCTATTTTCTCTTTCTTTTTTTGTTTTCGATGGATTAGCGCATCTTATCTTTTTTGGATTAGCACACTCGCACATGGTTTTGTTTTTTTTTTTTTTATACACACATATCTCTTTTTTTTGGATTAGTACCCACACACACATGACTCTTTTATTTTTTTCTTTTAGTACACACACACATCTTTTCTTTCGGATTAGTATATACACATGAGTTTCTTCTTTTTCTTTTAGTACACACACACATCCTTTCTTTCGGATTAGTATATGCACATGAGTTTTTTTTGCTTTTTGTTAACACACACACATCTTTTTTTTTGTTTTGGATTAGTATACATACACACATGTTGTTTTGTTTTTCTTTTTTTTTAGTTTAGTACACACACATACACATCTCTCTTTTTTTTTGGTTTTGGATTGGTATTCATACACACATGTTTTTTTTTTTTAGTTTAGCACACACACACACACACATCTCTCTTTTTTTTGGTTTTGGATTAGTATACATACACACATGTTTTTTTTTTTTTTAGTTTAGTACACACACACACCTCTCTTTTTTGGTTTTGGATTAGTATACATACACACATGTTTTTTTTTTAGTTTAGTACACACACACACATCTCTCTTTTTTTTTGGTTTTGGATTAGTATTCATACACACATGTTTTGTTTTGTTTTTTAGTTAGCACACATACACACACACATATCTCTTTTTTTTGGTTTTGGATTAGTATGCATACACACATGGTTTTTTTTTTTTTTGTTATTATTCTTTGGATTAGTGCATATACATATTTTTCTCTTTCTTCTTTTTTGTTGGCAATCCCTCATATGCCGATGCGTCTCATGTTTTCAGGATGTCTAGTGACGAGGGGCATGATCAGCACGAAGGGCCGGAAATGGCCTACGGCCCCCGTGGGGAACAGTTCATTGTGTCTCAGCGCTCCTCCCAGCCTTGGTATGAGATGCACGGCGAGGCCGCCCACACCGGCCTCCTCATCGCCAAAGACACCCATATGTCCAACTTCGGGATCGTTGGTCAGGTAAACAGATGGACCCCCTCCTCCTTTCCGCTTTTGCTTTCCTTTGATGCCCTTATTATATCTCCCTGCCCCTATCTGATTGATGCCTTTTGTTTGCAGCCCCTGCCGCACATTATGTTCCGAGGCGGTTGGTTTGACCTTCAGCGCCTTGTGCTTTACCTTCCCCCAGTGGTGAAGGACCTACTTACTGCTGTCGGTTTTGGGGACTTTATTTCGTGCCCCGCTGTAAGAGCTGATATGGCCTATTTAAAAGCGCTGATAGAGCATTTTCGCTCCGAGACGATGACATTCCACATGGCCGTGGCAGAGATGGCCTTCACTCCGGCGGACTGGTCTATGATCACTGGGGTCCGTATCGGAGGTGTGCCCGTGGTACCTACCCGCACACCAGGTAGGGAGGAGGTGATTCAGCTGCTAGGGGCCTACCCGTCCTCAGGGAATGTTCGGGGCTCGAAGGTCAAGCTATCCTGGTTGGTTGATCAGTTTGGGCCTGATGAGTTGGTGGACCAGGGGCAGCCCGACATGGACATTTACATCTAGCCTGCGCGTGCACTTATGCTGGCCCGCATCTCCTTACTGTTCCTCCTGGGCAAGACTCTCCTCTTCAACACCAATGGAGGGTGAGTCTCTTTGTCCCTACTCAGCCTGATGGTGAACTGGGAGACCATGCATCGATTCGATTGGCACTGCTATGCTGCACTCATGTCCAAATTCTAAAGCGGGCCGTTCTTGGGGAGTCTAGCTCCATTGTGGGTTTCTGGCCTGCCATCGAGGTATTTTATCTTTTGTTTTTAGTTTACTCAATTTTCTTTTATAGCATACCTGTCCTCACCTGGCTGCTTTCTCAGGTCTAGGGGTACCTTCACTTTCGGTGGCCTCCGCTGGCCTCGACATTGCTACGTTCCTCATGAGTAATCGCACGTGGGTCGCAGGACATAGGTATGAAGCATTTGGAGTTAGGATCGCCTCGGCTCAATTGCTGATCCCATAGCAGGTAAAACAATTCCCTTTTTGTAAATTTGGTAGCTCAGCTTCTGTGTGCTAGGGGTTTCGATCAAATGTGCGCCTCCCCTTTTGATTTTTTCTTCTTTTGCAGGTCATCCTCGACCCTTACATAGGATCCCCCTTCTGAAATTTGGCCTCAATGGGCCCCTCTTGTCTTTTGCTGGACCGTCGTATCATCTTTCTCTATGGGTCCTGGACTAGGGCCTACTATTTGGGGGAGAGAGCGGTTCATCAGTATTGCCCTCTCTTTTTCGTGCCCCAAGCTCCTCCCGCCGACGTGTTGGCCCCAGAGGGCTCCATTGATGAGCTCACTGCTCACTTTCTTCATCATGGGGTTCCTATCGATGGTCTTGGTACGACTCCCTACCCTATCATTTCTTGCTGCCTCGCTTCGTGCCTGGTGCTAACTTTTTAGCTTTTGGTGGGCCGTAATCTCAGGTAATGCCCCTTTTCTTCTTTCATTCAGCAACTTTCATGTGGTTACTTTGATTGACCTGTCGCCCTTAATGATAAAACATTTCTCTCTACAGTTTGAGCAGGGCGGCGACTCAGATGAGGGGGAAGAGGAGGCCATTCCCTATGATGTAACAGGTGTTGGACCTTTCGATCCTTCCGAGGCTGGTGCCTCTGGCGTGGCTTCAGGTGCTGGACCCTCTGACCCTTCTGGTGCCGGTGCTTCTGGTAGCTCGCCCATCAAGGTCCAGGGGACCTTCAAGCGCCTGGATGATGCCTTTCTGTCACGCGTGTGTGCCGACGTGGCAGAAAAGGCACGGATTTCTGCTGAAGCTATCCAGGTCCCACCTCCCGAGCTGATTCCTGGGGTAATCTCTACCTTGTTGCTCTGTTCTCTTTCCCTTTGAATTATGCTGATGGCCTGTGTGACTAACACCTCCTTTTTCTTACTGGCCAGGATTATGAGTCGGCAGTGAGTCAGGCTGAGTACTATCGTAACCTCGTTGGGCTTAGGGAGACCGAAGTGGTGAGTGAATGTTGGCCCAACCTAGTCATTTTCCTAGTTTACTTTCCGCCTGTTTCTCTATCTGATGGCTTTTGGTGTGCCTTTGCAGCGTGCTCGTGAAAAGGAGTCGCGCTCCTTGCTTAGCCGTATCTCTCAGGCATGGACTCGGGTGGGGGAGACCCGTACCTTTCAAAGTGTGAGCCAGAAGAGAAGTCAAGGGGCTGCCAGATTAGTTTATTTCTTGCAAATTTGACATAATAAAATAGTTTAGACTTGGCTTTATTTGGGGATATGTAATAACAACAAAAATTTTTTTTGTTTGGATGGTTTATAATTTTTATGGTTTATATGAATGTTTTATTTGGGTATTCCTTTGCTTTGGTGGTTTCCTTCCTCTTTTCCTTGCTCGGAATGAACTGGCACCTCTCCAATGATGAGGTTGATCATGCAGGTGACCCTTCGTATGTGAGCTACGGGCGGCGTGCCACCCGAGTGTTTCTCGCGGGTGTGGCATGGCTGCCCATGTGCGCTCTTGCGACGAAAAGGTGGGTCAAAATAACTATCTCCCTTCTTGGGAAAAGAAATAGACCAGTGAAGGGAGGGAGCCTTACCAGCCTCGGCTTAAATCGGGTGTATATATTATATACACCAGGCCAACATTCAGCAATCAATAGCCGGGCGTATATATTATATACGCCTGACCAATCCCCAGCAAAAATGGCCGGGCGTATATATTATATACGCCAGGCAAAAATTGTTCAAAATTTGCCTTGGCGTATATAATATATACGCCTGCTATAGACTGTACCCAGCGGGCTCCTTATAACCCGCGCCTGGTTCCCTTCTTGTCTCCTCTTTTACTTTGATTTGGTTGTTTTGCCCCTCATTTTATTTTCTTTCTCTCCCCTCTTTTTCTAGCGGGCCCATCGCCATATATTGACCGATAAAGAACCTCTTTGCACGCCGATGGACCTACCTTCAAAAGGGGGCCCAAGCTTTTATACGGGGACCGATATACTTCCCTGTTTGGACCCGGGGCCCAGCTTTTTGCAAAAATGGCATGATAGTTTGGCCCAGAGCGAGCTTGCTATTCTGAATGGCCTCGAGTTGTCCCGTCTTTCTTCTCTCCTCGCTGTTCCTCTGTTGCCCAACCTACTATAGGCGGCCTTGGCATCATGGGACCATAGGGCCCATGTTTTTAAATTTGGGTCTAGGGAGCTGACCCCAACTTTGGAAGAGTTAGCCTCCCTCACCGGCTTGAAGATGCATCGAGGCCTTGCCAAAGTAGTGCCTAAACCGGGGTATGCAAAGGCGGTCCACGTGGTCCTTGGCTTGAAGATGGGTGGATATGAGAAATGTTTCGCCGGAGGGCCCACCAGGTGTTCGGTGAAATTCCTGAGAGAACTTTTCGGTGACTCGAGCCTTCGAAAGTTGCCTATTCGAGATCCCTTCAATGTGAAGGCCTTTGCTCTTTATTTGCTGTCGGAGGTTCTCTTCTTCACTGGGGGTGAGAGCTTTTCCCTCGGGCTATGTGATGTTTTGACCGAACTGGAGGGAGGTCGCTCATTGGTACACCCGTCCCGGAGATGTATCGAGGTTGATGCCGCGACTGGCCGGGTTGGGATTTTCAGCGGGAGCCCGCTTCTTGTTCAGATCTAGTTAGGAGAGCATTTGGCTATCATGGGGCCTGTGCCGAGATTCTACTTGATTAGAGGGGATGTGGCTCGGGGTTTTCTGATCCGGAGTTCAAGACTGCCTGGTGGGAGCGTCGAGGAACTGAGCCTGTGGCTATCTGATGCAGAGCTGACCTGGCAACTTCCCTGGACGGACGGCACCTTTCCAATTGTACGCTCTCGGGATTGTGAGGGCATCACACTTTTGGGGCTGACCGGTAGCACATACTACTTCCCATCTCGGGTGCTCCGCCAATTCGGGTATACTCAGCATGTGTCGTGCATCGCGAGGCCACCCCTGTGCTCTCTGATATTCTCTCACGGTTCTCTTAGTGATCTTGATTGCATAGCTGCCCGCTGGGAAACCCACCAATCGGCGCATATGTGTAGCTTGGTTCCCGAGGGCGTTGTCTCTCCGGGTTACGTGGGTTGGCTGGCATCTGAGGAATTACCTACTCCTAGCCCAGCTTCGGTAGATGTGGTAGGGACCGGGCCCTGGCCATGTAAGGAAGCGATGCTTTGGACCCGAATCGAGTCCCTTTCCATAGAGAGGCTGGCTTTGATTGAGACTTTGGAGAAAGAAAGGGTCAGAGCTAATATTACGGAGGTGAGAGCTGCTACAGCTGAGAGTGAGGTTCTTGGTTGGATCGGTCTTTGATCGAGTCCGCAAAGGCACCAAGCTTCACGGAGATGGCAGAAGAGTCTTCATGGTAGGTGGATGTCTGATCGAAATGCCCGCGAGGACTCTCTGCTTGCAGAGATTAGCACTTTGAAGCGTGCTCCCGGCCCTTGACCTGTTCCTGCACATATCATAGATCATATACACAGGGGGGAAAGCCCCCTATCAGAGATCTCTTTTTGGGTTATCTTTTTCTGTTCTTTTTTTTTTTTTTTCATATATACACAGCTATATACATTTTGGGTTTTGCTTTTTGTTGTAAAGAAAGCAGTAAAAATAGGAAGTGTGTCATGTCGTTATCTTTTTGGGACGTGACACTCAGCGGGCAACACTTGTAAAGAAAGGGAATGAAATCTATACATGCGCTCTTGTTTTTCTTTTTGTAATCCTGCAATGTAAGACTTTTTATGGGATTTTTTCCTTTTTTTTTTTGGCGGGGTTTCTCCCTTTTTTTATATTTTTGGAATTTTTTCCTCCACAGTGTGAGGCTTTTTATGGAAAAGGGAAATTTATTTTCTTCTTTTTTTTTTTGAAATTTTCTCCTCCACCGTGTGAGGCTTTTTATGGAAAAGGGAAATCTATTTTCTTTTTGGAATTATCTTCCTCACGGGGTGAGGCTTTTTGTGGAAAAGGGAAATCTATTTTCTTTTTGGAATTATCTTCCTCACAGGGTGAGGCTTCTTGTGGAAAAGGGAAATCTATTTTATTTTTTGGAATTTTCTTCCTCACAGGGTGAGGCTCCTTGTGGAAAAGGGAAATCTATCATCTTTTTTAAAATTTTCTTCCTCACAGGGTGAGGTTTTTTATGGGAAAGGAAAATCTATTATCTTTTTTGGAATTTTCTTCCTCACAGGGTGAGGTTTTTTTATGGGAAAGGGAAATCTATTATCTTTTTTGGAATTTTCTTCCTTACAGGGTGAGGTTTTTTTATGGGAAAGGGAAATCTATTATCTTTTTTGGATTTTTCTTCCTCACAGGGTGAGGTTTTTTATGGGAAAGGAAAATCTATTTTCTTTTGTGGAATTTTCTTCCTCACAGGGTGAGGTTTTTTATGGGAAAAGGAAATCTATTATCTTTTTTGGAATTTTCTTCCTCACAGGGTGAGGTTTTTTATGGGAAACGGAAATCTATTATCTTTTTTGGAATTTTCTTCTTCACAGGGTGAGGTTTTTTATGAGAAAGGGAAATCTATTATCTTTTTTGGATTTTTCTTCCTCACAGGGTGAGGTTTTTTATGGGAAAGGGAAATCTATTATCTTTTTTAGAATTTTCTTCCTTATAGGGTGAGGTTTTTTATGGGGCCAAACCAGTGGGTCCTATTTTGAGCATGGTCGAACCCTGTTGGTGAGGCATAGGTTTTTTCCTTTAAACATGGGAAGGTTAGCTGCCCTGGGATTGGTTCAGCCCTCTGTCTTTCCTTTTGGTCATGCGTCAGACGCTGCGGTAGAGACGACATACTTGATTGGGATCCGATCCAATTTCCAACATGAGCAGCCCATCAAAGGGGAGAAGAGGCTTAAGAGATCCAAACTGAAATAGGCAAGCTAGGACAAATCTTCTCCTAATCTCTCTTTTCTTGACATTTTTTGCTCATAGCGCCCAAGACGGGTTTTCGCCATGCCTGTCATCCCTGTTTTTACCCGTAGCGCCCTTTCAGGTTTTCACCACGTCCATGGGTTCGCTTTCTTACCCCAGGTGCCCTTTCAGGTTTTCACCTGGTCCGCGTGAGTTCACTGTTTTTACCCGTGGCTCCCTTTTAGGTTTTCACCACGTCCGTCTTGCTTTGAACTCAAATTAATTTTTTTTCTTCTTTTTTTTTTTTCTTTTTCTTTTTTTTTAAGAACCAGAAAGCCACGACATGGGCGTCGATTCCGTCATAGCCGGCTGAATGAAGTTCTGTGTGGTTTGTTAACTCGGCCTATTCTGATGCAGTAGATGTTATAACCGCTTGTGGACCTTAAAGAGGGCTTTCTTTCGGGTTGTAATGTGGTTGGGGTTCAAACAGGTTGGGTTTTTCTAGGGATTTGGATCTAAGTTTGGGGTGATTTCTAGATTCGGGGACTCCTTTTTCTTTTGGGGGGCTTTTTATGCCCCAATCATCATTCAGTTTTTTTGGGGTTTTTTGTTTTTGTTTTTGTTTGTTTTGGGGTACCCCTCTTTTTCTTTGCTGCTTTTTTTTTTGGGGGGCGCCTTCTCCTTCTTTTTTTTGGGTTTGAATTTTTCCTCCCTTCTCTTCTTCTTCTTTTTCGGAATTTTGGGTGGGGTATATGAAAGAAATGGTTGTTGGCCTGAAGTGTGTAGTAAAAAGGGGTGAAGGTTTTCAGGGAATATATTTTTTTTGGCCACTTGACTTTGAAATGATGGCCTCTTTTATGGAGCCCTTAAGCGGTCACACATCTACTTTTATCACAACTTACCTTGTCCCAAGACCTATGAGTAGAACTTACGGAGGTATTCAGCGTTGATGGGCTCGGGAAAGTGGTCTCCAGCATATCCTCGGCAGTAACCTCTCGGATGACGTAGGGTCCTTCCCAATTTGGCCTAAACTTCCCTCTCGGATCGGCGTGGAGAGACGGAAAAATTTTCTTCAGTACAGTGTCTCCTATCTTCAGGTCTCGACCGCGGACGCGCTTATTGTAAGCACGTGCAATTCTCCTCTGATAGACCTGAGTGTGGCATAAGGCTAGGAGTCTTTTCTCATCAATTAGGTCTAGCTGTTCAAAACGGGCTCTTTCCCTCTCAGCTTCAGGTAGATGGGATTCTAAAAAGATACGGAGTGACGGTACCTCGACCTCAACGAGTAGCACGGCCTCGGTCCCATACACAAGGGAGAATGGTGTTGCCCCTGTTGCGGTGCGGGTAGACGTTCTATAGGCCCAAAGTGCGAAGGGTAACTGCTCACTCCAATCTCTGTAAGTAACTACCATTCTCCAGGATGCGGATCAGAGTTTTGTTGGCTGCCTCTACTGCTCCATTCGTTTGAGGCCTGTACGGGGATGAATGATGATGCTTGATCTTGAACCACTCACACAAGGCTCGGATGCGCCTATTAGCAAAGTTAGTGCCATTATCAGTGATGATATCTTTGGGTACGCCGAATCTGCAAATGATGTTGTTCTTGATGAACTTCTCAACATGGCTAGCTTTAATGCTCGTATAGGAGGCCGCTTCTACCCATTTTGTAAAGTATTCCACAGCGACGAGGATGAATTGATGTCCATTGGAAGCCTTAGGATTGACCTTGCCGATTTGACGGCCGAGACCCAGTGGCTTAACGGCCAACGGGTGGCCATGCTGTGTAAGTCAATGGCCGGAGCGTGTATTAGGCTGGAGTGCTCTTGGCATTTGTAGCACTTCTGTACGTGCATGCAGCAATCAGTCTCCAAAGTAGTTCAAAAGTATCCTTGCCTTAGAATTTTCTTAGCAAGCATGTGACCGCTGACGTGGGCTCCGCAGACCCCTTCATGAATCTCCTTCATGATCTCAACCACTTCTTTCTGGGTTAGGCATCAGAGCAGAATATTGTTGTGAGACCGTCTATACAGGAGATCGCCGCAGATGACATAGTTTGTTGCCAATCGCTGGATGGTGCGTTTGTCTACCTTTGATGTTCCTTTCGGGACAGTTCGGGTCTCAAGGAAATTCTTGATGTCTGAGAACCAGGGTGGTTCGTCCTCTATCTTCGTAGGTCCTTCGATCAGTGACGTAGTCGGTTTGCCTCTACTCTATCATGATCGACTTCATCACCACTCCATATGGAATCTCAACCATAGAGGCCAGGGTGGCCAAGGCGTCAGCAAACCGATTTCTTACTCGTGGCACATAAGAGAAGGTGACTTCCTCAAAGCAAGGTATCAGATCCTCCTGATGTTCATGGTATGGGATCAGTTTCTCATCCTTGGTCCTCCAATCCCCGTTGGTTTGGCATATAATTAATTGTGAATCTCCAAAGACCCTAAGGTGAGTTATATTTTAAACCATCAGACAGGTGCCTCATACTCGGCCATATTGTTGGTGCATGGGAAGTTCAATTTGATTGAGATGGGTATATGGGATCCTTTTGGTGAGATAAGAATGGCGCCAACTCCCTGGCCCTCAACATGCGATGCCCCATCGAAGTGCATTACCCAGGGCTCTTTCGTTTCCTATGTATCCTCGTCGGTCATGAACAAAATGTCTTCATCGGGGAATTCGATCCTTAAAGGCTCATAGTTCGGCACAGGGTTCTCAGCAAGATGATCGGTGAGTGCTTGCCCCTTAATCGACTTCTGGGTGACATAAGTAATGTCAAACTCGGATAGGAGTTGCCAACGGCGGTTCAAGGTGAGAGTGTTTCTCGAATAGGTACTTCAACGGATCCATCCGTGCTAGAAGTAGAATGGCACGGGATAATGAGTAGTGTCGAAGTCTCTGAGTAGCCTAAACGAGCGCCAGGCATGCTTTCTCCAGATGAGAATAGCGCGTCTCGTAATCAGTGAATTTCTTGCTTAGGTAATAGATGGCCTGCTCTCTTCTTCCCGTCTCATCATGCTGTCCTAACACAGCCCATGGAAAACTCAGTCGTGGACAAGTACATTATCAGGGGTCTATCGGGTACGGGTGGTACCAATACCGGAGGTTTCAGGAGATAACCTTTAATCTTGTTGAATGCAGCCTGGCAGTCATCATTCCACTCAACTGGTGAGTCCTTTCTTAGTAGCTTGAAGATTGGTGCGCATATCAGAGTTAACTGTGCGATGAATCGGCTGATGTACTGGATCCTACCTAAGAAGCCTCTGACTTCCTTCTCTATAGATGGTGGTGGCATCTCAGTGATGGCCTTGATCTTGGTCGGATCGACCTCGATCCCTCTCCTACTGACAATAAAGCCCAATAGCTTTCCGGACATAGCGCCAAACACGCATTTCTGGGGATTCAACCGCAATCTGTATTTTCTCAGCCTCTCGAATAGCTTCTGCAGGTTTATCAAGTGGTCCTCCTTTTCTGGTGATTTGGCAATCATGTCATCGACGTATACTTCCATCTCTCGGTGCATCATGTCGTGGAACAGGGCCGTCATTGCTCTTTGATAGGTCGCCCCAACATTCATCAGCCCGAATGGCATTACCTTGTAGCAGAAGGTTCCCCAGGGGGTAATGAACGTTGTCTTCTCGCGATCAACCTCTGCCATCTTTATCTGATTATATCCTGAGAATCCATCTATAAACGAGAGCATCCCGTGCTTTGCAGTGTTATCGACCAAGATGTCAATGTGTGGCAGTGGGAAATTGCCCTTAGGGCTCGCCTTGTTGAGATTTCAGAAGTCGATACACATTCGAACCTTTCCATCCTTCTTAGGTACGGGGACGATATTGGCTAGCCACTGCGGGTACTTGGATACCATGAGGAAACCTGCGTCATACTGTTTAATGACCTCATCCTTCACCTTCAACATCCATTCGGGTCGGAGTCGTCTCAGCTTCTGTTTCACCGGCTTAACATCGAGGTAGAGTGGCAACTCATGCTCAACCAGATCGGTATTCAAACCAGGCATGTCCTCATATGACCATGTGAAGACGTCTTGGTATAACCAAAGGAAGTCTATCATACCTTTCCTCTCCTCAGGGGACAGCGACATTCCAATTTTGGTGATTCTGGGGGCCTTTGTGGTGCCTAAATTGACGTCCTCGGTCTCTTCGACGATTGGGGTAGGGCCATGCTCAAAATCGGCAAATTGTTTAAGGAGCTCATTGGGGAACTCGTCGGTTTGGCCTTCCTCGTCCAGACTCGTGACTCCTACCTTTTCTTGTATTTCTACAGGGAAGGGGTTAGCTTCACGTGGGACGGGTATCACGACATTGATTTTAACTTTATTGGGAATTTTAAAGGACAATATTTTTGGAATTGGTATTTTTTCTATTTTTATGATCTTTTGTATTTTTTCGGAGGTCAGCCCCTGGCGAGGTGGATCTCTATATATACAAGGTAGAGTGGTCCAGAGGCTAACCTCACTTTTTACAGGTTGTTTTTTTTTGGGGAGTCGGTGCCATTTTCATGGCATTTGGCGGCTCTCAAGAGTTGGGGCAAGGATGCCCAGTTACTCACCTGCGAGGCTTGGCCTTTACCTCTTTGATCAGGAGCAGCATCGGTAGGCTCTTGCATTTCTTCCCCCAACATATTTACAGAGGGATCCTCCGGGACCTTATCCTCTACAGTTAGGAGGGGCCTAGAGTGGTTGGTGCTGAAGTGAGGGGTGGATCGGGGCACTTCTTCCTCAAATAAGGAAAGGGCGGCTAAGTCCATTTTGAAATCTGGGGGGATGATGTAGGGATTGGTGGGGTGGATTACAGTAGGCTTATGTGGGGTTACCCTCGTCTCCCCATTCATATCAATTTTTACTACCCCGGCGCTCACAAAGGTTTCACGGATGTGGGGGCGAGCGTGAGGTTCCTCTTCCAAGATGATTCCTCTGGCCTTGGTGGCTGCTGCGGCTTTCATCTTCTCCTTGGCTTCTCTGACTTCCTCTTCTCTGGGCCTATAGCCTAAGCCGAATTTAGTTTGTTGCCCCTTGGCCTTGACAGGGTCTCTTCTTCCTTGAAGGCGCGGGCCCAGTCCTTTCCCTTTTTGATGGCCCCATCTGTGGAGCATGAACAAAGTTGCATCCATTCCTCCTCTAGTTTTATCCGGGGACTTTTAGGTTGGTTCGAGGGTAATATTCGAGAAGTCGTACTCAAATCGATGGAGATCGACGTCCTCAGCTGTGTGTGGTATATTCAGCACTTTCGAATTCTCAATGTGCAGAGCGCTCTTCCCCATGTCTTCTCTGCTCTCACCTAAGATGGTGACAATTTTTCCTTTTGAAATGAATCGGAGCTTTTGGTGTAGGGTAGATGGTATTTCTCCGAGCTTATGTATCCACGGCCGGCCTAATAGCAAGTTGAAGGTAGACTTGATGTCCATTACTTGGAAGGGGGTGGTGAAGGTTTGCGGTCCGAGGATCAGGTCAAGGTCTACTTCTCCTATGATTTCCCTTCTAGTGTTGTCGAATCCCCTTGCGCTTGATATGGATGGCCGGAAGGTGTCGAGGTTCGCCCCAATTTTGATTGCCGTCCTTAGAGGGCATACGTTCAGTGTCGACCCGTTGTCAATCAGGACCAACGGTACCACCAAGTTCCCTACTTCCACTGTTATATTCAGGGGTTTAGAATGGTCATTCCCCTTGATTGGTAGGTCCGCATCGGTGAAAGAGATGGCGTTTGGGGCCAACACTTCCCCTATTATTTCTCCTACTTCATCTGGAGTTACATGGGTGGAGACATGCGCGTCCTTGTGCGCTCCCATTAGGGCTTGAAAGTGGAGTGGAGACGTGATGAATAAATCCCACACTGTAATATGTGCAGGTGTTCTCTTGAGTTGTGTCTCCAGTATATGTTCCCTGGCCATTTTTTCAAAGGGATTTCCTGTGGCCTGTTCTTTCTTATTTTCTTCTCCTCCGATCGCCTCGATGCTTTGGTCAAGTAATCTGCCCGATCGACTGACAAACTCAACAGCCTCCTCTTGGTTGCACCCGACATTCATGTCTGTCTGTTCATAACTCAATGGTACCTGATGTGGGTCATAAGCAGGTTTTGGGATGAGAAATGGGGTGCGTGAGGATTCCAGGGAGGATTGGGCCAGATATACTGGTTTCTCGGGTCCGACCAGGTTAACTCCAATGGGGGGTGGAATGGTAGTGGGGGGACTTGACAGAATTGGAGTTATGGGCACGGAGGGGGCTTGTACTGGCGTTACCTGGGCATGGTAGGACCAGTGGTGATTGGGTGATGTGGGGATTGGGTGAGGGGTTGCTTGTCCGGGTGGCGGTGGAGTTGGATTAGGGCCAAAATAGCGAAGGGATGGCGGGAGTGTGACTGGGCTGGAGGGATGGGGAGACGTTTGAGGTGTGGTGGGTGCGGGATGATGGGGGTATGAAGGATTTGTATATGGGGAGGTATGATGGGATGGTGACGGGTTTGTGGATGAAGTGGGGTAAATTGGGGGAGATGGAGTTGCGCATTGAGCGGGATGACTAGGACATGGCAGGGTAGTGGGTGGAATGGGGGGATATAAAGGGTTTGTGGCATGGTGGGGTGATGATGGGTTGGTAGATGAAATGGGATAGATTGAGGATGATGGAGTTGTGCATGGAGCGGGTAATTGGGGTGATGGAGGGGTGTGTGGGGTAAATTGGGTGGCGGGATTGGAAGGCGTGTATGGCATGGGGTAACTTGAGGATGGTGGAGTATTGCATTGGGTGGAGGGACTTGAGGGCGTGTATGGGGTAGGATAATATGGGGATGGCGAAATGTAAGGAATAGGATGATTTATGTGTGACAAGGTGTGGAAGAATTTGGGCGTGGGGTGGATATATGATGATTGCTGGATCGTGTGCTTGGATTTGATAGGCGGGAGCGGGGGTGGAAAAATACTGTCCTAAATCTAAGGGCTCCTCTTGGCAAGCTGGTATGGGAAAATAATCGGCAAGATACAGTGGCTCGATCTCCCCAACAAATAGTTCATCTTCATTTGACCTGGGGAGCAAAAATTCCTCCTGATTGCTAATATAATCTGAAGGGTCAAACTCTTCTTCTTCTTCCTCTATCCAATGTATGTTAGGCCTGGGGCCTCCTGGGTGCGGTGGTAGAGGGGCTTGATGGATATTCTGGTTCTGCCCTAGGGGAAGTGGCGGGGGTATGATCTTTCTCGCCTCTATTAGATCTTGAACTGCGTGCTTTAACGGGAAGCACCGGTCCGTAGGGTGACCCGGTCCCTGGTGGAAATTGCAATGCAGATTCGGATCATAATTCCTTGGTATTGGGTGGGGTGGGGGGCGAGGTTGGAGCAAATTGACCAGGCCTTTCTGTAGTAACACCGGCAGTAAGACACTCAAGGATTGCCCCAACGGGGTGAATACTCGTTCGAAGCGTGCTTTCATCTGTTTCGGGGTAAATGGGGCTCTTGGTCTGTTGCTTGGCCTTGGTACTTGCTCGAAGCGGGTCTGGGGTGGTTGTGTAACCTGGAGAAGTATCGGGGGGCGTTGGTATTGTCTTGGGGGTAAACAATGTTTTGTACCTCTGTCCCTGGTCTTCTTTCAATTCTTGGTTCGGCAGCTTTTCGAACTCCAATGGCCCCGTTGGCCGCATTCCTTTCTAGCCTGCCCTCTCTAATGACGTCTTCGCAACGGTTGGCATTTCAGACCAGATCAGCAAAACTTGACTGCTGCTGATATACTAAAAAATCTGCGATGACTGGGAGGGCTCCCTTGGTTATCAATTCAATCTGCTCATCATCGGGAATTCGATGAGTTACCTGAGTGGCTAAGGCCCTCCACCTCCCTAAGTAAGCACTGAATGTTTCATCATGTCTTTGCTTTAATCGGGCCAAGTCCGACTTCCTTGGTTCTATGTACATGTTATAGACATACTGTTCTTGAAATAAGCGTGTCAGATCTTTCCAATTTTTTATCATGGATGGTTCCAGGGATGTGAACCATCTCAGTGTTGGGCCCGTTAAACTCTTCTGGAATACTTTGATGAGGAGTCGTTCATCTCCGCCATCGCACATATCCGCAAAGAAGATTTCAAGTGGGTGATGGGGTTGCTGCCATTATACTTATCAAATGATGGCATCTTGAATTTCGTGGCGGGGGACGTCGAGAACGGCATAGGTCCTGAAAAGTCCGCCGAGTGTAGTTCCATTCCTCCCATCTTCATCGCTTGCTTCAGATTCTATCTATCTCATTCTTTCAGCCCGTTCCTTCGAGGTCGTGGCGGGACCGCTTCCCTTGATTTGGTTCGACCACAGGTGTGATGATGGTGGGCCCCGAGGGTTAAACCGGCAGTTCCTCCTATGCGGATCTCATCCTCCTCGTACTGTTGGTTGTGGTATTGGTGAGGGGCGAGCTCTGCTATTTGGACTTGGGGGGTGATGGGTTGGATGACTTGGTGGGGCCACATGGTTTGTAGGGGATGAGAAGGGATAAATGGGTGAGCGTTTTAGGGTGGGTAAGTGATGTCTTGAGTTGGTGGCACATTCGGGGTGATGGGGGTTGTGATTGAGATGGCGGGATGTTGTGGTTTTGAGGAATGGAATGGATTGGATTTCCCATTGGAGGGGGATGGGCGTAAGGGGTATAGGTGAATGAAGGGTATTGGTGGGGGGGTATGGGGTTAGTGAATGGGCCTTGGTGAGCGTGGGCGGATGGGCCTTGGGTTTGGGGGATTTGGGTTTGATGGTTTTGGAAGGCTCGAATCGACGGGCACTGGGCCGGGGTGTGGGGATTAATATGACTTTGGGCCAATGGGCCTTGTTGAGTTTGGGCTACTGAGGCGTGGGGGGTTAGGTTTGGGTCCATGGGCCTTGGGTTTGAGTTTGGTAGGTTTGTTGGGTCCATGGGCCCTGGGGGGCTTGGACTTGGGTCTGGGTCTGGTGGGTTTGGGCTTGGGCCCAGGGGTTTTGAGGGTCTTGGGCTAGGGCCTGGGCTTGGTGGGTTTGGGCCTGGGCCCATGGGTTTGGAGGTGTTTAGGCTAGGGCCTGGGCTTGGTGGGTTTGGGCTTGAACCCATGGGTTTGGGCTGGGGTCTGGGCTTGATAAGCTTGGGCTTGGGCCCATGGGTTGTGAGGGTTTTGGGCCTGATCCCATGTCTCTAGTGGTGTTTGGGCTGGGGCCCATGGATTTGTGTGGGTTTGGGTCTGGAATTGAGGTGGGGGATTTTGGGAGGTATGGACGATGGGTGGTTGGGCATGGTTAGGAGGGAATGGGGTATGGAGGTTTTGGAAATTTGGATGCGGGGTTTGAGAGGTAGGGTTGTGAGAAGCAGCCCACAGGGCATACATCGTTCTCATGTCCTCCATCGAGGACATGGACTCAGGCGTGGGATTGGGGGGTGATGGATCACTTAAGCATGGAGGTGGTTGGGAGAAATTGGGCATGATCTGGGTAAATGGGGGGGTATGTTGGGATGTGGATGGGCCATGTGGTGGGAATGGTATGTGAGATGGGGTGGATGGGATGTAGGATGTTGGGGGCATGGGTGATGAGAGGGATGGAATGTGGGAAGTAGGCTGGGGATGGGACTCCCTGGGGGGTCTTTGGAAGTATGGGGATGCGGTAATGGTGTTTGGATGGGAGATGGGGATGTAAGGATCGGTTGGGAAATGAGGGGTTTCAGTAGGGGATGAAAAGGGGGTATTTTGGGGGAATGTAAGGGAAGGGGATGAGGTGGAGGTGAACACGGGTGCCCCAAATGGGCTCGTGATATCGAACCTGGCTTGGGTGAAGGTGTCGGAGACTGGATCTTCTCCTATGCGGGAATGGGAAGGGGATGACGGTGGGGATGTATCGGCTCTTGACATGATCCGCCGACGAGTGTTGTATTGATGTCGCGGATAAGGGCCGAATACCTTCCTGGTTCTTCTCCACGGTAGGGTTTGAGGTCGCCGTAGTGCCGGTCACTCCAAGGTATATTTTTGATTGTTTTTCTTTGTGTGTTTTTTTTTGGGTTTTGGAAAATGATTTTTTTTGGTTTTGAAAAGTGACTTTTGTGATTTTCGATTTTTGATTTTGATTGATTTTTCCCCTTTTTTTTTTTTGAAGGTGGATTTTTTTTTTTTAAGATGAGGATTTTCTTTCTCTTTTTTTTTGCAATTAACTCCCCTCTGCTTAGATGACTGATGACCTGGTGCCTAGGGTCAACCCCCATTTCGGGCGATATATGTACCTTTAGTAGGTCCCACGGCGGGATCCGACACACTTCGGAAGAAGCGAAAGGGAACCCTTTCGTTCTATTGAAGGCGAGGGAATCCACGCAAATGACCCGATCCCTCGGAGCAAATCAATAAGAAGTCACCTTCTTTTGACTGGGCAGGGGCATATTGGTTGTTAGAAAATGTGGAAGGTTACCGCGGATACTAATACCGCTAATCGGGGAATTGGGGTGGTGGATTGGGCCTCAGGTCGGGTTGTCCAAGATAAATCTGGCGTATATATTATGCACGCCCGACCAAAAAAGTGCAGATTTGGCTGGGCGTATATATTATATACACCTGGCTTAAATCCGGGGATTTTGGTTGGGCGTATATATTATATACGCCTGTGTAAATCTGGGGCTATTTTGCTGGGCGTATATATTATATACGCCGGGCAAAAGGTTCTGTTTGACAAGGGACAAGAAGTCGAATGTGGGTCTTTGAACTGTTTCTTGGGAGAAATGCTCCGGACCCAGATTTGTTATCGGGTCCCTCCTTTCCGTTTCCTAGGGATACACGGCTAAATTTTGGGTTTTCTACGCTCTCACCAATGCGGGTTTTACGGCTTGATCGGAATTGGCAACCCAACCGATATACCTCCTGCGCAAGCGCCTTCTCGTAATCGAAGGTGGTTCTTTCGTGATCATCACCACTAGGGTTGCCGCCCTACTGGGAACCAGGTAAATTGGATCTGTGCCTAAACCCCCCCAAAAACACCCAAGAATGCAAAAATAAAATCAATTATGTCCCCATACTGTTGGTTCACTTTAATTACGAATTTTATAGGGAGTGAAATTAAGTCCAAAATTGGGCCGGGATGACAAACCGTGCCACAACGGGTTCAAGGCTCAAAGGTGAAATATGATGACCGAAATAAAGTGCGTAAGTAGGCCCGCCAAATGGCTAAGGCTTGTAAATGACCGAAATTTAAATGACGTGAAAATAATGCGAAAGCGGGCTACGAAACGGCTAAGGCGGGTTAAATGACTAGAATCAGAAAACAAATTTATATGCAAGTAGGCCCGCCAAACGGCTAAGGCACTTAAAGGACTGAATCGTAGGGGTGAGTACGTTAGTAAAAACAATAAAAAATAATGAAAAATAGCAGCAAATTAGGACAAAAAACAGCCATGGTTAGTAAAATAACAAAATAAAAGGAAAGACCAACAAGAGGGGAAGCGCTAGGGTGAAATCCCCAGCAGAGTCGCCATCTGTGCGACCGTGGATCCTCTCGAACCCGTCATGGCGATGCACTCGCCTTGGATAAAATGTAGAGTCACCACCCGGAGCTTTTGGTGACCCGGGAAACCTTCAAATCGATATTTTGAGCACCGAAGTGCTAAATATGACTCTGATTTACCGGTCTTTGCCAAAGGCTCTAGGGTAGGGGCTTCGGTTATCGATCGGGAAGGGTTTAGGCACCCGATCAACCCGCACGTAGCGATCTCTATCTATGGCCAAAAATTAAAAAAAAAGGCGAAGTTTTCCCTTGCCCGAAGGCAATACGGTCCTATCAAGCTTTGAGCCAAACCGAAATTTCGGCGGCGTAACGGCTTGAATCCTTGGACAGAGGAGACACCAAGAAGGTAGAGGAAGAGAGGGGTGAGCCGGAGCTCATGGGCCCTTGTTGCACCGTGGAAGATCTTCGCTTTGGCCTGCTTCCGATGGCTTAAATGGTGTGAAAGTGGGTTCTAATGCTAGGATTCAATAAAGTAGGGGGTGTAGAGTGAAGCTAGAGGCTAGGTTTTAGCTAAAGGGAGTGATGTAATGGTGGAAATGGATTGGAAAAGATGAACTAAGCTTGCTGGAATTCTGGGAAATGAGTGCACTTTCTCTCACTAGGGTTCTCTCTTGGGCTCCAAATCCTTAACCTCCAATTTCTTCCAACCCTTAAGGAAGAGGGAGGCCTCTCTATTTATAGAGAAGGGATGGGTTAGGGGGCTTACTTAAGAGCTAATTGGTTTAGCAGTTAGGTAATCCCCCATCTAAGGTTTTTTGGGTTTTCAAGGTCCTAGGGTTTTGGGAAACTGGTTTTAATGGCGGATGATGGGGTGAGACTATGGGTGACTTAAGGGTTGCCAATAAGCTCAAAGGGGGTGCAACCAATCTCAAGACACCCACCTCAGCCAAGGGGATAGTCAAAAGGTCAAACTAGATGGAGGAAATTCGAGCTACTGATGATGCATTCGAGCTAAGTCGGATATATATTATATACCAGCTTTAGGAATGCTTGTTTTCACCAAAATCAGGGGAGTTTTGAGAAGATGAAACCCGTGGTGGGTCCCACCTATACTGGGCGTATATATTATATACGCCCGACCAAATTTTCCCCAAAATAGGCAAGCGTATATAATATATACGCCTGAGTAATCTGGGGTAAAAATGGCTGGGCGTATGTAATATCTATGCCTCAGTAAAATTCATGATTTTATGTGAAACTTAAAACGGCCATAACTTTTGAACCGTAGCTCCAAATTGGGTGATCTTTGGCTCGTTGGAAAGCTGAAGAAGTCCTCTTTCCAATGGTATATGGCTCATCCATGGTACTAGTCTGTGTGAAATTCTGTAGCTCTCCTCCCATCAACCACCATAAGGGTTTAAGTTAGGTCTGGGGAGGGATTCTAGGGTGTAGGGGTGGCTTCTAAGGATTGGGGGAATGGCTCTAAAGGTCTTAGAGTGATTCCTACTGGTCTAGGTAGGTTCCTAAGGGTTCAGGGGGGTGCCATCGGAAGCACAGGGGTACATCTCTCCCGAAGTACAGACTGATCGGGCATTGGGCCGAATTTGGGTGTCTACAACCCCTCACAACATAAAACTCAAAGTCACTTATCATGCTGAGCCAATCTTTGAAATCTTTAAAACTAAACCTATCACCAAAATCATCGAACCCACTCCTGAACCAACCCAACCTACCATCGAAATCATCAAACATATCCCTAAAACACCTCAACCTACCACTAAGATCATCAAACACAATCCCAAATCAACTCAACCAATCCTAAAAATCAATAAGCCTATCCCCAAACCAGCTCGACCCACCTTCGAACTCGATAACTTACCCACCAACAAATCAATCCACATGCTCCCTCAACAAATACCCAAACCGACTCCACGATCAACCCCTAAACGAGCTCACCTATTTGTCCCAAAAATAATTTCCGAACCAATCCACCTACATACTACAACACCATTCATACTTAAACCAATCTGAAAACTCAACTCTGAACTTAAACTCATAATCAAATCTATCCCCTAAATCATTATCCCTCTCACTTCAAAACCAATCCACCAACATACTACAACACCATTTATACTTATACTAATCACCAAGATAAACTTCAAACCTAAACCCATGATTGAATCCATTCCTAAAACCACTAGCCTTCTCACTCCCAAACCAACTCTCGGACCAATCATCTTGCTAACCCCGAAACTAAACTTTGAACCTAAACTCGTAATCGGATCAAAACCCCTAATCAAACCTACTCAGAAATTAATCTTCGAGCCCAAACACATTACCGAACACGTTGCCCCACCAATCTCAGAACCAATCCTAGAATTAATCCCCACACCTATTCCAAAACATGAACTTATTTCTGAACCAACATGCCCACTCCAAAACCTAAATTCACTACCAAGATCATCACCTCACCAACTACGAAACGGAATCTCAAACCTAAAACTAACAAACCTAAGCCGGGTATCAAACCCAAGCTCCCCATCAGACCTAAACCTACCACCAAATCTGAATCAATTGTCAAACTTGAACTTATAAACTAACCAAACCTATCATCAAAACTAAACCTATCATCAAACCCATACCTATCATCAAACCTAAACTTGTTATCAAACCCGATATTGTCACCAGACCTAAATCCACCATCAAACATAAACTTGTCACCAAATCTAGGCGTATCATCAAACTCGAACCCATAATTGAACCTAAACCAGGCATCGAACCCAAAATTTACCATCAAACCCAAACCAATCATCAAACCTGAACTTGTCACCAAATCTAAACCTATGATTGAACCCGAGCCTACCATAAAATTTAAACCTATCATCGGATCTGAACCTGTCATCAAACTTGAACCTATCATAAAACTAGAACCCACCATCAAATCTAAACCCACCATTGAATCCATCTCTACAACACCAATGACCCTCAACCCTGAACCAATTACTAAATCTAACGATAAATAAATTCATGAAGTTGTCATCACTCCCACTCTCGAAATCAAACCAAATTTAAATCTTACGGCCCCGATCAACAACCAAATCAATATATCGCCAAATCCTTAAACCTCACCACAACATAAAATTGACATCATAACTAAATCCGCTTCTGATCCCCGGGTACAAATTCCCATAGATCTTACGACCAACATCCTTATGAACTCCCAACCGGCAATAATACTACCACTTCGAACTTCTGAAGCTAAGCCTCTTCTAAAAATTACAAACAAAACTTTAAAACAACCTCCCGATAGGCGCAAAGTACATATCAAATAGGACAAGCAAAATCAAATGAAACCAAACTTCACCATGCCAAGGAAGGGCCCACCATGTTCCACACCCCTTTACATCCCTCTTCTGTTTTGCTTATGTCTCATCTTCTCACTCTCTTTATAAAGTCAACATCACCCTCTTTTTCAGTTGACTCCTTTCATCAAAACAAAACAACACAATCCAAGAACTCTCTTTAATAACCACCAACTAAAACCAAAAATGATAACACACAAAACGACATGGGAAGGACCTTCTCTTATGCTCAAACTTTACAAGATGCCTCACTCGACAAGGAGGCCCCAACCATAAAAGATTTATCAAAAGAAGAAATTAAACGACTCAACAACTTATTTAATAAATCTTATGTCATTCAAATCATGAACCTAAACATAATTTCTTTCTTGTCCCTAATCAATCCAATCGAGGTGATCGAGGACCCCAGAACAAGATCATCTAATCGAACGGTCACTCTGATCATTCAACATGTCCCACTAAGCGAACTTCCTGAGTCAGACGTTGCTTAAGGAACTGATGTTGTATGCTAAAAAATAACAAAAAATAAATATGCAAAACAAAAAAGAATAGTCAAAAATTGAAAAATAAAAAAATATATAAACACCTAAAAATAAAAAATACATATATACTTAAAAATAATAATAAAATTATTTTTACCTAGCAGCGTCCCTGACCCAATATTTTATGCCCAAAATTTCCCAGCATATACTTATATTTGACAGAAAACTGAAAGTTGGGGAGCTAGTACTAAAAAAACAATACCTGCACAACCGTTTCGCCTAGAGGAAATCAAAACCCACGAGGGAAGTACTCACATTCTTTTGGCAAAATGCTCAGGAAATAGCCACCAGGGGAAAGACTTCCTAACCCTTAAAATGCTATTTATAACTCAATGATCATCATGTCTTATAGCCTAAACAGGCATACTTATATATATTTATCACCCTCGTAGTCATCGCAAGGCATTCGTCAATTGTAGGTCATTATTTTTGAAAAATATTTTTGTGACAGCTCGGGTTTCCACCCCCGAAAACTTGCATCGGCGGATGGTCAATAAGACCGATCTCGGAACACACGGAACACTTGGTACATCCACTCTCAAAGCGAAAACAAAGCATGCATTCAAACTAAGCAAATCGAGTCATAATAAGAAAATTAAATCTCCATTTCTATATAATGACATAATCAAAGTATAACAAAAAATGGTTTTAATCTCATGCCAACCGCATGGACAAAAGAATCGAACCGAACAACCAGTGACAGACAATAGTCACCCAAAGATGCACGTACAATGCCTTTTAAAACTATCTCAAAAAATGCAGTTCTAGTCCACTAAAAGAACTCATCAGGAGGAGGCTCAGTCCTCTCCTCTGGCACATACTCCGAGTCCTCAGGATCTACGTCTTCAGTCCCCGCCTCAATACCTGTACCTATGCTGTATAGTCGAGGGATGAGCTAACAGTCTAAGCTCAATAGGGAAATATAATTAACATGCATATCTTTCATTCCCACATATCTTTCATGACATAATTCAAAGCAGATATTTATTACTGAGAGTCACAATTTAAAAGTATTTAAATTGGCAAAAACAAGTATCCGATGCATAATTCAGGTCACACATATCATGATTTCAAAAGCTTGTTCTTATTACACAGAGACTTAAATCAATCACTTAAATATTCTCTCGAGCATATATAGCATCGCAAGCCACAGATTTACCAATGGGAAAACCCAACAATCGTCGTTCAATGAATAATTTTACTCACATATTTTCCCAAGTCCCTACGAAGAGGTGATTGGGCGGCATGAAGTATTACCGCAAAATGGTAATCAAAGAACGGATATCCCACCATACCGGAGCACACTTACGGATATCCCGTTGTACCAGTCACGGTTATACCACCGCGTCGATAGGGTATCACAGATGAACCTTAAATCAAAGTGCTAAATCTATATATAGTTTATCACTATGAGTTTGTGATAATTTATAATAATTTAAAGTTTCAAAGCTTGCACACACATATTTATTCACATCCTTCTGATGTCACACACATATTTATATCCTTCTGATGTCACACACATATTTATATCCTTCTTATGTACACACATATTTATATCCCTCTAATATCACGCACACACAAACATCTGATGGCACACACACGTAGTTTTTTACTTAGTGCTCATACACACATAATTCACATGTTAAAAGCTATGAATGAAATTTATGCTAACTCGAAGACAAAGTTACAAAGCACACATACTCTTATCATATCATTAAATCCATGCTAGTTGTAATCAAATGCATATGTTACAGAGTTTTCCCTACCTCAATGAGAAGCTAAAACGAAGTCTTCTTACTTCCTGCTAGTCCTTTCCTCATGCACACAAGCTCATACCTAAAACATACCACATCATATCCATATGTCAGAAATGTCATAAAACAGGAAGATATTAAGTCTCCCCCAATTCCTCTTATCAAAATAAAAAAAAATCTTGAATTTGCCTAAATCAATCGATCAATTCCTAAATCGATCGATCGGTTTCTCAAATAGATCGATCGATTTACTCAGAAACCAATCCTCATCCTGTCGACTTCACAAGGAACCTGTCGACCTGAACTGGAGCCTGTCAATGAATTTCGATCGAACGATCGGTTTTTCATAACACACACTATTTTTCACAAATCGATCGATTAGTGTTTGAATCGATCTATCGGTTTCATAAATCAATCGATTTCCCCATAAACCTTCATACTTTTACTCCTGACAAAATCGATCTATCGGTCACTTATTTCGATTGATCGATTTTGTCAGATTCTTCACATTCACGATTTCTAACTTCTCAAACCCATTTTCTCAATTCTTAACCTCTTTTCTTCTGATTTCCTACCCACATACTAGCTAAATACTAACATACATGCAAAACACAACTTAACATAATTCTTCTTACCTTTGGTTTGATCGATTCCTCAATCCAAGGGCTCACGTTTCAGCTAGGGTTTGCATAGATTGAATTTGGGGATTCTCCTCAATCCTCAACCCATGACTTCACACTTAGGCTAAATTCTTGCACACGTACACACGAATTCATGGCTTCCTTTCCTTCTCTCTCTTCACAATAACTTCTTCTCAACAACCAAGGCAAGAGAAATAAATTCTCTTACTAACTTAGCTTTTATACTCAAGAAAAATGCTTGTGTGTTATGCCAATACACCGTACCTCGGTGTATTTCACGTTATCTAATGGTCATACCCTTCCTATTATCATTCTTTCTCACTCATGACCTAATCTAACTTAACTTACTTCATGTTTTTATGCTCTATCTTGTCAGGTGCATGACTGACATGCACATTGAGACGGACTCTTCAAATGTCACAATTTTTCGGGGCATTACATTCTCCCCTCCTTAGGAATTTTTGTCCCCAAAAATTAAATAAGGCCCTTTGGTTTCGAAGTAGGTAGTCACTCCCTATGGAGTCAAGAACACATGAACAAAAGATACTAAATAAACACAATGGTTCCCATTTTAGAGAACCCAATCCTTTAACGAGGTCTTTACTAATTTATATCTTTTATAAAAGTTTCTAGCCAAGGCTAGACCAACTTGTAACTAATCAACTAGGTATAAAACCTCACTCACAACATCATTACATTCACTATCACATGCAATGAAATCACACTTCTAAATCATTCGGGTCAATTTAACCCGTCTATCGTACCTTCACAAATATTCATTCACCATTGCATAACACTAAGGAATTTCATATGCAAATACGAACATTTCATAGAAAATGTAAAATTTTCCATTTATCCACATCCAAAAATCTATATACCATCCAAAGGTAAATGGCAACCATGCCACGATAGTTTAACCATCCCAAAAAGTGGCAACCATGCCACGATAGTTTGAAGGACTTACATCTTAATTCCCTATTTTAATTACATATAATTCCAAAAAGAAAAACATCCGTGAACACCCAAAAATATATACCTATACCCCCTTGAATCACAACTCAAACCGTCGTGTCACCAGGCTGCTCATTGTCCCCATTGGGTCCGCCTACTCCCGAAATCGATGCCTCTGGAATCTAAGCTCACTCTGCCACCATGCGCTGTAGATAGTTGGTTGGGTACATAAAGCGCATCATCTCGGCTAACAAGGCATCATGGTAGTCCAAACAGCGACCCATCTGACGATTATTCTTTGTTAGTGGACGAGTGTTCTCAGCCATAAGGGTGAGAACATCATCAATAATAGTCGTAGAGATATGCTGGAGTGCTGGTGGCACACAGATCTGTGCATGCTGCTGAGGTGGAGTTGCAGCAGTCGGCTGATCCTAAGCTGGTGCATCTTGAGCTGGTTGTTCTTGGTCTTGTGGGGCATCTGGTGCAACATTTGATTCGGGTGGTCCTTGTACTTCTTCATGTGGTCTCTTCGTCAATCGGTTATTGGTTTTATTCCATTCCATGAGAGTGTAGGGCTTAACATTATCAGTCAATCTCAGCTCATCTTTTGAAATTGTGTATGCGCTACTACCGGCATAGTCCTCAATCATGATAGAAAGAAGTCGAGCATAAGGCATCTCATCATTTGTTTTTGCTCCCCCTTCAAGCATTTTCCCATTGGCCCTTGAAAAATGACTTTACGCGCACTAAACCATCACCCATTAAATGCGGAAAACAACGCCTACTATATTTCCCCAACTCTCTTAGTCTTATGCCTCAACAGATATAGATTACACTTAAAAATGGTATCGAGCATCCAAAGATCGCTCGGTAAATCTACTCTCTTTATCGCTGAACCCGACCCCTGCCTGCCTTAGGTCATTTGTTCTTTCACAATTTCAAAGTCTACGGTGTTTGGGAAAGGTTCTAGTAAATCAATCCCGATTCTATACGACACATAACACTCCATGGCGTCGGCAACATTGTCATGAGTGAACTCATACACTCTTCCATTGATTTTCGTACAAACGGTTTTCAGTTTGTCACCCACATACATATTTTAATAGAACAATCTCACTAAGCGAGGGTAATAGTACTCGTGAAATGGCTCGAGTGCATTGTCTAATCTGGCCTTGTGGATGTATTGAAAGGCCCAACGTGTCTCACCCCGCTTTCTAAATAGCGTTCGATCAATGCTCCACTCTGGTTCAAAACCCTTCATAGCTCACCACTCGTTGGGCTGCTCACGTGGTGGTGGTGGTTGTGGTGGTGATTGTTGTGGTAGTGGTGGTTGTTGTGAAGAACCCGTTCGTGATGTGGGTTGCTTCGAAGTGGTTCTCTTCTATGATTGTCGAGTTTTGGGAGCCATTGATACCACAACAAATCAAGAAAACTAGGGTTTTTCCAAAAATTAAAAGAACTAGGGTAGAATGTAGAAATGAAATTTCAAATCTCCAAAAGTTTAAGATTTACGTTTTTCAAATGATTGGATCTCAATCTTGTGAAAAATTGACTCCTAAAGGTGTTGATCGATATCTTGAAGTCTCCAAGCAAGAGCACAAGAAAACCCCCAAAAGAAAGAAATAAGTTTCTATTTTTTTTGAAACTGAAAACACATGATCCCTATATATAATTTTGAAATCGATCGATCAATTTTCAAATCGATTGGTTAGTTTCCCTCATAAATGCACTAGTTGACTATTTTGATCGGTCGATTTCAAATCGGTTGGTTGGTTCAAAATTTTGATCAATCGATTACTTATTTCGATTGATTGGTTTCTCAAATCGATCGGTTGAATGCCCATTTCGATCGATTGGTTTTCATAACTTCTATCAATGAAAAATCTGCTCTCTGCTTTTCTGATTTCGTTCGATCAATGTTCATTTCGATCGAACGGCTTTAAAATCGATCGATTGGTTTTCACAGACACAACCTGTATCTTAGTTCTGTCAAATTGATCGATCGGTTTTGGTTTCGATTGATCGGTTTTGACAGAAACCTCAAACTTTATATTTTTCACTCCAAATTTATTGCAGCATCTCTAACTTTCATATAATTGATCTTTATATGCTTATCAAGCTACTAGTACATATCAAAATCTCAAGTTTATAATCTCAAAAGAAATTTACAACTTTTACAACTCTTCTCAACTCTCAATGAACAACTGAGGATATTGATCACGGATCTCCGCCTCGCACTCCCAAGTAGCCTCCTCTAGGGAATGATTTTGCCACTTAACAAGCACCAATGGAATTCGTTTTGTACACAACTCCTGCTCCTTCTGATCAAGTATCTGAACCGGATCCTCTCCCATAGTCAAATCTTTAAAAATCTTGATCGGTTGATCATCAAATATGTGTGTAGTGTCTTTCACGTACTTTCTTAACATCGATATGTGGAATACATTATGCATCTTATCCAGCTATGGGGGTAAAGAAACTCTGTATCCCACTTCACCAACTCGACCCAAAATTTCAAAAGGTCCTATGTAGCATTGACTCAACTTCTCTCGCTTCCTAAAGTGCATCACACCCTTCATTGGCGAGATCTTGAAAAACATATGATCGCCAATGTGAAAATCGATGCTTGTCCTCTTTATGTCGGCATAACTATTTTGTCGACTCTGAGATATCTTGATTCTCCCACAAATCAAACGAACCGCATCGACATTACTCTTAGTAATTTTCAGACCCAATATAAACTTTTCACTGGCCTATTCCTAATTGATCGGTGATCTATATCGCTGTCCATACAATACTTCGTAAGGTGCCATATTGATACTCGTCTGAAAACTGTTATTGTATGCAAACTTAATCAATGATAAATGTTGATCCCACGATCCCCCAAAATCAAGCATACACACTCTAAGCATATCTTCTATGATTTGATTCACTCGTTCGATTTGTCCATCTGTCTATGGTTGAAATGCCGAACTGAAATCCAATCGCGTACCCATTCTTTCTTGAAACTTTTGCCAAAACTTTGAAGTATATAACGGGTCACGATCTGAAACAATGCTAGCTAGAATACCATACAATCAATCTATCTCTTTCATATACATATCTGCTAGCCTGCCTACCGTATACGTAGTATTGTATAGTAAGAAATGAGTTGACTTGGTTAGTCAGTCAACGACCACCCAAATGCCATTGTGCTTCTTCACTGTCAGTGGTAATCTCAATATGAAGTCCATAGAAATTGACTCTCATTTCCACTCTTGTATTGCCAAAGGTTGCAATAAACCTATTGGATGTTTATGGTCCACTTTCACTTGCTGACATACTAAACAGTTTGAAATGTACTCAACAACATCCTATTTTAAACCTCTCCACTAGTAGTTCTTCTTCAGATCCTGGTACATCTTGGTGACACCAGGATGAATAGCATTCTTAGAGTTATGGGCTTCATCTAAGATAGTTTACCTAAGGTCGGCATCGATTGGTATACATAGACGTCCCCTGAACAAAAGTGATCCATCCTCCTTAATGGAGAAATCTGGTCTACTGCCATCAATCACACCCTGCCTGATCTTCACTAATTCTATATCTTTCATCTATAACTCATGAATGTGATCGAAGATCATCGGTCGAATAGTAATGTTAGCCAACAAGGCTCCTAAATTTTGTACCTTGATCTTCGTGTCATACAACGAAAGATCCTCTAGCAATTTCTATCTACGGATCCCCATAATAAGTCTATACAATAGAGCCTAACTCTTCAGACTTAAAGAATCTACTATAACATTTGCCTTGCCTGGATGATACTGAATGGGGCAATCATAGTCCTTGAGAAATTCCATCCATCTCCATTGCCTCATATTTAGTTCCTTTTGCGTAAACAGATATTCGAGGCTCTTATGATCCATGAATATCTCAAAGGTCTCTCCATATAAATAGTGTCTCCATATCTTCAATACGAAGATCACCGTTGCTAGTTCCAAATCATGTGTTGAATAATTCTTCTCATGGTTCTTAAGTTGTCTTGACCCATAAGCAAAACCTTCTTATCTTGGTTGAGCACACAACCTAACCAACTGTGTGAAGCATTGTTGTACACAGGAAACCCTCCACTGCCTGAAGGTATAGCCAACACAGATGTTATAGTTAATCTTTTCTTGAGTTCTTGAAAATTCTCCTCACACTCTTCAGTCCACTCAAACTTCACATTCTTCCTTGTAAGTTTCGTGAGCGGTCCTGAGATCTTTGAAAATTACTCTATAAATCTTCTATAATATCTAGCTAGACCAAGGAAATTGTAAATCTCGGTCACAGTCTTTGGTTGTTCGCATTCTCATACTGCCTCGACCTTTGTTAGATCTACTATAACACCTTCCTCTATGACAACATGTCCCAAGAAGCTCACTTTCTCTATCAAAAACTCACACTTACTGAGTTTCGCATATAGCTGATGTTCATGTAGTGTCTATAGAGAAATTCTTAAATGTTGTTCATACTTTTTCTTAGTTTTAAAGTAGATGAGGATGTCATCTACAAGCACAACCACACAAGTATCAAGATGTGGTTTAAACACTCGATTCATTAAGTCTATGAATGAAAATGGTGCATTAGTCAATCCAAACGGCATCACCAAGAATTCGTAGTGTCCATATCTAGTTTTGAATGTCGTCTTTTGTATGTCTTCTGCTTTGACTCTCAATTGATGATATCTAAATCTTAAGTCGATCTTTGAAAAGAATCTCACACCCTATAACTGATCAAACAGATTATCGATCCCAGGCAAAGGGTATCAATTCTTGATTGTCAATTTGTTCAACTGACGATAGTAGATGCATAATCTCATCCACCCTTCCTTCTTCATAAACCAGACCGATGTTCCCTAAGGAGACACACTAGATCTTATGAACCATTTATCTAAGAGTTCCTGTAACTAGTCCTTCAATTCCTTCAACTCAGTAGGAGCCATTCGATATGGTGCTTTAGATACTGGCTCTGTTCCTGATGCTAAGTCGATAGCGAACTCTACTTCTCTATCTGGTGGCAATGCCGGCAACTCATTCGAAAATACATCTTGAAACTTACATTCTTATCTTCCCATTGCTCTTTCAGAAAAGCAAAGTATCCACTGCATCCTTTCTTCATCAAAGGTTCTACGCTCAAACTGCGATGATAAGCGATACAAATATTGATCTCATTCCCAAAAACTTGAACGATCTACCCCCATTAGGTCAAAAAGTTACCATCTTCCTTCAACAATCAACAGTTACATCATGCGTGGATAACCAATCCATACAAGGATTACATCGAATCCTTGCATATCCATCAGGATAAAATCCACCACCAATTTATGACTGTCATAATCCTTGAGGGAAACTATAACAGACCGACACATTATATTTATACGGACAGTGTTTCCCATTGCAACTGACACTTCCAAAACAAAATCTAAGTTCTCGGGAATGAAATTTACTTTCTTCATAAGCTGTGGCATCACAAATGAGTGAGTAGACCTTGGGTCTATCAATACTCTCGCTTCATAGCAAGGATAATCGTCCTAACCATATAATTGCAAAGTACCTATGTCATGCATGTATATTTAACCAATCATGTATGCATCAACTGGAAACATGTAAACTTTTAAAATATAAAAAAAAAACTACTTTATAAATTGATGCAACGTCTCTATCTAAAATTCATATCAATGATATATATCTTGAATTTAAACCAAAATTTCACCTTAAATGATGTCATTACTATTCTGGGCATCCTAAACTGTAATTGTAGACACCCAAATTCGGCCCAAGGCCCGATCGAAATATATTTCGAGAGAGGTACACTTTCGAGCTTTTGATAGCATGTATGAAACCCTTAGAGACCTTCCCAAACCCTTAGGAACCTTCTCAAATCCTTAGGAATCAACCCTAACCTTCCCAAACACATTAAAACCCTTTCCTAGACTCGTGTTAAACCCTCCCGAGCAGTGGTTGGAAAGAGGAGTGCCAAAATTTACACAGGCTTCTTCAAGAGCTAAGTTATATACCATTGGAAAGAGGACTTCACCAGCTTTCTAACAAGCCAAACATTATCTCAATTGGAGTAATATATCAAACGTTATGACCATTTGAAAATCAGATCATTTTGGAGGAATTTTTGCTTGGCGCAACTAATAGTTGCGCCAAGCCATTTTCCCCCAGAATTTGCCTGGTGCAACTTTTGCCTGGTGCAACTAATAGTTGTGCCAAGACTTTTTCCCCTAGAAATGGCCTGGTGCAACTAATAGTTACGCTAGGTATAAATGGGTCCTCCCACCCCACGTGGAGCCAGCTTCCAAGCTACTGTATAAAATTGTTTTACTGTACATATACCTGGCGCAACTAATAGTTGCGCCAGGCATATGAACAGTAACCCTAGTTTTTTGCTCCAAAATTTGTGATTAGGGTTTGACTTGTTGACCATCTCAGTCCTTGGGGTGTGTTTTGATAACTTTGTTGCACCCTTTTAATACGTATTTGCAACCAATAAATGATCTAAACCGTTAACCCATCATCCACCATTAAAGCCCATTTTCACACTTCTCTAAACCCTTAAAATCATAGGAATCCTTAGATGCTAGATACGTAATTTCTAACCTTCATTAGCATCTAAACACTCTCCTAATCCGCCCTTTTCCTTTAAATAGAGCCCCCCTCCCCTTGGTTTAAGGGTTGAGAATTTCTACCTAAGAGAGAAAGACCTTAAAGTAAGAAGATCTTTCTCCCTTTGGTGCACACTTCCTATACAAAAATCAGAATTCCAAACCTCTTCCCTACCCTTAATTTTCATGAAAAACCTCTAGGTTAGGTGTGTGTTCTATCCTAGCACCCTCCCTTTACTCTTAACTATCTCTCTTAAAGAGTTAGAACTCATTCTCAATCTCTACAAGCCATCAAGAACTCATCAAAAGCAAGCCACGCAAGGCTCTCCTACGGTGCTACAAGGGCCCGAGGGCTCTGGCTCTCCCCTTTCTTCTCCTATGTCATTTTGGCTCTTCTCATCATCCCATTTGTGCTGTTACACCGCCGAATTTTCAGTAGGAACGGAGGGGCACAAATAGGATTTAATACCCATTTGGGCAAGAGGGAACCATTTTATTTTATTTTGGCCATTAGTAAAGACTGCATTATGCGGGTTGATCGGGTGCCTAACACCTTTCCGAACGATAACCGAAGCCCCTATCCAAGAGCCTTTAGTGTGGACCAGATTCAGAGTCATATTTTTAGCACTTTGGTGCTCATAAAAATGAACTAGGTTTCCCGGGACACCGAAAGCTCCGGGTGGCGACTCTATATTTTTTTTTACAAGCAAGCGCATCGCCGCGATAGGATCGTCAAAAATCCCAAGGTTGCACAGATGGCGACTTTGCTGGGGATAGCTTGTAGAGCTTTTTCTGAAAATTTGGCCTTTTTATTTTTATTTTACTAACCATTTTACTATTTATTTTATTGTTTATTTTATTTTATTTTTATTTTACTCACCCCTACTTTTCCATCATTTACATGCCTTAGCCGATCGGCAGGCTTACTAGTGCATTGTCTTTATTTTTTCCTTATATTTCCGTCATTTTTGGTGCCTTAACCCATTGGCGAGCCTACTTAGCATTGTCTTTCAATTTGTTTAATTTTCTGTCATTTAAAGTGCCTTAGTAGATTGGCGGGCCTACTTGTGCAAACATATTCCGACAGTGGACGCCGGCCCGTAGTGGCGGCACGGGGTCATCACCCCCGTCTTTTGAACTAAAGAAAACTTCCATAAAAAATAATATATTGAAAAAAAAAAGTTAAAATTGAATCAAGAATAGGGAGCTTAATTAACTTATTTTTACGGGGTAGATTTTCAAAGGGTTGGGTTTAGACACACATACAACCACCCGGGTCTTAGTATGGTGGTAGTCCCTAGTGGTGATGATCCAGAAAAGTCCTAGCCCACCTAGTATCTGAGAAGGCGCTTGCGCCGGAGGTATATCGGGTGGGTTCCCATTCCAAAGCTTAAAATCCTTGGGGAGCGCGCTAGCAAGCTATACTGGACTTAAACCCTTTAGGTGTGGTGAGGAGAGAACCGATCATAAAAAAAAAAGCTCAGTTCCCGAAAGCCTAGCTTCCACAAAACCCAAAAAAGACCCACCTTCAGGCTGCTGTTCCCTGCTGTTTTAGAATTTGGAGCATCATTTTTGCCTGGCGCAAGTATTAGTTGCACCAATGCAAAAATTGGAAATTTATAACTGGCACAACTATTAGTTGCGCCAGCTTTAAATCCTTCACTTTTTCCTTAGCGCAACTAATAGTTGCGCCAGTGTAAAAAAGAGGCCTTGCTACCTTGGCGCATGTATTAGTTGCGCCAAGTCTACCTAGATAGCAGCAGCTCAAAAAGAGGCCTCCCGAGTCCCCCGATTAGTATGCTTAGTACCTCTGTTTGGGCCCCGCCATCTCCAACACCCAATACGCCCCCGCCGATCAAAAGAAGGCAACTTCTTTTTGACTCATTCCGGGAGATCCGATTGTTTACCTCGATTTTTGTGCCTTCAATAGATCGAAGGTCCTCCTTCGATTCTTTCAAAGTGTGTCCGAATTGTCACCGCAGGTCTTAAATTAGGGTATGAGAGTCGTCAGAGAAGGGAATTTTAAGGCCTCGGAACTTTGGTTTTTCAAAATTTTCTCAAAAAAAAAATAAACAAAAAAAAAACTAAACATCAAATCAAAACCAAAAAAATATATAGTTTGTGGTGCCGGCACAACGGCATCATCTTGCCCTCCACCGTCCCGTAGGGGACGAAGGAGGAGGGTTTTTGGGCCTTATCCAAGGCACCCTTACCCAACCCGTTCCCAAAGGATGTCATGGGTAGTGAACCTAGCTTACGCCAATCCCGACTCATCCCCGCCACATTTTCCAACCCACTCTCATTCGGGAGAAGCCTTCACATCCATCCCCATCACCCTATCCCCTTTTACCGTTACCGGCCCGTTTGGCGCCCCCATTTTCCCAACCACCACTTCCCAAAATATCTAAAATCAGCCCCCCCATTCCCCATCTCTTTCCCAAGCTACCTTTCCTCCCATGTCCATGCCAAGCCAACCACCCATTCCATCCACATCCCCTCAAAACCCAACACATTTCCCAACCCCATCCATGATAAACCCAACCCAAGTTTCCACATCCACACCCATGCCCCATTTTTCATCTTCCTCATATAGACCCAATCCACCATCCTTCACCTATGTCACCTCCACCCTATCCAACCCCCCATCTACCCGGGTCATGCCCATTTTTACCAGGGCCATACCCAATTTTTCCCAAACACCCACACTTTATCCTTCATCATCCTCCTTTGCCAATGCCCCACCACATTCCATCAACCCATCTCATATCCCATCACTTACCATGGCCATGCCCAATTTTCCCTCCACATCCACCCCATCTATACTCAATCATCCCTTAAATCCACCACCCACATCCGATCCTCCTTCCATCACCATGATGGAGGAGATGTTCCAAGCCTACTCCTTATGGAAGGCTTCCCAAAACACCCCCCATCATCCACACCCCACATTCATGGACCCATCCCATACCCTAGCCAATCTCCATGTTTCACTCTCCCATAATCTCCATCAACCCCCCATAATTCACACCATCCAAACCCCCATCTCCCACATGCCTCAAGGCCCATTGGCCCAAAATCCCACCATTCACCAAGGCCCATTGGCCCAAAACCCCACCACCCATGATCTCCAAGGCCCAATGGCCCAACACCCCATCACCCATACGCAAGGGCCCATGGCCCAAACCCACCAATGGCCATTGGCCCATACCCCTCAAAACCTAATGGGCCAGATCCACATACCCCAAGGGTCCATGGCCCAAAACCATCAAGGGCCCATGGCCCAAACCCACCAATGGCCCATGGCCCATAGCCCTCAAAACCCAGTGGCCAGATTGATATACTCCAAAGGCCCATTGCCCAAACCCTTACCCAAGGGCCCAAACCCATCTAGGGCCCATGGCCTAAACCCATTTTACCCAAGCCCACACCCTCAAAGGGCCTACGACCCATACCCACCAATGTCCCATGGGCCAGACTCACCTAAGGTCCATGGCCCAGACCCGCCAAGGCCCAATGGGCCAGACCCACCAAGGGCCCACAGCCCAAACCCACCAATGGCCCACAGCCCAATCCTTTCATGACCAAGCCTTCACAACCCAACCCTCCCAAGGCTTCATAGCCCAAGCTCAAAGCCTTGGAACCTCATACCAATACCCTTCACCATTCCTCCAAAATTTCACCCATTCACAACCCTCATACCCAGCTCAAAGCCATGCCCATTTTACCCATACCCCTACATCTCAAAGTTAGCTTTAAACCTTCCCCCATATCCAATGGCTCCATCAGGCCCAACCCCTAAACTAAACTACTACTCATCCCATCACCCCACAACACCTCCCTTACATTCAAGGGGCTCACCCAACCCACATCCAATTCAATCCCATCCAGTCCATGCAACAATAGAGTGAGAACACCGTCCTCACTACACCCTACATAGATCAGCAGTATGAGGAGGACGAGATCAGAAACAATGGTGCGTATGTTGGGGCAGTGACCACTATTAATCCTCTGCCGGTAGTAACCCCACCCCCGATAGCACAGAGCGAGTCCCGGCTGGCTGTTGAAAAAATGGCCCCCATGTCCAAAGAATCAGAACAGTTAAGGGAGCAACTAGACAAGATCCAGAAATAATTGTTAAAGATGGGTGGTGCTGAAATCCACGCCACAGATTTCACAGATTTGTGTCTGTTTGCCGAGGTCCCCCTGCCCCCCAAATTTAAAATGCTAGTATTCGACAAGTACAATGGCACAGGCAACCCGATTGCACACCTCAAGTCCTATTGTGGGAACATGTGCCAGTACAGGGGGGAGGAAAGACTACTAATAAAAGTCTTTCAAAAAAGTTTGACCGGTCCGGCCCTGAGGTGGTTCATGTCTCTTGAACCATCATTGATGAAGACATGAAAGGATTTGACACATTTGTTCCAAGAACAGTATGTCTACAATACTGATATTAAACAGTGCAAGTCTGATTTGGCCTGTTTGAAACAGAATCCCAACAAGACCTTCGGCGACAATTTGGGGCGTTGGAGAGCACTGAAAGCTCAAGTCAAGAATAGAATACCAGACGATGAGCAGATAAAGATGATTTTAAAGAACACTCTGCCAATGATTTCTAATTTTCTTGTATACCAGTAGCATTCTAGTTTTGCTGACTTCATAAAGAACGCCGACCGATGTGAGGACACCATCAGAGAAGGGCGGTTGAACAAGAATGCTTCAGGGGGACCTAGCGGGGTTAGAAGGTTTGCCGAATAGAGAAACGACAGGAGGGCAAGGGCGGATGTGTAGAATGCGATCAATACCAGGCCCAATAACAATGTAGTCCCCTTTCAGTTTAAGGCGTCACAACCAGCTCCCGTCAGGCCAGGGCCACTACAGAGAGCAGGGAACGGACAGGGGGTACAAATGACCCCAGAAAGGAGAGCCCGTTATGATCATGTTTTTACGTCCTTAGGACAATCTTTAAATGTACTTTTACCTTTATTAATTGAAAAGGGATTAGTAACTGCACTCCAACCACGACCTCCTCCCAATCCGATTCCATATAACTTTGACTCGAATACTCATTGTAATTTCCACCAGGGCCCGGGTCACCCGACTGATCGCTGCTTTCCATTAAAGCACGCGATCTAAGATTTAATCGATGCTGGGAAGATCATTCCCCCTGCACCCACCCAAGCAAACCAGCATGCGAATATTCACCAAGTGCCTTTGCCACCACACCCTACCAGAATAGCAGGTCCCAGACCCACCATAGGGATGGTAGAGGAAATTGAGAAAGAGTATGAATTTGACCCCTCTGATTACATCAGTAACAGAGAAAATTTTATGGTCCCAAGGCAGCAAGACCAAGAAGAAAGAACCATTGGGGTGATTGAGCCCCTGAATCTGGCAGATTATTTTCTTACCCTTACACCAGCAGTTGAACCCCTAGATCTTAGGGCTTATTTCCCATCACCCACTCCCATCAACTACATACAAATAAATGCGTATCAACCATATTCCACCACCCCCTTGAATTACCCCATAAGCCATCCGGCCCCCAATTCTCCACCCGCACCCATCAATTACCAATGGCCTACGCCCACCCCACTACACCCGGTACAACCATCGTTAAGCTTCACCACCCCTACCCGGCCCAATTTTACGACCCACCCATTCATCACTGGGAAAATCCAGGTCTTACCTACCCTCCCTGAGCTATCAGCACATGCACTTCAGGTGCCGATAGCCATACCATTCTAGCTCTCAGGACCAACCTATGATCCACATCAGGTCCCGCTGAGCTATGAACAAACCAATGCTAACGCCGACAACAGCAGCAAGGAGGGGGCAGTGGACTTTGTTACCAGATAAGAAAGAATCTCAAAACAACTCGAGGCAACAACAGCATCAACTGCAACAACAATAGCAACAACAGCAGCACCAACACGGCCTAAGGGGAAGAAGGACAATGCGGTCCACCCATTTGAGAAAATGAGTCGGGTGCACATTCTTGAAACTCAGTTAAGAAGGATGTCAGCCCATATCACTGTCTGAGATCTTTTGATGACGTCCCCTCTCCATTTCCAAGCTCTAATGGGGGCATTAAAGAATGCACATGTGTCCCAACAGGTGAGCCCAAACGAGGTTGGGCAAATAATCGAACAGATAATGGCACCCAATGCCATTTCATTTTCGAATGCAGATTTGTTGGAGGAGGGAAACAGCCATGCTAAATCCCTCAACATTACTGTCGAATCTGAGAACATGAAAATTCCCTTAGTTCTAATTAATAACGGGTCGGCTCTGAATGTGTGCTCGTTGAGGACTGCCACCAAGATCGGTGTGGACCCCTGTATGCTAAGGCCGACAAGGACTAGTGCTCGGGGATTTGATAATACAAAAGAGAAATAATGGGAGAGGTCGATCTGGAATTAGTAATTGGGCCCATGACCTTCTCTATTCCTTTTCAAGTGATGGATATCAAATCTTCTTTCAATTTATTGATAGGATGCTCGTGGTTACATGAGGTCAGGGCGATACCTTCTACGCTCCATCAAAAGCTAAAATTCATATCTGAGCAGAAGGTGATCACCATCATTGGTGAAAGGCACGATGAGAAAGACAAGGCCACTCACAGCATTGAAAATCCTAAAGTAATGGATGTACCACATACTAAGGAAGACACCGACCTCCACAGTTTCGAGTATGAGGTATCGGCAGGAGGCCCAGAACCCTCGAGAAACATCACTTCTACAACCGGCAACAGAATAGAAGCAATGGTGGTCATGCTCTAGAAATGGGGCTATCAGAAAGGTAGAGGGCTCGGGCCTAAACTACAAGGTAGAAGAGAGCCAATTGTTGCCAAGGGGCAGAAAATCCAATTCGGGTTAGGTTACAAGCCCACAGAGGAAGAGGTCCGAGAGGCTAAAGAGAAAGCCAGGGTCGCTGTAGCTGCAAGAGCTCAAGGAATCAACATAGAAGAGAAACCTCACCCTAGGCTGCACATCAGGAATCCTTTGTTAGCACTGGGGTCGTAAAGATCGATCGAAATGTAACCCATTTGACCCACACAAACCCACAGCCCCAATACATCCCACCAATCCCCAGATCTCCTTTCCCAGCCTGGAAATAGATTTGGCTGTATTGTCCCTCTTTGAGGAACGATGACCAGTACCTGAACAAACACCCCCTGTGGTAAATCACCATAAAATAGTATTAACGTTTGAGGATATCATCTCAGACGAAATGGGGGTCAACATGATGGAGGCTGACTCCAATGAGCCATATCAATCAACACCCTCCATCCAAACAGGTAAAAGAGCAGCCCTTAGGTATGCAACTGGGAATCTTTGTCCTAAACTCTGAAAGCAGGGAGTGGCCTAAAGTTTGGCACTTGTTTCCGAAAAAAAAATAACCTATAAAAAGTGAGATAAGCCCTTGGCAGGCAATACTTTGTATATATAGTGACCCGGTTTGCCAAGGGTCCGTTTCTGAAGAAAATAAAAATCTCAAAAAACATTGAAGAAGTACAAAATCTCAAAAATATTGAAAAAATCCAAAATCCAAAAATATCGTCATTTAAAATCCCAGAAAAAGTCCCACAAAAGGATGCCTTAATTGAAATACCCGTCTCACATAAAATCGACCCCTTTCCTATAGAAATACAAGAAGAGGTAGGTGTTACGAGTTTGGATGAGGATGTCCCCTTTGAGGAGCTCCCCAATGAGCTCCTTGATCGGTTTGCCGACTTTGAGCATGGCCCTACCCCCATAGTCAAGGAAACTGAGGACGTTAATCTAGGGACTGAGGAGGTTCCTCGAATAACCAAAATCGGAACGTCGCTGTCTCCCAAGGAGAGAAAAAACATGATCGACTTCCTTCGGTCATACCAAGACACTTTTGCCTGGTCGTACAAGGACATGCTTGGTCTGGGCACCGATTTGGTCGAGCATGAGCTACCTCTCTACCCTGATATGAAGCCGATTAAGTAAAAGCTGAGACGTCTCCGACCCGAATGGATGCTGAAAGTCGAAGATGAGGTCATCAAGCAGTATGATGCGGGGTTTCTCATGGTATCCAAATACCCGCAATGGCTGGCCAATATTGTGCCAGTGTCGAAGAAGGACGAAAAGTTATGCATGTGTATCGATTTTCAAAATTTGAACAAAGTGAGCCTAAAGGACGATTTCCCATTGCCGCACATCGACATCTTGGTCGATAACACTGCTAAGCACCGGATGCTTTCTTTTATGGACGGATTCTTAGGATACAATCAGATAAAGATGTCAGAGACAGATCAAGAGAAGACAATGCTTATCACTCCTTGGGGAACCTTCTGCTACAAAGTCATGCCATTTGGGATAAAGAATGTCGGTGCAACATATCAGAGAGCTATGACTGCATTGTTTCATGACTTGATGCATCGAGAGATTGAAGTGTATGTCGATGATATGATAGCCAAGTCACCGGAGTGAGGCGACCATCTAGTAAACCTCCAAAAACTGTTTGAGAGGCTAAGAAAATACAGGTTATGTCTGAATCCACAGAAGTGCGCTTTTGGTGCTATGTCCAAAAAATTGTTAGGATTCATCGTCAGCAGGAGAGGGATCGAGGTCGACCCAGTCAAAGTCAAAGCTATCACGAAAATGTCGCCACCGTCTACTGAGAAAGAAGTTAGAGGGTTCTTGGGTAGAATACAATATATCAGTTGGTTCATTACGCAACTAACTCCAATCTGCACGCCGATCTTCAAGCTACTAAGGAAGAATTCGCCCGTTGAATGGAATGACGACTGCCAAGCAGCATTCGACAAAATCAAAAGCTACCTCCTTACCCCACTCGTGTTGGTACCACCCAAGCCAGGGAGACCACTTTTGATGTATCTCTCCACGATGAAAGTGATGGGATGTGTCTTAGGGCAGCTGTTGCTGCTCTAAGTGTGCATGATTTATTTGTATGTTGAAAACATACTTGCGAATGATGAATGCTACTGAATTTGGAAAATTAAAACGAATAAGGAAATATCAGCACAGAGAGAAGTTAATTAGCCTGCAAGATCAGGTCCAATTGTATCAAGTTTTAAATGTAAGTGAGTAAAAGATCATCCACAGGGAATTTATTTAAAATGTAAGATAAACCTCAAGATCTGAGCTACCAGATCTTGCCTCTGATCCTATCTATAGAGCAAATAAGATGGGAGGTTGAATTTGTCACATTAACTAAATGATAAAAGTAAAATTAAAACTAAGTGATCCAGATCTGAGTTGGAGAGATTTTGATGTAAATTAATAAGAATGGAGAAATAATATCTAACTTTAATTTGGTCCTTGATGCAAAATGAGAATAAATGTAGATCAAATGAGATGTGATCCAATCTTCATCTGGCTACAAGCACAGATGCAAGAGAAAGTAATCTAACTCAAGGGTTAGAGTTAAACTTATGGTTATGGTCTGTCCACTTCAATGGCCATAGACCATCCAATAGGTTTTAATCTGAACCCTTAATTCAGAATGAGAAACACCACTACAAATTTTGTGAGAGATTAGGTTACAAACACAAATTCTCACAGGGATAATGAATTAAGGGAAATTGCTTAAAAAATAGTAAATCTAAAGGAGTCTAGTGCAATAAGGAGATCACAGGGAACCCCCAACACGAATCCAATTGAGAACGTACGGTTCATAGCAACCTTTTCAAATTCACCATTACAATTACAGAGCACAGCTTAAACAGCTCTCGGATTTGTAGTCTTGAATACAATTCTCTTTTGAATTACAAAAGTATCTCATAGCTCTCAATTACAAATAAAAGTTAGGCTATTACAGGAGTTTCAGACAAGCTATCTGAATTGGAAATGAGGCAATAGAAATGAAACTCGAAATTTGGATGCCCAAATTGGGCAAATGGTTCATCTATTTATAGTTTCCCCCAATTCTAGCTCAGATGTGTATCAACCAATCAGAATTGGTTAGATCTGCATCAACCAATAGGAGTCGAGCGCAAGGATCCAAATCTATTTTGGCCAATCAGAACTGCTTGATTTGGTTCAGCCAATCAGATGACAGAAGCATCAATTCTATTATGTAATTCAAAAATCTGTTAGAGCTTCTAGAAGTTCCCGCCAAGTGATTTCATCTTCGGGTGTTCACATGGGGTGAAATATGCCTTTGGTTCGTGCTCAAAATCTTCTGAAATGTCCCTGGGTTTTTAACTGCATTGGGGCGCGTGCAAAGATTACTGAATTACCCTTGCAGATTCTGGCGGTCTTCAAAATACCATTTCACATAGTTTGGAGAACTTTTCGCAAGGTACTGTGACCTCTGAAGCTCTTTTCGCATAATTCAAGTTCTTTTCGAAAAGTTCAGAAATCTTTTCGAAGAGTTCAGGTGCTCTTCAAAAACTAAGCCTGGAGTTTTGAGTTCTTTTCGCAAAGTTCAAGTTCTTTTCGAAAAGTTTAGATTCTTTTCGAAAAGTTTAGATTCTTTTTGAAAAGCAATCTATAATGCATTCTTCTGTTCAAATAGCTCCACACCTCTTTCCATTCCAGGTTGAAACTAGGCCTTTGTCCTCTTTAGTCTAGGCATTTTGACAGTTAGTGAGGTTGTCCCTTCTCCTTCTTCCTTCGGATCAACATGGATTATTATCTTTTTGGCACTTTTAGACTGCTTTCATGGTTAAGCCTGCCTTTATTGTTAGCTGTGAAACAAACACTTAAAACACTTATTTAGTTCTCTCAAAGGTCTATCAAGACCCAGATTAAAGGGTGGAAAATGGTATTTTCTAGTTCTCAACACACCCCCAAACCTAAGCTTTGCTAGTCCCTGAGCAAAGACAAAATTAAAAACAGAATGAAAAGCCACTTTTGTAGGGAACACAGTTGCATTTAGCATATGCAACAAGCCTTTTAAACCCCTAGGTGATCCCCAGTGGAGGAGTGAAGTCTCCTGAGGGTTTTCAGTGAAGGTACTCACAAACTTCTCCAATAAATCAGTTAATATCAATGCAGTTCTGTTAAAGCAGACTTTTATCCAGTCAGGTTATTCACACTTGCATCAGTTAAGCTGTAAAAAGATATTCAAGAAAACATTAGTTTAAAACTAAAATTCAGCTGTAATTCTTTTTACCATTCACTCAGTTGGTGTCAAAAAGTTTTTATAAGAAAAATTAATGAAAAGCTTGCCTTCTATTTGAAAATTCAGTTTGGATGTTACCCCAAATAATTTGATTTCAAGCTCAACTCTCACCAGGGTTTTCACTCACCATGCAAATATGAGGGTTGTACTATTTCACACAGCTCAAGAGCAATTACAATCCTCAAATAGGACTGTAAGCAAGAGCATAGGCATTGCTTTTCAATTCTGAACCTACTGCTCTTTTCTCCATAGATTACACAAATCCTTATCTCCATGTGACAGCTCAATCCATCATTGATCAGTAAGGACTTTGACTTGGGTGGTAATGTAGCTTATGAGTGAACTTTATCAAGAATAAAGAGGTGGAATGGAATTCAAAATTGAGAAGTCAGTCAAGGTAAGGAAGTGGTAGACACATCTTCTTTATTTCAGCACAATTTCATCTTCTTCTTTGAATTTTCAGAGCCAAAGTGGCCATCTTTTTCTCTTTCTTTTTTCAAATTCCCAATGAAATGACTTTTTCTGACTTTTTTCCTTTTCAAAGCAACATTGACTGGAGTGCCACATTTCTTTTGTTGATACATCATTGCCTTCAATTATTTTTCTTCTTCTTTTACGAAACCGTTACCCAACTCTCCTTTCTTCAGCTTCCTTTCCTTTACCTTCGGAATTTTCAGAGTGAGGGTTAGGCTCAATGAGGTTGATTAGGTTGGTTGATGAGGTTACAAAGAAATCTTGGATTTATAAAGCTCAACTAGTGTGTATCAAAGGCAGTTTCAAAAGGTGGGGCTTTTTGAAGTTCAAACTGTCCAAAAGGAGGCCTTACATCATGTCTTTAATATCATGATTGCTGTCAAGTTATTTCAATTTGAATGTGTAACTTCTAGTGATAGTAAGCAAGTTCAAACAGTCCCTAGAGCAGAAAAAATTGCCAATTCATATCTCCAAAGAATACATTTTAGGCCCAAGTCTCACTGGGTGTAGTTTTCTATCAAATTCCTGAGGTATATCATCACTGTTTTCTCTCTTTTTAGGTTTACTAAAACATCAATTTTATTTTGAAAATTTTCTGAGATTCACTTCATGAAGGTATTGGAATTACTCTAAAAATCAGTTTTAAAAATTTTTAACTTCCTCATTTTTCAAAACAACAAGTGTGAAATTACTTTATCTTCGAAAATTCTGCTGTGATCATAAGTTGCACTGATTTTAACTAAACTATTGGTAATTCTGCTACATCACCCCCAAACCTATGACGAGCAGTGTCCTCACTGGTCCAAGGTGCATAAGCAAAGAAAAGAAAACAATCAAACAGAAATTATAATGATAGAGAAGAAAGAAAAGAAATGCACAATAATTACTAATTAACAAAAGTTAATAGAAAACAGGAATTACATATTACAGATCCACAAAACAAACATGTACAATGTATTCTAATATCTGGGGTCAAAATCAGTATCATAAGTTGGTTCAATGGGATCAGAACTAGAATCACTGTTAGAGTCAGAACTTGAGTCAGTATTGGAGTCTGAACTCGATTTGGCCTTCTCCTGGATTGTGGCTTGCAGCTTGGTGTATTCCTCAGCTTTGATCTTTTTGGTGAGGCCAATATACTTTTCAAGTCTAGTAGTCCTCAATTTTTCCTGTTCAAGTTGTGCTTGTAACATGGTAACCTTGTGCTACTCACTCCTAACCATCTGAAAAGTTTGGCCCAGCAGGTCCTGCATCTTCTCTCTCTCAAATTTCATGAACAACTCCAATTTTCGAATCTGGTCTTCATAAGGGGTTCTAATGTAAGCTTGCAGATCACCCTTGAGAACATCACGACAGATATAAGGGTTCTCTTCCATAGCCCTTTTCAGAGTGGCAAATCTGGGAATGGGAATGGAGTGGTAGGGGACCAAAGGTATCCCAGCAGTGGGAGAAGAGGAGTCCAAAAGTATGACCTCAAGGTCAGTTTGAGTAGCTTGATCAGAGAAATTGAGGAAAGTTGAAGGGGAATCCAAAAGTACTACCTCAGGTTCTGTTTGGGTAACATTGTCAGCAGTGGTGAGGATGGGTGGATCTACAAATACTACCTCAGGGTTTGTTTGGGTAGCATAATGGTACATGGCCAGCAAGGTGGTTGTGTGAGATGTTGAGGCTAAGGTTTGGAGAAGGAATTTGTCACTTGATTATGCATGTTGATCTATAGTTGGGCTTGGATGGATTGGAGAAAGGTGAATATTTGGCTAATTGTGTCAGGTGTGGGTGTGGTATGCAAAGTAGGGGCTGGTAAAATTGATGTAGACGACTGAAGGGCAATGGGTGAAATGGTCAGAAGGGGAAGTAGCCAAGTGGGTGAAATGAGGAGGATCGGGGTATAGGTCTGATTCAAGCCCAATATTCTCCAAAATAGACCCCTCAATGATGAATAGGCCTCGAGATGAATATCTCGAGTTCAGGGTATGAGTTACTTCAGGTGTATGAGTTGAATGAGCAGGTGAACCTGAGAAGCTTTGGAGAAGGGGAGTGCTTGGAGATTGTTCAACAAAATTTGGGGCCATATCTTGGTCATTGTTAGGAGAAATTGGTGGTGTGAGTATGGCTGGAGTGGATGGTGTAGAGGGAGAGTCTGCAATTGGGATTATGGTGGTTATGGGTGATGGGACAGCTGGAATGGATGAAAGAATAGGAGTTGGGCTAGGTGAAGTGGGTAAGATGATGAATTCTTCACCAATGGGTGCAGCTGAAAAGCTGGTCACCACAAGAGGGACAACTTGTTCAATATCAGCTGCAAGGGAAATATGTGCAGCTAAAGAGCTGGTCACCATAGGGTCTGGTAAAGCAGATTCTTGGGCAGCTGCAAGGGCTGGTTCAGCTATGGCAGGTTCAATGGCAGCTGCAGGGGCTGGTTCAGCCTCTTCCCTCATTTTAATCAACATGGTTTGGCTTGTGGTCCAAGCCCTCTTCCCAAATGCATGAGGGGAAATAATCTCGAATGGCTCTTGCTCATCAATATCAATTTAGCTCTTAACATGGCTGTGATCAGCCTTCCAAATGGTATGCCAACTATTTTCTGTTCCTTTTTCATCTTGGCACTGATGTCAGCCATGGCTTCAAAAATGAGCATAAGGGCATTGAAGAATTGCCCCTTAGAGAAATGGAAGAGGGCCTCCAAAATTGGTGTTCTTCTCTCCTGGCTGTGCCCAGTGACATAAAAACTCCCTCTCAAAATGGAGTCCATCATCAAACAGTGGGGTTCTAAGTCTCTCCTCATGATGGACTGTCCACTTCCAACTATGCCTTTTGTTAGATGGGCAGCCATTTCTCTAAACAAAGTGTAATGGACCAAATGGTATCCCCAAAGCATTTCCAATGTCTTCATAAGTGACAGTTAAATCGCAATCATCAATGAAAATTACAAGAGTAGGGACATCAGCATCTTTCTCTGTCACTTTTACCAAGTTTTGGTACCATAATCTCACCATTTGTGGATAAATTTTCTCTGGAAGAGGGGTTAGGATATTGCTCAGAGAAGCATCCCTGATGTATTTCAAGGATAGCTGACATTCAGGTTTGTTTAAGAAAAAAGTTTCATCCACGATAAGCTCACGGGATCACCGAGCTTCAATGAATGGGTTTGGCAGTACCAAATGCATAGGGAGAGGAGGAAGCTTAGGCTCAGGACTAGGGTCAGCTGTTGGGATGGGTTCCTCATGTCTAACTTTCTTCCCCTTCTCAATTCTATCCACTTTATCCATCGAAAGTTTTCTCTTGGCTGAGGTTTTGGCTTTTCCTTTTTTGGAGGGTTTGCTAACTTTCTTAGCAGAGGATTGTGGGAACATTGCGGCCAATGATTTTTCAGTTTTCCCCATCTTAAAGTTTCGTTTGAATCTCACACAATGAATGCTGATATCAAATTGAACTTTGCAAAACACAAACAGAGGCAATGCACAGAAAAATACCGAAATCAAGGGTTTTGGTTGAACTCTTTGAACGCTTGATGAGATCCACCAGAATCAGAAGCAAAATGTCCCTATCTTCTAGCTTAATTAGTGGAACAAATATGAAACAAATTGGATCTGAACTTTAAAAGCACACAGAGATGGAACGAAAATGGGTTTTCTGTGAAACAGGACACTCAAGGAAGGCTTTCGAATATGAAACCCCTGCTTCGAAAGGGTTTAAATATGCTTAAAACGAGTTTCGCAAAGTATCTTTGAAGTTTTCGAAAAGTTGAAAACAGTCCTTTTTACAAAAGAAAATGGCATCAGTACCATTCAAAAAGCACATGGCTTCAGAAACAACATTTCGAAAAGCAAATAGCTTCAGAACTAACTATTCGAAAAGCAAATAGCTTCAGAACTAACTATTCGAAAAGCAAATAGCTTCAGAACTAACTATTCGAAAAGCAAATAGCTTCAGAACTAACTATTTGAAAAGCAAATAGCTCTTTTCGATCAGTTAGTTACAGGGCCAGATCCTTTTCGAATAGAAAATTGAACTTTTCGAAATGAATTTTTTCTTTGCGAATTCATTTTTCACATATTATAAATTTCTTGAATTGAGTGTACACATGACTAAAAATAGAGAGAAGAAACTATGAAAAAAAACTACAAAACAAACACAGGTAAAATACATATGATACAGTTGTTTATCATCAGATATGTGGAGGTTCTTGGTGATAGATGGTCAGCACAGGCTCCAGAGTATTTTCAATGCATGGTTTGAGCCTCTGACCATTTACTTTCAAGATTCTCCCATCACTTGGGTCTAAAATTTCAACAGCCCCAGAAGGAGATACATGAATGACAGTATATGGCCCTTCCCATCTGAATCTCAGCTTTCCAGGAAAAAACTTAAGTTCTGAGTTAAATAGCCATACCTTAGAGCCAGCTATGAACTCTCTTCTCAGCAGATTTTTGTCATAGAAAGCTTTAACTTTTTCTTTGTAAGATCTTGCCTTGGTGTATGCATCCATTCTCAGCTCCTCCAACTCAGCAAGCTGGAGTTTCCTGTGATTACCAGCAGTAGTAAGATCCATATTCAAGGTTTTAATAGCTCAAAAGGCTTTATATTCTAACTCCACTGGTAAATGGCATGCTTTGCCATAGACCAATCTGAATGGGGACATGCCAATTGGGGTTTTATAGGTTGTCCTATATGCCCACAATGCATCATTTAGCATAAAGGACCAATCCTTTCTGTCCTTCTTCATAGTCTTTTCCAGTATATGTTTGATTTCTCTATTGGAAATCTCCACTTGTCCACTGGTCTGTGGATGATATGGAGTAGCTACTCTATGAGTCATAGAGTACTTTTTCAATAAAGCTTCAAAATGCTTATTACAAAAATGGCTTCCCCCATCACTGATAATAGCTCTGGGGGAATCAAACCTGGAAAAAATGTTGTCTTTTAAAAATTTCAAGACAACTCTATGATCATTGGTTTTAATAGCTATGGCTTCAACCCATTTGGATACATAATCCACAGCTACTAAGATGAAATTATAACCATTTGAAGGAGTAAAAGGTCTCATAAAATCTATCCCCCAAATATCAAATAATTCAACTACAAAATGGGCTGTAAAGGCATTGAGTTTCTCTTGGAAATGCTGCCTAATCTCTAGCAGTTCTGACAAGACTTACAGTGCTGCAGTGCATCTTTGAAAAGTGTAGGCCAATAAAATCTACACTGCAAAACCTTTGCAGCAGTTTTGTTTCCACTAAAATGGCCTCCACAGGCCTGTTCATGACACATGGAAAGTATGCTATGAAAGTCTTCTTCAGGGACACATCTTCTAATTATTTGGTCTGCACAAATCTTGAACAGATAAGGATCCTCCCAAATAAAATGTTTGACCTTTGAGAAGAAAAGATCTTTATCCATTTTATTCCAGTGTTGAGGAGTTCTTCCAGTAGCCAAAAAGTTGACTATATTTACAAACTAAGGGGTGTGTACACTAATAGCAAAAAGTTGCTCATCAGGGAAAGATTCATTGATAGGCAGCCTATCAATCTCAGCAGTTAGAATTCTAGACAGGTGGCCAGCCACCACATTTTCCACACCCTTTTTATCTTTAATCTGCAAATCAAATTCCTGTAATAGGAAGATTCACATGATTAATCTTGGTTTGGTATCCTTCTTAGACAGAAGGTATTTCAAGGCTGAGTGGTCAGTGAACACCACTATTTGTGAACCCAAAACATATGACCTAAATTTTTCCAAAGCAAAAATAATTTCCAGCAGTTCCTTCTCAGTTGTTGTATAATTGAGCTGTGCATCAATCATTGATCTACTGGCATAAGCTATGACATGAGGCAGCTTATCCTTTCTCAGCCCAAGAACAGCTCCCAAAGCATAATTTGATGCATCACACATCAGCTTAAAAGGCAATGAATAGTCTGGAGACTGTAGTATTGGAGCTGAAATCAAACAATTTTTTAAGAATTCAAATGCCTTCAAGCATTCATTGTTAAAAACAAAAGGGACATCTTGGCACAATAAATGACAAAGAGGCTTGGATATTTTACTGAAGTCCATAATGAACCTCCTGTAAAATCTAGCATGCCTCAGAAAACTTCTGATTTGTTTAACAGTTTTGGGAGGTGGAAAATGTGCAATTAATTCAATTTTTTCTCTATCCACCTCAATGCCCTTGTGAGAGACAACATTGGCAAGGACAATGCCTTGGGTGACCATGAAATGGCTCTTCTCTCAGCTCAAAACTAGATTAGTTTCTTCACATCTCTGTAACACCAAGTTGAGATGATGTAAACACTGGGCAAAACTGTCTCCATATATTGAAAAATCATACATAAAAATCTCCATAAATTGGTCAATCATATCAGAGAAAATGGAGTACATGCATCTTTGAAAGGTAGCAGGAGCATTACAAAGACCAAAAGGCATTCTCCTATAGGCAAAAGTGCCAAAGGGGCAAGTGAATGTGGTCTTTTCCTGATCTTGTGGATACACAGGAATCTGGTTGTAACCAGAGTAACCATTAAGAAAATAATAATAAGCTTTTCCTGCTAGCTTATCTAAAATTTGATCAATGAATGGAAGAGGGAAATGATCTTTTCTGGTCATTGTGTTTAGTTTTCTGTAATCAATACAGACCCTCCAACCAGTGGTTTGCCTGGTTGAAATGAGCTCACGAGAATCTGAGGTTACCACAGTGATCCCAGATATCTTAGGTACCACCTGTGTAGGTGCCACCCAAGCTGAATTTGAGATGGGGTAAATGACCCCTGCATCCAACAACTTAACAACCTCCTTTATGACCACATCTTGCATATGAGGATTCAGCCTCCTCTGCATTTCCCTAGAAGGCTTTGCATCTTCTTCTAAATAAATTTTATGCATGCCAACAGCTGGACTGATTCCTCCCAAATCAGCAATAGTCCAGCCAATTGCCCTCTTATGTTGTTTCAATACAATCAGTAACTCTTCCTCTTGCTCCTCAGTGAGGGAGGAAGAAATAATCACAGGCAATATTTTATGGTCTCCTAAAAACACATATTTCAAATTTTCTGGCAACTGTTTCAGCTCTACATCAGGTGGGCTGAGAAAAGAAGGTAACAAAGGTACCTTGGCTGTTTGTGGAAGGGGAAGAATAACAGGTTTCCATGAAGAGAACCTTGCTAATTGATCATGAGTTCCTTGCACAACATTTACTTCCTCAGACTTTGAGGTACAAAATGTTTCTTCTTCAGCATTTCTCCAAGCGTCTTTAAAATTTGTGGTTAAATCTTCACACTGCAAAAACTATGGTAAAGTTTCTTCTTGGATAACTGTATCCTAGATTGTCTTTTCTGAGTGCAAATATCTTTCAAAAATTTTGCATATGCTGGGACTTGTTTGATTGCATCAAGCTAAGGTAGATTTATCTTGACTTGCTTGAAAGTCTCCATCATTTCATCTATTTTTGTGTTCCCTTTATCAAAAGGGGATGCAGATTTCATGGCATGGGGAAATGGTAAATGAGGAACTAGTCCTTCATTTATAGCTTTAGAATCATTATCAGAATCTTTTTTATTTTTCTGTTTTTCATTTTTTTGATTTTTCTGAGGTACATCAAGAATGCTAACATCATGTCTTGCTCTGCTGCATATCTCTAGCAGTTTCCTCAATTTTTTCTTCTTCCTTTTCAGTACCCACATTGTTATTTAAAATTCTTTCACTTCTCAAAGTAGTGACAGCTTTTACTTCTTCATGTGAAACAGAAACCTCTCCAACCATGAACTGTCCTTTGGGATTGTTCAAAGGTTGGTTGGGTAACCTGCCTTCCTCTCTTTTGGTCAAAGTATTTGAAAGTTGGCCCAATGTTTCTTCAATCTTCTTTATGCTCTGACTGTGAAAGTTTACAGTCTGAGTTAAAGACCCTAAATTCTGGAGTGAATTTAGAACTTGGTCTTCAAAAGAAGGGGATCTGGAAGGGGTTTGAACCTGGGCGATTCTTTGTCTGAGTTCTTGTGGAATGGGCTGCTGAAAATTTGGCTTGGTATAAAAATTCTGCTGATAGGGCTGAGCAGTTTTGAAAGGTACTTGGTTCTTTGGTTGCTGCTGCTGTTGTGATTGATAATTGCCCTGGCTCAACCTTAAATTGGGGTGCCATCTCCATGCATATTCATTTGACTACATTTGTCTAAATGATTGGGCAGTATGAGCTTGCTCCACCACTAAATCTGGGAACTATGGTGCAGCTGGACATTGATCAAGAGGATGAGTAGAGGACTGACATATCAGACATGCCTCCTCTACTCTTGCAACCATTGGATTTTTAAGTGAGTCCATCAATCTATCAAACTTTGTGATTAAATTATCCATCTTTCTTTCCAACTCATTCACCTCATAAATCTTTCCCTTGGTGGTTTGCTGATTGTTCAACCGAGCAGGATTCTCAATGTCTCTTGATAAAGATTTCTATTGAGTTGAATTTTCACCAATCACTTCAAATAAATTCTAGACCTCCTCAACTATTTTTTGCAAGTAGGTGCCTCCACAGGAAGCATCTACCATATTCTTGCCCTTTTGATCAATTCCTTGATAGAAGCTTTGAACAAGCTGCCATCCGGGAATTTGATGATGAGGACATTGCCTTAAAAGTTCTTTAAACCTTTCCCATGCTTCATGAAAAGTTTCAGTTGAGTGTTGTGAAAAGAAAATAATATTTTGTCTCAACTGGCTAGTCTTAGACATAGGGAAGTATTTGGTTAAAAATTGACACTGCAAATCATTCCAAGAAGTGATACTATTTGGTGCCAACATAGACAGCCATGCTCTAGCTTTGTCCTTTAATGAAAAAGGAAAGAGCCTAAGCTTGGTTGCCTCTGGACCTAGTCCAGCTATGTTGAATGTGGTACAAAGAGACAGGAACTCATCCACATGCTTGTATGGATCTTCCTTACTTAAACCATGGAAGGAAGGAAGCATCTGGATAGTTGATGATTTGATCTCATAATTTCCTTCAATAGTAGGAAATTGAATGCAAAATGGAGAATTATATGCACCAGGTGCAAAGTAATCCCTCAAAAGTCTAGGTTCTTCACCCATAGTAGTAGTCTCAGCAAAATTCTGTGATGTTTGTCTAGTTCTTAGTATCCTTTGAACTTCTAAATTTAGAGGGACAATCTCAGGATTGAGAGTCCTCCTACCAAACATACAACACAGAAACACAAAATCAAATTATGCACAGCAAACCTTCAGTATTCCTTTTAAAGTATGTTCCACGCTCAAAGTGTATATGAATAACTGCACAGATTTAAACAATAGAACAGTTAGCACTGATGCAATAATAAAATAAAAACTTAGATCTACCAATTTTAAAATAAATTCCCCGGCAATGGCGCCAAAAACTTGTTGCTACTCTAAGTGTGTATGATTTATTTGTATGTTGAAAACATACTTGCGAATGATGAATGCTACTGAATTTGGAAAATTAAAACGAATAAGGAAATATCAGCACAGAGAGAAGTCAATTAGCCTGCAAGATCAGGGCCAATTGTATCAAGTTTTAAATGTAAGTGAGTAAAAGATCGTCCACAGGGAATTTATTTAAAATGTAAGATAAACCTCCAGATCTGAGCTACCAGATCTGGCCTCTGATCCTATCTATAGAACAAATAAGATGGGAGGTTGAATTTGTCACATTAACTAAATGATAAAAGTAAAATTAAAACTAAGTGATCCAGATCTGAGTTGGGGAAATTTTGATGTAAATTAATAAGAATGGAGAAATAATATCTAACTTTGATTTGGTCCTTGATGCAAAATGAGAATAAATGTAGATCAAATGAGATGTGATCCAATCTTCATCTGGCTACAAGCACAGATGCAAGAGAAAGTAATCTAACTCAAGGGTTAGAGTTAAACTTATGGTTATGGTCTGTCCACTTCAATGGCCACAAGCCATCCAATAGTTTTTAATCTGAACCCTTAATTCAGAATGAGAAACACCACTACAAATGCTGTGAGAGATTAGGTTACAAACACAAATTCTCACAGGGATAATGAATTAAGGGAAATTGCTTAAAAAATAGTAAATCTAAAGGAGTCTAGTGCAATAAGGAGATCACAGGGAACCCTCAACACGAATCCAATTGAGAACGTACGGTTCACAGCAACCTTTTCAAATTCACCATTACAATTACAGAGCACAGCTTAAACAGCTCTCGGATTTGTAGTCTTGAATACAATTCTCTTTTGAATTACAGAAGTATCTCACAGCTCTCAATTACAAATAAAAGCTAGGCTATTACAGGAGTTTCAGACAAGCTATCTGAATTGGAAATGAGGCAATAGAAATGAAACTCGAAATCTGGATGCCCAAATTGGGCAAATGGTTCATCTATTTATAGTTTCCCCCAAGTCTAGCTCAGATGTGTATCAACCAATCAGAATTGGTTAGATCAGTATCAACCAATAGGAGTCGAGCGCAAGGATCCAGATCTGTTTTGGTCAATCAGAACTGCTTGATTTGGTTCAGCCAATCAGATGACAGAAGCATCAATTCTGTTATGTAATTCAAGAATCTGTTAGAGCTTCTAGAAGTTCCCGCCAAGTGATTGCATCTTCGGGTGTTCACATGGGGTGGAATATGCCTTTGGTTCGTGCTCAGAATCTTTTGGAATGTCCCTGGGTTTTTAACTGCATTGGGGCACGTGTAAAGATTATTGAATTATCCTTGCAGATTCTGGGGGTCTTCAGAATATCATTTCGCATAGTTTGGAGAACTTTTCGCAAGGTACTGTGACCTCCGAAGCTCTTTTCGCACAGTTCAAGTTCTTTTCGAAAAGTTTAAAAATCTTTTCAAAGAGTTCAGGTGCTCTTCGAAAACTAAGCCTGGAGCTTTGAGTTCTTTTCGCAAAGTTTAAGTTCTTTTCAAAAAGTTTAGATTCTTTTCGAAAAGTTCAGATTCTTTTCAAAAAGCAATCTGTAATGCATTCTTCTATTCGAATAGCTCCACACCTCTTTCCAGGTTGAAACCAGGCCTTTGTCCTCTTTAGTCTAGGCATTTTGACAGTTAGTGAGGTTGGCCCTTCTCCTTCTTCCTTCAGATCAACATGGATTATCATCTTTTTGGCACTTTTAGACTGCTTTCATGGTTAAGCCTGCCTTTATTGTTAGCTGTGAAACAAACACTTAAAACACTTATTTAGTTCTCTCAAAGGTCTATCAAGACCCATGTTAAAGGATGGAAAATAGTATTTTCTAGTTCTCAACAGCAGCATGACGAGATAGGAAGAAGAGAACAGGCCATTTACTATCTAAGCAAGAAGTTTACTGATTATGAAACGCGCTATTCTTATCAGGAGAAAGCATGCCTGGCTCTTGTTTAGGCTACTCAGAGGCTCCGCCATTACTTGCTATCTTAGGTCGTTCTACTTTTAGCCAAAATGGACCCATTTAATTACCTGTTTGAGAAGCCTGCTCTCACTGGGCAGACTGCACGCTAGCAGCTATTATTATCTGAGTTCAACATCACGTACGTCACTCAGAAGTCGATCAAGGGGTAGGCACTCGTCGATCATCTTGCCGACAATCCTTTGCCAGATTATGAGCCTTTGAGAATTGAGTTCCCCGATGAGGACATCTTGTTCATGACGGAAGACGATACTGAGGAAGTAGAGGAATCTTGGGTAATGCACTTTGACAGGACAGCAAACGCCGAGGGCCAAGGAGTTGGCACCATTCTGATCTCACTGAGAGGATCTCACATACCCATCTCTATCAAGCTCATCTTCCCTTGCACTAACAACATGGATGAGTACGAAGCTTGTGCCGCTGGTCTGCAGGTGGCTCTTGATTTGAATGTAACTCACCTTTGAGTATTCAGTAATTCGCAATTGATCATATGCCAGACAAATGGAGATTGGAAGATGAAAGAATAGAAATTGATCCCTTACCATGTGCACCTCAAGGATCTGATAGCTCGCTTTCAAGACGTGACATTCTCATATGTCCCTCGGATAAGGAATCACTTCGCTGATGCACTAGTGATGTTGGCATCGATGATAGAAATCCCATATGATGCTAAGATGAAGCTAATCATGATCAAGCAGAGGAATGAGCCGGCCTTCTGCCTCTAGATTGAGGAACCTACAAAGCTTGATGATGAGCCACATTAGTTCTCAAATATCAAGAATTTCCTCGATACCCTAACTTTCCCTAAGGGTACATCCAAGACGGACTGACGGACCATCCAACGTCTAGCGGCAAGCTATGTCATTTGTGGGAATGCCTGTACAAGCGATCCTACAATAATGTTTTGCTAAGGTGCCTTACAGAGGGTGAAGCGATCAGTATCATGAAGGAGATCCATGAGGGAGTATGCGGACCCACGTCAGCGATCACATGCTTGCTAAGAAAATTCTTTGGCAGGGATACTTTTAGACTACTGTGAATTAGATTGCTGCAAACATGTTCAGAATTGCTACAAGTGTCAGGAACACTCCAGTCTGATACACGCTCCTACCATCGATCTACACTGCATGACCACTCCTTGGCCATTTGCTACCTGGGGCCTTGACGTCGTCGGAATGATTAATCTGAAAGCATCAAACGAACATTAATTCATCCTCGTTGCCATTGAATACTTCACCAAGTGGATAGAAGCGGTGTCATATGCCAACATCATGGCCAGTCACATTGAGAAGTTTCTCAAGAACAATATTGTGTGTCGGTTCGAAGTCCCCAAAGATATCATCATGGACAATGGTACAAATTTTGCAAATAAGCGCATTCAAACTTTCTGTGAGCAATACAAGATCAAGCACTATCGTTCGTCCCCTTATCGACCTCAAACTATTGGAGCCGTGGAAGCTGCTAACAAGACGGCCGTCCGCATCCTAGAGAAGATGGTCGTCACTTACCGAGATTGGAGCGAAATGCTACCGTTTTCTTTGTGGGCCTACAGAATGTCAATCCATACCACTACAGGGGCAACACCATTCTCCCTTGTGTATGGAACTGAGGCCATCCTCCTAGTTGAGGTTGAAGTACCCTCGCTCTGAATTCTCATGGAATCGGGCTTACCCGAAGCAGAGAGAGAGAGATCTCGCTTCGAACAATTGAACTTATTGGACGAGAAGAGACTCCTAGCCTTATACCATACTCAAGTTTGCTAGGGGCAAATCACAGGCGCTTATAATAAACGTGTTTGCGGTCGAGATATGAAGGTAGGAGACACTGTACTGAAGAAGATCTTCCCATCCCTCCATGCCGATCTGAGAGGCAAGTTCAAGCCAAACTGGGAAGGACCTTATGTCGTTCGAGAAGTACTACCAGGATACGCTATCTGCCTCGCCACCATGGACGGAGATCATCTTTCTGAGCCCATCAATGCTGGATACATCCAATAGTTCTACTCTTAGTCTATCACGATAAGGTAAGTATTGATGAAACATATACGTGACTGCTTAAGAACCACCCAAAAGAGGCCATCATTCCAAGCATAGTAGCCAAAAAGCATCCCCAAAAATGATGATATCTCTTGCTACCCCATTTGAGCCTGGGCCTTTTTCTTTCAATAACCCCTTTCCCAAAAAAAAATGTGTGTTTATGTACATACACAAAAAAAAAGAAGTGAAAGTACCATCAAAGTCCAAAAAAAAAAATTAGAAAAGCAAAATCTCAAAGAGATTGCCTGAAATAAAATGAAAAGAATAAAAATCATGAGGCATGTACAGTGAAAACCCCCAAAGAAGAAAGTATGCTGAGAAAATTGAAGCCACATCAAGGAAATCCTTTTAGCCTAGCATACCTTCAAATCCTAACCTAACCCATGGCCAAGCTACACCGTGAAGAAAGCCCTCTTTTAGGTTTACAAGCAGTCATAATATCTGTTAAGTCAACACAAGCCAGGTTGTGAGATGACACCAGAACCCTGTCCAGCTAGCTATGATGGAATTAAAGTTTATGTCGTGGCTTTTAAAAAAAAGGGGAGAAATAAAAAAATAAAAAATAAAAAGTAAAATAAAAATACAAGCTCAAAGCAAGATGGACGTGGTGAAAACCCGAAAGGGCGCTACGAGTAAAAACCGCGAGTTTGTGCGGACCAGGTGAAAACTTGAAAGGGCCCTTGGGATAAGAGAGCTAAACCCATGGACGTGGTGAAAACCTGAAAGGGCGCCACGGGTAAAAAAGGATATAAAATAAAAAAAAGATGAAAAAAGAAGAAAAGAAAAGAAGACAGGTTTGGACTGATTGAGAGGATTGATGCTTCAATAGCCCTCTTGGTTACTCTCTTTGATACCCCTTTTCGTCTGGACCGCTCATGCTAGTTCGAATCGGGTCCGGACCAGAATTGTCTTTGTAAAATTGCTTTATCAAACGTATGACCTAAGGTAAGGAGAAAGGTTTGACTCAATCCGAAGGGATTGATGTTCCAATCTTGGTAAAGCTGTTGAAATTCACCCAAGATCCAACTACTTAAAAGGGGTTCGACCATGCTCAAAAGGGGACCCAAGATCTCACCTGGTGATTGAGGCACCACTCCAAAAAAAAAGAAAGAAAAGCAAAAAAAAAAGGAGAAAAGAACAAAAAAATCAAGAAAAATCTAAATACAAAAAAATTGTATATATTTCTACTCTTTTCAACATGTACGGCATTGTACCTCCATTTCAAAAAATAAAGAAAAATAACAAAAGATCGCTGAAAAAGAAAATTTCAAAAAATTCTACTTTCTCATGTACATAGTTACAGCATCGTACTTCCATGTCAAAAATAAAGAAAAAGAACAAAAAAAAATCTTTGAAAATAGAAATCCAAAGTATATATAAATCTTGAAAATGAAAAAAATATAAGTAAAAGTTTGTTTCTCTTTCTATTAATTAGGATGCATTTGTTACTTATATAAACAAAAAAGGGACTGACGCTTTCTCGAGAATGTGCTGAAATATCACACGGTCCAAAGCCTCGAAGCGGACAACTTCTCAGCAATGGACAAATCAGATGATGCATCTCACCACTGACGTCAGGACTATTAAAAAAAAAATATCATTTTGAAAAAGAAAGAATAAATCTGTGCTTCCCCACAGAGCTACGCACATGCGTGTTCCGATGTGATAAAATGTCGATATTTTATCAGCAACACCATTGTGCTATAGTAACATCCTAAGTCTAAAGTATGCCTTGGATTCTGGATCCTACTTTAAAGTAGGAGCAACGGTGTCAATCCCGATCAAACGGTCAATGTTTTGATCAGGTTGGCTCCACTGCTATATCTTCGAGCTAAGCACTCTGTTTCGGATTCATATGAGCTTAAGTATCTTAAGCTCCAGATTCTCTGTTGGAAAGGGTCAATGATTGGTTGAGACCAACCTGTTGATAATGAGATTACGCATCAATTAAACTATGTGCAACCATGCATCCAGAAGGGTTCATTTCCCTTTTATTTTTTATAGGCTTAAAACCTATATTGACAGCGGTATCCCTGTAAAGTGTACGCCATGCGTCTAGGCATCCGTATGATGGTCATTTGTTCCCGTAAATTGTACCCGGATAGGTCCGGATCAGGGCTTCCATCGCCTTTGTTGCTTATCACCCCTAATGGGTGCATGTTTATGCATTGTTAAATGATGTTTATGATCATTGTTGGTAGAAACCAGGATTGGATGTCTCTTTTGGGAGACACCCAATGTTTGGTTTGATCTGTTTAAGGTAGTTGAAGCTGGATGCTCTAGGTCATGTTGATCTAGGGCACATTTTTGAAAATTGCACGTACTCCCAAAAAGCGTTGCGACATCTATTTGCTCCGCTCGAGTAGTCATGCTAAATAAACTTCGGGATCGATGGGTTCGCCCAAAGACCTCGAACCCTGCTTTCAACAGGGCACCCGTGAATAGTCAGATGGGGCAATCAAATATGTCGTAGGATTGGATGCAAACTGTGGGGCCTTGTGTATGTTTACTTCGCGCCTATTTTTGAATATGGGTCGATCATCCCTCTTACTTATGAAGCTGTTGCATTCGAAATTAAACGTAAACATCAAATACCTTCAAATCATCTCGAGAAGTAAATGTTTGGCCTAGCATACAGGGCTTTCGCAACTTGTTCCACCTCGGTTATGCCCAGTAATGTCGCTAAGCGCTTGGGGACCGATTACCATAAGAAACGAATGTTTAGCCTGGCATCCAGGGCTTTCGTTTTCTCACCATATTACTCATCTAATATTTGAATTTTATTCTGAATGTAGCGGACCCGTCAATAATGCCTTGGGCCTCTTTAGATGTCTCTTTTCTTAGACATTCGATTATTAGTGTTCGAATACCAAAGAGGGGCATCTGTAGACACCTAAATTCGGCCCAAGGCCCGATCGGAACATATTTCAAGAGAGGTGCACATTTGAGCTTTTGATAGCATGTATGAAACCCTTAGAAACCTTCTTAAACCCTTAGGAACCTTCCCAAACCCTTAGGAATCAACCCTAACCTTTGCAAACTCATTAAAACCCTTTTCTGGACCAGTGTAAAACTCTCTCGAGTAGTGGTTGGAAAGAGGAGTTCCAAAATTTATACAAATCTCTTTAGGAAATGAGTTATATACCATTAGAAAGAGGACTTCTCTATCTTTTGAACAAGCCAAAAATCACCTCAATCGGAGTTATATATCAAACGTTATGACCATTTGAAAAATGGGTCATTTTGGAGTAATTTTTGCCTGGCACAACTAATAGTTGCGCAAAGCCATTTTCCCCTAGAATTTGCCGGGTGCAACTAATAATTATGCCAGGCCTTTTTCCCCTAGAAATGGCCTAGTGCAACTAATAGTTGCGTCAGGTATAAATGGGTCCCCCCACCCCTCGCGGAGACTGTACAGAACTGTTTTGCTGTACATTTACCTGGCGCAACTAATAGTTGCGCCAGGCATATGAACAGTAACCCTGGTTTTTTGCCCCAAAATTTATGATTAGGGTTTGACTTGTTGACCACCTCAGTCCTTGGGGTGTGTTTTGATAACTTTCTTGCACCCTTTTAACACCTATTTGCAACCCATAAGTGATCTAAACCATTAACCCATCATCCACCATTAAGGCCCATCTTCACACTTCTGTAAACCCTTGAAACCATAGGAAACCTTAGATGCTAGATTACCTAATTTCTAACCTTCATTAGCATCTTAACACTCTCCTAATCCACCATTTTCCTATAAATAGAGCCCCCCTCCCCTTGGTTTAAGGGTTGAGAATTTCTACCTAAGAGAGAAAGAGGTTAAAGTAAGAAGATCTTTCTCCCTTTGGTGTACACTTCTCATACAAAAACCATAATTCCAAACCTCTTCTCCACCCTTGTTTTTCATGAAAAACCTCTAGGTTAGGTGTGTGTTCTATCCTAGCACCCTCCCTTTACCTCTTAACTATCTCTCTTAAAGAGTTAGAACCCATTCTCAAGCTTTACAAGCCATCAAGAACTCATCAAAAGCAAGTCACGCAAGGCTCTCCTACGGTGCTACAAGGGCCCGAGGGCTCCGGATCTCTTCTTTCTTCCCCTATCTCTTTTTGGCTCTTTTCATCCTCCCATTTGTGCCGTTAAGCCGCCGAATTTTCGGTAGGAACTGAGGGGCACAAATAGGATTTAAGGCCCATTTAGGCAAGAGGGAACCATTTTTTGTTCTTTTATTTTATTTTTGTTTTGGCCATTAGTAGAGACCGCGTTAAGCGAGTTGATCGGGTGCCTAACACCTTCCCGATCGATAATCGAAGCCCCTACCCAAGAGCCTTTGGTGTGGATCAGATTCAGAGTCATATTTTTAGCACTTCGATGCTCATAAAAATGAACTAGGTTTCCTGGGACACCGAAAGCTCCGGTTGGCCACTCTATATTTTTTTTTGCAAGCAAGCGCATCGCCGCGTCAGGATCGTCAAAAATCCCACGGTTACACAGTAACAGCATATGCATGCCCTTACACAATAGGCCTCATTGTCCTGATAGGCCTCGGTGTCACTGCTAATGCCATCCTCTCCTTCCTCAACTCTAGGCAATCCCTAATCATATGCCCTATCTTTTTGCACTTAAAACATTCACCCGTACCCCTTCTACAATCTGAGGTCTTGTGAGACTTGCCACGTCTGGCACACGTCTCAATCGGTGTGGATGATGCTGCTATAGAGAAACCCTAGGTAACTAATATCCCAATAGTAGTTGCAGGGCCCTCATAACGAAAAGGACTCACTGATGTGGTCATAGGTGGCCTAGAGTAAACTGCCTAAATAGGTTGCCTCGTAACTGGTGCTACAAATCGAGGCTTTTTGTTCACCGGCTCGTAGTAACCAATCCTTCCCTGATTCGTCTCTTTTGCTTGTTGATCTCTTCTTTTAAACATCTCATCAATATCTTCCTCTACCACGAGAGCCTTGCTCATCACCTTGCCATAAGTTTCCAACTAAAAAGCTAAAATGCTATCACAGATATTCGACCTTAAGCAGCGTTGGAACTTCTTGGCCTTCATCAGATCTGAGGCCACATACTTTGGAGCGAATCTTACAAGTCTCATAAATTCTACTCCATACTCTCTTACCGTCATCTTTTCTTGCTCTAATTGAAGAAATTTGATCTCCATCTGATTTCGTACCACCTTGGAAAAGTACAGTTTGTTGAACTCTTCAACAAACTCTTCCCACGTCCATAAAATCCCTGGAGTCACTTGCTCCCTCGTCCTTGATACCGATTTTCACCATGGGCTCACTTCCCCATCCAACATAAATGCTGCCCATCTAACTCTCTCGTCTTCAGTACATGAAAGCATACTGAATATTTTATCCATCTCATAGAGCCAATTCTCAGCTTCCATTGGTTCTGCTTGCCCTGAGAAATTTGGAGGACACATCCTCCAAAATTCTGTAAATGCTGAGGGTGTTGGTGGTTGTGGTGTCTGCACTTGATGATTTGGTAATGTTAGTATCCATCAATGCAGTTTGATGAGCCATAGCATTTGCCACAGTTTTCATGGCTAGTGCCACTCTCTGCTTATCTTTCCTCTCTTCATTTCTCTCTTCACCTCCCTCTTGATTTCTATCTTCAGGAACACTTTCTTTCGGAATCTCTCTTTCTCTCAAAAGCACTCTATTGGAATCGGTGGGAATGTCGTCCCCACTTCTCAGGTTCCCTCTATAACTGCCTCTTGGTCGTCCTCGACCCCTAGTGGACATGACGTTCTGCAATATGAAACCAAGAGTTTCATTCGCAGAAGGTCCCTATATTCTGACACAATCTTAAACACATAAATCACGTCTAAGGCTTATCAATCTTACAAGTAAAATGCTTTGATACAAACTGTGACAGCCTGGATTTCTGCACCCGGAAACCCATGCCGTCGGATGGTCAATAAGACCAATCCCAGAACACACCGAACACTTAGCACATCCCCACACAATGCGAAAACAAATCATGAATTTTAACTAAGAAAATCGAGTCATCATAAGAAAATTAAATCTCTATTTCTGTATAATGACATAATCAAAGTATAACAAAAGGCGGTTCTAATCCCATGCCAACCGCATGGACAAAAGAACCAAACCGAACCACCAGTGATAAATAGTAGTCACCCAAAGATGGTTCGCAAAATAAATACCGTATCACATAGTTACATCAGTTCTATCTTATACTGGCTAGACATACCAAGCCCTACAAAACTATCTCAAAATACACAGCGCTAGTCCACTAAAAGAACTCGTCAGGAGGGGGCTCAGTCCTCTCCACTGGCATATATTCCGGGTCCTCAGGATCTACATCCTCAGTCCCCGCCTCAATACCTGTATCTGTGACGTATAGTCAAGGGACGAGCTAATAGTCTAAGCTCAATAGGGAAACATAATTAACATGCATATCTTTAACATCATACATCTTTCATGACATAATTTAAAGCACATATTTATTACTGAGAGTCACAATTTAAAAGCATTTAAATTGGCAAAAACAAATATCCGATGCATAATTCAGGTCACACATATCATGATTTCAAAAGTTTATTCTATTACATAGAGACTTAAATCAATCACTTAAATATTCTCTTAAGCATATATAACATCGAGAGCCACATAGATTTATCGATGGGAAACTCCAACCATCGTTGTTCAATTAACATTTTCACACAAATATATTTTCCCAAGTCCCTACAAAGAGGTGACTGGGCCGCACGAAGTATTACCGCAGAATGGTAATCAAAGAACGGATATCCTGTCATACCGGAGCACACTTACGGATATCCCGTCATACCGGTCATGATTATACCACCGCATCGGTAGGATATCACACATGACCCTTAAATCAAAGTGCTAAATCTACATATAGTTTATCATCGTGAGTTTGTGGTAATTTATAATAATTCAAAATTTCAAAGCTTGCACACAGATATTTATTCACATTCTTCTAATGCCACACACATATTTACATCCTTTTGATATACACACACATATTTATATCCTTCTGATATCATGCACACACACACATCTGATGGCACACACACACACGTAATTTTTCTCTTAGTGCTCATACACACAATTCACACGTTAAAAGCTATGAATGAAATTCATGCTAACTCGAAGACAAAGTTATAAAACACACATACTCTTATTATATTACTAAATCTATGCTAGCTGTAATCAAATGCACATGTTACGGAGTTTTTCCTACCTCAACAAGAAGCTAAAACGAAGTCTTCTTACTTCGAGCTAGTCCTTTCCTCATGCACACAAGCTCATACGTAAAACATACCACATCATAATCCATACATCAGAAATGATGTAAAATAGGACTCCCCCAAGTCCTCTTATCAAAACATAACAAAATCTTGAATCTGCCTAAATCGATCAATCGATTCCCAAATCGATCGATTGGTTTCTCAAATTGATCAATCGATTCTCAAATCAATCGATCGGTTTACTCAGAAACCAATTCTCATCCTATTGACTTCACCAAGAACCTGTCGACCTGAATTGGAGCCTGTCAATGAATTTCAATCGATCGATTCTAAAATCGATCGGTTTTCCTTAACACACACATTGTTTTTCACTAATTGATCGATCAGTGTTGAATCGATTGATCGGTTTCCCCAGAAACCTTCATACTTTCACTCTTGACAAAATTGATCGATCGATCACTTATTTCGATCGATCGATTTTATCAGATTCTTCACATTAATGGTTTCTAACTTCTCAAACTTATTTTCTCAATTCTTAGCCTCTTTTCTTCTGATTTCCTACCCACATACTAGCTACATACTAGCATACATACAAAACACAAGTTAACATAATTTTTCTTACCTTTTTTTGATCGATTCCTCGATCCAAGGGCTCACATTTCAGCTAGGGTTTGCATAGATTGAATTCGGGGATTCTCCTCAATCCTCAACCCTCGACTTCCCACTTAGGCTAAATTCTTGCACACGTACACATGAATATAGGGCTCCCTTTCCTTCTCTCTCTTCACAATAACTTCTTCTCAACAACCAAGGCAAGAGAAATAAATTCTCTTACTAACTTAGCCTTTATACTCAAAAGCAAAATGCTTGGGCGTTAAGCCAATACACCGTACCTCGGTGTACTTCACATCATTTATTGGCCATACACTTCCTATTATCATTCTTTCTCAATCATGACCTAATCTAACTTAACTTACTTCATGTTTTTATACTTTATCTTGTCGAGTGCGTGACTAGTCGGGCACGCACTTTGAGACGGACTATTCAAAGGTCAAAATTTTTCAAGGCATTATAATTTTGGGAAGCATCTGACTCAGTAACCACCCTCCTATTCGGGCAAATTGATTAAAAGGGCTAGTGGATCATGAAACCCATTTTTAATATGGAAAACACCGGTTCTCACCCCCTATCCCACCATTGGAGTTGATGTTAGAGCAGAAAAAATGAAAATGTGAGGTTCCATCAAAACTCATAATTCTTGCATTAGTAGGTTGTTTAAAAAGAAAATTAGACATATATATTTCAAAAAAAAAGAAAAAAAAGGAAGCACAACCGAGCGAGTGCGTGCGACGAAATGATCAGTCAATGAACCCAGGGAAGCATAAGCAAAACTGTGAGGGCATCCCTGACATCTTGACACTTATAGTTGTCATCATACGGTGGCGGGAGGAGGAAAAACTCCTGCTAACCATAGAATTTGGTAATTTTTTGGGGCCGGACCATGACGAAGAGCTCACTTATGGCACCACATTATCCACCCAAGAAGAAAGTAGTTGACGACTATTTCAGAAAGTTGTTGAGTAAGAAGCTACCCCTAGATCAATAAACCTTACCTCCCCTTCACCCTTAATTTTTCTTTTCGGACAATAAGTCAAATGACTTCCAAAATCTCCTTGAGGACAAAATCGAAAACTTTTGAGTGACAAGCGATAAAACCACTCATTATCTATCATTCACCTCATCCTTGTTAAAAGCTACGATACATGAGGTTCATTCAGTACCTGCAGAATCAAGTCTGGCACATGGCCAAAATAATCGAATTACTTCCCAACAAGGGCTCATTATAAACATACTCTAGGATATCTACGAGGCCGAGAAAATTCCCACCGTCACTTGACACTTGGGCATTTTTTTTAGCACTAACACCATGTCAACAATAATCGAGTCACGAGACCAACACTTGAAACAGGGGCATTTTTTTATTTTTTTATTCCCTATTTTCTTCCCTAATATCCCACCATGGAACCAAAAATATAATAACAATAATAAAATATTTTCCTTAGTCCCATCGGACAACCCGAAAAACAAAAAAGAATAATATACACATATTTTTCAAAGTTTCACTGCGAAAAATAAAAATACCCTACTCTAAAAATCCCATTGTGAGCAAAACAATATATATATATATATATATATATATATATTACTCCATCCTCCCTTTGCCCCACCGTATAAACAAAAAATTATCTTAAATCCCACTTTGGAACTAAAATAATATATAATAATAATAATAAAATATTTCCAAAGTCCCATCGTGTGACCACAAAAAAAAAAATCACCTTGTCCCATCACAGCCAAAAAATAAGAAAACAGCGCAACAATAAATAAACAAAATAAGCAAAATAAACAAAATAAACAAAATAAACAAAATAAACAAAATAAAATAAATGCAAAATAATAATAACAGACAAATAAACAACAAAAATAAAAACAAATACAAGACAAAAAAATAAAATCAAAATAATAGACAAAAAAATAACCAAAGAAAAAAAATAATAATAAAACAGCTCAGAAAGGGAGGGATCATCCCCCCTCAGTCTCATCACGAAAAGCAAACCTGAACCATCTAAACAACGTCCCATCATGACACTAAATGACAAAAAAAATAATAATAATAAAATAAAAGTCCCATCGCCACCCTAACACTAACCGCAAAATGACGAAGCAAAGCTAACCGCCCCACCGCACAACCACCAATGTCCCATCACGAAGAAGCAAATTTTCACTTACGCCCCATCGTATGACCATCAGATCCCATTGGGAGTGATACAAAGGCCTCCTGCTATAAAACAAATTTAGGTAAGTATCAACTTCTTTTCTACTTGACATTCTTGTACAAATATATATAGCTAATATTAAGTCAAAAGTTTTCAAAACCCGACTCTCTTGATTCGCGAACTACTGTGGTCCTCCCATAAGAGACAATTATTAGTACCCGCGAGAAGGTCAGAAGGTGTATTCGGCATATCGAGCGTCGTCTTGACAACCAAACAAAGGTCGGGTCCCCAAATCCCTTACCAATGGATCTTCTCAACGACATCTTGAAAGCCATGTTTTCCGCCATTTTCATCAAATTGATGTTAAGCAAAAAAACCGAATCTTCAAAACCACTATCTATAAAAAATTCTATCTCTCATCACCCCAATCCGTTCTTTTCCCTGAGAAACTGAACACCGAGTATACTCAACTTTGAGAAATCACAAATATTTACTGGAAATGGTAACGACCCGAAATTCCCAAGCCAAAATGATATGAAATATTGGGTCACTAGATCATATTTCACAATCTAAATACAGAGTTATATTTGGTAGCAATATAAATTAAATTACTGCAAACTGAATAAGTGTTTCAATATTCATAAATGAAATTCTAATCCAACTATACCACTGGTGATGGCCGGTCATCACACAAACACTGGTATTTACATCGAGTATGAGAGACATAATAATCAAAAGTTCTAATGTAAATTCTCAGATTTATACCAAGTTCAAATCTGCAAACTCCACTAAGGGTAGAAATCTTCTTGAGGAAGATCTTCCTCGTCCTCCAGTATAAGGTTGGGATCCTCGTTAGCCTCAGTACCTGTGACACTTAGTGTAGGGGTGAGCTAAGAGTCCACATGCTCGGTAGGAAGAACCCAATAATCGACCATATCAAATACCATCAGGTGCATAATTCTCAATGATACTAACATGAATCATTTCAATTCATATTCAAAAGTAACCATTCTAAACAACAAGCCAAATCAGTGATATGATTTTTCAATAAGTTTTAGATAACATGTTCAAGGTATCCAATGTCAGTTTTATGCACATGTTTCCAATATGTTTTGCCCATTTATATGTCATTACTTGTGTTCATGTGTGACTTAAATAAGGGTAACTTAAAAATCTCTAAACGCAGATATAGCGTTAGAGCCGATGGTAACCGATGGGGATCCCAGCCATCGTCATTCAAGAACAATTTTCAATACGTCCAAGCTCCTACATTGTGAGGAATGCTTGTGTGGTTCGATAGGCCATCGTCACAGTTCAATATGTGTGATAGCACGGTTCAATATGTGTCGAAGCATGGTTCAAATACGTATATACCGCCGTCATGGTCCGATAGGTGTGCTGTCGCACGGGATCCATTCTAATGTAATCGCTTTAAATCACATGCAATTTCTAAATATAACATAGTGTTCATATCTCATCAATGATTCAAAGTTTGATATTCGATGAAGTTCCGATATTCAATACAAAGGCAATATTCGATAATTTCCAACTTTCAATGTGGAATCCAATGTTCAATAAGTTTTCAATATTCAATATGTATGCAACATTCAGTAAATTTCAATAATTCAATGGAGTATGATATTTAATGAGTTCAAATATTCTAGTGTGCACTATCATCAATGAAATTCAACCATTCAAATCATAGTCCAACAAACGATAATTTCAAATTTTCAGTTCTACTATAAAGAGACCACTTTATTACTCATTAGATTACTAGATCACTTACAATTATGAATTATAAGCATATAATATGAATAACCATTGAAATCCCCTACCTCAAAATCTTAGCGTTGTAAGGAGGAAGTGCGATGATGCCTATCGATAGCAATCGATTCTCCTTTCTACATTGTGCACAATAGTCATATGTCAATGGTTAATAGATCGAAAGGGAACATATCAATCTAAGAAAATTTCCCCTTTTTCCTTGTATTCACAGCTCGCTGTCATGCAGTGACGGAGAGCTATGGCAGTGTTCATAGCTTGCTGTTATCATATGATAGCGAGTTATGGCTGCAATGAACCTTCACTATTCTTGGTATTCGCAGCTCAATGTTGTTGTGTAACAGTGAGGTGTGGCTGTGACTGTCGCAGCATTCTTATCATTCACAGCGAGCTGCTGTCTTCTAACTGTGAGTAGTGTATAATTATCTCTCGTTCTGTTTACATCCATAGCGAGCTACTGTATCTTCACAGCGAGTTGTGGTTGGGGATGTTATCTCTTCAACGATGGGCTATCATGTGTCCACAGCAAGCTGCAGTCTTCTGACAACGAGCTGTGTATATTTTATTCTTATGTTGTTCGTATACATAGGGAGTTGAGATCTTCCTGGCAGCGAGTTGTGTATATTTATTTCATATTCTATTTATATCCACAATGAGATGCAATTTCCATGGCAGCGAGCTGTGCTAGGGTTTTCTTTCCTTTGTTCTCCAGTGACAGCTCATTGTCCCTTTGTAATAGTGAACTATGGCATGGTGTAAGAGTACTACAAGACTTTCAGAAGGCTTTCCAAGCAGTGTTACTTTTCTTTTAGTGATAGCGAGCGGTGGGCATTTCCACAGCGAGCTATCAGTGATGGCAATGAGTTGTGGGTATTATCACAGCGAGCTGTCATATCATTTTCATAGTCAAAATTTCTGAACGTCCTAGGTTTCGAAAATAAGGTCTATGACGGTTCTAAGGCTCTCTTTAAGATCTGAACTGAAATACAAGGCTCCTAATGTTCTACTTATGATTTGAAAACAATGAGGACACTAAAAGTGAGAAGTATTCACCTCTCGAAGAGTGGTTGGTGATGCTACGATGATCTAAGCTCACGGAGATTGATGATCAATACTACTGTCCTTGTGATGTCTCTGCCTTCTCTCTCTTTGATCTCGACAGTGGAAAGATCAAGATAACTCTCGTGGAGAGATACTTAAAAGTTCTTGGATGAAGAGAGCAAAATGGTTGAGGGAGAAGGGTGGTGACGGCTAGGGTTTTCTTATGAAGAAGAAGACGACAAAATAATCTAGGTAGCCTCATTGGATGAATGATTCTGCCACTTAACTAGCACGAGTGGAATCCGCTTGGTACGTAGGATCTATTCTTTACTGTCGAGAAACCGTATTCATTCTTCAGCTGCAGTCATATCTTCTTGGAGTTTGATGGGCTGATAATCCAACATGTGAGTTGGGTCCTTTATGTACTTCCTCAACATGGACACATGAAAAGTGTTATGCATGTTCAAAAGTTGCGGCAGTAAGGTAATTCGATATGCAACTTCAGCAACTCGACCCAATATCTCAAAGGGTCCTACGAAATGTGGACTTAGTTTTTCACGTTTCCCGAATCGCATCACGCCCTTAGTAGGAGAAATCTTGATGAAGACGTGGTCCCCCTTATGCAAGGGATGCATGTCTCAATAATTGCACATAGATAACTGGGAAATAAATCAATAATCATAGCAAGTTTACCTAAAACTCAATGTGCATCCTTTTGAGGTCTGCATAGCTCTTCTGTCGGCTTTGTGCAGTCCTTAAACTCTAACAGATCAACCGAATTGCTTCAATTGTGCTCTCAATTACTTCTGGTCCTAAGAATAATTTCTCTCCGATTTTGTCCCAATTGAGCGGAAACTTGCATCTCTGACCATAAAGTACTTCGAAAGGGGTCATCCCAATGCTTGCCTGATAATTGTTGTTATAGGCAAACTTAATCAGTGGTAGGTATTCATCCCATGACTCGTGACAGTCTAACATGCAAGCCCGAAGCATGTCCATAATAGTCTGATTCACCCTTTCTGTCTGGCCATCTATCTGAGGGTGAAATGCAGAACTATAGTCCAGTCTCGAGCCCATTCCTTCTTGGAAGCATTGCCAAAACTGGGACATATATAATGGATCTTTGTCCGAGACGATACCAGTAAGGATATTGTGTAGTCTAATGATTTCTTTGATTTACAACTTTGTGAGCTTACTGATTGTATACTTCGTGTCGTACGGTAGGAAATGGGCAGACTTGGTTAATCGATCAATGATCACCCAAATGGCATAGTGTCCTTTCACAATTCTCGGTAATCTAAGGATGAAATCCATGGATATAGCTTCCAATTTCAATTGAGGTATCTGTTGAAATGTTTTTACTGCTTCTTTTTATTATAAAAATGATAAAGATAAAATAAAGGAAGCAAAACAAAACAAAACAAAATGAGGAATGAATACAACTCAAAACCAAATCACAAACCTGCAAGAATCCAGGGTTTGTTGTAGCAAGTTTTACGAAGTAAGAGTTTGTCCCATAGGGAGTATTGATCTGAACCACTAGGGCATACAGTAATCTCCAGATCTGGCTACAAATCTAGCAGTCCTAAAGGAAGGGTGTTTAAGTGTCACTAAGCTATACTAAAAACTAAGAAAAATAGGAATAAACTATAGCTAAAGAAAGGGATGAAGAAGGATGATGATGTGTGTGATAAAATTAAGATAAAATATGGAGAAGTAAACAGCTAGAGAAAATCAGTTATGCAACTCAGTGTTAGTGATAAATCTGTAGCAATCCTTTAGATGGCTACAAACACATCTACAAGGTAGAAGAATCTAACTCAACCCATGCAATTTAGACTGCTCTTAAGGCTATACCCTGTCCACTTAAATGATCACAGGCTATCCAATAGAGTTTATCAAATCCCATTGATTAAGTCAAAAAACTAACCTCACCTAAAGGAATGGATTGATCTTAAGGCTATAATCTGTCCATTTCAATCGTCACAGACTATCCAATAGAATTCCTCCAACCAATGAATTAAGTCAGGCCAAGAATATCATTGCAGACACTATGTTTGTAAGGCTACAAGCACATGCATTCATAGGAGCAAACAGACTTTGAAAACCAGGTGGAAACCACAAGTTATCTCAAGCTGAATGAGGACTTAGATTCAGCTAGTCATTGCTACAAAAGGCTTGCAATGACCCAGCTCACAAGTCTGCAATCTCTACAACAACTCAGATCTACACACTGATAATGGTTATGCAAAACAAAGTAGGTTTGGCTTTGCACAATCTCTCACTAGGCTACAAGATCAAGTGCAGAAAAAAGGAATTCATCTCAGATCTGTGACCAAGACTTGCTCTAGGGCTATAGTCTGTCCACTCAAATGGTCACAGGCTATCCACAGAGGCAGCCTCACCCACAAATGATGAGATAGAACATGTAAACTGTTGCCACCACTATGGTCCCAGGGCTACAAGCTCAAGCTTCCATGGGCTTTTCAATCAGCTCAAATCCTAAATGCATGCTATAGCCTAAATAAAACTACGGGCAAATAGAAAAATAATAGATTGAATAAACATTAAAATAGGCATTGCATTGATTAAAATGAAACTTACAATGTTCTGCCCTCAAGGCAGCAGCCTGTGTAAACCCCAAATTAGCTCACTCCATTTCATACAAAACCGATTGCAAAACATGAATGAAAATAAACTATTATATAGAACCTAGCCCAACATTGCTGCTGTGCTAGGGTAAGAAGAAAGGGGAAAGGAATAAAAGAAATCCTAACATAAACCCTAAAATAAAACCTAACGTGAAAACCTAAGTGAGCCAGGCTATTCCTGACTCCCTTACAAAGATAGATAACAGCCCTATTTATATGTAATCCTTGAAACCCTGATGTGCATTAGCCAATCAGAAGATAGATGCTTTGGAGTGGGCCATTCATGGCCCTTGAATGCCTCGGGATGTGTGGGAACAGATTAGGGTCTCGAGAGGTGTGCCCTAGAAGTGTGAAAACTCCAAACTATCCTTGAGCATTGAAATCAGCAAGCTGAGAAGTTCTAAGCCTGAGTCTCGCACAGCTGACTTGAGTGTAGAAGCAAGCTTGCAAGGATGGATTTTCTGTGAAGGGAGCTCACAAGGCTTTGCTCTGCTGTGAATGGTGCATCTCGCTAGGCTTTCGCGAGGCTGGGTTGTGCGTGGAAGAAGGTCGTTAAGTTTAATTGGTGCAGCTCGCGAGGTTGACTTTGCGGTTCCTCACTTGGTTGGCTTATCTTTGACATGCGCGAGAGCTTAGCGAGGATATTTCCTAAAGCTGTATCTGCGCGAGCTCCTCAATTCCCTCAACTGATCTGCATGAGATCTTCACTGCTGCTTTGTGTAGCTGCTCGCTAGGTTCATGTGAACTACGCGAGATCCTCGCAAGGGAGCTTCCGGGTGATTGGAACTGCACGACATGTCCATTGCAGCGGCTGTTTGAGCCACTCAAGATCTTCAATAGATGTAGCTGCTCTCAGCTGTTGTGCTCCACTCAATGTGTTACATTGTTGCTTCATTTATATGGCTTGAAGGTCTAAAACAACAGCACCTCGAATGGCTGCTTCTCCATGTAATTTCAGCTGCTTGAGTGGCTGTTGGCTCCACTGCTGCAGCATACTGCTATCTTCTTTGCTTGAAAATGTAGGATTGCCTCATTAAGCTCTTATTTTACTGTTATCTACAAGAACACACTAAAAACACATTATTAATTGGCTCAGAGTCCATCAAAGGCTAGGTTAAGGGGTGAAAAGTGATACTTTTCATAGCTTAACACACCCCCAAACCTAATCTTTGCTAGTCCTTAAGCAAAGGAAAAATTAAAATCATTTATTCAAAACAGGAAATGCCACTTTTGTATGGAGCATGGATACATTTAGCATATGTACCAAGCCTTTTAAACCCCTAGGTGATCCCTAGTGGAGGAGTGAAGTCTCCTGAGGGTTTTCAATGAAGGCACCCACAAACTTCACCAATAGAATATTTAAGTGCAGTGCAGTCAATGACATAACAGAAGTTGATCAATAAAGTTTCATTCCACACCCATTCTTTAAAATCCAAAGGAAATTACAGTAGTAATGCAATCATTTAAAACTAAAAATCAGCTTGTATATGCATCACCACCATTCAATTCACATCAGAAATACAATGTGCATAAATCAGCACTAAGCTTGCCTTTGATTCAAAATTTAGGTGTAGATACAACCCCAATGAAATTAAAATTCAGACGCAATCCTTACTGGGGCTGTCTCTCAACAATGAAAATCCAAGGGTGTTCACATTCTTAACAACTCAAGATCAGTCACAGTCCCCAAATGGGACTGCAAGCATGAGCGTGGGCATTGCATCTAAGTTCTAATATTATTAAGTATTTCACCATAGATAAGACAACTCCTCATCTCCACAAGGCAGCACATTTCACTTTGGATCACAAAGGTCTTTTTATGGGTTGTAATGTGGCTTATGGGTGAGGTTTAAAAAGAATAAAAGGAAAGAATGGATCAAAATTGAGAAATCAACAAGGTAAGGAGTGATTCATGACTTCACAACCTTCATTTCTACACAACTCCATCTTCCTTAATATTTCTCAGAGTTAAAGTTATTGGCGCATGTTTTTTCTGAGTTCCTCTCGGTCCCCATTGAATCAGTGGCTCCAATTCTGTCCAAGTAGACTCTAGCGATGCGGTGTTTAGAATGTTAGAAATAAAGGATTTTCTAGGAAGGTTCCTAGTTTATTGCGATCGCTAGCTACAGATATTTAGCAACGCTACAACACGTCAATGATCACGCTTTAAAGCAGGTGTGCATTACTTCTTTACTGAATCGTCTGCCTGCGAACATCAACAGCTATGTATTTTCTTATAATTTAGATAGTTTAATTTTTTTTCCCTTCCCCTATTATTATTGTAGTTCTAATCAGTTTAGACTTCTCAATTCTGCTATAAGTTTAGTCATGTGGGTTTATTCTAATCCTATCAAGAGTCTAATTAATTTTTACTACTCCTATCCTTATTGAAAGTCTAATTAATTAAGCATTCTAATCCCACTAGAAGTCTGATTAATTTTAGTCTCCTAACCCCATTAGAAGTCTAGTTGTGATCAGGTTTCCTAATTGTAATAGGAGTGCACATGTAGTAGTGTAGTAGTTCTGGTGAAACTCTAATTAAATCGAGCATGCTAGTTATACTGAGATTCAAATTTGAGCAAGTATGCTAGTTGTATTCTAATTAAATCAAGTATAACAATCTTACCAGAATTCTAATTGAAATAGAGAACTAATTTTACTATAACTCTAATTTAAGCAATGAATTAATCATACTGAAATTCTAATTAGAGCAAGAAATTAACTAATTAAAATCTGATTGAAAGAAATTAATCAATCATACTAGAATCTAATTAACTTAATTAATTAATTATGCAGAAATAAAATAAATCTACTAGTTAATTATACTAAAAAGATAAGAAAAGCGATTAATTAATTTTAAAATTCTTAAAAAAGGGGTTTTGGGCCCACTATGCTAAGAAGGATTGGCCTCGTTCCTGAGTTCCCTCTGTAAGCTCCCTTGGGCAAATTGGGTGGCTGAGATTGAAGATAAGTTGGATTTATGATGATAAAATAGTATTTTTGAATTTTTCATAGTAGATTTCGAAGTAATAATTGTGAGTGAAATTGAGAAACTAGAATTATAGAAACTGAAATTAATATTTAGGATTTTTGGAGGTATTAAAATAAAAAATTAAAATCATAATTTAAAATTTTAGGAGTGAATTTGGGTCCAAAATCAGAAAATCAGACCGTATGATTAAGGACTGGTTCAAGAATCTAAGGACTAGAACCAGAGATTAATGATACGACTGGAGATTAAGATTTTAGAACGGAATTAAAGCCTAGGATCGGTGCATCGGATAGTCGGATTAAGGACTGATTCTAAATTCGGAGAACTAGATTCAAATATAGAAAATTTGCGGTCTAAAAAGGGTGCTACGGTCTCGGACTGAAAATTAAAACCTATAATTAATACTAAGAGAAATATCCTAAGTCTAAAACTAAGATTTTTACCTAGGACCAGGGCTGCGAAGAGAAATCATTGAAGACTCGGCACTTGAATCTCCAAATCATGACTAGGTTGCTCTATGGGCTTGTCCTCGAAGTTCTCTGGTTTCGAAATCCTAAAAAAATCCGTTCTCTCTCGAAAAATTATCCAGCCTCTTGGGCGAATTAAGAAAAAAATCTTTTATATGTTTTTCTCCAATTAAATGCCCTGTTTCAAGCGTTTAATTAAATTACTCATCGGTCTCTCGGTGCTTAATCGCTTTGAGTCGGTTAGCGACTCAATGAGCGACCGACTGACTTGCGCAGCCAGTTTCCTAGTCCTAATAGCGTTAGAACTAATTGTGCGCCTATTTTGAGATGCGTAATCCAATTAAGTGCTACACTGAAAGTGTTTAATCGAGGAGACTTAGGGGTCAAGGACTAGGAGGCTAGGCCGAGTGTAGGCCAATTGCGCGCTCGTGATGTGGAGCTCAATCTGATCGCATGTCTCATGATAGACGCGTGATCGAGTCTCTAGATGGTCTGGGGAAAAGAAGTCGGGTCTAAAAAGGGACTGATTGTGTGCATGTGATCTGGCATGCAATAGAATTGAGTGCTTGGTTTTAGGCACTTAATTCAAGGTTGTCCGGGTCCGGGTCGGGCTTGAAATGTCGGACTATTATTTCAGCCCGCATTTCGACTATATACTATTGTTTCAGTAAATAGTCTCCCTACGTTGGGATCTGAGCCACAGAGCTATTGTTTCAGCCTGTGTTCAACCATGTACTATTGTTTTAGTGCATGGTTCCCACGTCGGGGGTATGGGGCCTGAGCCAAAGAACTATTATTTCAGCCTGTGTTCAGCCATATACTATTGTTTCAGCATATGGTCCCACATTAGGGTTAGGGGTCTAAAATGTGAGACTATTATTTCAGTCTGCATTTCGACTCTATACTATTATTTCAGTATATAGTCTCCCTACGTCGGGATCTGAGCCATAGAGCTATTATTTCAGCCTGTGTTTAGCCATGTACTATTATTTCAGTGCATGGTTCCCACGTTAGGGGTATGGGGCCTGAGGCACAGAACTATTGTTTCAGCCTGTGTCTAGCCATATACTATTATTTCAGTATATGGTCCCACATCAGGGTTATGAGGTCAAAGGTTGACCAAATAAATTTGTATATTTTGAGAGGACAAAATTGGGGTGTCTACCGATGCCTCTCTTTGGCGCGTTCTTGCGAAGTAAGAACACGTCGAAGAATTAAACACCCCTCATTCGAGGTGTCTTCTCATTTCTCTTGGAAAATTACAAATGTGAATTGGGGATGCTAACATGATAGGCTTGGTATTCTTATCTATCAATGCAAGCTAAAATAGAGCATTTGAAGGGCAAATGGTAGCTGTTGAAGGGCACATTTTGGGTCTGTGGGTGCATGGCGCATCCTGCCACATGGCACAGGCTAACAGAAGGATTTTACACAATCGAGGTACCGGGGCATCAATCAAATATCCAAAACAAGGTCCAGAGACTGATAATAATAAAAAGAAGTATCATATAATATCGAAGGCTTTTGTAAATCATGTCAGACCAGGTGTGTCATTGCTCACGCTAATGCGCGTCAGGCGTTCCTTTTCCAATAGGCGTTTGTAAGTTCTTAGATTAAATATACTTATTGTTTAGTTTCCTAGGGGAATGGCTGGTTTGGGTGAGATTAGTTGGTCTTGTGAGGTGTGCACAATTGAATTTTGTGCAGTGGCACGTATGCTTGATTCATCTGGAGTCGGCCTCTAAGTTGGGAATTCTAGTCCTAATGTGTCTGAACAAACAACTCTGCGCAGTGGGGTGTGCGCTTGATTGAATTCTGTGCAGTGGGATATGCGCTTGATTACGAGTTCAGGAGTCTTAGGAGTTAAAGGTCAGGTTTAAGTGTAATTTATTGCGCGCGGGTGATGGGGCGCTTAATCAATTTTTTTTTGGTATTTAAAGAAAGGTGAGTCGGGTCTATTTAACTTATTGCTTTGTTCTTCTTTCTTCTTTTTTTTTTTGGTTTTGCCTTTTTTTTTTTATTAAGGGGATTTTGAAAATTCGGGAAATTTGAAAATTTGAAATTTTAGGGATTTTAACTTAAGATCAATTCGGTGGTAAAACGGCGAAAAACATGGATATCGAGATATCGCTGAGCAGATCCACCGGTACGAGATTTGTAGACTCGACAGTCATTGTGGTTGCCAAGACGACACTTGGCATGCCGGATACTCCGTCTAACCTTCTCGGTGAGTACTGATGATTGTCTCTTATGGGAGGACTACAGTGATTCGCGAGTCGAGAGAGACGGGTTTTGAAAAATTTTGGACTTAACCATAGCTAACTATATATATTTATGAGGAATATCAAGTAAAAAAATAAAAAAAGTGGGTAGTACTTACCTGGGGGTGATACTTACCTGGATGGTGTGCAACTTGTGTGGCCCGTGATGGGACTGGTGGGTTGTTGAGGGGTGGTACCGTGATGGGACTTTAGAGCTTTCTTCTCTACGGGTTCGCTCTGGCAGGGGTTGGCGGTCGTCAGTGTGATAAAACGTCTTGGAGGAATGATGTCTCGATGGGACCTGAGGGTTCTCCCTTTCTTTGGTTACGTGCTGGGTGAGTCCTGGTGGGACGTGGGGATCAATTCGGGAGAGAGAGCCCTTTGCCTTAGCAATGGGACATGATCAATCTTTCCCTCTCTTTGTCATACAGCGTGGCATGTGCTGTCTGAGCTCTTTTTTTTCTTTTTTTTTTTAGGTAGTGATGTTCGCGATGGGATGTCGAGTGAACGCAGTTAGCGATGGGACGCTGGTGAGATATTTGCACAATGGGATGTGTCTTGTTTCTTTCTTTAGCAGATCTTGGATTATGACAGAATCACGTTGTGGTTGCGTCGTGATTGGCTTAGTTTTTGGGCAATGTGACTGCATTTTCGGGAGATTTGCTTTTGGCTTTTCGAGATGGGCCATGAGGGTATGGTTAATTTATTACGATGGGGCTGGATATTGAGGAGATATCGCATGTGTACATGTTATCGCGATGGGGATGGTGCTGTCGATGGTTCCTTATCATGCAAGGGTATGTGATGGGATGGGTGAGTAGGTCTTTCTTTTATGTCAGAATAGCTTGTGAGGCTACGCGATGGGACAGAAGAATTTTGGCCAAGATGGGATACAAAGGTGTGAGGGTGTAAATTTTGTCCAAAGTCAGGTAATGTGCGCCTGTTTTAGGTCGCTCAATACAATTGCGCGCCTTTTTTCGGCATGAGATCTCAGGCTTTAGGGGTCATTTACGCGTTTCTAAGTGTGCGTGTGATTGTATTATGCGCTCTAATCATAGCGCGTGATCGAGACGTCACCAGGTTAGTGTATGGGTGACCTCGCAGGTCGCACAACAACAGTGTGTCATTTAATAAGATCACGCGGTTCATGGAGTGCACGCGATCAGAGTGTTGCGCCGTTGGCGCAGGCGATGGCTTATTTACGCGCTTGGGTCATAGCGCATGTTTTGGATTGTGCGCAATCTGCCTAGCACATGATTTGGTTAAACGCACATGACTATGTGCGGGATTGAGTCCGTACTCTATATTTGTTTTTCATTCTTTGGTTTAGTTTCGAGTTTTGACCTTTTTCTGGATATTTTGTGTTTTGAAATTCGTGTTTTAGTGATGTCGGATGATCTAATAGTCTGATTGGGATGTCGTTTCTTCCTATATTCGTTATTTCGCACAATCTTCGTCCTGAGGTGATGCTCAAGGATGGTATTAAGAATGAGGGCGCTAGTCTTCACATAGATCCCTTTTCAGGGAGCAGTGAAGGCAGCGTTGAGAAGGCGGTGGTGGAGGAGGTAAAGATAGCGGAAGAGAAGGGGTAACAAGTGGAGGGATGTGTTTCCCAACCAATTCTCCTTGAAGTCTCTGATTGGACGTTCTGAGCGGAATCTGCTCCTTGCTTCGTCTCAGTTTTGAACCCATTCTTAATTTTGGGTTGTAGGTTCAAGTTTTTGGTTTTCATTTTGAGTTGTAAATTCAGGAGGTATGCCTCCGGTGATACTTCTAAAATTTTAAATTATAAATAAAGGGGCATTTTTTTTTATCATGCTTATTTATTTATTTAAATTTATTAGCAGATTAGTTGGATTTATCTGATTTGTTTTAGTTTTTTTAGGATTTAGTTTAACTCGAAGTTTATTTTTATGGGGTTTGTTTAGAGGGTTTACTTGGTTCCAGTGGGTATGGTTGGGGCATTTTTTTTTGGGTCTCTAAACAAGTTAGGGCCTTATTTTAAGGTATTTTATTTTAGCCCTTTGACTTGAGATGACACTTGTTAAAAGGTACGAGTTTTTAAAAGTTTTGGATGGGTGTTAAGTGTTCAAATCTTATCAGCTTGTTTACTTTGCTTTGGGATTTGTGTTTCCTTGAAGGGGTAAGTGTTGTGTGATTATTGGTTCATCTAGATTTGTCATGGATTGTGATCTTTCAAAGGGGGTATGTGTTTGGTTTGGATTTAATTAGATTGGAAGGGTTTGAAGGTGCGACACTTGTCATTTGGTAATTCAGGGGATATAGTTTATAAATATGTGAGGCTAAAAGTTTTGGGTTCTTGTTGTTTTGAATTTTATTCCAAGTTTGGGATTAAAAGTTTTTGGGCATTTTTTGTTTTGGGCATTTTCTTGTTCATTAATGTCTTTTCTTCCTTTCCTTTTTTTATATCCTAGGTGTTGGACCTAAAGAGTTGAATTTATTGAGTGGATTATTGAGAATGGACGGGATTGGGAATGCAAGGTAGCAGTCGAATTGCTGCAATGCTAAGGGAAGAGGGGAAGATGGGATTTTTGGTTTTTTGAATAAATCTGGATTCGTGCATATTGCCTGAACGTGCGGATTTTAAGTTTCTTGTTTTAAGTTGTATATTCAGAGGATATACCCTCAGTGTATTTTGTAATTATTTTATTTTATTTATGAAGTGATTATATATATATTTTTTACTTCATTTGTGGCAATTTTTATTTAGTAAATTTTGGTTTATTTGGTAGATTGCTTTGATTTGTTTTGAGTGTGATGCTTATTTATTTAAATTTGGCCTGATCTTATTTATTTATTCTGATCTGGGGTGTTCTGGGAGCAGTTTTTGGTTTAGTTTAGGTTCAAGTGAATGAACGATGGGGGGCATTTTTTTTAGTTTTTCTTTAGTCTTGGTATTAGTTGGAGTGTGTAGGTGATGTTGGGGCATTTTTTCACTTTGGTTTGGGGTATATATGTTCTAAGTCAGGAGTATTTGGATTGGTCTTAACGAGAACGTGGTTTAGGCCAATAATTAGTGTCAGAAATCACCCAACTTAGGCCTGTGAACGTGCTATCCTGGGCATTTTTCTTCTTTGTGTTTATGGGGAATTGCGCACTTCACTCCAAGCACATAAATTAATTGTGCACCAGAGTGAACGTTCGTTCAAAGCGTCAAAAGGTTATTACATCAAACAATGCGTTTGAAGCAATTTAAATGCTTAGTGAGTAGCGTGGATTAGAGGCGTTGGTTAGTCTTGTGATGGTGATGGGCATTCATGCATGCGCGATTTGGGCGCGATTATATGATCTATAAATAATTTAAAACTTTTCATTTTTATCGTGCGATCCGTGTTAGTCTTCGATTCTCTGTTTCCTTATTTCTTTGTGCCCTAATTTTCATGTTTTGGTGATATCTCGCGATCCGGTCGTCCGTTTCAGGTGCCATTTCTTTCATTTTCTTCAATTTTTTGAGCTCTTCCTTCTAAGATGGAGTTTGAGGGTGGTGGTAGGCACGATATTACCGTTTCTGAGTTAGAGAGGATATTAGGGGCAGAGATAGGTGATACTTCTGAGGCTCGGTCCGACGTTGTTGGGGAGGTGGATGTTAGGGAGGTGGTTAGAGAGGAGGTACTAGAGGTTGACCAGTCGGGGATCCAGGATGAGGTGCTCGAGATTGAGTAGGGGGTCTATGAGGATGAGGGTGAGATACCTGAGGGTGAGAGAGCTGAGGATGTGAGAGCTGACGAGCATCGAGAACGCAAACACTTCCTGCTGGAGGATTTCTTTGCTGAAGGCCGAGTAAGCACCCATGAGCAAGAGTTCTTTTATTTTCTTAGCCATTTAGGTTATGACATAGGGTTATTAGGCTCTGAAAACCCTTACCTGCATTGATCCTTGGTTGCGTGCTCACTCATGCATCATGACGGCATCTAGAGATAGGTCATGTTTCTATTCAGTTGCCCTTATCTTTCGTCATAGGTATGTGCTAGTCTTACTGCATTGTTTGTGTCTCGTTCAATAGGAGTCCCCCGCAGCTAGCTAGTAGCTCGACATGGTTCGAGTCTCATACTTGGTACCATGCCTTACCAGAGTTTCAGCGGGTGCGGCTGGTATCTTTCAGTTTTGGACCGATCCTAGCGCTAGAGCCCTTTCAGGTCGATCGTGGCTTGATCTCGGCGATCTTAGAGAGGTGGAGGGAAACGCATTAGGCGCTTCTCTTTCCAGTTGGTATTATGTTGCCGACTCCAGAGGACTGGGTCTACATCACCGGTCTTCGTTTTGAGGGTGAGCCAATCACAGGGCGGATGACAGGACATTACTTGGAGGTGTGTGAAGAGATTTTGGGTGTGCCGTATAGATCGAGTGGATCGGGGCCAGGTGTAGTTTGAGTCACCTGGTTCTTTGATACATTTGCGAGTGGCTTCGTCCCCCCGAGGCATCATTCAGAGGTGAAGGTGTCTTATGAGGTGCATTGTGTGATAGTGGCGGGCCAGGAGCCCGTGGTGGAGTCGAGGTTAGCTGCGGATAGGGTGCTTCCAGCATTCTTAATGCACTTTCTTGGTGCGGTACTCTTCTCTTCTTCGACTCGGGGATACGTCACCAGGTTATTTTTTATGATTCTTGGGGATTTGGATATAGTCCCCACCTATGCGTGGGGTGCGGCCACATTGGCGCATCTCTATGAGCAACTTTACTGTCGGGGATAGGGCGTCGTGTCAATCAGAGGTTTCCTTCCCTTCCTCTAGGTGAATTTCAGTTTAATTAATGTTATAGTATCCTTTTTCTTCTTGGTCTTTTGATAGTAGCATCTACTTAGCGTTTCTTCTATTTGTTTTCTAGTTTTGGGCATATGATCACTTCGCTTTTCTTCATTCGAGGGTTCCGTTGGAGGTGAGTTTCACGTTTTTGTGGATGAATGTGTGGAGGGAGGCGTTGAGGGGTCGCCATTGGTCTTCGAATCTTCAGACTGCGCACGGTCTCTTTGAGGATATGCACGCAGGGCAGGTATAGATCATCATGCGTGTGTTTCTTTTTTTTTATTTTGTTTCGGTCTTTTAGGATCTGAGTCTTTGTTGAGGGGTCGACTCATTTGCTTGATTGTAGGTGATTTGGAGGTTGTATGCTAATGAGGAGGATGCGGGCGTGCCGCCTGGCTGGCCCTTCTTTGATGTGGACATATGGGTCCATTGTTTTAAGAGGGTGGAGAGGATCCACACATCTCGAGTGGTACGACAGCTGGGGCTCGCTCTAGGAGTCTCTCCAGAGATTCGCCACAAAGTGGCGAAGAGGATGACCGACCCTCATGGCCAGAATTTTACGGAGCGGATGGCGCTTCAAATAGCATATTTTAGAGTTGGGGGGACTAGGGTTACGGGGGCGCGTGACGAGGCGGGCTCCCGAGAGTATGTGCGGTGGTTTAGTGCATTGGGTGGTGGGCGCCTCTTCACACGTCCCTTCCATGGGAGTGGCTCTTTCACGATCGGTGGGCCAGAGTCGACGTCGGCTTTGAGGGAGAGGTTGGTTGTATTAGAGCAGGGCCATCTCACTGCGAGCGTGCGGGGGGCATTAGACGCCCTCCATAGGGCGATGGAGTGGATGGGGTGTGCTCCTTGTCCAGATGAGGAGATGCTGCACTCCTTAGCCTCCTTAGTTGCTCAGGCTAGGGCGGCTGAGGATGAGTTGGGGGCTCGGCTAGAGGAGACTCGACGACTCTTGGTGAGTTAATTTATGTTTTTTTTTTTTAATTATGTGGATTATCTTCTGGTCATTTTGACATGGTTGTTGTGTCTCGTTTTATTTTATTTTGGACAGTCTATGAGGGAGGGTGAGGCTGCTCGTTAGATGGCGATGATTGAGTTATTACGCGGTCAGCAACAGGCTGACCGAGAGGTGGAGGCCAGCTTACGATCTGAGATTGATCAATTAGTAGGTGTCTTTACAAATATGGTTTAGAATTCTTAGCCTCGTGAGCTCACCAACTGATGTGTTCATTATTATTCGTAGAGAGCCGAGCTTGCTGCTGGAGGTCCTGTTCGGGCATTTGATCCATCTTCAGTTGCTTCCTCCAGTCGGGAGGATGCAGTGATGGCTCAGTTTTGGACTGAGCTAGATCATTGGGTAAGTTCAATTCAATATTTTATGTTATTTATGTCATTGCATTAGCTTTTCGGGTGTCATTGTTTTGCTTTCTTAGTAGCTTACTAATATCATACGGTATTTCGACGTCAGGTTGCCAAGAATCTTCAGACGAGGGAGGTGACTGCTGCCTCTCTACACCCGGAGAGTCAGGTATAGTTTCTTTTTGGATGTGGCATAATTTTGTTTAGGTTATTTCGTCTTTATGTTGTTCTGACATGTCCTGTGTTGGTTTGTTTAGTTCTCTGTGCAGGCTATTTCGGACTCTGCTCCCGAGGCTCCCCCTCAGGAGTCTGCTCCTATCCCTACTCAGGTATGTTTTAGTTATTATATTCATGGTTTATTTGCCATTATGGTATTTTTCTAATGTATTTGTTTGTTCTCATTGCAGCAATCCACATTTGCTGTCCCTCGGGTGCCGCCCGCTGATCCCATGACCATGGAGATGGTCGAGTGACTTCTAGAGGAGAGGTTGGAGTTGGTATAATCCTTTCCTTTTCAAAGTTTCTTATTTTATTTATGAATATATAAGGTTTCCTTTGATTTGGTATGGTTATGCAGGTCCGTCAGCTTGAGGAGGTGCGCCTAGAGGCGGTGCGAGCGTGTGCCACTCCCGAGGCGAGACGGATCCTCAGGGAGACGCAGAGTCGTGAGGACCTGGTCATTGAGATGATGGTCGCACAGAGGACTCAGACCAAGGAGTTAGAGGCGGCATGTTAGACAACGCGGGCGACGATGCAGGTGTCCCTAGATCGATTGCAGTATCATCTGACGAGGAGTGAGTGAGGGGTACATAGGTTGGTTAGTCAGTTTGATGGCTCAGAGTCAAGGGCTACGAGTTCCTTGGCTGGGCAGTCTCGTCACACGTCACATGATTGCATCAAGGATGATGCTCGTAGGGATTCGGCAGTTCGTGATATTCTTACGAGGTATCCTCCTAATTCTCGATCGAGGCGGTCTGTTAGTCAGGCGAGTGAGGGGGGTTCTGTAGCAGGGTCTTGTTGTTTAGAGGTTCTGAGGACTCCAGGTAATGGGATTTTATTTTCAGAGGACCAGTCTACGGACCTCCGAGCTGAGGATACTGGGGACAACTGTGATCGACCCTCCCAGTGACAGTGTAGGGAGTAGGGATGTGTGTGTGTGCTCTTTTTATATTCATGGTATGTGTGTGTTTTATATATAGGGGGGATGCCCCCGGTGACAAGAGTAAAAGAAAATGAAAGATTTTGACATATATATAGAGAGATTTTTGGTTTAGATGTACCTGATTGGCTCCTTTTCTTTTAGTTACCTCTTGCGTCTACTCTTGCTTTTTAGTTGCTTTAGCGCCATCGACCGTCATTAGGACTTAGATGCTTCCTGAGCTGGCCCGGTGATGGTTGAAGGTTGCTTCGTATCTGCACATGTGAGAGTAATACTATCAGTAGTTTTTATTCTCCCCCTTGTTAGTTGTCAAGGGGGATAAGTGTCTCAGACCGGAGTCTGGTAGTAAAAGATGGATATGTGCTCTTCTTTTTTCTTCTTTTTTTCTCTCTTTTTTTTTCTTTCTTTTTTTTAAAATGACAACAATGCAACAGGGAAAGCAAATAGCTAAGATAAAAATAATAATAAAATAATAAAAAATAAAAATGCCCCAGTGTAGGAGCGTGGTAGGATTGGTAGTATGGTATCTTCGGTAGCACTTTTCGGATGGTAACTTCGTCGTTCTTCATCTTCTTTGTAGACAAGCCGACGCTTCTAATATGATTCTTCTTCTAATAAAAAAAATGCCCAGCGTCAAGATGCAATGGAGCTTTTCTGGGTTTCGAGATGAGCACTTTAGGTCTATAAGCAATCATGGGTATTTGGTGAGTTAGTTTTGAAGAAAAGATGATCAATACTGTCATCGAACCGGGGAGGTCTCATTGATTAGGTCAGTTGTATATGGGGTTTATCTTAGGGTGGTGGTCATCCTATCCCATGGTTATTAGGGAGAAGTATGGTAGGTATAGTAGGTGATTGCATCAGTCATCATTCATAAGTTTTCAGTTTCATTTCTAGGAACATCCTATAAGGTTTCTGATTTATCGTCTAAAATAAAAATAGAAGAGGGGGGGGGAGGTAAGGCTCAGTGATGTAGGGAATAGTTCGTATCTAAGGCTTTCCAAAAGGAGTGAGTAACAATCTTTTTCTTTGGGGGATACGGGGTGCCATGATCTACCTCTTCGTCATCTTTCAGCACCATCAAAATCTCATATTCTATGGTTAGCAGGAGTTTATCCTCCTCCCGCCACCTTACGATGACATCTAGTAGTATGGGGACATCAGGGATGCCGTCATAGCTTTCTTATACACTTCTAGTAATGTTACCTGGGATGTCCTCACGATCTACTTATGCTTCCCTGAACTCATTGACTTGTTCATTCGTCGTAATGCTTTCGCTCGATTTTTATATATGTATTTTGAAAGCATCCTGCTAATGCAAGAATAATGAGTTTTGATTGAACCTAACATCTTCATTTTTTTTTTGCTCTAACATCTCCTCCAATAATGAGGGAAGGGAAATGAGAATTGGGTGTTACTTATGCTTTTGAAAGAGGTTAGATAGGTCACTAGTCCTTTAATCAGATTGCCCGAGTGAGAAAAGGTGGGCGATAAATTAGAGGTCTTAAGGATATTCTGAGAATTGAAGGCGTATGACCAATGAATGGGTCATGACGACTATGGGGGTGATAAGTATAAGTATTTAACAACGGGATGTGATGATCATAGGGCTAAGGGTAATATTTTCTAAGGTACATGGCGTTCCAAGGGCTAGGGAGTTCTTCCTTGTCTCGGTTCGCCAGTTTGTAGGCATTTCCAGGGTATGCGGCTGTTATGACATATGGGCCTGACCAGTTCGGTTTTAATTTTTCTTTCGGATGGGCATGCTTGGAAGGCATGATTTTCTTCAAGACTAATTCTCCAATATTAAAGGTTCGTTCAAGGACTTTCTTATCGTAAGCCCTGGCCACTCTCCTCTTATATACTTGAGCGTGATCAGTTGCCCTTAGACGTGTTTCATCGATCTGCTCTAACTGCATGAGTAGGACAATTCTCCTCTCGTTTAAGGTTATCTCATCATCGAGTTGAATCTGTAAGGATGGTACTTATATCTCATATGGTAGGACTGCCTCCATCCCGTAGGTAAGGAGGTAGGGAGTTTGGCCAATGGCCATACGAATAGAGGTCCTATAGGCCCAGAGTTCTTCCGGTAGTCATTCAGGTCAGTTGGCTCTATTGCTCCTTTTTACTGTGCATTTTAGGATTGGAATCAACATTTTGTTCATAGCTTCTGCCTGTCCATTTTCTTGAGGGTAGAACGGTAATGAATGGCACAGATCGATGTCATACTTCTTGCATAACTTCTTCATCTTCTCCGTGATGAACTGTGGTCCGTTGTCAGTGACAAACATCCTGGGTATTCCAAACCTGGTGATGATATTTCGAACGATAACCCTTACGAGTGTTGAAGCGGTGATTCTAACATAGGATTCAATCTCTGCTCGTTTAGTATAATATTCGGTTGCTGTAAGTATGAACGCGTGCTTGTGAGTGTTCCCAACGGTGTCTGTGAAATGTCTAATAACATTGAAGGCCCACATCGAAAATGGCCATGGCGAGGTCATAGTATTCAATGCAACTGATGGAGCGTGGACGAGTGTGGCATGTTCTTGGCATTGCTTGTAGGATTAGACGTAGAGGTGGGAATCTCTGATCATTGTCAGCCAAAAGTAACCTTGTCGCGTAACTTGATCGACTAGCCTCTGTCTACCAGAGTCGATGCCGCAGGCACTGGCGTGTGCTTCTCGGATGATGTATTATCCTTCGATAGTCGTGACGCATCATAGTAGTACTCCTTTAGTGAAGGCCTCTTTGTATAATGTTTCATCGAGTATGCAGAATTGGGCGCATCGGTTCCTTATAGTCTTCTGTTCGATCTTCGTGGCGTATGGAGGGGCATGTTGATGTTTCAAGAAGTTCCAGATATCGAAATACCATGGTTGTGTATCGTCGATCGGTGATTTTTCAAATCTGAACATAACAACTTTGGTTTCTGTCTTGACATGCTTTTCTGAGGTGATTACTTCTTTCGGTCTTGTACCTGTGGGGAGGATGGGTAATTCTCTCTTGACAGTCCATGCTACCTCGTGGGCGAGTACTGTTAGCTTTTCAATGAAGAAGGTTTTGGTATTTTGCCCAATGGGTATTTGGATGACTGAGGCTAGCGTGGCTAAAGAATCTGTAAGCTCATTTTCTAATTTAGGGATGTATGTGAAAGAGATTCTTTCAAATTTCTTTACTAAATATTGAGCGGTTTCTAGCTATGTCATTAGTCTCCTTTCCTTCGTTTTCCATTCTCCTATGACTTGTGAAATTACCAGTTTGGAACCGTCGATGGTTTTTAACTGTTTAATACCTAATTTTAGCGCTAGTCGTAGTCCAGCTATAAAGGCTTCATATTCTGTGACATTGTTAGTGACAGGAAAATCTAGTTGAAAAGCCTTAGGTATGACAACTCCTTCTGAGCATAGGAGGACTATCCCGATGCCTTTTCCTTTGTGATTTAGAGCACTGCCAAAATAAAGGGTCCATGAGGTCTTATCGGGCTATTCGTTATGAATCATGAATAGGTCCTCATCGGGGAAATCTGCATGCACGGGTTCATCATTCGGCAATGGGAGATCTGCGAGGTAATCAGCGACTGCTTGTCCTTTGACACCAATGTGAGGCAAGTCTTCTCCATTGAAGTATATTTTCGTTCGTATTTGACCATTGTCCTACTGAGGTAGTAGATAGCCTTCTCTCTCTTGTCGACTTCTTCATATTGTCCCAGAATTACTCCCATTATTTTGTTGGTTGCTGAGAGGTATAGAATTAGGAGTCTTTCAGGGACTGGTGGCGATAGTATTGGCGGGTTAAGGAGGTACTTCTTGATGTTGTCGAAGGCTTGCTGACACTGATCATCCCATTTCTACTCATTACATCCTTTAAGTAGTTTGTAGAAAGGATCGCATTTGTCTGAATGCTAGGATATAAATCTTCTGATGAATTACAATCTTCCTATCAGGCCTCGTAACTCTTTGATATTACTAGGAGGCGACATCTCGAGGATGGCTCTGACTTTTACAGGGTTAACTTTGATCCCTCACTTGTTAACTGTGAAACCAAGTAATTTTTCGGAAGTGACCCCGAAGACACATTTCTTTGGGTTCATTTTAGCTGATATTTCTTAGCTCTTTGTAACACCAGTTGGAGCGCTTCAACATGTCCTACTGGCATTTGAAACTTCAATAATATGTCATTGACATAGACTTCTATACACTTATGCATCATGTCGTGAAAGATAGCCATCACGGCGCATTGATACGTGGTTCCTGTGTTCTTGAGCCCGAAAGGCATGACGACGTAATAGTAAGTTTCCCATGGTGTGGTGAAGGAAGTCTTCTCTTGGTCGGACTTTGCTAATTTTATTTGATTATATCCAAAAAAATCATCCATAAAGGATAGCATCTCATGCCCAGCAGTGTTATCGACTAGAGTGTCAATGTGTGGAAGTGGGAAATCATCTTTTGGGCATGCCTGGTTGAGGTTTCAAAAGTCAATGCAAACTCGTACTCTACCATCTTTCTCAGCGACAGGTATTATATTGGTGACCCACTTAGGGTAAAGAACGACTCGGATAAATTTGGCTTTGTATAACTTGTCGACTTCCTCTTTAACATGGAGGGCGGTTTGTAGGTGCATCCTGCAGAATCTCTGCTTAACAGGCTTTGCATCGGGTTCTAAGACGAGGCGATGTTCTACTAAACTTGGGTCTAAATCGGGCATGTCCTCGTAGGACCATGTCAAGGAATCAAGGTGTTCTTACAAGACTTGTGCAATCTATTAGGGTTCCTTCGAATTGAGCGTTGAGCTAATCAGTAGCTTCTTGGGTTTCTCTTAAGTGCCAAAGTTAAGCTCTTCTGTGGGTTTTATGGCAGCTTAGGTTTGCTCATCAAAACGCTTGATAACCCATTGGAAGTCCAGTGCCTCCTCGGGAACTGGTGCTCTTTCTTCGTCCTTAGTAAGTTTGTATACTACGAAATTGCTACACTGGGGATCTGAGTTTGTGAAAGGTAACCCTTCATCAACACAATCTATGACTGAGAGATCTTTTGTAAGGTGAAGGTCAAGACTACTAATTCTTCTCTCAAAGTCACGAAGTATCTTGTTCGGTATGATCACAGGCTTGTTGTTTAGCCGGGATGCTTTACGTCCTCATGCGGGAATGTGATAGAAACCTTAGGAGAAAAGTCTCCTTGTTGGCCACAAATTTGGTTCGGGACGAAGAGTTCCCTTTCTTTTCGGGAGTTTTTTTATTTTTTTAGATTTTATATTTCTGAATTTTTAGGTTTTTCTATTTTTTCTAATTTTTTTATTTTTTTATTTTTGATAATAAATATGGTACAAGGTCGGTCGCCTTAAGGGGCACCGAGAGAATTACTTCCTCTAGTTGAAGGAGCAAGACGACTGCTGGAGCCGTTCAGGCGATTCTTCGATAAATGCAAACTTGTTATGAATTTGGCATTTTTTTTTGGAGTCCTCATCTAATTAGATCTTTTGAATGAGTGGCATTGGTTACAGCGGCACTAACGTTTGGATTTCTTCTGCCACATTGATTGCCTCTTCTTCGAAGAAGCTCTAAAGATCGTAGTCAATTGAACTGTCATCCTCTGGGTTGTAATAATGTTGTTCTTCCCACAAAGGGGGATCTCCCAAAGGATCCGCACGGGTAGCGAGTTCTTTTCCTTGATCTTCATAATATGTTAGGATGAGCGCGCATGCTAGGCAGCGAGGTTGATAATGGTGAAGAATGCAAGGGGATCCCCAAGGATATTCCTATCCTTCTAGGTTAGAGTCGAAGACGGTATCGAATTCATTTTCATGATCTGCTAGTGCTTGAAGTCCTAGGTTAGCTCGCTCTGCTAACTTGAGTGTCGGGCGGTCTACCCAATAGTCCTCGTCATCACTCGGGGGAGGTTGCCACTCTTCCTCTAGAGATTTTCAAAATATTTAGAGTTGCGATGAATCTGGAGATGTAGAAGTGTCTAGTTCAAGTTCCTCTTCAAATTCTATGAGGGCGATGTGAGTGTTTCCCCCTCAGTCAACCGAATGACCGTTAGGATTTTCTGCTTCTTGTGTTAGCAGCTGAGCTGGTAGGTCATTACTTGTGTCGATGGTCACGAGGTTGGAATGATTTGATTCTTCTATCGTAGAGCGTTAGGTCCAACTAGCAAAACATTCTAATATGCTGGTGCTTGCCCTACAGCGGGATTGGTATGGGTAGGCGATACAAGGGGAGTCCTAAGGGCATTCCCATCCCTCAAGGCCAAGGCCGAGGCAGATGCTATACGAGTTAGTATTTTCTTGTTGAGTGCCATCTTTTTCCCAGGTTAAGCGTAAGTGCTCTTCACTATCCTGGAAGGCTGCTATGTGAAAATCTTCATCGTCAGTAGATTCCCAATCTTCTACTCATGGGTCAGGTTCTAGAGGCTCTTCTCTCCTCTCTTCTACAAATTTCTTAGTGTCAAACATGGTCTTGACTCCTTCGAGCGGTTTATCAATATCATCATTTAAATTGGTTAAATCATTGAACGCTTTAGTCATTCACTCAATTTCCACTTCTTGGGATCTAGTGAAGGACAATTACTTATGCTTTGGCTCATCTACTTTCTCAGTGGTCCCATAGGCAAAGTGGTCATCTAGAGACCATTTTGGTGAGGCAGGGGACAAGTCGGCTTGCAGGCCGTCCGATTGGTAACCTAACCCTATGTGCTTACGTATTTGCGTTGGGACAACGGGTCCTAAATGACCTTGCTTATTTTTACCGAGTACACTGTAAGGAATGTATCCAAGTTGGTACATAAGGTCCCACCCTTTTATCGCTATAGGGTTAATGGCATGGAGTTTGGCGAGGTCTGGGCTAACCTCTCTTCTCACTAATTTTTATTGACGGGTTGGGAGAGAACTAGGAAGAGCAGGGGGACGGACTTTTGCAACGGTTGTCTCACCAGTGATTCAAGGTTTTGAATATGACCCGTGTTCAATACATAATCGTGAGCGGTTGGTATGCTTACCGCGTAATCAGTATCCATCTCCTGGAGGGGTGAATCAGCGTATATATGAAAGATGGAGTCCTCGTATGAGAACTTTACGTATTGATGGTATGTGGATGCAACGGCCTTCATTGACTGCAGCCATTTTCTTCCTAAAATGAGATTATACATACTAGAGGAATCAGAAATATGGAAGATAACATCTTTTGTTACAAGTCTGAGGCGAACCTGTAACTTGAGAGTTCCGTTAACAAAGCGGTGTGACCCATCATAAGCTATGAATGACAGCGGAGGGCCTGACATCCTGCTCCGTGTATTCGAGCATTTTTAACGTGGTGAGGGAGCATATGTTAAGTCATGCTCCCGTGTCAACGAGTGTGTGTGGTACGGAGAATCCCTTAATTATGACTGTAAGATATATGGGGGCCGCACTCCCGCGAAGTGACTCTTTAGGCATGTTCGCGTCTATAAAAGTGAGCGCCGAAGGTTGCATTATAACCGAAGTGATTTGATGAAGCTCATCTAGGGTTGTATCCTCATCCACTTGCGTGTCTTTAAGTATCTTTATCAACAATCGGTGATGATCAGGCAATTTCTTGATGAGTTCTAGTATGGATATCTAGGTCGGGATCTTCTGGGGATGCCGCAGAAGGTCGTAATTTTACCCTGGCTCGAGCGTAATTTCTTTGCCTAGCCGATGGGCCTTAGGTGCGGATGGTTGGAATGGTTAAGGTGTAAGAATTGGTGGAAGGATGATATGAGGTGGGGGAGGTAAGTTAACTTCTCTTTCTCTCACATTCTCCTATGGTGGTTGTGCGTTCATGAAAACCTTATTTTGAGGGAAAGGCAGAGGTGGGTAATTGATTCATGATTTGAGAATCGGGCAAATCGGTTATTGACCAAACTTGGTGCGGCTTGACGCAGGTGTATTTGTAAAATTGGTGAAATCTGAGGTTGGAACACGTACCTGAATAGTGTCGCCCCAAGGTGGGAGGTACTGTGTATAATCTTTCTCTTCTAGGAAGGCAGAGACCAGCGTCTCGCATGAGTCAGGATGTTCCTCTGGCTCGCTTTCTTCTAGATTCAGCGAACGCTCGGTGGTTATTTCATTATCTTAACTTAGAGTCTTTCGAGTGACACTTTCTACCCATGCAACAATTTGGGCTACAGTTTGGAGAACGTAATATCCATACTTAGGTTTAGAATCGGATAAAGGAAGCGGTAATGGCATTGGCTTGAGATTTGGAAGGGTTGAAGGCTCTGGTGGGTGACTACGGAGGAATGGTCTCTTGGCCCTAAAGGAATGGACTCGTATCTGAGTGAATTTTATATAAGGAGGTGGATTCGACGGGGCAATGCGAGTGATCAGGGCCGAGGGATGAAGGGGTGAAGGAGCTGTCACTGGTGGGGAGAAAGTAGCAGAGGGTTGAATGTGAGTGATTAAGGTGGAAGGTTGGAAGGGGGCTCGACTGGAGAGATCTACGGTGGTCACCTGAGTTGGTGTTGCTTGGTTATGGTTGGGCATGCGGTTATTAACAATCCCTAAATTTTGTTGGGGTTGGTTATTATTAGGGTTAGGATTCTTAAGCGCTTCCCAATTGATCTGACTTTGATCATTTATGTCATAGCTTATGTCCCTGAGGACCCAACAGTCTTCTAGGTTGAGTCCCGTGTATCGATGGAAGGCATAGTATTTACTATAGTCTAGATTTGTTGGCCATGGGCAGGGTCTTTCTTGCGGGATTCGGAGGAGATTCTGAGTGTTAAGGAGATGAAAGATGTTGGGAATCATATTCGGTAAAGGGTGATAGTATTCTCGCCTCGGTTGGTAGGGGCCTCTGGCTGGGTTAAAGTTCTGCGGTGGGGGCACACTACTGTAATTCAGCACATGGGCCGATCGATTCTGCGTTGTGTTTTGATTCTGGTAGGTATTGGGATATTGATTTCTATTTTGATACTGGCCCTGTTTCTAGTTCTGGCTTTCGTTTTGATTTGCATATCTTTGTTGATTAGTGCCTTAGTTTTGGTTCATGTATCGTTGCTGATTTTGATTTTGCCTGAAGTTTCGTAGGTAGAAATTTTTGTTCCCAGAGTTTTGTCCTTGATTAACAACGGTGTTGACCTATTCGGTTCCTAAGGCTTTCTTCTTATTTTTTGACTTCGATTCGCTAGAAGAGCCCACTTTCGATGTGACTATGGATAAAGCAAGGTCTCCCCCTTTAATGTGTCACGCTAGTCGAGATGTCCAGGAGTGGAGTGCAATGAAGTCAGGGCAATCACTTATGACAAGTGTGCTCTTTATCGGTTCTCTAGTGTTATCGATGATAATGTCCACCAAATCCTTCTCTTTCATTGAAGTGCCAATCCTAGCAGCGAGTTTCCCCCATATGGCGATGAAGTCGATAAAATCTTCATTAGGTCCTTGCTTGGCTGCCATTAGATCGCTGAGACTGACTGTCTCTTGGATCAAGTGTTTGTATTGGTCTAGGAATTAATCGACTAATTCATCGAAGGCTTCTATCTTATAAAGCGGGAGTCCCGCAAACCAATCTAAAGCTTCTCCTTCTAATGAGTGTTGGAAATAGTGAATGAGAAGTCTTTGATTATCACCTATGGGTCAGCAATCATTATAAAAGAGGGCCAAGTGATGATTCGCATTTCTCGTGCCATTATATTTGGTAAATTTCAGTGGCTTAAATCCTATTAGTAAGTTAAACTCGACGTCCCGACAAAATTTGTCGAATCCGAATGAGTGACCGGGTTGCTCCCTCTTGGCCATGTACTCATCGAGCATTTTAGGGAGATCTTCGATTTTAACAGTGTTGTCTTTTAGAGTGACCCGTGAGCAAACCTTGTCTTAAGAGTCATCGTTGAAGAATGTGTGGGCAAGTTGTCTCAATGGTGTGGCGCGGGCTGACATTGTGCTCGGGGTAGGAGGTTGCCTCTCTTATCGTTCTTGTTCTTTTGAAAATTGTCATGACCTAATGGTTTGGAATGCAGCGGCCAACCCTCGAAGCAATTCTTCGGAGTCGTCGACTCCTCTTTGTATTCTTTGAATACTGAGTTCTACAATCTATTGAGCGGTGAGGTTTTGTCCAGTTTTACCATCTCTTCCATTATGATTATTACCGATGTGCGGGGTGGAGAAGGAATTTTCCTGCATGCTAGCCATGTTAATCTCAGGTTGTCGTGGGCTGAAATTGTGAAATGGTTCTTCTTCGTACGTGGGGTTATTATGATATCCCCGCAATGGTGAGTCTCCTAAACCCACTCTTCGTATATCAGACATCTCGAGTCTTTGACGAAGACTCATATATATATAAAAGGGAATCTAAATGACACGATATAAAAGTGTCCAATCGCGATCGCCAGTTTGTTGGTGCACGCTTTTTCTGGGTTCCTCTCGGTCCCCATTGACTCAGTAGCTCCAATTCTGTCCAAGTAGACTCTAGCGATGCGGCGTTTAGAATGTTAGAAATAAAGAGTTTTCTAGGAAGGTTCCTAGTTTGTTGTGATCGTCAGCAATAGATATTTAATGACGCTGCAACACGCTAATGATTACGCTTTAGAGCGGGTGTGGGCTACTTCTTTACTGAATCGTCTACCTGCGAACGTCAGCAGCTATGTCTTTTCTTATAATTTAGATAGTTTAATTTTTCTTCCCTTCCCCTGTTATTATTTTAGTCCTAATTAGTTTAAACTAACCAATTCTGCTATAAGTTTAGTTATGTGGGTTTATTCTAATCTTATTAAGAGTCTAGTTAATTTTTACTTCTCTTATCCTTATTGAAAGTCTAATTAATTAAGCGTCCTAATCCCACTAGAAGTCTGATTAATTTTAGTCTCTTAATCCCATTAGAAGTCTAGTAGTGGTAAGGTTTCCTAATTGTACTAGGAGTGCACATGTAGTAGTTCTGGTGAAACTCTAATTAAATCGAGCATGCTAGTTATACTAAAATTCAAATTTGAGCAAGTATGTTGGTTGTATTGTAATTAAATAAAGTATAACAGTCTGTAGACACCCAAATTTGGCCCAAGGCCCGATCGAAACATCATTAGAGAGGTACAATTCTGAGCTTTTGATGGCATATATGGAACCCTTAGGAATCACCCTAAACCCTTAGGAATCACCATAGATTCCTTAGGAACCTATCTCGAACCTTTAGAAACCAATCCCGACCCTTAGAACCTATTTCAAATCCTAAACCTAACATTCCCGGTCAATGGATGAAGAGTGGTATACTAGGACTATCTAAGGTCTTCTACTGATATCATATCATATACCATTGGAAAGACGACTTCTCCAGCTTTCCAACGAGCCAAGAATCGCCTCAATCGGAGTTATATATCAAAAGTTATGACCATTTAATAATCGGGCTTTTTTGGAGGGATTTTTGCCTAGCGCAACTAATAGTTGCGCCAAGCCATTTTCCCCCTAAATTTGTTTGGCGCCAAGGCCTTTTTTCCCCAGAAATGGCCTAGCGCAACTAATAGTTGTGCCAGGTATAAATGGGTCCCCACCCTCATGAGCCAACTTCCGTGCTATTGTTCATTATCGCTTTATCAGAGATTTTGCAACTAATAGTTGCGCCAGGCATATGAACAGTAACTGTTGGATTTTGCCCCGAAATTTGTGACTAAGGTTTGACTTTTTGACCACCTTGACATTTTGAGTGTGTTTAGCTAGTTCTATTGCACCCTTTTGAACCCTATTTGCACCCCCTCAGCCTCACCCCATCATCCACCATTGGAGGACCTTCTCACACATGTCAAGGCACCAAAAACCCTAGGAAACCTTAGATTGCCCATTACCTAATTGCTAATCCAATTAGGACTTTAACCCCTCACTAATCCTCCCTTCCTCTATAAATAGAGAGCCACCCCTCTTGCTTAAGGGTTGAGAATTTTGCTTAAGAGAGAAAGAGCTCCAAGTGAGAAGTTCTTCCTCCCTTTGGTGCACTATTTTCACCTAAAATCTAAAACTTAAAAACCCCTTTCCAAGCTTGCTCTTACACCCAAAACCCTTAGCCTAGGTATGTGTGATCCCCTAGCCTCTCTTCTCCATCTCCTAGCTAGTAGGCCTTAGTGGTTAGAACCCTTTCTCCCACCATTCAAGCCTCCAAAAGCTCATCAAAAGCAAGCCAAGCAAGGCTCCTATACGGTGCTACAAGGGCCTGAGGGCCCCGGCTCTCCCCTTTCTTCTCCTATCTCTTTCTAGCTCCCTCTATCCTCCCATTTGTGCCGTTATGCTACCAACTTTTCGGTAGGAACGAAGGGGCGCAAATAGGATTCTAAGCCCTTTTGGACAAGAGGAAGCTATTTTCCTTTCTTTTACTTTATTTTATTTTTGGCCATTAGTAGAGACCGCGTTAAGCGGGTTGATCTGGTGCCTAACACCTTCCCGATCGATAACTGAAGCCTCTACCCAAGAGCCTTTGGTGTGGATCGAATTCAGAGTCATATTTTTAGCACTTAGTTGCTCATAAAAATGAACCAGGTATCCCGGGACACCGAAAGCTCCAGGTGGTGACTCTATATTTTTCGTTAGAGAGCGCATCATCGCGACGGGATCGTCTCAATTCCCACGGTTGAATAGATGGCGACTATGCTGGGAATTTGCTAGTAGAGCTTTCCCTTGACCTAGGCCTTTTTATTTATATTATTTTTTCTAACATTTATTGCTATTTTTGTCTTATTTTTTGCTAATTTTTTTTAACTCACCCCTCCGATTAAGTCATTTTTCTCACCCCTACTTTTCCGTCATTTATATGCCTTAGCCGATTGGCGGGCCTACATGCGCATTGTCTCTTAATTTCTTTACCTTTCTGTCATTTTAGTGCCTTAGCTGGTTGGCGGGCCTACTCACGCATTGTCTTCCAATTCCTTTAATTTTCCATCATTTAAAGTGCCTTAGCCTATTGGCAAGCCTACTTGCGCACTCATATCCTAACAGTGGACGCCGGCCCATAGTGGCGGCACGGGATAATCACCCCCGGTCTTTGAACTAAATAAAACTTTCAAAAAAAGAAAAAAGCTTTGAAAAAATTAAAATTGAACCAAGTTAGAGAGCTTAATTAATTTATTTTATGGGTTAGATTTTCGAAGGGGTTGGGATTAGGCAAACACATAAACACCCGGGTCTTAGTATGGTGGCAGCCCCTAGTGGTGATGATCCAGAAAAGTCCCAGCCCACCTAATATTTGAGAAGGCGCTTGCGCCGGAGGTATATCGGGTGGGTTCCCATTCCAAAGCTTAAAACCCTTGGGGAGCACGCTAGCGAGTTATACCGAACTCAAACCTTTTAGGTGTGGTGAGGAGCGAATCGATCACTAAAGAATAGCTCAGTTCCAGGAAGCCTAGCTTCCACAAAAACCAGAAAAAAAAAGACTCATTTCGGGTGTTGGTGGCTGCTATCAGAATCTGAGCTTGAGTTTTGGTCATGATGTATTAGTTACCCAAAACTCGAATTATAATCATGCGCAACTAATAGTTGCGCCAGCTTTAAAGTCCATTTAATAGTTGTGCCATTGTAAAAAGGCTCCCCTGCAACCTGGGCGCAAATATTAGTTGCGCCAGGTCTGCCTGCACAGCCCCAGCCCGAATCCTTAGCCCTTTCCGCCTCCTGAGTTCCCCGATCAGTGTGCTTAGTGCCTTGTTTAGGCCCCGCCATCTTCGATACCCAATATGCCCCCGTCGGTCAAAAGAGGGAAACCTCTTTTTGGCTCAATCCGAGGGATCGGGTTGTTTGCCTCAATTTCTGTGCCTTCAATAGATCGAAGGTTTTCATTCGAATCTTCCGAAGTGCATCAGAACTGTTGCCGCGGGTCTTGAATTAAGGTACGAGAGCCACCCGAAAAGGAAATTCTAAGGGAGAATTTTTTAAATTTTTTTCATAAAATTAAAATATATATAATCAAAACCCAAAAAATATATAGTTTGTGGTGCCAGTACAACGACGTCATCTTGCCCTCCGCCGTCTCGTAGGGGAAGAAGGAGGAGGATTTTTGGGCCTTATCCAAGGCACCCTTACTCGACCCGCTCCCGAAGAATGTCGTGGGTAGTGGACCCACTTTACGCCGATCCCAACTCATCCCCGCCACATTGTCCAACCCACTCCCATTCGGGGGAAGTTTTTTCCACCATTCCCCTCACCCAACCCCCTTTTACCGTTACCGGCCCGTTTGGCGCCCCATCTTCCCTACCGCTACCCCACAAAATATCCAAAATCCAATCCCCAACTCCCCATCTTTTGCCCAAACAATGCCCATTTTCCATCCCATACCCATGCTAAACCCACCCCGTAGTCCATCCACTTCCATGCCAAACCCATTTTCCCAATCCACATCCATGCCCCACTTCCCTTCTTCCCCCTATAGACCCGATCCACCCACATTCACATACACCACTTCCGCCCTATCCGATCCCCCACCAATCCCCCCATCTACTCGGGTCATGCCCAATTTCACCAAGGCCATGCCCAATTTATCCTCCACATCCATCTCACCCATATCCAATCATCCCTTGAACCCACCATCCACATCCCATCCTCCTTCGATGACCATGATGGAGGAGATGTTTCAAGCCTACTCTATATGGAAGGCTTCCCAAAATATCTCCTCTCCTCCACACCTCATATCCATGAACCTGTCTCACACCCTAGCCAATCTCCATGCCTCACTCCCCCATGACCCCCATCAAACCCCCATAATCCACACCACCCAAACCCCCATTACTCACTTACCCCAAGGCCCCATGGCCTAATCTCCAAACTCCCACATACCCCAAGGCCCATTGGCCCAAACCCCCTTTTTCCACATATCCTAGGGCCCCATGGCCTAATACCCCACCACCCAAACCTACCCAGGGCCCATGGCTCAGACCCATCAAGGCCCATTGGGTCAGACCCACCAAGGGCCCATAGCCTAGACCCATCAAGGCCCATTGGGCTAAACCCACCTAGGGCCCATGGCTCATACCCATCAAGGCCCATTGGGTCAGACCCACCAAGGCCCATGACCCAGATCCATCAAGGCCCATTGGGCCAAATCCACCAAGGGCCCATGGCCCAGACCCACCAAGGCTACATGGCCCAAACCCATCAAGGCCCACTGGGCCAGACCTACCAAGGGCCCATGGCCTAGACCCCTCAAGGCCCATTGGGCCAAACCTATCAAGGGCCCATGGCCCAGGCTCATCAAGGGCCCTTGGCCCAAACCTACCAAGGGTCCATGGCCCAAACCTATCAATGGCCCATGACCCAGAATGACCAAGGGTTCATGGCCCAAGCCCGAACCCCACACTCACACCTTCCACAATACCCCTAACATTTAACCCAGCCTTCACAGCTGGGTCAAACCCATGTCATCCCCCAAACCCAATTCTCCCATGGCCCCACACCCAAGGTCATCTCCAAACCTTACCCCATACCCAATGGCCCCATCAGGCCTTGCCTCAAAACCAAATTCCCATCACCCAACAAACCTTTCCTCACCCCCAATGGGCTCACCCAACCCCTACTCATATCATTCTCATCCAACCCATGCAATAACAACAGGAGAATCCCGCCCTCGCTGCACACTATGCCGACCAGCAGTATGAAGAGGACGAGATTAGGAATAGCGGGGCCTATGCTCGGGCTTTGACCAGCCTCAACCCTCCTCCTATAATTTCCCATCCCCTGGTGGCCCAGAGTGAAGTCCAACTGACGGCGGAGAAAGCGACCCCTGTATCGAAAGAGTCAGAGCAGTTGAAAGAACAGTTGGACAAAATACAAAAGCAGCTGATGAAAATGGGTGGTGCTAAAATTCACACCACAAACTTCACAGACTTATGTCTATTTGCTGAGGTCCCCCTGCCCCCCAAATTCAAAATGCCAGCCTTCGGCAAATATAATGGCACGCTAAATCCTATTGCGCACCTGAAGTCCTACTGTGGGGACATGTGCCAATACGGGGAGGACGAAAGACTACTAATAAAAGTCTTTCAAAAGAGTCTGACCGGGCCGACTTTAAGATGGTTCACATCATTAGAACCGTCTATGATGAAAACGTGGAGGGACTTTACACATCTCTTTCAAGAATGGTATGTCTATAATATAGACATCAAGCCGCATAAGTCTGACTTTGCCCGTTTGAAGCCGAACCAGAACGAGACCTTCAACGACTACTTAGGGCGATGGGGAGCACTGGCAGCTTAGGTCAGGAATAAAATACCTGATGATGAATAAATAGAGATGATTTCAAAGAACACTCTGTCAGTAATCTCAGACTTTTTAGTATACCAGTAGCAGTCCTGTTTTGCTGATCTGGTGAAAAATACTAACCGATGTGAGGATGCCATCAGAGAGGGCCGTCTGAATAAGAACGTGCCAAGTGGACTCAGTGGGGTTAGAAGATTTTCAGAGCAGAAGAACGAGAAGAGAACAGGGGGCGATGTCCATAACATAGTGAATACCAGGACCAATAATACTACCCCATTTCAATTTCAGGCAGCCCCACCAACACTTGTTAGGCCTGAGCAGACGCAAAGAATGGGGAATGGGCAAGGAATGAAAATGACCCCGGAACAAAGGAGGGCCCACTACGACCGAGTCTTCACACCGCTGGGGCAATCTTTGAGTGTACTTTTTCCCCTATTAGTAGAAAAGGGATTAGTGGCTATCCGCCAACCGCAACCTCCTCCTCACCCGATCCCAAGGAACTATGACCCAAATACCCACTACATTTTTCATCAGGGTTTGGGTCACCCTACTGATCGTTGTTTTCCATTGAAGCACGCCATCCAGGATTTGATCGATGCCAAAAAAATCATTCCCCCTGCACCTTCTCAGCATGCTAATATTCACCAAGTGCCACTACCCCCACATCCTACCGGAGGAGCAGGTCCCAGACCCACCATAGGAATGATAGAAGATGAGGAGGAGTTTGAATTTGACCCATCCGATTATATCAGTGATCGGAAGAATTATGTGGCACCTTGGCCGAGGAATGATGAAGAAAGGAATGTTGGGGTAATTGAACCCCTAAATTTGTCTGAATATTTCCCCAACCCAACCGCAAAATTTGAACCTTTGGATCTCCGGGCATACTTTTTGTCCACCACACCCGTCAATTATGTAAATATCAATGCATACCAACCATACACCACAACCCCCATCAATTACCCTATAAACCCCCATGCCCCCCAATCACCTCACTCACCCATATCAATGGCATGCGCACCCCATTTCAACTACCACCATACACCACAACCCCCATCGATTACCCTTTAAGCCACCAGGCCCCCAATCCAACACCCGCACCCATCAGTTATTAATGGCCTGTGCCCACTCCATCCCCCCCAGTTCAACCACCGACAAATTCCACCACCCCGGTCAATTACCTAACGGCCCATCAGACCCCCCATCTGCTGTCAACACCCACTAGCTATCAATGGCCTACTTTTACCTCCTTCCCTCCAATGCCACCACCCTCAAGCTTCACCACCCCCATTTGACCCAATCTTTCCACCCAACCCGCTGCCACCGAGGTGAATCAAGTATTGCCCACACCTCTTGAGCCGACAGTACAAGTACCTCAAGAACCGACAGCCATACCCTTCCAGCTCTTGGGACCCACATCTGATCCTCATCAGGTCCCACTAAGCTACGAACAAACAAATATCAATGTCGAATGCAGCAACAGATAAGGGGTAGTAGATTTTGTTACTAGATCAAGGAGAATATCAAAGCAGTCAGAAATACCAGCAGCAGCACAGGCCCAACCCAAAGGAAAGAAAGATAGCGCGGTGAACCCCTTCGAGAAGATGAGTCGAGAACATATATTGGAGACTCAGCTGAGAAGAATGCCTGCCCATATCACTGTATGGGATCTATTGATGACGTTCCCACTCTATTTTCAAGCATTAATGGGGGCGTTAAAAAATGTGCATGTATCACTCTAAGTTAGCCCAGATGAAGTCGGACAGATAATTGGTCAAGTGATGGCTCCAAATGCCATTTCATTTTCTGATGGCGATTTACCTAAGGAAGGAGGTAATCACTCAAAATCTTTGAATATAATCGTTGAGTCCGGAAATATGATTATCTGCTTGGTACTAATTGATAATGGGTCTGCATTGAATATATGCCCGTTAAGAATCGCCACCAAGATCGGGGTTGATCCGTGCATGCTAAGGCCCACCAGAACCAGCGCTAGAGGGTTTGACAATACCAGGAGAGAAATAATGGGAGAAGTTGATCTTGAGCTATTGATAGGGTCAATGACCTTTTCCATCTTGTTTCAAGTCATAGATACCAAATCCTCATTTAACCTGTTATTGGGGCGCTTGTGGCTACATGAAGTCGGAGCCATACCTTCCACATTGCACCAGAAACTCAAATTTGCATCTGGGCATAGAGTATCACAATCATCGGAGAGGGGTGCTGTGAGAAAGAGAAGGCCACCAATAGCGTAGAAAAACCTAACATACTGGATATACCGCATACTGCGGAGGATGTTGACCTCCACAGTTTTGAATATGAGGTGTCAGCTATACTCCCAGAACCCATTGAGGGCATCATGTCTAAAATGGGAGGCGGTATGGTAGCGGCAGTGGCAATACTCCAAAAGTGGGGCTATCAGAAAGGAAGGGGTCTGGGACTCAAATTACAAGGCAGAAGAGAGTCAATTGTGGCTAAGGGATAGAAAGTAAGATTCGGGCTAGGATACAAGCCCACAGAGCAAGAGGCCAGAGAGGCCAAAGAGAAAGCCAGGGTCACCGTGGCTGTAAGAGCTCGAGGAATCAACATAGAAGAGAAACCTCGCCTTAGGCCACACATCAGGGATTCTTTTGTCAGTGCAGGAGTCGTAAAGATCGATCAAAATGGGGCAACCCATTTGACCCCACACAAACCCATAGCCCCAGTCCATCCCACAAATCCCCAGATCTCCCTTCCCAGCTTGGAGATAGATTTGGCGGCATTGTCCCTTTTTGAGGAACGACGGTCGGTACCTGAACAAACCCCCCTGTGGTAAATCACCACAAAACCGAGTTATCGTTTGAGGACATGATCTCAGACGAAATGGGGATCAATATGATGGAGGCTGACTCCAATGAGCCATATCAGTCAGCACCCTCCATCCCAACAGGTAACGAAGCGGCCCCTCAAGTACGCAATTGGGCATCTTCGTCCCAAACTCTGGAAGCGGGGAGTGGCCTAAAGTATGGCACCCGTTTCCCAAAAAAAAACAACCTATAAAAAGTGAGAGAAGCTCTTGGCGGACAATACCTTGTATATATAGCAACCCGCCTCACCAAGGGTCCGTCTCCGAAGAAAACAAAAACCTCAAAAACATGGAAAAAATACAAAATCCCAAAAACATGGAAAAAACACAAAATCCTAAAAACATTAAAAAAATCCAAAATCCAAAAACATTGTCATTTAAAATTCCAGAAAATGTCCCACAAAAGGATGCCTTAATCAAAATATCCGTCCCACGTGAAATCGACCCCTTCCCTGTAGAAATATAAGACGAGGTAGGGATCATGAGTCTGGACGAGGATGTCCCCTTCGAGGAGCTCCCCAATGAGCTCCTTGACCGATTTGCCGACTTTGAGTATGGCCCTACTCCTGTTGTCGAAGAGACCGAAGACGTCAATCGAGGAACTGAGGAGGTTCCCAGGATAACCAAAATCGGAACGTCACTGTCTCCTGAGGAAAGAAAAAGCATGATCGACTTCCTTAGGTCATACCAAGACATTTTTGTCTGGTCATACGAGGACATGCTTGGTCTTGATACTGATTTGGTCGAGCATGAGTTGCCCCTCTACCCCGATATGAAGCCAGTCAAGCAGAAGCTGAGACGTCTCCAACCCGAATGGATGCTGAAAGTCAAAGATGAGGTCATCAAACAGTATGACGCGGGGTTTCTCATGGTATCCAGATACCTGCAGTGACTAGCCAATATTGTACCTGTGCCGAAGAAGGATGGAAAGGTCCGCATGTGTATCGATTTTTGTAATTTGAACAAAGCGAGCCCAAAGGATGATTTTCCATTACCACACATTGACATCTTAGTCGATAACACAGCTAAGCACGGGATGCTTTCTTTTATGGATGGATTCTCAAGATACAATCAAATCAAAATGGCAGAGGTTGATCGCGAGAAGACAACGTTCATTACCCCCTAGGGAACCTTTTGCTATCGAGTCATGCCATTCGGGTTGAAGAATGCTGATGCAACGTACCAAAGAGCTATGACTGCACTATTTCATGGCATGATGCACCGAGAGATTGAAGTGTATGTCGATGACATAATAGCCAAGTAACCAGAGCGAAGCGACCATCTGGTAAACCTTCAGAAACTGTTTGAAAGGCTAAGGAAGTATATAGACTACGACAGAATCCACAGAAGTGCGCATTTGGTGCTATGTCAAGGAAACTTCTAGGGTTCATCGTCAGCAAGAGGGGGATCGAGGTCGACCCAATCAAAGTCAAAGCCGTCACTGAAATGCCACCGCCATCTATCGAGAAAGAGGTTAGAGGGTTTCTGGGCAGAATATAGCATATCAGTCGGTTCATTGCATAGCTAACTCCAATCTGCACACCGATCTTCAAGTTACTAAGGAAGAATTCGCCTGTTGAATGGAACGACGATTGTCAGGCAGCATTCGAAAAAATCAAAAGCTACCTCCTTAATCCACCTATTTTGGTACCATCTAAGCCAGGGAGACCACTCTTGATGTATCTCTCCACGACGAAAGTTTCGATGGGATGTGTCATGGGGCAACACGATGAAACGGGAAGAAGAGAGCAGGCCATTTACTATTTGAGCAAGAAGTTTACAGATTATGAAGTGCGCTACTCTCATCTGGAGAAAGCATGCCTGGCTCTTGTATAGGCTACTCAAAGGCTCCGCCACTACTTGCTATCTAAAGTCGTTTTGCTTTTGGCTTGAATAGACCCATTGAAATACCTATTTGAAAAGCCAGCTCTCACTAGACGAACCGCACGATGGCAACTTTTATTATCTGAATTCGACGTCACGTACATCACTCAGATGTCGATCAAGGGGCAGGTGCTTGCTGATCATCTTGTCAAAAATCCTTTACCTGATTATGAGCCTTTGAGGACTGAGTTCCCCGATGTGGACATCCTGTTCATGACAGAAGACGATATAGAAGAAGCAGAAGAATCATGGGGTAATGCACTTTGACGGGGCAGCAAATGTCGAGGGCCAAGGAGTTGGCGCCATTCTGATTTTGCCGAAAGGATCCCATGTACCGGTCTCTATCAAGCTCAACTTCCCTTGCACTAACAATATGACTGAGTATGAAGTTTGCACCGCTGGTTTGCAGGCGGCTCTCGATATGAATGTAACTCACCTTTGAGTATTTGGCGATTCACAGTTAATCATATGTCAAACGAATGGTGACTGAAAGACGAAAGACGAGAAACTGATCCCCTATCATGAACACCTCGAGGATCTGATAGCTTGCTTCCAAGATGTGACTTTCTCATACGTCCCCCGGATAAAGAATCGCTTTGCCAACGCATGAGCAACTTTGGCGTCAATGATTGAAATACCCTATGGTGTTGAGATGAAGCCAATCAGGATCGAGCAAAGGAATGAGTCGGCCTTCTGCCTCCAGATTGAGGAACCTACAAAGCCTGATGATGAGCCACCTTGGTTCTCAGATATTAAGAATATCCTCGAGACCCTAACTTTCCCAGGGGGTACATCTAAGACAGACTGACGAACTATTCAACGTTTAGCGGCAGGTTATGTCATTTGCAGGGAATGCCTCTACGAGCGATCATACAATAACATCTTACTTAGGTGCCTCACTGAAAGAGAAGTGGTCAATATTATAAAAGAGATCCATGAGGGAGTATGCAGAGCCCACATCAACGGTCACATACTCCCTAAGAAAATCCTACGGCAGGGATACTTTTGGACCACCATGGAATCGAATTGTTACTAGCATGTTCAAAAAAGCTACAAGTGTCAAGAACACTCCAGTCTGATACACGCTCCTGCCATTAATCTTCACTGCATGACCACTCCTTGGCCATTTGCTACCTGGGGCCTTGACATTGTCGGAATGATTAATCCAAAAGCATCAAACGGACATCGGTTCATCCTCGTTGCCATTGAATACTTCACCAAGTGGGTAGAAGCGGCATCATATGCCAACATCACGGCCAGTCACGTTGAGAAGTTTCTCAAAAATAATATTGTGTGTCGATTTGGAGTACCCAAAGATATCATCACGGACAACGGCACAAACTTCGCGAATAAGCACATCCGAAACTTCTGCGAGCAATACAAGATAAAGCACCATCGCTCATCCCCTTATCAGCCTCAAACTAATGGAGTCGCGGAAGCCGCAAACAAGACAGTCGTCCGCATCCTTGAGAAAATGGTCGTCACTTATCGTGATTGGAGCGAAGTGCTGCCATTTACTTTGTCGGCCTACCGAACGTCGATCCATACTGCTATAGGGGCAACACTATTCTCCCTTGTGTATGGAACTAAGGCCGTCCTCCCGATAGAGGTCCCCTCGCTCTAAATCCTCATAGAATCAGGCTTACCCAAAGCAGAGAGAGAGATCCCGCTTTGACCAGCTGAACTTACGGGACGAGAAGAGACTCCTAGCCTTGTGTCATACTCAAGTTTACCAGCGGCGAATCACACGTGCTTACAATAAATGTGCTCGCGGTCGAGATCTAAAGGTAGGAGACACAGTGTTGAAGAAGATCTTCCCATCCCTCCATGTCGATCCAAGAGGAAAATTCAAGTCAAACTGGAAAGGACCATACGTCATTCGAGAAGTGCTACCAGGGTACGCCATCTGCATCGCCACTATGGACGGAGGTCATCTTCCTAAGCCCATCAACGCTGGATATGTCCGACGGTTCTATTCTTAGTCCATCACGACAAGGTAAGTGTTGGTGAAATAGATACGTGACTGCATAAGAACCACCCAAAAGAGGCCATCATTCCAAGCATAGTAGCCAAAAAAGCATCCCCTAAAAAATGATGATATCCTTTGCTATCCCATTCGAGCCCGGGCCTTTTTTCTTTCAATAACTCCTTTCCCAAAAAAATGTGTGTATATGCATTCAAAAAAGAGAAGTGAAATTACCATCAAAGTCTAAAAAGCAAAACCCCAAAAAAAAGGGGGATTGCCTGAAATAAAGTAAAAAGAATAAAAATCATGGGGCATGAACAGTAAGATTCCTTAAGGAAGAAAGTATGTTGAGAAAACTGAAGTCGTATCAAGGAAACCCTTTTAGCCCAACATACCTTAAAATCCTAACCTAACGCATGGCCAAGCTACACCCTGAAGAAAGCCCTCTTTTAAGTTCACAAGCAGTCATAATATCTGTTAAGTCAACATGAGCCGAGTCGTGAGACGAAACCAGAACCCCATCCAACCGGCTATGACGGAATCAACGTCTATGTCATGGCTCTTGAAAAAATAAAAAGAAAAAAATAAAATAAAATTACAAGCTCAAAGCAAGATGGACATAGTGAAAACCCGAAAGGGCATTACGGGTAAAAATAGTGGGCTTGTGTGGACCAGGTGAAAACCCGAAAGGACGCTTGGGATAAGAGAGCTAAACCCATGGACGTGGTGAAAACCCGAAAGGGCGCCACGGGTAAAAAAAGGGAGATAAATAAATAATTAAAAAAAAGAAAGAGAGAAGAGAAAAAATTGAAAAAGAAAGGTTTGAACTGATTGAGAAGATTGATGTTTGAGGAACCCTTTTGTTACTCTTCTTGTACCCTCTTGTCCGACTGGGCTGCTCATGCTAGTTCGAATCGGGTCCCGACCAGAATTGTCTTTGTGAAACCCGCACCGTCAAACGTATGACCCGAGACAAGGAGAAAGGTTTAACTCAATCCAAAGGAATCAACATTTCGGCCTTTGTAAAATCCGAAAACTCACTCAGGTCCGACTGCATGAAAGAGTTCGACTATGCTCAAAATGGGACCCGTTACTCTGTCTCACTATCAAGGCATCAAATTAAAAAAAAAAAAAAAAAAGCCAAAAATAAAAAATTAAGAAAAATCCAAACACCAAAAAATGTGTATATATTTCTACTCATTTTCATGTACATATTTCCAGCATCATATTTCAATCTCAAAAATGAAGAAAAATAACAAAATAATCTCTAAAAACAAAAATCCAAAAAATATCTTGAAAATGAAAAAGTGTAGGTAGAAATCTAATTTTTCTTCTGTTGTTTAGGATGCATTTTCTTTATATGTATAACAAAAAAGGGACTGGCATTTTCTCGAGAATGTGCAGGAACATCACACGGTCCAAAGCCTCGAAGCGGGCAACTTCTCAGCGATGGACAAATCAGATAAAGCATCTCACCACCGATGTCAGGTCTAACAAAAAAAATGATGAAAATCATTTTGAAAAGAAAAAGAAATCTATGTTTTCTTGCCACACATAGCTACGCACTCGCGTATTTTTGATGCGATAAAATGTCAATATTTTATCGACAATGCAGCTGTGCAAAATTAATCTCCTAGGTCAAAGGTTCGCCTTAGATCCATGGATCCTACTTCAAAGTAGGAGCGATAGTGTCAATTTCGATCAAACAGTCAATGCTTGGATCGAATTGATTCCACTGCTAAATCTTTTGAGCCAAGCGCTCTGCCTTTGGATTCATATGAACGCGGGTGTCCTAAGCTTCAAATTCTTCGTTGGAAAAGATCAATAGTTTGTTGAGACCAACCTGTTGAGAACAAGATTATGTGTCGATCAAACTATGTGCAACCATGCATTCAGAAGGGTTTATTTCCCTTTAATTTTCTGCAGGCTTAAAACCTCTATGGGAAGCGATATCCCTATAAAGTGTACGCCATGCATCTGGGTATCCGTATGATGGTCGTTTGTCCTCATAAATTATACCTGGGCGGCTCCAGGTCGGGGCTTCCATCGCCTTTGTTGTTGCTTATTGCCCCCGATGGGTGCATGATTATACATAGTTAATTGATGTTTATGATCATTTTCGGCGGAAGCTAGGATTGGATGCCCCTTTCTGGGAGGTGCCTAATGTTCAGCTGGATCTATTCAAGGAAGTCGAAACTGGATACTCTAGGTCTTGCTGAGCTGAGGCATGCTTTGAGAAAATGGCATGTACTCTTAAAAAGCGTTGTGACATCTATTCACTTCACTCGGGTGGTCATGCTAAATAAACTTTGGGATCGATGGGTTCGCCCAAAGATCTCGAACCCTGCTTTCAGCAGCGGCACCCACGAATAATCTAATGAGGTCATCAAATGCCTTGTAGGATTGGATGCAAACTGTGGAGCCTTGCGTATGTTTACTTTGCTCTTATCTTTGAATGTGGGTCGATCACCCCTCTTACTTATGAAGCTGTTGCATTCAGAATAAATCTCGAACATCAATCACCTTCAAATTATCTCGAGAAGCGGACATTTTTCCTGACTAACGGGCTTTCGTAACTCGAGCGGCGAACGTTTTTCCTAGCTATTGGGCTTTCGCAACTCATTCCACCTCGGTTATGCCCAATAATGTCGCTAAGCACTTGGGAACCGATTACCTCGAGAAACGAATGATTAGCCTGGCACCCCAGGGCTTTCGTTTTCTCACCATATTACTCACTTGATGTTTAAAGTTTGTTCTGAATGCAGCGAACCAGTCAGTGATGCCTTAGGCCTCTTCGGATGTCTCTTTTCTTTAGCATACGATCATTAGTGATCGGATACCAAAGATGGGCATCTGTAGACACCCAAATTTGGCCCAAGGCCCGATCGAAACACCTTTCGAAAGAGGTGTAATTATGAGCTTTTGATGGCATGTATGGAATCCTTAGGAATCACCCTAAACCCTTAGGAATCACCATAGATCCCTTAGGAACCTATCTCGAACCATTAGAAACCAATCCCGACCCTTAGAACCCATTTCAAACCCTAAACCTAACCTTCTCGGGCAATTGATTAAGAGTGGTGTGTCAGGACTATCTAAGGTCTTTTACTGATATTAAATCATATACCATTGGAAAGAGGACTTCTCCAGATTTCCAACAAGCTACGAATTACCTCAATCGAAGTTGTATATCAAAAGTTATGACCATTTAAAAATCAGGCTTTTTTAGAGGGATTTTTGCCTGGCACAACTAATTGTTACGCCAAGCCATTTTCCCCCTGAATTTGCCTGGCGCAACTAATAGTTGTGCCAGGCCTTTTTCCTCCAGAAATGGCCTGGCATAACTAGTAGTTGCGTCAGGTATAAATGGGTCCCCCCACCCCTCGTGAAGCCAACTTCCAGGGTATTGTTCATTACTGTTTTACTGTACATTTGCCTGGCGCAACTATTAGTTGCGCCAGGCATATGAACAGTAACTATTGGATTTTGTCCCGAAATTCGTGACTAGGGTTTGACTTGTTGACCACCTCGACCTTTGGGTTTGTTTAGCTAGTTCTATTGCACCCTTTTGAACCCTATTTGCACCCCCTCAAATGATTTAAGGCCTCACCCCATCATCCACCATTGGAGGACCTTCCCACACATGTCAAGGCTCCAAAAACCCTAGGAAACCTTAGATTGCCCATTACCTAATTGCTAATCCAATTAGGACTTTAACCCCTCACTAATCCTCCCTTCCTCTATAAATAGAGAGCCACCCCTCATGCTTATGGGTTGAGAATTTTGCTTAAGAGAGAAAGAACTCCAAGTGAGAAGTTCTTCCTCCCTTTAGTGCACTATTTTCACCTAAAATCTAGAACTTAAAAACCCTTTCCAAGCTTGCTCTTACACTCAAAACCCTTAGCCTAGGTGTGTGTGATCCCCTAGCCTCTCTTCTCCATCTCCTAGATAGTAGGCCTTAGTGGTTAGACCCCTTTCTCCCACCATTCAAGCCTCCAAAAGCTCATCAAAAGCAAGCCAAGCAAGGCTCCTCTATGGTGCTACAAGGGCCCGAGGGCCCTGGCTCTCCCCTTTCTTCTCCTATCTCTTTCTAGCTCCCTCCATCCTCCCATTTATGCCGTTACGCCGCCGACTTTTTGGTAGGAACGGAGGGGCACAAATAGGATTCTAATCCCTTTTGGGCAAGAGGAAGCTATTTTCCTTTCTTTTACTTTATTTTATTTTTGGCCATTAGTAGAGACCGCGTTAAGCGGGTTGATCGGGTGCCTAACACCTTCCCAATCAATAACCGAAGCCCCTACCCAAGAGCCTTTGGTGTGGACCGAATTCAGAGTCATATTTTTAGTACTTAGGTGCTCATAAAAATGAACCAGGTATCCCGAGACACCGAAAGCTCCAGGTGGCGACTCTATATTTTTCGTTAGAGAGCGCATCGTCGCGACGGGATCGTCTCGATTCCCACGGTTGCACACAATCTTACTAGAATTCTAATTGAAATAGAGAACTAATTTTAGTAAAACTCTAATTTAAGCAATGAATTAATCATACTAAAATTCTAATTAGAAGAAGAAATTAACCAATTAAAATCTGATTTAAAGAAATTAATCAATCATACTAGAATCAAATTAACTTAATTAATTAATTATGCTGAAATAAAATAAATCTACTAATTAATTATAATAAAAAGATAAGAAAAGCAATTAATTAATTCTAAAATTCTAAAAAAAAGGGGTTTTCGGTCCGCTATGCTAAGGAGGATTGGCCTCGTTCCCGAGTACCCTCCATAACCTCCCTTGGGTAAATCGGGTGGCTGAGATTGAAGATAAATTATATTTATGATGATAATATAGTATTTTTGAACTTTTCAGTGTCAATTTCGGAGTAATAATTATGAGTGAAATTGAGAAACTAGAGTTATAGAAGCTACAATTAATAATTATGATTTAAAAAAAATATTAAAATAGGGAATTAAAACCATAAATTAAAAATTTTAGGACTGAATTTGGGTCCAAAATCAGAAAATCAAACCGTATGATTAAGGACTGTTTCTAGAGTCTAAGGACTAGAACCAGAGATTAATGATAGGACTGGATATTAAGATTTTAGAACGGAATTAAAGCCTAGGAACGGTGCGTCAGACCGTCAGATTAAGGACTGGTTCTAAATTCGGAGAACTAGAACCAGATATAGAAAATTTACGGTCTAAAAAGGGTGCTATGGTCTCGGACTGAAAATTTAAACCTATGATTAAAACTAAGAGAAATATCCTAAGTCTAAAACTAATATTTTTACCTAGGACTGGGGCTGCGGAGAGAAATCACCGAAGATTCTGCGCTTGAATCTCCAAATCATGACTAGGTTGCTCTATGGGCTTGTCCTCAGAATTCTCTAGTTTCGAAATCCCAAAAAAATCCATTCTCTCTGGAAAAATTGTCCAGCCTCCCGGGCGAATTAAGAAAAAAACTTTTATAAGTTTTTCTCTAATTAAACGTCCTGTTTCAGGTGTTTAATCAAATTATGTGTCGGTCTCCCTGCGCTTAATCACTTTGTGACGGTCACCGACTCAGTGACCGACCGACTGACTTACTCAGTGAGTTTCCTAGTCCTAATAGCGTTAGAACTGATTGTGTGCTCATTTTGGGGTGCGTAATCCAATTAAGTGCCACTCTCGAAGCATTTAATCAAGGAAACTTAGGGGTCAAGGACAGTGAGGCTATGTCGGGCGTAGGTCAATTACACGCTCGTGATATCGTGCTCAATCCGATCGCGCGTCTCATGATAGATGCGTGATTAAGTCTCGAGATGGTCTGGGGAAAGGAAGTCGGGTCTGAGAAGGGACTGATTGCGCGCATGTGATCTAGCGTGCAATCGAATTGAGTGCTTGGTTTTAGGCCCTTAATTCGGGGTTGTCCGGGTCAAGGTCGGGCTTGAAATGCCGAGCTATTATTTCAGTCCGGATTTCGACTATATACTATTGTTTCAGTATATAGTCTCCCTACATTAGGATCTGAGCCATAGAGCTATGGTTTCAGCCTGTGTTCAGCCATGTACTATTGTTTCAGTGTATGGTTCCCACGTTGGGGGTATGGGGCCTGAGCCACAGAACTATTGTTTTAGCCTGTGTTCAGCCATATACTATTATTCCAGCATATGGTCCCACATTAGGTTTAGGGGTCTGAAATGTGAGACTATTGTTTCAGTCTGCATTCTGACTATATACTATTGTTTCAATGTATAGTCTCCCTATATCGGGATCTGAGCCCCAGAGCTATTACTTCAGTCTGTGTTCAGCCATATACTATTGTTTTAGTGCATGGTTCCCATATTAGGGGTATGGGGCTTGAGCCACAAAACTATTGTTTCAGCCTGTGTCCAGCCATATACTATTATTTCAGTATATGGTTCCACATCAGGGTTATGAGGTCAAAGGATGGCCGAACAAATTTGTATATTCTGAGAGGGTAAAATGAGGGTGTCTACAAAAGTGGCTAGCTTCTTCTCCTTCTTCTAATTTCTAGATGAAGTAGTTCTCTTTAATTCTCTTCTAATTTTTTATTTATTTTTCTTTTCTTTTATATATATTTTTTTATATTTTGGTGCTAGTTTGCCACACATAAGCATCGCTACACTGTTATTTTTCAATTGCTTCTTCTTTTCCTTCCACCCAATGTTGAACCTAGCCTACCCATCTTCATCTTCTACTCCTTTACTTCTTGAATTCTCAGAGTGAGGATAAACTTGAATCAGGTCAAACAGGTTTAGGTGCAAGTATTCCGGTGTTTGTCAGAGAAAAATAGGGTTTAAGGCTCCAGATTGTAAGCAAAAGGACAGTTTCAAAGGGTAGGAAAATTTAAGCTCAAACTGTCCAATTGAAGGCCTTAATTCATTTCCTTAGTGTCATGAGTGCTGTCAATCTGTTTTGATTTGGAGGTGCCTAACTTCTAGTGACAAAGTGTTGAGTCAATCAGTCCTTAGAGTAGAACACAAATGCCAAAAACACTCTTCAAAAGAAAATGGATAGGCCCAAATCTCAATGTGTATAGTCCTCATATTAACTCATGGGGTGTATTTCTACCTTTTTCTCTCCTCTCTAGTTCACTAAGTGCTAACTGAATTTTTATTTTTTTTAGATATTAGTTTCATGATGGTGCTAAAATTTTCAAAGATTTTCAGTTTTAAAAGTCTGCAAAATTTTTAAATTTTCACAAATTTCCTCATTTTCGGGTTAGGTGGGAATTGACTTTATTCATTCCAATTAAACCGCACACTGCTGCACTAGAGGTAACTATTCCATTGGCAGGTCTACTCTGCCACACCCCCAAACCTAAGTTAAACAGTGTCCTCACTGTTTTATACAATATGTGTATAGGGGCAGTAGGGTACACAACAGACAGACACCCTAAATTAGAGCAGAAAATTAAGAAGAAACTAAACAAAAATTCAGTAAATTAAACCAGAAAGAGAAAAACAGATGGCATATACAAGTGTGACACTACGAGAACAACACTAACAACACTACAATACAAATTACTAAAAATAGAAAGTAAAAACGGTAGAGATGAAATTAAAAATAGCAGATATAGACAAAACAAAAACTAACTAAACACCTAAAAACAGAGAAATCCTAAACCTAACTACCTACATGATCTGGGCATGAATCAAAATGATGGCAAAAAATTTCAGCATTGAAAATATACATTTGAAAGCATAATTCATACATAAATCAGATCACACTACACTATATAGACAAAATTTTAAAACACTAAAAATAGTTATGTTACATATGGTACACGGTACGAGATCAACTATCAGTGGAAGGACTTGAAAGTGAATGATTTTAGAGGGCTCAATAGAATGTTCAACAAAGATTTGTAGCCTTTGATCATTAAACCTCATGACTCTTCCCAGCATGAAGGCTCATGATCTCAATAGTCCAGATGGGGGTATATGCATGACAGAAAATTAAGACAACCCATCTGGAACTCAGCTAAATTGGAAAGAACTGGAATATAAAAATGAAAGGTCATACCTTTTCATTTGCATCAAATCTGGTGTCCTTCCAGCTCAGGAATTGTAGTTGCATGAGAGATGCTGGGAGTAGCTCTAGCTCCACATCAGGTGGAGAGGTCATAACAGGCAGCAAAGGTGGCTTAAATGGCTGAGGGCAGTTGTCCAAGTGAATTGGTGCACTCACCCCATTGAGAAGCCCAAAATAGTACTTTGCAGCACATAGGTGGGGGCCTCCTTAGTCCATACTTGAAAATTTTTAGAAAATACCTCAGCCCAAGTCCAGTAGATTGGGCAAGGTCTCATCTACTATCTCACCAATGATTGCAACTATTTAACAAATCTCATTCCCTCCATCATATCCTTCCCCTTATAAGAGGGAGAAGGACCTTTAAAAATTTGAGGAAATGACAAATGAGGTACTATTGGTCCTCATCTGTTGACACATAAAAAAAAAATTAATTAATTTTATTTTTATTTATTTTTATTTTTTTTAGATTACAGCTATACTTTATTCAAACATTACAAAGACACAAATAATCTAAAATAAAAAATGAAGAAAATTTTTAAAAATCACACATAAACTAAAGTCAGCATTTATTCAAACACTACATCTACAAAAAATATAGCTCAACAAAAATACAGATTACCATACTAGATAAAAACTCCTCGACAACGGCGCCAAAAACTTGTTAAAATGTTTTTGCTACTTCTTTTTATTATAAAAATGATAAAGATAAAATAAAGGAAGCATAAAAAATAAAATAAAATGAGGAATGAATACAGCACAAAACCAAATCATAGACCTGCAAGAATCCAGGGTTTGTTGTAGCAAGTTTTACGAAGTAAGAGTTTGTCCCACAGGGAGTATCGATCTGAACCACTAGGGCATACAGTAATCTCCAGATCTGGCTACAGATCTGGCAGTCCTAAAGGAAGGGTGTTTAAGTGTCACTAAACTATACTAAAAACTAGGAAAAACAGGAATAAACAATAGCTAAAGAAAGGGATAAAGAAGGATGATGATGTGTGTGATAAAATAAAGATAAAATATGGAGAAGTAAACAGCTAGGGAAAAATCAGTTATGCAACTCAGTGTTTGTCATGAATCTATAGCAATCCTTTAGATGGCTACTAGCACATCTACAAGGTAGAAGAATCCAACTCAACTCATGCCATTTAGACTGCTCTTAAGGCTATACCCTGTCCACTTAAATGGTCACAGGCTATCCAATAGAGTTTGTCAAATCTCATTGATTAAGTCAGAAAACTAACCTCACCCAAAGGGATGGATTGATCTTAAGGCTATAATCTATCCACTTCAATGGTCACAGACTATCCAATAGATTTCCTCCAACCAATGAATTAAGTCAGGCCATGAACACCATTGCAGACACTATGTTTGCAAGGCTACAAGCACATGCATTCATAGGAGCAAACAGACTTTGAAAACCAGGTGGAAACCACAAGGTATCTCAGGCTGAATGAGGACTTAGATTCAACTAGTCATTGCTACAAAAGGCCTGCAATAACCCAGTTCACAAGTTTGCAATCTCTACAACAACTCAGATCTACACACTGATAATGGTGATGTAAAATAAAGTAGGTTTAGCTTTGCACAATCTCTCATTGGGCTACAAGCTCAAGTGCAGAGAAAAGGAATCCATCACAGATCTGTGACAAAGACCTACCCTAGGGCTATAGACTGTCCACTCAAATGGTCACAGGCTATCCACAGAGGCTGCCTTATCCACAAATGATGAGATAGAACATGTAAACTGCTGCCACCACCATGATCCCAGGGCTACAAGCTCAAGCTTCCATGTGCCTTTCAATCAACTCAAATCATAAATGCATGCTATAGCCTGAACAAAACTATGGGCAAATAGGAAAATAACAGATTGAATAAACATTAAAATAGGCATTGCATTGATTGAAATGAAACTTACAATTTTCTGCCCTCAAGGCAGCAGCCTGTGCAAACCCCAAATCAACTCACTCCATTTCATACAAAATCGATTGCAAAACATGAATGAAAACTACCTATTACATAGAGCCTAGCCCAGCATTGCTGCTATGCTAGGGTAAGAAGAAAGGGGAAAGGAATAAAAGAAATCCTAACATAAATCCTAAAATAAAACCTAACTTGAAAACCTAAGTGAGCCAGGATATTCCTAGCTCCCTTACAATGTAGATAACAGACCTATTTATATGCAATCCTTGAAACCCTGATGTGCATTATCCAATCAGAAGAGAGATGCTTTAGAGTGGCTCATTCGTGGCCCTTGAATGCCTCGAGATGTGTGCCCTAGAAGTGTGAAAACCCAAACTATCCCTGAGCATTGAAAACAGTAAGTTGAGAAGTTCTGAGACCGAGTCTCACGAAGCTGACTTGAGTGTAGAAGCAGGCTCACGAGGATGGATTTTTTGTGAAGGGAACTCGCGAGGCTTTACTCTGCTATGAATGGTGCATCTCGCTTGGCTGTCGTGAGGTTAGATTGTGTGCGGAAGAAGGCCGCAAAGGTTAATTGGTGCAGCTCGCGAGGTTGACTTTGCGATTCCTCGCTTGGTTGGCTTGTCTTTGACGCGCGCGAGAGCTTAGCGAGGAGATTTCTTGAATCAATTCCCCCAACTGATCTACACGAGATCTTCACTGCTGCTTTGTGTAGCTGCTCGCCAGGTTCATGTGAACCACGTGAGATCCTCACGAGGAAGCTTCTGGGTGATTGGAACTGTGTGACATGTCCATTGCAGCAGCTATTTGAGCCACTCAAGATCTTCAATAGATGTAGCTGCTCTCAACTATTGTGCTCCACTCAATGTGTTACATTGTTGCTTCATTTATATGGCTTGAAGGTCTAAAACAACAACACCTCGAATGGCTGCTTCTCCTTGCAATTTTAGCTGCTTGAGTGGCTGTTGGCTCCACTGTTGCAGCATACTTCTGTCTTCTTGGCTTGAAAATGTAGGATTGCATTATTAAGCTCTTATTTTGCTGTTATCTACAAGAACACACTAAAAACACATTATTAATTGGCTCAGAGGTCCATCAAAGGCCCGGTTAAGGGGTGAAAAGTGATAATTTTCAGGGCTTAACAGTATCGGTAAGGGTTGCAATAAACTCGAGGGTTTCTGATGGTCAACCTTCACTTGTCGACATATCAGGCATCTTTTTACTCTGCTATTTCTTTCGTCAAGCCTTTCCACCATAAGCTCTTCTTCAGGTCCTCATACATCTTTGTGCAACTGGGGTGGATAGCATATTTTGACTTGTCGGCTTCTTCTAGAATCGTGCGTCAAAGATTGGTATCGGCTGGCATGCATAGTCAGCCCCTGAAGAGTAATGAATCGTCCTCCCTGATGGAGAAATCGGGCCTATTCCCACTAGTCACATCTTGTCTAATGACCATAAGTGTAGACACCCCATTTTGCCCTCTCAGAATATTCAAATCTATTCGGTCAACCTTTGACCTCACAACCCTAATTGGGACCATATGCTGAAACTATAGTATATGGTTGGACATAGGCTGAAATAATAGCTCTATGGGTTAGGCCCCATGACCCTAAATTCAGAATCATGCACTAAAAAAATAGTAGATGGCTGAACACAGGTTGAAACAATAGCTTTGTGGCTCAGATCCCAACGTAGGGAGAGTATATACTGAAACAATACTATATAGTCAGAATGCGAACTAAAACAATAGTCTTACATTTAAGACCCTTTACCATAATATGTGGGACCATATGCTGAAATAATAGTATATGGCTGGACACGGGTTGAAATAATAGCTCTGTAGCTCAGGCCCCATGACCCTAACGTGGGAACCATGCATTGAAACAATAGTACATGGCTGAACACTAGCTAAAACAATAGCTCTGTGGCTCAGATCCCGACGTAGGGAGACTATATACTGAAACAATAGTATATAGTCAGAATACAGACTGAAACAATGGTCTTGCATTTTAGACCCCCTAACCCTAACGTAGGGACCATGCACCGAAATAATAGTACATGGCTGAACACAGGCTGAAATAATAGCTCCGTGGCTCAGATCCCAACGAAGGGAGACTATATGCTGAAATAATAGTATATAGTCAAAATATAGGCTGAAATAATTGTCTGACATTTCAAACCTGACCCGGAACTGGATAGCCCCAAATTACGCGCCTAAAACAACATGCGCAATTCGATCACACACTAAGCCACACACATGCAATCAGTCCCCTTTCCAGACCAGACTTCCTTTCCCAGACCACCTCGAGACTTGATCACGCACCCCACATGAGACGCGCGATCGGATTGAGCGCCCCACTACCGGCGTGCAATTGGCCTACACTCGACCTAGTCTTACCATCCTTGACCCCTAAGCTTCCTCGATCAAGCACTTAAAATGAGACGTTTAATCAGATTGCGCACTCCACACTGGGCGTGCAATTAGTCCTAACATTGTTAGAACTAGGAAACTAGTTGAGCAAGTCAATCAATCGCTCACTGAGTTGGTGACCGACTCAAAGCGATTAAGCACCAGGAGACAGGGGCGCGATCTAGTTAAATGCCTGAAACAGGGCGCTTAATTGGAGAAAAACCTATAAAAGATTTTTTCTAATTCACCCCAAAAGAGGCTGGTAATTTCTAGAGAGAACATATTTTTTTGGGATTTTGAAACCAGAGTACTCCGAGAACGAACACATAGACAAACATAGCCCTGATTTCGAGATTCAAGCTTCGAATCTTCAAGATTTCTCTCCGCAGCCCTGATCCTAGGTAAAAATCTTTGTTTTAGATTTAGGATTTCTCTTTGTTTTAATTATTAATATCGAATTTTTAGTTTTAGACTGTAGCACCCCTTTTTTTAGACCGTAATCTCTTATATCTGGTTCTAGTTCTCCGTTTCTAGAACCAGTCCTTAATCTAACGGTCTAATTTACAGACCCTAGGCTTTATTCCGCTCTAAAATCTTAATTTCCAGCCCTATCATTAATCTTTAGTTCTAGTTCTTAGGTTATAAAACCAGTCCTTAATCATACGGTCTGATTTTCTGATTTCGGGCCTGAATTCAGTCCTAGAATTTTAAATTTTAGTTTTTAATTTCTTAGTTTAATATTTTTTAAAAATCCCAAGTATTAATTTAGTTTCTATGATTCTAGTTTCTTAATTTAATCCATAATTATAATCCCAAAATCGACTCCGAAAAGCCAAAAATATAATATTATAGTTCATAACCCAATTTTCTTTAACCTCAGCCACCCAATTTGTCCAAGGGAGCTTATGGAGGGTATTCGGAAACGAGGCCAATCCTCCTTAGCATAGCGGGCCCAAAACCCCTTTTTTTTATAATTATTTTATTGCTTTAATTAGCATTAGAAAATCAGTTCCATGACTCTATCTTAGAATTTTAGTATAATTAATTTACATGCTTTCTTTTGATTAGATGCTTAGAATAACTGCCTTGATTATAACTCTAATAAAACTAGCTCCTTCATTTTAATTAGACAATTATAGCATCGTTAATTCGTTGCTTTATTAGATTTCAGTATAGTTAATTCCTTTATTAATTAAAGTTTTAGTATAATTAATTCATTGCTTTGATTCTAATTCTAGAAATAAAATCAGTCCTTTATTTTAATTGGATTCTAGCATAGATAATTCATTGCTTTAATTAGAATCTTAGTATAATTAATTTCTCGCTCTAATCATAATTCTAGCAAAATTAGTTTCTTTATTTTAATTAGAGTCTTAGTAAAATCAGTCCTTTATCCCCATTAGAATTCTAGCAGGACTATTATTTTTGCTCTAGTTAGAACTCCAGTTAGATTAGTATACTTATTTCGATTAGAATTTAGTATAATTAGCATGCTTGATTTAATTAAAGTTTCATTAAAATTAATATATTTGCATTCCTAGTATAATTAGGAGACTGATATCAATTAGACTTTTAGTAGTACTAGGATTCTAAATTAATTGGAATTCTAATAAGATTAGGAAACCAAGATTAATTAGACTCCTGATAGAATTAGAATACTAAATTAACTCACTATAATAAATTCCCACACAACTAAACTCACAATAGAATTGGGAAATCTAAACTGATTAGAACTATAACAATAATGGGAAAGAAAAGGAAAATTAAACTATCTAAATTATAAGAAGAGTCACAGATGCTGACATTCGCAGGCGGACGAATCAGTAAAGAAGTAACCCACATCCGCTCTAAAGCGTGATCATTGACGTGTTGCAACGTCGCTAAATATCTGCAGCTGGCGATCGCAACAAGCTAGGAATCTTCCTAGAAAACCCATTTTTTTATCTTTACCTCCACCATTCCAAACACCACATCGCTAGAGTCCAGTTGGACAAAATTGGACCACAGATTCAATGGGGACCGAGAGGAACCCAGAAAAAGCGCACGCCAACGGACTAGCGATCGCGATAGGACCCTTTTGCAAACTCCTTTTTTTTAGATAGTTTTTATCTCAGTTCCTTATTTTTCTTTCCATCGTGTCATTTAGATTTTGTTTTAAATATATGAGTCTTCATCAAAGACTCGAGATGTCTGGTATACGAAGAGTGAGTTTAGGAGACCCACTATTGTGGGGGTATCATAACAACCTCGCGTACGAAGAAGAACCACTTCATAATTCTAGCCCATGACAACCTGAGATTAACATGGCTGGTGAACAAGAAAATCCCTTCTCTACCCCACACGCTGGTAATAATCATAATGGGAGAGATGGTAACACTAGATAAAATCTTACTGCTCAACAAATCGTAGAGCTCAATATTCAAAGAATACAAAGAGGAGATGATGACTCCGAGGAATTACTTCGAGGATTGGCCACTGCATATGAAACCATCAAGTCACGATAATTTTCATAAGACTAAGAATGACAAGAGAGGCCACCTCCTACCCCGAGCACGGTGTCAGCCCGCGCCACACCATTGAGACAACTTGCTTACACATTCTTCAACAATGACTCTCTAGACAAGATTGGCTCATGGGTTGCTCCAAAAGACAGCACCATTAAAATCGAAGATCTCCCTAAAATACTCGATGAGTACATGGCCAAGAGAGAGCGCCCTGGTCACTCATTCAAATTCGACAAATTTTATCGGGACGTCAAAATTTAACTTACCAATAGGATTCAAACCACCAAAATTTACTAAATATAATGGCACGGGAAATCTGAATCATCATTTAGACCTCTTTTGTAACGATTTTCGGCCCATACGTAATAATCAAGGACTTCTTATTCACTATTTCTAACACTATTAGAAGGAGAAACTTTAGATTGGTTTACGGGACTCCCGCTTTATAAGATAGAAACCTTCGACGATTTGGTCGGTCAATTCCTAGACCAATACAAATACTTGATCCAAGAGACAGTCAGTCTCAGCAATTTATTGGCAGCCAAGCAAGGACCTGATGAAGAATTTACCGACTTCGTCGCTAGATGGAGAAAACTTGCTGCCAGGATCGACACTTTAATGAAAGAGAAGGACTCGGTGGACATTATCATCGATAGCACTAGAGAACCGTTAAAGAGTGCACATGTCATAAGTGATTGTTCCGACTTCACTGCGCTCCACTCCCGGGCATCCCGACTAGCGCGACACATTAAAGGCGGAGACCTCGCTCTATCCATAGTCACGTCAAAAGTAGTCCCTTCCAGTGAATCAAAATAAAAAAATAATAAGAAAGCTTTAGGAATCGAATAGGTCAACACCGTTGTCAACCAAGGACAAAACTTTGGGAATGGAAATTTCCAACCACGAAACTTCGGTGAAAATCAAAGTCAACAACGGTATGCAAACCAAAACTAAGGCCAGAACCAGAATTAGGGCTAGTATCAGAATAGAAATCAATATCCCAACACCTACCAGAACCAAAATACAACATAGAACCGACCGGCCATGCGCCAAACTACAATAATGTACCCCCCTACCGCAAAACTTCAACCCAGCTAGAGGCCCATACCAGCCGAGGCAGGAACACTACCCCTCTTTACCTAATATGATTCCCAACATCTTTCGTCTCCTCAACACTCAAAATATCCTCTGATTCCCACAATAAAGACCTCACCCATGGCCGACAAATCTAGACTATAGTAAATACTATGCCTTCCATCGATATGCGGGACACAACCTAGAAGACTGTTGGGTCCTCAGGGACACAATCTATGACATGAATGACTGAAATCAGATCGATTGAGAAGCGCTTAGGAATCCTAACCGTAATAATAATAGACCCCAACAAAATCTAGGGATCATTAATAACCCCATACCCAACCACAACTAAGAAACGCCGGGTCAGGTCACCACCGTAGATCTCTCCGGTCAATCCTCCTTCCAGCTTTCCACCTTAATCGCTCACATTCAACGCTCTAATACTTTCGCCACACTAGTGAGAGTTCCTTCACCCCCGCATCCCTCGACCTTGATCACTCGCATCGCCTCACCTAGCCCGCCTCCTGTAAACACTCCCATTTTTCCCTCTCATAATATATAAATTTGTTCGATCAACCTTTGACCTCAAAACCTTGATATGGGACCATATGCTGAAACAATAGTATATGGCTGGACACAGGTTGAAATAATAGTTTTGTGGCTCAAGCCCTAAACCCTTAACGTGAGAACCATACACTGAAATAATAGTACATGGATGAATACAGGCTAAAACAATAGCTCTGTGGCTCAGATCTCAACATAGGGAGACTATATACTGAAACAACAGTATATAGTCGGAATACAGACTAAGACAATAGTCTCGCATTTCAGACCCCTAACCCTAATGTGGGACCATATGCGTAAATAATAGTATATGATTGAACACAAGCTGAAACAATAGTTCTGTGGCTCAGGCCCCATACCCCCGACGTGGGAACCATACACTGAAACAATAGTACATGGTTGAACATAGGCTAAAACAATAGCTCTATGGCTCAAGTCCCAACGTAGGGAGACTATATACTGAAACAATAGTATATAGTCAAAATGCTGGCTGAAATAATAGTTTGGCATTTCAAGCCCAACTTGGACCCGGATAACCCCGAATTATGCGCCTAAAACTAAGCGCTCAATTTGATTACACACTAGATCACACGTGCACAATCAGTCCCTTCTCAGACCCGACTTTCTTTCCCCAGACCATCTCGAGACTCGATCACGCATCTATCATGAGACGCGCGATCGAATTGAGCACGACATCACAAGTGCGCAATTGACCTACGCCCGACATAGCCTCACTGTCCTTGACCCCTAAGTTTCCTCGATTAAATGCTTCGAGAGTGGCACTTAATTTACGCACCCCAAAATGGGCGCGTAATTAGTTCTGACGCTATTAAGACTAGGAAACTCGCTGAGCAAGTCAGCCAGTCGCTCGCTGAGTCGGTGACCGACTTAAAGCGATTAAGCGCCAGGAGACAGGCGCGTAGTTTGATTAAATGCCTGAAACAGGGCATTTAATTGGAGAAAACCCTATAAAAGATTTTTTTCTTAATTCGCCTGGGAGGCTGAACAATTTTTTGAGAGAGAATAAATTTTTTTGGGATTTCGAAACCAGAGAACTCCGAGGACAAGCCCATAGAGCAACCTAGTCATGATTTGGAGATTCCAACACCGAATCTTTGATGATTTGTCTCTACACCCCGCACACCGGTAACAATCATAATGAGAGAGATGGTAACACTAGACAAAATCTCACCGCTCAACAGATCGTAGAACTAAATATTCAAAAAATAAAAATAGAAGACAACGACTCCGAAGAATTGCTTCGAGGGTTGGCCACTGCATACGAAACTATTAGGTCACGACAATTTTCAGAAGAACAAGAGCGACAAGAGAAGCCACCTCCTACCCCGAGCACGGTGTCAGCCCGCGCCACACCATTGAGACAACTTGCCCACACATTCTTCAATGATGACTCTTTAGACAAGGTTTGCTCACGGGTCGCTCTAAAAGACAGCACTGTTAAAATTGAAGATCTCCCTACAATGCTTGATGAGTATATGGCCAAGAGAGAGCGCCCCAATCACTCATTTGGATTCGACAACTTTTGTCGGGACGTCAATTTTAACTTACCAATAGGATTTAAGCCATCAAAATTTACCAAATATAATGGCACGGGAAATTCCAATTATCACTTGGCCCTCTTTTGTAATGATTGCCGACCCATACGTGATAATCAAGGACTTTTCATTCACTATTTCTAATGCTCATTAGAAGGAGAAGCTTTAGATTGGTTTGCGGGACTCCCACTTTATAAGATAGAAACCTTCGATGAATTATTTGGTCAATTCTTAGACCAATATAAATACTTGATCCAAGAGATAATCAATCTCAACGATCTAATGGCAGCCAAGTAAGGGCCTGATGAAGAATTTACCGATTTCGTCGCCAGATGGAGGAAACTCACTGCTAGGACCGACACTTTAATGAAAGAGAAGGATTTGGTGGACATTATCATCGATAATACTAGAGAACCGTTAAAGAGCGCACTTGTCATAAGTGATTGCCCTGACTTCACTGCACGCCACTCTTGGGCATCCCGACTAGTGTGACACATTAAAGGCAGAGATCTTGCATTATCCATAGTCACATCGAAAGTGGGCTCTTCCAGCGAATCAAAGTCAAAAAATAAGAAAACTTTAGGAACCGAATAGGTCAACACCGTTGTTAATCAAGAACAAACTCTGGGAACGGAAATTTTCACCCACGAAACTTTGGGCAAAATCAAAATCAGCAACGATACACGAACCAAAACCAAGGTACTAATCAGTAAAAATATGCAAACCAAAGCCAAAGCCAGGACCAGAATCAGGGCCAATATCAGAATAGAAATCAATATCCCAACACCTACCAGAATCAGAACACGACGTAAAATCGACCGGCCCACGTGCCGAATTACAGTAGTGTGCCCCCATCGTAGAACTTTAACCGAGTCAGAGGCACCTACCAGTCGAGGCGAGAACACTACCCCCCTTTACCAGATACGATTCCCAACATCTTCCATCTCCTTAACACTCAGAATCTCCTTTGATCCTTATAAGAAAGACCCTGCCCATGGCCGAAAAATCTAGACTATAGTAAATGTTATGCCTTCCATCTATACGCGAGACACAACCTAGAAGATTGTTGGGTCTTCAGGGATGTAATCTATGACATGAATGACCGAAGTCAGATCGACTGGGAACCGGTTTAGGAATCCTAACCCTAATAATAACCAACCCCAACAAAATTTAGGGATTGTTAATAACCCCATGCCCAACCACAACCAAGTAACACAGGCTCAGGTCACCAACATAGATCTCTCCGATCGATCCCCCTTCCAATCTTCCACCTTAATCACTCGCATTCAACCCTCTGCTACTTTCGCCCCACCAGCGAGAGCTCCTTCACCCCCGCATCCTTCGACCCTGATCACTCACATCGCCCCATCGAATCCACCTCCTTACCAAAATTCACTCAAATACGAGTCCATTCCTTTAGGGCCAGGAGACCATTCCTCTGTAGTCACCCACCAAAGCCTTCAACCCCTCCAAATCCTGAACCAGCACCATTACCGCTCCCTTTGTTCGATTCTAAACCCAGTATGGAGATCACATTCTCCAAACTGTAGCCCAAATTGGTACATGGGTAGAAAGTGTCACCCGAAAGACTCCAAATTAAGACAATGAAATAACCATTGAGCGTTCACTGAATCTTGAAGAAGGCGAGCTAGAAGAACATCCTGACCCATGCGAGACGATGGTCTCTACTTTCCTAGAAGAGGAAGATTACACACAATACCTCCCACCTTGGGGCAGCACCATTCAAGTTTGCTTTCCAACCTCATATTTCAACCATTTTACAAATACACCAGTGTCAAGCCGCGTCGGGTTCGGTCAAGAACCGACTTGCCCAATTCTCAAGTAAGGAACCAATTACCCACCTCCGCCATTCCCTCGAAATAAGGTTTTCACGAACGCACAACTACGATATGGGAATGTGAGAGAAAGTGAAGTTAACTTGCCTCCCCCACCTCACATCATCCCTCCACCAATTCCTGCACTTCAACCATTCCAACCACCTGCACCTAAGGCCCATCGGTCAGGCAAAGAAATTGCGTTCGAGCCAGGGCAAGAATACGACCTTTTACAATATTTTTAGAAGATCCCGGCCCAAATATCCATACTAGAACTCATCAAGAAATTGCCTGATCATCACTTTTTATTGATAAGAACACTTGAAGACACATAAGTGGATGAGGATACGACCCTAGATGAGCATCATCAAATCACTTCGGTCATGGCACAACCTCCGGCATTCACTTTTACAGATGCATACATGCCTAAAGAGTCACTCTGTGGGAGTGGGGCCCTCATATATCTTACGATCATAATTAGAGGATTCTTTGTACCACGTGCACTCGTTGACACGAGAGCAGGACTTAACATCTGCCCTCTCACCATGTTAAAAATGCTCAAATACATGGAGTAGGATGTCAGGCCCTCCGCACTGTCACTCATAGCTTATGATGGGTCGCATAACTTTGTTAAAGGAACTATCAAGCTACAGGTTTGCCTCGGACCTGTAACGAAAGACATTACCTTCCATGTTTCTGATTCTGCTAGTACGTTCAATCTCATTTTGGAAGAAAATGGCTAGAGTGAATGAAGGTCGTCACATCCACATACCATCAATGCGTCAAATTCCCATTCGAGGATTCCATCGTCCGTATATACGCTGATGCTCCCCTCCAGGAGATGGATACTGATTACGTGGCGAGCATACCAACCGCTCACGATTATGTGTTAAATACAGGTAATATTTAAAAGACTCAAATCCCTAGTGAGACAACCGTTCAGAAGTCCGTCTCCCTACCCCTCCTAGTTCTCCCCCAATGCGTCAACAAAAATTAGAGAGAAGAGAGGTTGGCCTAGACCTCGCCAAACTCTATGCCATTAACCCTACCACGACAAAGGGTGAGACGTTATGTACCATCTTGGATACATTCCCCACACCGGACTCGGTAAAAATAAGTAAGGTCGTGTAGGACTCGTTGTCCCAACACAAATACGTAAGCACATAGGGTTAGGTTACCAATCGGACGGCCCGCAAGCCGACTTGTCTCCTACCTCACCAAAATGGTCTATAGATGACCACTTCGCCTATGGGACCACTGAGAAAGCAGATGTGCCAAAGCATAAGGAAGTGTCTTTCACTAGATCCCAAGAAGTGGAAATTGAGCAAATGACTAAAGTGTTCAATGATTTAATCAATTTAAACGACGATATTGATAAACCGCTCAAAGGAGTCAAGCCCATATTTGACACTAAGAAATTTACAGAAGAGAGGAGAGAAGATTCTTCAGAACCTAACCCACCAGTAGAAGATTGGGAATCCCCTGACGACGAAGATTTTCACATAGCATCCTTCCAGGATAGTGAAGAGCACTTACACTGAACATGGGAAAAAGATGACACTCTACAAGAAGATACTAACTTGTATAGCATCCGTCTCAGCCTTGGCCTTGAGGGATGGGTATGCCTTTGGGACTCCCCTTGTATCACCTACCCATACCAACCCTGCTGTAGGGCATGCACCAGCATATTAGAATGCTTCTCTAGTTGAACCCGACACTCTAAGATAGAAGAATCAAATCATTCCAACCTCGTGACTACTGACATAAGTAATGACCTACCAGCTCAGCTGCCGGCACAAGAAGTAAAAAATCCCAACGGTCATCCGATTGACCTAGGGGGAAACACTCGCATCGCCCTCATAGAATTTGAAGAGGAACTTGAACTAGACACTTCTACATCTCCAGATTCGTCGCAACTCCAAATATTTTAGAAATCTCTAGAGGAAGAGTGGCAACCTCTCTCAAGTGATGATGAGGACTACTGGATAGACCTCCCGGCACTCGAGTTAGCGGAGCGAGCCAATCTAGGACTTCAAGCACTATCAGATCAAGAAGATGAATTCGATACTATTTTCGACTCTAACTTAGAAGGATGGGACTGTCCTTGGGGATCCCCCTGCATTCTTCACCATTATCAACCTCGCTATCAAGCATGCGCGCTCATCCTAACATATTATGAAGATCAAGGAAAAGAACTCACTACCCCTGAGGATCCTTTGGGAGATCCCCCTTGGTGGGAAGAACAACATTATTACAACCCAGAGGATGACAGTTCAATTGACTATGATCTTCAGTGCTTCTTCGAAGAAGAGGCGATCGATGTGGTAGAAGAAATCCAAACGTTAGTGCTGCTGTCACTAGTGTCACTCATTCAAAAGATCTCATCAGATGAGGACTCCAAAAAAAAAAACACCAAATTCACAACAAGTCCACATTTCTCGAAGAATCGCCCGAACGGCTCCAGCAGCCGTCTCATTCCCTCAACTAGAGGAAGCAATTCTCCCGACTCCCCTTGAGGAGACCGACCCTGTACCATATTTATTATCAAAAATAAAAAAAATAGAAAACCCTAAAAATTCATAAATACAAAATCTAAAAAATTCATAAAACCCCATAAAAGAAAGGGAACTCTTCATCTCGAACCAAATTTGTGGCCAATAAGGAGACTTTCTCCTAAGGTTTCTATCCCATTCTTTGCATGAGGACGTAAAGCATCCCGGCTAAACAACAAGCTAGTGATCATATCAGACGAGATACTTTGTGACTTTGAGAGAAGAATCAGTAGTCTTGACCTTCACCTTATCAAAGATCTCTCAGTCATAGATTGTGCTGATGAAGGGTTACCTTTCACAAACTCATATCCCAATGTAGCAATTTTACAGTATACGAACTTACCGAGGACGAAGAAGGAGCACCAGTTACCGAGGAGGCACTGGACTTCCAATGGGTTATCAAGCATTTCGATGAGCAAAGCTAAGCTTCCGCAGAACCCAAGGAAGAACTAAACTTTGACACTAATGAGAAACCTAAGAAGCTACTGATTAGCTCAACGCTCAATTCTAAGGAATGCCAACAAATTGCACAAGTCCTGCAAGAACACCTCGATTCCTTCGCATGGTCCTACGAGGACAAGCACAGTTTAGACCTAAGTTTAGTAGAACATCGTCTCGTCCTAGAACCCGATGCAAAGCCTATTAAGTAGAGACCTCGCAGGATGCACCCACAAATAACCCTTCAAGTTAAAGAGGAAGTAGACAAGTTACACAAAGCTAAATTTCTCCGAGTCGTTCTTTACCCTAAGTGGGTCACCAACATAGTACATGCCACCAAGAAAGACGGCAGAGTACGGGTTTGCATCAACTTCTGAAACCTCAACCAAGCATGATGCCTTCCCACTTCCACACATTGACACTTTAGTCGACAACACCGCTGGACATGAGATGTTATCCTTTATGGATGGTTTCTCTGAAATATAATCAGATCAAATTAGCAGAGTTCGACCAAGAGAAGACTTCCTTGACCATACCATGGGGAATTTACTGTTACATCGTCAGGCCTTTTGGGTTTAAGAATACAAGAGCCACGTATCAATGTGCTATGATGGCTATCTTTCACGACATGATGCATAAGTGTGTAGAAGTCTACGTCGATGACATATTAGTGAAGTCTCAAACATGAGTAGGACATGTTGAAGCGCTCCGACTAGTGTTACAAGGAGCTAAGTAATATCAACTAAAAATGAATCCAAAGAAATGTGTCTTCGAGGTCGCTTCCAAAAAATTACTTGGTTTCATAGTTAGCAAGTGAGGGATCGAAGTTGACCCTGCAAAAGTCAGATTCATCCTTGAGATGCCGCCTCCTAGTAATATCAAAGAGTTACGAAGCCAGATAGGAAGATTGCAATTTATCAGAAGATTTATATTCCAGCATTCGGACAAATGCGATCCTTTCTACAGACTATTTAAAGGAGGAACTGAGTATAAATGGGATGATCAGTGTCAGCAAGCCTTCGATAGCATCAAGATGTACCTCCTTAACCTGCCAATACTATCGCCACCAGTCCCCGGAAGACCCCTAATTCTATACCTCTCAGTGAATGATAAAGCAATGGGGATAATTCTAGGACAATATGAAGAAGACAGTAAGAGAAAGAATGCTATCTACTACCTCAGTAGGACGATGGTCGAATACGAACAAAAATATACTTCAATGGAGAAGACTTGCCTCACATTGATGTGAGCCTCTACCAAATTATGACACTACTTCGGAGCACATAAAATACTAGTACTAGCCCGAATGGATCCTCTGAAGTATATATTCGAAAAGCCCGCAACATCAGGAAAGATCGCTTGCTGGCGTATGCTCCTGCAAGAATTCGATATCACTTATGTCATGCAGAAATCAATCAAAGGACAAATAGTCACTGATTACCTCACAGATCTCCCTCTCTCGAGTGATGAGCTCGTGCATGCAGATTTCCACGATGAGGACCTACTCACTATTCGTAACGAAGAGCCCGATAAGACCTCATGGACCCTTTATTTCAATGGCACTCTAAATCACAAAGGAAAAGGCATCGAGATAGTCCTCCTAAGCCCATAAGTATTTGTCATAACTAAGGCTTTTCAACTAGATTTCCCTATCACTAATAATGTCACAGAATATGAAGCCTTTATAGCTGGACTATGAACAACGCTACAATTAGGTGTTAAACTGTTAAAAACCATCGGCAATTCCAAACTAGTAATTTCACAAGTCATAGGAGAATGAAAAACTAAGGAAAGGAGACTAATGGCATACCTAGAAACCACTCAATATTTAGTAATGAAATTTGAAAGAATCTCTTTGACGCACATCCCTAGATTAGAAAATGAGCTCGTAGATTCCTTAGCCACGCTAGCCTTGGTCATCCAAATACCCATCGGGCAAAATACCAAGACCTTCTTCATTGAAAAGCTGACAGTACCCACCCACAAGGTAGCATAGACCGTCAAGAGAGAATTACCCATCCTCCCCACAAGTACAGGACTGAAAGAAGCAATCACCCCGGAAAAGCACATCAAGATAGAAACCGAAGTTGCTATGTTCAGATTTGAAAAATCATCGATCGACGACGGACAACTATGGTATTTCGACATCAAGAACTTCTTGAAATATCAACACGTCCCTCCATATGCCACGAAGAGAGAACGAATGATTATAAGGAACCGATGTGTCCGATTCTACATACTTGATAAAACATTATACAAAGAGGCCTTCACTAAAGGAGTACTACTACGATACATAATGACTGCCGAAGGACAATACATCATTCGAGAAGCACATGCCAGTGCCTGTGGCGCCCACTCTGGTAGATAGAGGCTCGTCGATCAAGTTACATGACAAGATTACTTCTGGCTGACAATGATCAGAGATTCCCACCTCTATATCTAATCATGCAAGCAATGCCAAGAACACGCCGCACTCGTCAAAGCTCCATCAGTTGCATTGAATACTATGACATTGCCATGGCCATTTTCGATGTGGGCCTTCAATGTCATTGGACCTTTCACAAGCACGGTTGGGAACAGTCACAAGCACGCGTTCATACTTACAGTGATCGAATACTACACCAAATGGGCAACGGCTTAATCCTATGTCAGAATCACTACTTCAACACTCGTAAGGTTTATCGTTCGAAATATCATCACCAGGTTTGGAGTACCTAGGATGTTTGTCACTGACAATGGACCACAGTTCATCGCGGAGAAGACGAAGAAGTTATGCAAGAAGTATGGCATCGATCTGCGCCATTCATCACCGTTCTACCCTCAAGGCAATGGACAGACAGAAGCTATGAATAAAATACAGATTCGAATCAGAAGCGCTTTGGGCCTATAGGACCTCTATTCGTATGACCACTAGCCAAACTCCCTACCTCCTTACCTACGAGATGGAGGTAGTCCTACCATATGAGATATAAGTACCATCCTTACAAATTTAATTTGATGATTAGCTATACTTAGATGAGAGGAGAATTGCCTTACTCACATAGCTAAAGCAGCTCGATGCAACACATCTAAGGGTAGCTGATCACGCTCAAGTATATAAGAGGAAAGTTGTTAGGGCTTACGATAAGAAAGTCGTTGGGCGAGCCTTAAATATTGGAGAATTAGTCTGAAAGAAAATCATGCCTTCCAAGCATGCCCATCAGAAAGGAAAACTAAAACTGAACTGGGAAGGCCCTTATGTCATAACAGTCGCATACCCTAGAAATGCCTACAAACTGGCGAACCGAGACGGGAAGAACTCCTTAGCCCTTGGAACGCCATGTACCTTAGAAAATATTACCCTTAGCCCTGTGATCGTCACATCTCATGGTTAAATATTTATACTTATCACCCCCGTAGTCGTCACGACCCATTCATTGGTCGTACACCTTCAATTCTCAGAATATCCTTAAGACCTCCAATTTATCGCCCACCTTTTCTCACTCGGGCAATCTGATTAAAGGACTAGTGACCTATCTAACTTCTTTCAAAAGCATAAGTAACACCCGATTCTGATTTCCCTTCCTCCGCCATTGGAGGAGACATTAGAGTAAAAAAAATGAAAATATTAAGTTCAATCAAAACTCATTATTCTTACATTAGCAGGATGCTTTCAAAATATATATACAAAAAAAATTGAGCGAGAGCATTATGATGAATTAACAAGCCAATGAGCTCAGGGAAGCATAAGCAGACCGTGAGGACATCCCTAATAGCATTACTAGAGGTGTATAAGCAAGCTGCGAGGGCATCCCTGATGTCCCCATACTACTAGATGTCGTCATAAGGTGGCGGGAGGAGGATAAACTCCTGCTAACCATAGAATGTGAGATTTTGATGGTGCCGAAACATGACGAAGGGCTCGATCATGGCACCCCGTATCTCCTTGAGAAAAAGATTGTTACTCACCCCTTTTGGAAAGCCTTAGATATAAACTGTTCCCCACATCACTGAGCCGTACCCCCCCCCCCCCTCTTCTATTTTTATTTCGGACGATAAATCAAAAGCATTATAAGATGTTCCTAGAAATGAAACTGAAAACTAATAAATAATGACTGATGCAATCACCTACTATATGTACCATACTTCTCCCTAATAACCATGGGATAGGATGACCACCACCCTAAATCAAAGAGACCTCCCTAGTTCGATGACAGTACCGATCATCTTTTCTTCAAAACTAACTTACCAAATACCGATGATTGCTTATAGTCCCAAAGTGCCTCATCTCGAAACCCAGAAAAGCTCCATTACATCTTGACACTGGGGTATTTTTTTGGATTAGCAGAAGAATCATATCAGAAGTGCCGACTTATCCACAAAAAAGATGAGGAACGAAAAAGTTACCATCCGAAAAGTGCTACCGAAGATACCATACTACCAATCCTACCACGCTCCTACACTGGGGAATTTTTATTTTTTATTATTTTTTTATTATTTTGATCTTAGCTATTTGCTTTTCTTGTTGCATTATTGTCATTTCAAAAAAAAAAAGAAAAAAAAAAAGAGAAAAAAAAAAAAGAAAAAAGAAGAGCACATATCCATCTTTTACTACAAGGCTCCGGTCTGAGACACTTACCCCCCTTGACAACTAGCAAGCAGGAGAACAAAAATTACTAATAGCATTACTCTCACATGTGCAGATACAAAGCAACCTTCAACTATCATCCGGCTAGCTCAGGAAGCATCCAAGTCCTAATGGCGGTCGATGGCGCTAAAGCAACTAAAAAGCAAGAGTAGACGCAAGCGGTAACTAAAAGAAAAGGAGCCAATCAGGTACATCTAAACCAAAAATCTATATATATATATATATCAAAATCTTTTTCATTTTTTTTTACACTGGTCACCAAGGGCATCCCCCCTGTATATACAACACACACATACCATGAATACAAAAAATAAATAAACACACATCCGTACTCCATATGTTGTCACTGGGACGGTGGATCATCATTGTCCCCAGTATCGTCAGCTAAGAGGTCCATAGACTGGTCCTCTGAAAATACAATCCCAGCACCCGGATTCTTCAAAGCCTCAAAATGATGAGGCCCTGCTATAAAACCCCCCTCACTCGCCTGACTAACAGACCGACTCGATTGAGAACGAGGAGGATACCCTACAAAAATATCACGAATGACCGAATCCCTACGAGCATCATCCCTGACATGATCATGTGACGTGTGACGAGACTTTCCAGCCATGGAACTCATAGCCATAGCCCTCGACTCTGAGCCATCAAGCTGACTAACCAACCTATGCACCCCTCGCTCACTCCTCGTCAGAAGATACTACAACCGATCTAGGGACACCTGCATCTCCACTCGCGTCGTCTGACATGCCGCCTCTAATGCCTCGATCTGAGTCCTCTGTGTGACCATCATCTCAATGACCAGGTCTTCACAACTTTACGTCTCCCCGAGGATTCGTCTCCCCTCAGGAGTGGCGTGCGCTTGCTCCGCCTCTAGGCACGCCTCCTCAAGCTGACGGACCTGCATAACCATACCGAGTCAAAGGAAAACTAATATATATATATGAACAAAATAAGAAACTTTGAAAAGGAAAAGGTTATACCAACTCTAACCTCTCCTCCAAAAGTCGCTCGATCGTCTCCATGGTCACGGGATCAGCGGGCGGTACCCGAGGGATAGCAAACATAGATGGTTGCAATGAGAACCAATAAATACGTCAGATAAATACTATAAGGACAAATAAGTCACAAACACAATAACTAAAACATACCTGAGTAGGGATAGGAGCAGACTCCTGAGGGGGAGCCTTAAGAGCAGAATACAATCACACGCACACTCAGAAATGCGTAAATGTCCCCTAAAGCCTGAGATCGCATGCCGAAAAATAGGCGCGCAATACCTGACTTTGGACAAAATCTACACCCTCACACCTTTGTATCCCATCTTAGCAAAAAAAATTTTGTCCCATCGCGTAGCCTCACAAGCTGTTCCGACAAAAAAGAAAGACCCACTCACCCATTCCATCGCATACCCTTGCATGAGAAGGAAGCGTCTATAGCACCCATCCCCATCGCGATAACATGCACACATGCGATATCATCTCAATATCCAGCCCCATCGTAATAATTTAACCATACCCTCATGGCCCATCGCGAAAAGCTAAAAGCAAATCTCCCAAAAAATGCGGGCCCACCGCCTAAAACCTAAGCCAATCACGACGCAACCACAACGTGATTCTTTCATAACCCAAGATCTGCCAAAGAAAGAAACAAGACACATCCCATCATGCAAATATCTAACCAGCGTCCCATCGCTAAGTGCGTTCACTCGACATCCCATTGCGGACATCACTACCTGAAAAAAAAAAAAAAAAGTGTAGACAGCACATGCCACACTGTATGACAAAGAGAGGGAAAGATTAATCATGTCCCATCACTAAGGCAAAGGGCTCTCTCTCTCTCTCGAATTGATCCCCATGTCCCACCAGGACTCACCCAGCACGCAACCAAAGAAAGGGAGAACCCCCAGGTCCCATCGCGACATCATTCCTCCAAGACATTTTATCACACCGGCAACCACCAACCCATGCCACAGCAGACCCGAAGAGAAAAAAACTCCAAAGTCCCATCGCAGTACCACCCCCCAACAACCCACCAGTCCCATCTCGGACCACACAAGCTGCACGCCATCTAGGTAAGTATCACCCCCAGGTAAGTACTACCCACTTGTTTTGTTTTTTTACTCGATATTCCTCATAAATATATATAGTTAGCTATGGTTAAGTTAAAATATTTTCAAAACCCTCCCTCGACTCACGAATCACTGTAGTCCTCTCATAAAAGACAATCATCAGAACTCGCCGAGAAGGTAAGACGAAGAAATTGGCATGCCAAGTGTCATCTTAACAACCACAATAACGGTCACGTCTACAAATCCTGTACCGGTGGATCTGCTCAGTGACGTCTCAGAAGCCACATTTTCTGCCATTTTACCACCGAATTGATCTTAAGTTAAAATCCCTAAAATTTTAAGATTTCAAATTTCCCAAATTTTCAAAATCCGCTTACCAAAAAAAAAAGAAGAAAGAAGAACAAAGCAACAGGATAAATAGACCCGACTCACCTTTCTTTAAATACCAAAAAAAAAAAACTGATTAAACACCCCATCACCAGTGCACAATAAATTACACTTAAACCTTACCTTTAACTCCTAAGACCCCTGAACTTGCAATCAAGCGCATATCTCACTACGCAAAATTAGATCAAGCGCATACCCCACTGTGCAGAATCATTTGTTCAGATACATTAGGACTAGAATTCTCTACTTAGAGGCCGACTCTAGATGAATCAGGGATAGGTGCCACTGCGCAGAATTCAATTGAGCACACCTCACAAGACCAACTAATCTCACCCAACCAACAAGACCAACTAATCACACCCAAACCAGCTATTCCCCTCGAAAACTGAATAATGAGTATATTTAATCTAAGAACTTACAAACGCCTATTGGAAAAGGATCGCCTGACGCGCATTAGTGTGAGCAATGATGCGCCCGGTCTGACATGACTTGCAAAAGCCTTCGATAATACATGATAGTTTATTTTATTATTATCGATCCCTGGACCTTGTTTTGGATATTTGATTGACGCCCAAATACCTCGATTGCGTAAAATCCCTCTGTTAGCCCACGCCATGCTGTGGGATGCGCCATGCACCCACATACCCAGAATGTGCCCTTCAACAACTACCATTTGCTCTTAAAATTCTCTTTTTTAACTTGCGCTGATAGATAAGAAAGTCAAGCCTATCATGTCAGCATCCCTAATTCACATTTGTGATTTCCCAAGATAAACGAGAAGACACCTCGAATGAGGGGTGTCTACTTCTTCGACGCGTTCTTACTTTGCAAGAGCGCGCCGAAGAGGGGCATTTGTAGACATCCCCATTTTGCCGTCTCGGAATATAAATTTCTTCGCTCAACCTTTGACCTCATAACCTTGATATGGTACTATATGCTGAAACGATAGTATATGGCTGGGCACAGGCTGAAATAATAGTTTTATGGCTCAAGCCCCATACCCCTAACGTGGGAATCATGCACTGAAACAATAGTATATGGCTGAACACAGGCTGAAATAATAGCTCTGTGGCTCAGATCCCGACGTAGGGAGACTATATACTGAAATAATAGTATATAGTCGGAATGTAGACAGAAACAATAGTCTCGCATTTCAGACCATATGTTAAAACAATAGTATATGGTTGAACACTGGCTAAAATAATAGTTCTATGGCTCAGGCTCCATGCCCCTGACATGGGCACCTTGCACTGAAACAATAGTACATGGCTGAACACAGGCTAAAATAATAGCTCTGTGGCTTAGATCCCAATGTAGGGAGACTATATACTGAAACATTAGTATATAGTCAAAATGCGAGCTAAAGTAATAGTTTGGCATTTCAAGCCCGACTCGGACCTGGACAACCCCAAATTAAGCGCCTAAAATCAAGCGCTCAATTCGATTGCACGCCAGATCACACGCACATAGTCAGTCCCTTCTCAGACCCGACTTCCTTTTCCTAGACCATCTCGAGGCTCAATCACGTGTCTATCATGAGATGCGCGATCGGATTGAGCACCACATCATGAGCACGCAAGTGGCCTACGCCCGGCCTAGCCTCACTGTCCTTGACCCCTAAGTTTCCTCGATTAAATGCTTCGAGAGTGGCACTTAATTGGATTACGCACCCCAAAATGGGCGCACAATTAGTTATAATGCTATTAGGACTAGGGAACTCGCTGAGAAAGTCAGTCAGTTGCTCACTGAGTCGGTGACCGACTCAAAGCGATTAAGCACCAGGAGACCAGCGCGCAATTTGATTAAGCGCCTAAAACAGGGCATTTAATTAGAGAAAAATCTATCAAAGTTTTTTTTCTTAATTTGCTCGGGAGGCTGGACAATTTTTCGAGAGGGAACATATTTTTTTGGGATTTCAAAACCAGAGAACTCCAAGGACAAGCCCATAGAGCAACCTAGTCATGATTTGGAGATTCAAGCGCTGAATCATCGATGATTTCTCTCCGCAGCCCCGATCCTAGGTAAAAATCTTAGTTTTAGACTTAGGATATTTCTCTTAGTTTTAATCATAGGTTTTAATTTTAAGTCCGAGACTGTAGCACCCTTTTTAGACCGCAAATTTTCTATATCTGGTTCTAGTTCTCCAAATTTAGAACCAATCCTTAATCTGACGGTCCGACGCACCGATCCTAGGCTTTAATTCTGTTATAAAATCTTAATCTCCAGTCCTATCATTAATCTCTGGTTCTAGTCCTTAGACTCTAGAACCAGTCCTTAATCATACGGTCTGATTTTTTGATTTCAGACCTGAATTCAGTCCAAAAATTTTAAATTATGGTTTTAATTTCTTATTTTAATACCTCCAAAAATCCTAAATATTAATTTTAGTTTCTATAATTCTAGTTTCTCAATTTCACTCATAATTGTTACTCCGAAATCAACTTTGAAAATTTCAAAAATAATATTTTATCATCATAAATCTAACTTATCTTTAATCTTAGCCACCCGAATTGCCCAAGGGAGCTTACAGAGGGTACTCGGGAACGAGGCCAATCCTCCATAGCATAGCAGGCCCAAAACCCCTTTTTTTTAGAATTTTAAAATTAATTAATTGCTTTTCTTATCTTTTTAATGTAATTAAGTAGTAGATTTATTTTATTTCAGCATAATTAATTAATTAAGTTAATTAGATTCTAGTATGATTGATTAATTTCTTTAAATCAGATTTTAATTGGTTAATTTCTTACTCTAATTAGAATTTCAGTCTGATTAATTCGTTGCTTAAATTAGAGTTTTAGTAAACTTAGTTCTCTATTTCAATTCGAATTCTGGTAAGACTGTTATACTTGATTCAATTAGAATACAACTAGCATACTTGCTCAAATTTGAATCTCAGTATAACTAGCATGCTCGATTTAATTAGAGTTTCACCAGAACTACTACATGTGCACTCCTAGTACAATTAGGAAACCTGATCACTACTAGGCTTCTAATGGGATTAGGAGACTAAAATTAATTAGACTTCTAATGGGATTAGGACGCTTAATTAATTAGACTTTCAATAAGGATAGGAGTAGTAAAAATTAACTAGACTCTTAATAGGATTAGAATAAACCCACATAACTAAACTTATAACAGAATTGGGAAGTCTAAACTGATTAGAACTACAATAATAACAGGGGAAGGGAAGAAAAATTAAACTATCTAAATTATAAGAAAATATATAGCTGTTGACGTTCGCAGGCAGACAATTCAGTAAAGAAGTAACCCACACCCGCTCTAAAGCATGATCATTGACGTGTTACAGTGTTGTTAAATATCTACAGCTGGCGATCGCAACAAACTAAGAACCTTCCTAGAAAACCTTTTAGTTCTAACATTCTAAACGTTGCATCACTAGATTCAACTTGGACAGAATTCAACCACTGATTCAACGAGGACAGAGAGGAACCCAGAAAAAGTGCGCACCAACACCTCCTTATCCAAAATTCACTCAGATATAAGTCCACTCCTTTAGGGCCAGGAGACCATTCTTCCATAGTCACCCACCAGAACCTTCAACCCCTCCAAATCCTGGACCAACGCCATTGCCACTCCCTTCATCCGATTCTAAACCCGAATACGGAGATCATGTTCTTCAAACTGCAGCCCAAATTGCTACATGGGTAAAAAGTGTCACCCGAAAGACTCCAAGCTGAGAGAATGAAACAAAGACTGAGTGTTTACTAAATATAGAAGAAAGTGAGCGATAAAAGCATCCCAACCCGTGCGAGACTCTGGTCTCTGCTTTCCTGGAGGAGGAGGATTACACACAGTACCTCTCACCTTGGAGCGGCACCATGCAGGTACGCACTCCAACCTCGAACTTCACTCACTTCACAGACACCTCAATGTCGAGAAATATCGGGTTCGGTCAACAACTGACTCGCCCGATTCTTAAGTCAGGAATCAATTATTCTCCTTCACCTTTTCCTCAAAATAAGGATTTCACGAATATACAACCATCAGAGGGGAACGTGAGAGACAGAGAGGTTAACTTGCCGCCCTCACCCCACATTATTCCTCCACCAATTCCTGCACCTCCACCAATTCAACCACCTACATCCTAGGCCCATCAGCTAGGCAAAGAAATGGCACTCGAGCCAGGGCAAGAATATAACCTTCTGCGGCATCTCCAAAAGATCCCAACCCATATATTCATACTAGAGCTCATCAAGAAATACCCTGACCATCACCGATTGTTGATAAGGACACTTAAAGACACACAAGTGGATGAAGGCATGACCCTAGATAAGCTTCATCAAATTACCTCGATCATGGTGCAACCTCTAGCACTCACTTTCACAGACGCAGACATGCCGCAAGACTCACCCTGCGGGAGTGTGGCTCCCATATATCTTATAGTTATAATTAGAGAGTTCTCCGTAATCCATGCGTTGATCAATACGAGAGCAGGACTCAATATTTGCCCTCTCACAGCATTAAAGATGCTAGAATACACAGAGCAGGATGTCAGGCCCTCAACACTGTCACTCATAGCTTATGATGGATTGCGTCGCTTTATCAAAAGAACTATTAAACTCTAGGTTCGCCTTGGACCTGTAACAAAAGACGTTACCTTCCATGTTTTGGATTCCCCTAGTACATACAATCTTATCTTAGGTAGAAAATGGTTATAGTCAATGAAGGGTGTCACATCCCCATACCATCAATGCGCCAAATTCCCATACAAGGACTCCGTCGTTCGTATATACGCTAATGCACCCCTCCAGGAGCTGGATACTAATTACATGATAAATATTTCAACAGCCCATGATTCTGTATTGAATACGGGCCACATTCAAAAGACTCGAATCTCTGATGAGACAATCGTTGCGGAAGTTCATCCCCCTACCCGTCCTAGTTCTCCCCAAACGCGTCAACAAAAATTAATGAGGAGAGAGGTTAGCCCAGACCTCGCTAAACTTTATGACATCAACCCCACCGCGACAAAAGGGTGGGATCTTATGTACCAACTCGGATACATCCCCCACACCAGACTCGGTAAAAATAAGCAAGGTCATGTAGGACCTATCATCCCAACGAAAAATAAGCAAGGTCATGGGGTCGGATACATCCCCCACAACGGATGTTTTTTCTGACATACAGGGCTTCCGTTTAGTCACCATTTTACCCACCTGATGTTTGAGGTTCGTTCCAAATATGACAGACCCGTCAGTGATGCCTTGGGCCTCTTCGGATGTCTCTTGTCTTTGGCATTCGATCATTAGTGATCAGATACAAAAGAGGGGCATCTGTAGACACCCAAATCTGGCTCAAGGCTCGATCGAGACATACTCTAAGAGAGGCACACCCTCGAGCTTCTGATATCATCTCTCACACCCTTAGGACCCTTCCCAAACTCTTAGGAATTACCCCCAACCCTTAGAAACCTCTCCAAACCCTTAGTTAACCCTCCCGGGCTATGGTCTGAGAGAGATGTATTGGGGCTGGTCGGGACCTCTGCTAAGACTAAATATTATACCATTGAAAGGTAGAGGTTCCCAGCTTTCCAACAAGCTAAGAATCACCTCAATCTAAGTTGTACTTCAAAAGTTATGGCAACCCGAAGAATGCCTAAAGACTGCACCTAGTTGAGGCATGCTTAGTGTGTGTATTACACATGCCAAGCCATTTTTTCCCAGAAATGGCTTTGTGTGTGTATTACACACGCCAAAAGTGGGTCCCCACTAGGCTCTAAACTTCCAGGATGCTATAGCTATGCTTGGCGTGTGTAATACACACACCAAGCTTTGCTACAGTAACCTTTGGTTTTTGCCCGAATTTCACTTTCGAGGTTTGACTTGTTCACCATCTCAGTGTTTAGGGTGGATTTCATTAGGATTGTTGTACCCCTGTTTACCCTATTCGCAACCCTCTAGTCATTTGAAACTTCACCCTATCATCTACCATTGAACCTATCCTCACATATATCCATAACCTTGAAATCCTAGGAATCCTTAGATATTAGGATTACCTAATTGCTAATCCCATTAGCATTTAAGTACCCCTTAACCCTCTCATTTTCTATAAATGGATAGGCACCCCCCCTTGCAAAAGGCTTAAATTTTTTTTCAAAAGAGATAAAAGATTAAGAGGTCCTTTCCCTCCTTTGGTGCATCAAACCCACAAAAATTCTAGAATTCCAAAACCTCCTTTGAGCCCTATATTCCATCATAGGTCCCTTAGTTTAGGTGAGAGCTACCCCTAGCCCTCCTCTTCTACCCCTTAGCTAGTAAGCTTTAGAGGTTAGAACCCACTACTCCATCATCCAAGCCATCGGAAGCTCATCAAGCACACCTACGCAAAGGTCCACAAGTGTGCTACAAGGGCTCGAGAGCTCCGGCTCTCCCCTCTACTCCTCTACCTTCCTTGCTTTTCCTTTATCTAAGGATTCAAGCCATTAAGCCGTCGAATTTTCAGTGTTTGCGGAGAGCTTGATAGGGTCATAGTGTCTTCGGGCAAGCGAAAGTGCTTTTTTTATTTTATATTCATTTAGGCCATAAGTAGAGACTGCTTCCGAGCGGGTTGATCGGGTGTCTAACACCTTTCCGATCGATAACTGAAGCCCTTACCCAAGAGCCTTTGGTGTTAGACCGGTGAATCCTAGTCATATTTTTGGCACTTTGGTGCTTATAAAATTGATTTGAGGTTTCCCGGGACACCAAAAGCTCCGGGTGGCGACTCTAGTTTTTTATTAAACAAGCACATTGTCGTGACGGACTTGCGAGAGCCCACGGTTGCACAGATGGCGACTCTGCTGGGGAGTAGCTAGTATAGCTTCCCCTTAAAATTTGGCCTTTTTCTTTACTTTTACTAGCACTTGGCTGTTTTCTCTTGGTTTCACTCACCCCTACGGTTTTGTTTATTTTTTACTCACCCCTACTTTTCCGTCATTTACATGCCTTAGCAGATTGGCTAGCCTACTTGTGCATCGTCCTTACTTTCCTTTACTTTCCCGTCATTTACATGCCTTAGCCGATTGGTGGGCTTACTTGTGCATTTACACGCCTTAGCCATTTGGCGGGCTTACGTGAGCATTTAATTTATTGCAATCATATCCTACCAGTGGGCACCGGCCCGTAGAGGCAGCACGGGATCATCACAACCCATTTTTGAACTTTTAAGCAAACTCCCTTAAAATTGAAGTTAAAATTGAACCAAGAAGGGGACTTAATTAAATTTTTACGAGGGTAATTTTATAAGGATTGGGATTTCTAGGCAAAGATACAAACACCCGGTTCTTAGTAAGGTCACAGCCCCTAGTGGTGATGATCCTGAAAAGTACCACCCCATCCAATATCTGAGAAGGCGCTTGCGCTGGAAGTATATAGGGTGGGTAACTGATCTTGTTACAAAGCTTAAAACCCTTGGGGAGTGCATTTAGTTGCCCCGAATTAAACCTTGTATCCCTAGGTTCGATGAGGAGGGACCCGTTACAACAAGGAAGTCAGTCCCCGGAAGCATCGCTTCCAAGAAAGCAAAAAAAAAAGACCAATTTCAGGCTCTCTGTCCTGCTGTGTATATAACTATACACTCTGTTATACTTGGCATGTGTAATAGACTCGCCAAGCTTAATTTTCCTAGGTTTGTTTTGGCGTGTATATTACACACGCCAAGCCAAAGCAGACCAGAGTCAGCTTGGCGTGTATAATACACACTCCAAGCCAAATTCTCTAGAATTTAGCTTGGCGCATATAATACATATGCCAAGCCTACCCTGGGTTAGGCAGCCCGAATCTGAGGCCTTTATCACCTCCCTGAGTCTCCCGCTTAGTGGTTTAGCACCTCTGGTATGTCTCTCACTCTTCGTCACCCAATACTCCCCCGTTGGTCAAAAGAGGATAACTTCTTATTGACTCGCTCCGGGGGATCGGGTTGTTTGCATTGATTCTCGTGCCTTCAATAGATCAATGGGTTTCCCTTTGACTCTTCTGAAGCACGCCAGGATCCCGCTGCAGAAGTTATTTAAGGTACAAATACCATCCGAAAAAGGGAATTCCAAGGCCCCAAAACTCGCATTAAAGGTTCACTTGTTTTATCCAAAAGAAAAAAAAAAAGAACCCAAAAATAAATGAAAAATAGAAAAGGAAATCAAGAAAAAAATCAAAACCCACCAAAAGAAAAAAATCATGGTGCCGGCATCACCTTACCCCCCATCATCCCGTAGAGGGAGAAAGAGAAAACTTTACGAGCCCCATCCGAGGCACCCGTACCCAACCCGCCACCAAGCCATGACATTGGTAGTGGATCCGGCATACGCCGATCCCGATTCATCTCCCCCGCATTCCCCGATCCATTCCCACACGGAAGAAGTCTTCACTTCCATCCCCCTCACCCAATCTCCATTTACCATCACCGGGCCCTTCAGTGCACCCATTTTCCCATCCACCGCCTCTCAAAACACCCAAAATCCGACACCCCACTTTCCCTCATTTTTCTAAGCCATACCCAACTACATCTCCATCTCCATTTCCATGCCCATCCCAGATCCATCTCCATCATTAGCATATTAGAATGCTTCACTAGTTGGACCCAACGCTCTAAGATAGAAGAATCAAATCATTCCAACCTCGTGACCACCGACAGAAGTAATGACCTACCAGCTCAGTTGTCGGCACAAGAAGCAGAAAATCCTAACGGTCAACCGATTGACCTAGGGGGAAACACTCGCATCGCCCTCATAGAATTTGAAGAGGAACTTGAACTAGACACTTCTACATCTTCAGATTCGTCATAACTTGAAATATTTTGGAAATCTCTAGAGGAAGAGTGGCAACCTCTCCCGAGTGATGATGAGGACTACTGGATAGACCTCCCGGCACTCGGGTTAGCGGAGCGAGCCAATCTAGGACTTCAAGCACTATCAGATCAAGAAGATGAATTCGATACCATTTTCGACTCTAACTTAGAAGGATGGGAATGTCCTTGGGGATCCTCCTGTATTCTTTACCATTATCAACCTTGCTGTCGAGCATGTGCGCTCATCCTAACATATTATAAAGATCTTCGAAAAGAACTCGCTACCCTTGAGGATCCTTTGGGAGATCCCCCTTAGTGGGCAGAACAACATTATTACAACCCAGAGGATGACAGTTCAATTGACTACGATCTTCAGAGCTTCTTCGAAGAAGAGGCGATCGATGGGGCAGAAAAAATCCAAACATTAGTGCTGCTGTCACTAGCGTCACTCATTCAAAAGATCTCATCAGATGAGGACTCTAAAAAAAAAAATACCAAATTCACAATAAGTCCGCATTTCTCGAAGAATCGCCCGAACGGCTCCAGCAGTCGTCTCACTCCCTCAACTAGAGGAAGCAATTCTCCTGGCGCCCCTTGAGGAGACCGACCCTGTACCATATTTATTATCAAAAATTAAAAAATATCAAAAATAGGAAACCCTAAAAATTCATAAATACAAAATCTAAAAAAATCAGAAAACCTCATAAAAGAAAGGGAACTCTTCATCCCGAACCAAATTTGTGGCGAACAAGGAAACTTTCTCCTGAGGTTTCTATCCCATTCCCCACATGAGGATGTAAAGCGTCCCGGCTAAACAACAAGCCAGTGATCATACCGGACGAGATACTTCGTGACTTTAAGAGAAGAATTAGTAGTCTTGACCTTCACCTTACCGAAGATCTCTCAGTCATAGATTGTGCCTATGACGGGTTACCTTTCGCAAACTCAGATCCCCAGTGTAGCAATTTCGCAGTATACGAACTTACCGAGGACAAAGGAGCATCAGTTACTGAGGAGGCAATGGACTTCCAACGGGTTATCAAGCGTTTCGATGAGCAAACCCAAGAAAGAACTTAACTTTGGCACTGAAGAGAAACCCAAGAAGCTACTGATTAGCTCAACGCTTAATTCTAAGGAACGCCAACAAATTGCACAAGTCTTGTAAGAACACCTCGATTCCTTCGCATGGTCCTATGAGGACATGCTCGATTTAGACCCAAGTTTAGTAGAGCATCGCCTCGTCTTAGAACCCGATGCAAAGCCTCTTAAGTAGAGACTCTGCAAAATGCACCCACAAACAGCCCTTCAAGTTAAAGAGGAAGTAGACAAGTTACACAAAGCTAAATTTATCCGAGTCGTTCTTTACCCTTAGTGGGTCACCAACATAGTACCTGCCACCAAGAAAGACGGCAGAGTATGGGTTTGCATCAACTTCCGAAACCTCAACCAGGCATGATGACTTCCCACTTCTACACATTGAGACTTTAGTCGACAATACCGCTAGACATGAGATGTTATCCTTTATGGATGGTTTCTCTGAAATATAATCAGATCAAATTAGCAGAGTTTGACCAAGAGAAGACTTCCTTCACCACACCATGGGGAACTTACTATTACGTCGTCATGCCTTTTGGGCTTAAGAATGCAGGAGCTACCTATCAACGTGCTATGATGGCTATTTTTCAAGACATGATGCGTAAGTGTGTAGAAGTCTACGTCGATGACATATTAGTGAAGTCTCAAACATGAGTAGGGCATGTTGAAGCACTCCGACTGGTGTTACAAAGAGCTAAGTAATATCGACTAAAAATGAACCCAAAGAAATGTGACTTCGGGGTCACTTACGAAAAATTACTTGGTTTCATAATTAGCAAGCAAGGGATCGAAGTTGACCCTGCAAAAGTCAGAGTCATCCTTGAGATGCCGCCTCCTAGTAATATCAAAGAGTTATGAGGCCTGATAGGAAGATTGCAATCCATCAGAAGATTTATATCCCAGCATTCAGACAAATGCGATCCTTTCTACAGACTATTTAAAGGAGGGACTGAGTATAAATGGGATGATCAGTGTCAGCAAGCCTTCGATAGCATCAAGATGTACCTCCTTAACCTGCAAATACTATCGCCACCAGTCCCCGAAAGACCCCTAATTCTATACCTCTCAGCGAATGATAAAGCAATGGGAGTAATTCTAGGATATTATGAAGAAGACGGTAAGAGAGAAAATGCTATCTACTACCTCAGTAGGACGATGGTCAAATACGAACGAAAATACACTTCAATGAAGAAGACTTACCTCACATTGGTGTGAGCCTCTACCAAATTATGACACTACTTCCGAGCACATAAAATATTAGTACTAGCCCGAATGGACCCTCTAAAGTATATATTCGAAAAGCTTGCAACATCAGAAAAGATCGCTTACTAGTGTATGCTCCTGCAAGAATTCGATATCACTTACGTCACGCAGAAATCGATCAAAGGACAAGCAGTCGCTAATTACCTCGCAGATCTCCCACTCTCGGGTGATGAGCCCGTGCATGCAAATTTCCCCGATGAGGACCTACTCACGATTCGTAACGAAGAGCCCGATAAGACCTTATGGACCCTTTATTTCAACGACGCTCTAAATCACAAAGGAAAAGGCATCGAGATAGTCTTCCTAAGCCCTGAATGAGTTGTCATACCTAAGGCTTTTCAACTAGATTTCCCTGTCACTAACAATGTCGCAGAATATGAAGCCTTTATAGCTAGACTACGAGCAACACTACAATTAGGTGTTAAACAGTTAAAAACCATCGGTAATTCCAAACTAGTAATTTCACAAGTCATAGGAGAATGGAAAACTAAGGAAAGGAGATTAATGGCATACCTAGAAATCGCTCAATATTTAGTAAAGAAATTTGAAAGAATCTCTTTCACGCACATCCCTAGATTAGAAAATGAGCTCGCAGATTCCTTAGCCACACTAGCCTCGATCATCCAAATACCCATCGGGCAAAATACCAAGACCTTCTTCATCGAAAAGCTGAGAGTGCCCGCCCACGAGGTAGCATAGATTGTCAAGAGAGAATTACCCATCCTCCCCACAAGTACAGGACCGAAAGAAGCAATCACCCCGAAAAAGCACCCCAAGATAAAAGCCGAAGTCTCTATGTTCAAATTTGAAAAATCATCGATCGACGACGGACAACCATGGTATTTCGACATCTGGAACTTCCTGAAACATCAACACGTCCCTCCATATGCCACGAAGATCAAACGGAAGATTGTAAGGAACCGATGTGTTTGATTCTGCATACTCGACGAAACATTATACAAAGAGGCATTCACTAAAAGAGTACTACTATGATACGTAATGACTGCCGATGGACAATACATTATTCGAGAAGCACATGCTAGTGCCTGTGGTGCCCACTCTAATAGATAGAGGCTCGCCGATCAAGTTTCACGACAAGATTACTTCTGGCCGACAATGATCAGAGATTCCCACTTCTACGTCTAATCCTGCAAGTAATGCCAAGAACACGTCACACTCGTAAAAGCTCTATCAGTTGCATTGAATACTATGACATCGCCATGGCCATTTTCGTTGTGGGCCTTCGATGTCATTGGACCTTTCACAGACATTGTTGGGAACACTCATAAGCACACGTTCATACTTACAATGACCGAATACTACACCAAATGGGCAGCGGCTGAATCCTATGTCAGAATCACTACTTCAACACTCGTAAGGTTTATCGTTCGAAATATCATCACCAGGTTTGGAGTACCTAGGTTGTTTGTCACTGACAACAGACGACAGTTCATCGCGGAGAAAACAAAGAAGTTATGCAAGAAGTACGGCATCGATCTGCGCCATTCATCACCGTTCTACCCTCAAGGCAATGGACAAACAAAAGCTACGGATAAAATACAGATTTGAATCTTAAAATGTACAGTAGGAACAAGCAATAGAGCCGACTGGTGTGAAAGACTATCAGAAGCGCTCTGGGCCTATAAGACTTCTATTCGTACGACCACTAGCCAAACTCCCTACCTCCTTACCTACGAGATGGAGGCAGTCCTACCATATCAGATACAAGTACCATCCTTATGAATTTAATTCGATGATGAGCTTTTCTTAGATGAGAGGAGAATTCCCCTACTCACACAGTTAAAGCAGCTCAATGCAACACATCTAGGGGTAGCTAATCACGCTCAGGTATATCAAAGGAGAGTGGATAGGGCTTACGATAAGAAAGTCATTGAATGAACCTTTAATATTGGGGAATTAGTCTAAAAGAAAATCATGCCTTCCAAGCGTGCCCATCCAATAGGAAAATTGAAACCGAACTGAGAAGGCCCTTATGTCATAGCAGTCGCATACCTTGGAAATGCCTACAAACTGGCGAACTGAGACGGGAAAGAACTCCCTAGCCCTTGGAACGCCATGTACCTTAGAAAATATTACCCTTAGCCTTGTGAACGTCACATCCTGTGGTTAAATACCTATAGTTATCGCCCCCGTAGTCGTCACGACCCATTCATTGGCCGTACGCCTTCAATTCTCAAAATATCCTTAAAACCTCTAATTTATCGCTCACCTTTTCTCACTTGAGCAATCTAATTAATGGACTAGTGACCTATCTAACCTCTTTCAAAAGCATAAGTAACACCCAATTCTCATTTCCCTTCCTCTGCCATTAGAGGAGACGTTAGAGTAAAAAAAAATGAAAATGTTAGGTTCAATAAAAACTCATTATTCTTACATTAGCAAGATGCTTTCAAAATATATATACAAAAAAAAATCGAGCGAGAGCATTATGACGAATGAACAAGTCAATGAGCTCATGGTAGCATAAGCAGACCGTGAGGACATCCCTAATAATGTTACTAGAAGTGTATAAGCAAGCTGCGAGGGCATCCCTGATGTTCCCATACTACTAGATGTCGTCGTAAGGTGGCGGGAGGAGGATAAACTCTTGCTAACCATAGAATGTGAGATTTTCATGGTGCCAAAACATGACAAAAAGCTCGATCATGGCACCCAGTATCTCCCTGAGAAAAAGATTGTTGCTCACCCCTTTTGGAAAGCCTTAGATATAAACTGTTCCCCACATCACTGAGCCTTACCCCCCCCCCCCCCTCTTCCATTTTTATTTTGGACAATAAATCAAAAGCCTTATTGGATGTTCCTAGAAATAAAACTGAAAACTATTGAATGATGACTGATGCAATCACCTACTATACCTACCGTACTTCTCCCTAATAACCATGGGATAGGATGACCACCACCCTAAGATAAACCCCATATACAATTGACCTAATCAAAGAGACCTCCCTGGTTCAATGATAGTACCGATAATCTTTTCTTCAAAACTAACTCACCAAATACCCATGATTGCTTATAGACCCAAAGTGCTCATCTCGAAACCCAGAAAAGCTCCATTGCATCTTGACACTGGGGCATTTTTTTAGATTAGCAGAAGAATCATATCAGAAGCGCCGGCTTGTCCACAAAGAAGATGAGGAATGACGAAGTTACCATTCGAAAAGTACTACCGAAGATACCATACTGCCAATCCTACCACGCTCCTACACTGGGGCATTTTTATTTTTTATTATTTTATTATTATTTTTATCTTAGCTATTTGCTTTTCCTGTTGTATTATTGTCATTTCAAAAAAAAGAAAGAAAAAAAAAAAAGAGAAAAAAAAGAAGAAAAAAGAAAAGCACATATCCATCTTTTACTACCAGGCTCCGGTCTGAGACACTTACCCCTCTTGACAACTAGCAAGGGGAGAAAAAAAACTACTAATAGCATTAATCTCACATGTGCAGATACGAAGCAACCTTCAACCATCATCGGGCCAGCTCAGAAAGCATTCAAGTCTTAATGACAGTCGATGGTGCTAAAGCAACTAAAAAGCAAGAGTAGACGCAAGAGATAACTAAAAGAAAAGGAGCCAATCCGATACATCTAAACCAAAAATCTATATATATATATATATATATACATCAAAATCTTTTCATTTCTTTTTACACTTGTAACGAGGGGCATCCCCCCTGTATATACAATACACACATACCATGAATACAAAAAATATATATACACACATCCCTACTCCCTACGCTGTCGCTGGGACGGTCGATCACCGCTGTCCCCAGTATCGTCAGCTCAGAGGTCCATAGACTAGTCCTCTGAAAATACAATCCCGACACTCGGAGTCCTCGGAACCTCTAAATGACGAGGCCCTGCTATAAAACCCCCATCATTCGCCTAATTAATAGACCGCCTCGATCGAGAATGAGGAGGATACCCCGCAAAAATATCACGAATGACCGAATCCCTAAGAGCATCATCCCTGACGCGATCATGTGACATGTGACGAGACTTTCCAGCCAAGGAACTCATAGTCGTAGCCCTCGACTCTGAGCCATCAAGCTGACTAACCAACCTATGCACCCCTCGCTCACTCCTTGTCAGACAATACTGCAACCGATCAAAGTACACCTGCATCTCCTCCAAAGTCGTCTAACATGCCGCCACTAACGCCTCGGTCTAAGTCCTCTGTGCGACCATCATCTCAATGACCAGGTCCTCATGACTCTGCGTCTCCCCAAGGATCTGTCTCACCTCAGGAGTGGTGCGCGCTCGTGCCGCCTCTAGGCACGCCTGCTCAAGCGGACGAACTTGCATAACCATACCGAGTCAAAGGAAAACTAATATATATATATATGAACGAAATAAGAAACTTTGAAAAGGAAAAAATTATACCAACTCTAACCTCTCCTCCAAAAGTCGCTCGATCGTCTCCATGGTCACAGGATCAGCGGGCGGCACCTGAGGGACAGCAAACATTGATGGCTGCAAGGAGAACGAATAAATATATCAGATAAATACTATAAGGACAAATAAGCTACAAACACAATAACTAAAACATACCTGAGCAGGGATAGGAGAAGACTCCTAAGGGGGAGCCTCAGGAGTAGAATACAATCACATGCACACTCAGAAATGCTTAAACGACCCCTAAAGCCTGAGATCGCATGCCGAAAAATAGGTGCGCAATTGTATTGAGCGACCTAAAACAGGCACACAATACCTTACTTTGGACAAAATCTACACCCTCACACCTTTTTATCCCATCTTAGCCAAAATTCTTTTATCCCATCGCATAGCCTCACAAGCTGTTCCGACAGAAAAGAAAGACCCACTCACCCATCCCATTGCATACCCTTGCATGAGAAGGAAGCATTGACAGCACCCATCCTTATCGCGATAACGTGTACGCATGCGATATATCCAGCCCCATCGCAATAAATTAACCATACCCTCATGGCCCATCGCGAAAAGTAAAAAGCAAATCTCCCAAAAAACAGGCACACCGCCTAAAAACTAAGCAAATCATGACGCAACCACAACGTGATTCTTTCATAACCCAAGATCTCTCAAAGAAAGAAACAAGACACGTCCCATCGCATAATTATCTCACCAGTGTCCCGTCGCTAACTGCATTCACTCGACATCCCATCACGAACATCACTACCTGAAAAAAAAAAAAGTTCAAACAGCACATGCCACACCGTATGACAAAGAGAGGGAAAGATTAATCATGTCCCATCGCTAAGGCCAAGAGCTCTCTCTCTCTCCCGAATTGATCCCCACCTCCCACCAGGACTCACCCAGCATGCAACCAAAGAAAGGGAGAACCCCAGGTCCCATCGCGACATCATTCCTCCAAGACGTTTTATCACACCGGTGACCATGCCACAGTAGACCCGAAGAGAAGAAAGCTCCAAAGTCCCATCGTAGTACCACCCCCCAACAACCCACCAGTCCCATCGCGGACCACACAAGCTGCATGCCATCCAGGTAAGTATCACCCCCAGGTAAGTACTACCCACTTGTTTTATTTTTTTACTCGATATTCCTCGTAAATATATATAGTTAGCAATGGTTAAGTTAAAATGTTTTCAAAACCCTCTCTCGACTCACGAATCACTGTAGTCCTCTCATAAGAGACAATCATCAGTACTTGCCGAGAAGGTTAGACGGAGTATCTGGCATACCAAGTATCGTCTTAACAACCATAATAACGGTCGTGTCTACAAATCCCATACTGATGGATCTGCTCAGCGACGTCTCAAAAGCCACGTTTTCTGCCATTTTACCACCGAATTGATCTTAAGTTAAAATCCCTAAAATTTTAAGATTTCAAATTTCCCAAATTTTCAAAATCCCCTTAACAAAAAAAGAAAAGAAGAAAGAAGAACAAAGCAACAGGATAAATAGACCCGACTCACCTTTCTTTAAATACAAAAAAAAAACACTGATTAAACACCCCATCACCCGCGCATAATAAATTACATTTAAACCTGACCTTTAACTCCTAAGACCCCTGAACTCGCAATCAAGCGCATATCTCACTACGCAGAATTGGATCAAGCACATAACCCACTACGCAGAATCGTTTGTTCAGATATATTAGGACTAGAATTCTCAACTTAGAGGCCGACTCCAGATGAATCAAGCATAGGTGCCACTGCGCAGAATTCAATTGAGCATGCCTCACAAGACCAAGTAATCTCACCCAAACCAACAAGACCAACTAATCTCACCCAAACCAGCCATTCCCCTGGGAAACTGAATAATGAGTATATTTAATCTAAGAACTTACAAACGCCTATTGGAAAAGGAACGCCTGACGCGCATTAGTGTGCGCAATGACGCATCCGGTCTGACATGACTTGCAAAAGCCTTTAATATTACATGATACTTTATTTTATTATTATCGATCCCTGGACCTTATTTTGGATATTTGATTGACGCCCCGATACCTTGATTACGTAAAATCCCTCTGTTAGCCCGCACCATGCAGCGGGATGCGCCATGCACCCACATACCCAGAATGTGCCCTTCGATAAGTACCATTTGCTCTTCAAATTCTCTATTTTAACTTGCGTTGATAGATAAGAAAGTCAAGCCTATCATGTCAGCATCCCTAATTCACATTTGTGATTTTCCAAGATAAACGAGAAGACACCTCGAATGAGGGGTGTCTACTTCAATGCGTTCTTACTTCGCAAGAGCGCGCCGAAGAGGGGCATTCATAGACATCCCCATTTTGCCCTCTCGAAATATATAAATTTGTTTGGTCAAACTTTGACCTCATAACCCTGATATGGGACCATATGCTGAAACAATAGTATATGTTGGACACTGGCTGAAACAATAGTTTTATGGCTCAGGCCCCATACCCCTAACGAGAGAATCATGCACTGAAACAATAATATATGGTTGAACACAGGCTGAATTAATAGCTCTGTGGCTCAGATCTCGTTGTAGGAAGACTATATACTGAAATAATAGAACATAGTCAGAATGTAGACTAAAACAATAGTCTCGCATTTCACACCCCTAACCCTAATGTGGGACCATATGTTAAAACAATAGTATATGGCTGAACATTGGCTGAAATAATAATTCTATGGCTTAGGCTCCATACCTCTGACGTGGGAACTATTCACTGAAATAATAGTACATGGCTGAACACAGGCTGAAATAATAGCTCTGCAGCTTAGATCCCAATGTAGGGAGACTATATACTGAAACAATAGTATATAGTCGAAATGCGGGCTGAAATAATAGTTTGGCATTTCATGCCCGACCCGGACCTGGACAGCCTCTCAATTCGATTGCACGCCAGATCACACATGCATAATCAATCCCTTCTCAGACCCGACTTCCTTTCCCTAGACCATCTCGAGGTTCAATCATGCGTCTATCATGAGATGCACGATCGGATTGAGCACCACATCACGAGCGCGCAATTGGCCTACGTCCGGCCTAGCCTCACTGTCCTTGACCCCAATATTTCCTCGATTAAACTCTTCGAGAGTGGCACTTAATTGGATTACGCACCCCAAAATGGACGCACAATTAGTTCTAAGGCTATTAGGATTAGAAAACTCACTGAGAAAGTCAGTCGATCGCTCACTGAGTCGGTGACCAACGCAAAGCGATTAAGCGCTGGGAGACCGACACGCAATTTAATTAAACGCCTTAAACAGGGCGTTTAATTAGAGAAAAACCTATAAAAGATTTTTTTCTTAATTCGCCCGGGAGGCTAGACAATTTTTCGAGAGAGAACATATTTTTTTGGGATTTCAAAACCAGAGAACTCCGAGGACAAGCCCATAGAGCAACCTAGTCATGATTTGGAGACTCAAGCGCCGAATCATCAATGATTTCTCTCCGCAGTCCCGGTCCTAGGTAAAAATCTTAGTTTTAGACTTAGGATATTTCTCTTAGTTTTGATCATAGGTTTTAATTTTCAGTCCGAGACCATGGCAGCCTTTTTAGACCACAAATTTTTTCTATCTGGTTCTAGTTCTCTGAATTTAGAACCAGTCCGTAATCCGACGGTCCGACGCACCGATCCTAGGCTTTAATTCCGTTATAAAATCTTAATCTCCAGTCCTATCATTAATCTCTGGTTCTAGTCCTTAGACTCTAGAACCAGTCCTTAATCATACTGTCTGATTTTCTGATTTCGAACCCGAATTGAGTCTTAAAATTTAAATTATGGTTTTAATTTCTTATTTTAATACCTCCAAAAATCCTAAATATTAATTTTAGTTTCTATAATTCTAGTGTCTCAATTTCACTCATAATTGTTACTCCAAAATCGACTTTAAAAAATTCAAAATTAGTTTTTTATCATCATAAATCCAACTTACCTTCAATCTCACCCACTTGATTTGCCCAAGGGAGCTTACAATGAGAACTCGAAAACGAGGCCAATCCTCCTTAGCATAGCGGGCCCAAAACCCCTATTTTTTAGAATTTTAGAATTAATTAATTGCTTTTCTTATCTTTTTAATATAATTAACTAGTAAATTTATTTTATTTTAGCATAATTAATTAATAAAGTTAATTAGATTCTAGTATGATTGATTAATTTCTTTAAATCAGATTTTAATTGGTTAATTTCTTGCTCTAATTAGAATTTCAGTCTGATTAATTCATTGCTTAAATTAGAGTTTTAGTAAACTTAGTTCTCAATTTCAATTAGAATTCTGGTAAGACTGTTATACTTGATTTAATTAGAATACAACTAGCATATTTTCTCAAATTTGAATATCAGTATAACTAGCATGCTCGATTTAATTAGAGTTTCACCGGAACTACTACATGTGTACTCCTAGTACAATTAGGAAACCTGATCACAACTAGACTTCTAATCGGATTAGGAGACTAAAATTAATTAGACTTCTAATGGGATTAGGACGCTTAATTAATTAGACTTTCAATAAGGATAGGAGTAGTAAAAATTAACTAGACTCTTAATAGGATTAGAATAAACCCACATAACTAAACTGATAGCAGAATTGGAAAGTCTAAACTAATTAGAACTACAATAATAACAGGGGAAGGGAAGAAAAATTAAACTATCTAAATGATAAGAAAAGATATAGCTGCTGACGTTCGTAGGTGGACGATTCAGTAAAGAAGTAACCCACATAGCTCTAAAGCGTGATCATTGACGTGTTACAGTGTTGTTAAATATCTACAGTTGGCGATCGCAACAAACTAGGAACCTTCCTAGAAAACCTTTTAGTTCTAACATTCTAAACGTCGCATTGCTAGAGTCAACTTGAACAGAATTGAACCACTGATTCAACGGGGATCGAGAGGAACCCAAAAGAAGCGCGCACCAACACCTCCTTATCCAAAATTCACTAAGATACGAGTCCACTCCTTTAGGGCTAGGAGACCATTCCTCCATAGTCACCCACCAGAACCTTCAACCCTTCTCAATCCTGGATTAACGCCATTGCCACTCCCTTCATTCGATTCTGAACCCGAGTACGGAGATCATATTCTGCAAATTGCAACCCAAATTATTACATGGGTAGAAAGTGTCACCCGAAAGACTCCAAGCCGAGAGAATGAAACAAAGACTGAGTGTTTACTAAATATAGAAGAAAGTGAGCGATAAAAACATCCCGACCTATGTGAGACTCTGGTCTCTGCTTTCCTGGAGGAGGAGGATTACACACAGTACCTCCCACCTTGGAGCGGCACCATGCAGGTATGCGCTCCAACCTCGAACTTCACTCACTTCACAGACACCTCAATGTCGAGAAATATCGAGTTCGGTCAACAACCGACTTGCCCGATTCTTAAGTCAAGAATCAATTATCTGCCTCCGCCTTTTCCTCGAAATAAGGATTTCGTGAACATACAACCACCAGAGGGGAACGTGGGAGAAAGAGAGGCTAACTTGCCACCCCCACCCCACATTATTCCTCCACCAATTCCTGCACCTCCACCAATTTAACCACCTGCACCCAAGGCTCATCGGCTAGGAAACAAAATGGCACTCAAGCCAGGGCAAGAATATAACCTTCTGCGGCATCTCCAAAAGATCCCGACCAAGATATCCATACTAGAGCTCATCAAAAAATCGCCTAACCAAAATAGATTATTGATAAGGACACTTAAAGACACACAAGTGGATGAGGACATGACCCTAGATGAGCTTCATCAAATTATCTCGATCATGGTGCTACCTCCAGCGCTCACTTTCACAAACACAGACATGCCTAAAGAGTCACCCCGCGGGAGTGCGGCTCCCATATATCCTACAGTCATAATTAGAGAATTCTCTGTACTCCATGTGTTGATCAATGCGGGAGCGGGACTTAATATTTTCCCTCTCACAATGTTAAAGGTGCTCAAATACACGGAGCAGGATGTCAGGCCCTCAACACTGTCACTCATAGCTTATAATGGATTGCGTCGCTTTATCAAATGAACTATTAAACTCCAGGTTCGCCTTGGACCTGTAATGAAAGATGTTACCTTTCATGTTTCTGATTCCGCTAGTACGTACAATCTTATCTTAGGAAGAAAATGGTTAGAGTCAATGAAAGCTGTCGCATCCACATGCCATCAATGCGTCAAATTCCTGTATAAGGAATCTGTCGTTCGTATATACGCTGATCCACCCCTCCAGGAGATGGATACTGATTACATGATAAATATTTCGACAGCCCATGATTCCGTATTATATACAAGCCACGTTCAAAAGACTCGAATCCCTTATGAGACAATTGATGCGAAAGTTCGTCCCCCTACCCCTCCTAGTTCTCCCCCAACGCATCAACAAAAATTAATGTGGAGAGAGGTTAGCTCAGACCTCGCTAAACTTTATGACATCAACCCCACCACGACAATAGGGTGGGATCTTATGTACCAACTCGGATACATTCCTTACACCGAACTCGGTAAAAATAAGCAAGGTCATGTAGGACCTATCATCCCAAAGAAAAATAAGCAAGGTCGTGGGGTCGGATACATCCCCCACAACGGATGTTTTTTCTGATATACAGGGCTTTCGTTTACTCACTATATTACCCACCTGATGTTTGAGGTTCGTTCTAAACACGACAGACCCGTCAGTGATGCCTTGGGCCTCTTCGGATGTCTCTTGTCTTTGGCATTCGATCATTAGTGATCGGATACAAAAGAGGGGCATCTGTAGACACCCAAATCTGGCTCAAGGCTCGATCAAGACATACTTTGAGAGAGGCACACCCTCGAGCTTCTGATAAAATCTCCCACACCCTTAGGACCCTTCCCAAACTCTTAGGAATTACCCCCAACCCTTAGAAACCTCTCCAAACCCTTAGTTAACCCTCTCGGGCCATGGTCAGAGAGAGATGTATTGGGGATGGTAGGGACCTATGTTGGGATCGAATCTCATACCATTTGAAAGTAGAGGTTCCCAGCTTTCCAACAAGCTAAGAATCACCTCAATCCGAGTTGTACTTCAAAAGTTATGGCAACCCGAAGAATGCCTAAAGATTGCACCTAGCTGGGGCATGCTTAGCGTGTGTATTACACATGGCAAGCCATTTTTTCCCAAAAATGGCTTTGCGTGTGTATTACACACGCCAAATACAAGTGGGTCCCCACTGGGCTCTAAACTACCAGGACGTTGTAGCTATGCTTGGCGTGTGTAATACACACACCAAGCTTTGCTACAGTAACCTCTGGTCTTTGCCCGAATTTCACTTTTGAGGTTTGACTTGTTGACCATCGCAGTGTTTAGGGTGGATTTAATTAGGACTGTTGGACCACTGTTTACCGTATTTGCAACCCTCTAGTCATTTGAAACTTCACCCTAGCATCTACCATTGAACCTATCCTCACACAGCCAAAACCTTGAAATCCTAAGAATCCTTAGATATTAGGATTACCTAATTGCTAATCCCATTAGCATTTAAGTACCCCTTAACCCTCTCATTTCCTATAAATGGACAGGCACCCCCCCTTGCAAAAGGCTTGAAAATTTTTTCAAAAGAGAGAAAAGATTAAGAGATCCTTTCCCTCCTTTGGTGCACCAAACCCATAAAAATTCTAGAATTCCAAAACCTCCTTTGAGCCCTATATTCCATCATAGGTCCCTTAGTTTCGGTGAGAGCTACCCCCTAGCCCTCCTCTTCTACCCCTTCGCTAACAAGCTTTAGAGGTTAGAACCCAATACTCCATCATCCAAGCCATCGGAAGCTCAACAAGCGCACCTACCAAAAGGTCCACAATTGTGCTACAAGGGCCGGAGAGCTCTGGCTCTCCCCTCTACTCCTCTACCTTCCTTGCTTTTCCTTTATCCAAGGATTCAAGCCGTTACACAGCCGAATTTTCAGTGTTTGCGGAGAGATTGATAGGTTCATAGTCCCTTTGGGCAAGCGAAAGTACTTATTTTATTTTATATTCATTTAGGCCATAAGTAGAGACTACTTCCGAGCGGGTTGATCGGGTGTCTAACACCTTCCCGATCGATAACTGAAGCCCTTACCTAAGAGCCTTTGGCATTAGACTGGTGAATCAGAGTCATATTTTTGGCACTTCGGTGCTTATAAAATTGATTTGAGGTTTCTCGGGACACCAAAAGCTTCAGGTGGTGACTCTAGTTTTTTATTAAACGAGCACATCGTTGGGACGGACTCGCGAGAGCCCATGATTGCACAGATGGCGACTCTGCTGGTGAGTAGCTAGTAGAGCTTTCCCTTGAAATTTGGCTTTTGTGCAACCGTGAGAATCGAGATGATCCCGTAGCGTTGATGTACTCTCTAACAAAAAATATAGAGTCGCCACCCGGAGCTTTCAGTGTCCCGGGATACCTAGTTCATTTTTATGAGTACCGAAGTGCTAAAAATATAACTCTGAATCTGGTCCACAACAAAGGCTCTTGGGTAGGGGCTTCGATTATCGATCGGGAAGGTGTTAGGCACCCGATCAACCCACTTAACACGGTCTCTACTAATGACCAAAAATAAAATGAAGTAAAAGAAAAGAAAATAGCTTCCTCTTGCCCAAAAGGACCTAGAATCCTATTTGTGCCCCTCCATTCCTACTGAAAAGTCGGCGGCGTAACGGCACAAATGGGAGGATGGAGGGAGCTAGAAAGAGATAGGAGAAGAAAGGGGAGAGCCGGAGCCCTCGGGCCCTTGTAGCACCGTTGGAGAGCCTTGTGTGGCTTGCTTTGATGAGCTCTTCAAGGCTTTGTATGGTGGTAAGTGGGGTTCTGACTCTAAAGGCTTGAAGCTAAGAGGTAGGGAAGGGAGGCTAGGGGATCACACACACCTAACCTAAGGGTTTTCTATGAAATGCTAAGGTCTAAAGGAGTTTTGTGAATTCTGGAATTTGTATGGGGGGTGTGCACCGAAGGGAGAAAGACCTTCTCACTTTATGCTCTTTCTCTCTTAGGTAGAAATTCTCAACCCTTAAACAAGAGGGGTGGCTCTCTATTTACAGAGGAAGGGAGGATTAGTGAGGGGTTAAAGTCCTAATTTGATTAGCAATTAGGTAATGGGTAATCTAAGGTTTCCTAGGATTTTTGAGGCCTTGAAATGTGTGAGAAGGTCCTCCAATGGTGGATGATGGGGTGAGGCCTTGAGTCACTTAAAGGGATGCAAATAGGCTTCAAAAGGGTGCAACAGAACTAGCTAAACACACTCCAAAGGTCAAGGTGGTCAATAAGTCAAACTCCAATCATGAATTTCAGGGTAAAAACCAACAGTTACTATTCATATGCCTGGCGCAACTATTAGTTGCGTCAGGCAAATGCACAGTAAAATAGTGCAGAACAGTGCCTAGAAGTTAGCTCGCGAGGATGGGGCCCACTTTTGAATCTGGCGCAACTAATAGTTACGCCAGGCTTAAAATGATGGAGAATTAGCCTGGTGCAACTATTAGTTGCACTAGGCAAAGTTTATTACTGACGCAACTATTAGTTGCGCCAAGTCCCTAAGGGGGCCCACATGACTTTAACTTTTTGTCCCCGGATTCGGTTTGCCATATCTTTTGACGTATACCTCCAATTGGGGCGATCCTTAGACTGTTGGAAAGCTAATAACCTCTACTCCTCAATGGTATGAGACCCAATCATAGTAGAGGGCCATAGCTAGTTCCGGTGCACCACTCTTCAACCATAGCCTGGTAAGGTTAGGTATCGAAAATGGGTTCTAAGGGTAGGGATTGGTTTCTAAAGGTTAGGGATAGGTCCCTAAGGGATCTAGGGTGATTCCTAAGGGTCTAGGGTGATTCCACACATGCTATCAAAAGCTCAAAATTACACTTCTCTCGAAAGGTGTTTCGATCGGGCCTTGGGCTAAATTTTGGTGTCTACAGATTCCCCTCTTTGGTATCTGATCACTAATGATCGTATGCCAAAGAAATGAGACATCCGAAGAGGCCCAAGGCATTACTAACGGGTCAGCTATATTCAAAATGAACTTTAAACATCAGGTGAGTAACACGGTGAGAAAACAAAAGCCCTTGGGTGCCAGGCTAATCATTCGTTTCTCGAGGTAATCGGTTCCCAAGTGCTTAGCGACATTACTGGGCATAACCGAGGTGGAATGAGTTGCGAAAGCTCAATAGCTGGGAAAAATGTTCACCTCTCAAGTTATGAAAGCCCATTAGTTGGGAAAAATGTCTGCTTCTCGAGATGATTTGAAGGTGATTGATGTTCGAGATTTATTCTGAATACAACAGTTTCATAAGTAAGGGGGGTGATCGACCCACATTCAAAGATAGGCGCGAAGTAAATACATGCGAGGCTCCACAATTTGCGTGCAAGCCCACGAGGTATTTTGATGGCCTCATCGGACTGCTCGCAGGTGCCCCTGCTGAAAGCAGGGTTCGAGATCTTTTGGCAAACCCATCGATCCCAAAGTTTATTTAGCATGACCACCCGAGTGAAGTGAATAGATGTCACAACACTTTTTAGGAGTACGTGCCATTTTTGAAAATGCATGCCTCAGCTCAGCATGATCTAGAGTATCCAGTTTCGACTTCCTTGAACAGATCCAGCCAAACATTAGGCACCTCCTAAAAGGGGGCATCCAATCCTGGTCTCTGTTGATAATGATCATAATCATCAATTAACTATGCATAATTATGCACCCATCGGGGGCAATAAGCAACAACAAAGGCGATGGAAGCCCCGACCCGAACGTGCCCGGGTATAATTTACGGGGACAAACGACCATCATACAGATACCCAGACGCATGGTGTACACTTTATAGGGATACCACTGCCCATACAGGTTTTAAGCGTACAGAAAATAAAAGGGAAATGAACCCTTCTAAATGCATGGTTGCACATAGTTTGATTGATATGTAATCTCATTCTCAACAGGTTAGTCTCAACCAATGATTGACCTTTTCCAACGAAGAATCTGAAGCTTAAGACACCCACGTTCATATGAATCCAAAGACAGTGCTTGGCTCAAAAGATTTAGCAGTGGAATCAATTTGATCCAAGCATTGACTGTTTGATAGAAATTGACACTATCGCTCCTACTTTGAAGTAGGATCCATGGATCCAGGCGAACCTTTGACCTAGGACATTAATTTTGCATAGCTGCATTGTCAATAAAATATTGACATTTTACCGTATCGAAAATACACTAGTGCGTCTCTGTGGGGAATACAGATCTATTTTCGACCTATTTTTTGGATTTTCAAACTATTTTATATAATATTTTTTGGAATTTTGAAGTTATTATTTTATGTGAATTTTTTTTGGATTTTTTTTTTTCGGCTTCTCTATGGAGATTCTCTCTTTTTTTTTTAGGCTTTTTATATTTCTGGTGTAGGACCGAGGTGCTCATCGACCTCGGTCCGCCTTTATTTTAGCATGGCTTCCTCGGCAAGTCGATGGATGATCGAAATGCCATTCCGGGAGCGTGTGCATCTGTCAGGGGTGATAAAACAAACAAATAAGGAGGAAGTGGGGAACCGGCCCTCCCATCGCCCGCATTGCAAGCCCAAGTACTGGCCTAAGTAATCCAACTAATAGTTGTGCCAGCCACTAGGGGCCTCAAAATAGCTGCGCAACTAATAGTTGCCAAGCAAAAGGAGGCAAAATTTTACCTGCTCAACTATTAGTTGCGGCTTAGTTGGGGAATTTAAATGAGTTCTCAGGGGGCTTGTTTCGAATTTTTCTCTCCCTCCCTCTTCTTTGAAACCAAAAACCGCCTCTTCCTAGGGTTTTCTTTCATTGCCTCTTTGTGTGCCTCATTGTCGTTGCCCTGCTTGCGTGGATCGAGTGCCGACTTATGCTAGATCAGAGACCCATCTTCTTTCAAAAGGTAACCATTAACTTACTTCCTTTGATTTCTCTTGCTTTTTCTTGTAAATATTGCTATGATCTTGCATTCTTTGATGAATAATGGTTTATCTTCATTGTATGCTTGTTTATTGATGATATGATTGCAATTTTTCATGAATGGTGCCCTATTTTTGTTATTTTGTGGAATTTGTTGGTGCCTAATGTATATATATATATATATTTTGTTTGTTTTTATTTGTGTATATAGAATGGACTTTATTTCTGTTGTTGTATATTTATTTATTTTTTATTTTTTTATTTTGCATATATTGGATTTTTGGCCTCTTTTTTTTAACACTAAATTAGAAAGAAGAAGGGATTTTCGGTTTCTCTTTTTTTTTTTAAATTAAGGAAATGATTTTTGACTTCTCTTGACATTAACAGAACTAGAGATTTTATTTGTTTGGGAAAACCAACTAAGGCATTTTTATTATTTTTTGGTTGTTGTTTTTTTTTTTATATAGTAAGGGTTTTTTGTTTATAAACGAAAGGCTTCATTTTTTTGTTTTGGTTTTTGATTTTTAGGAGCATAAAAGAATGGGATTTCTAAGGGTTTTTTTTTTTTTTTTACTTTTCTTATTTCTTCTTCCCCCTTTTTTTTTTAAACAAAGTAAAAAGTTTTTTTTTTTGGTTGTTTTTTTTTTGAAAGAACAAAGCAAAGTAAAAGTTTTTTTTTTTTGTTGTTTTTGTTTGAAAGAACAAAAAGTTTTCTTTTGTTTGTTGTTTTTGTTTGAAAGAACAAAGTAAAAGGGTTTTATTTGTTTTTTTTTAAAGAACAAAGTTGCACGTGTATCTTCGTACTTGACCAGATGTGATTGCCTTGTTGCCCCAGTATGTCAGGCAGTGATAAACACATTCCCGATGAGGGATCCGAGATCGTTCGTGACCCGCGGGGGGAGGAGTTTGTCTGGGTGGAACTGAGAGCGGGCCCATGGCTCGAGATGCAAGGTGAGGCCGCCCGGGTCGGCCTCCTTCACCAGCAGCACATTCATATTTCAAACTTTGGGATAGCGGGCAAGGTAAACGAAAGGCTCAATTTATTTCCATTATGCACTCTCTTTTTTTTGCTTTGCCTCTTTGATCTGATGTGCATTTTCTTTGGGTGCAGGACCTGCCCAATATTGTGTTTCGCTGGGGGTGGCTCGACTTTCATGAGTTCTACCTCTACGTCCCCCCCGTAGTGAAGGTCTTGTTGGAGCAAGTGGGCTTTGGGGAGTTCCTGTCTTATCCCGCCATGAGGGCTAACGCTGCCTATTTGAAGGCCATGTTCGAGAGGTTTCGCCCTGAGACCATGACATTCCATATGCCGTATGCCGAGATGACGTTGATGCCCATCGATTGGGCCATGATTACCAGTATCAGGGTAGGGGGGATCCCAATATCTGATCTCACGGTACCGAGCTGGGAGGACATTATTCGACTGATTGGGACCTATCCTCCTCACGGGCAGACCCATGGCACAGAGGTCAAGATGTCCTGGCTGACGTCCCTTTTTTCTACTGATGAGTTGGTGGACTTGGGTTAGCCAGATAGGGTTCTCTACATCGCGCCAGAGCGGGTGATCGTCTTAGCTCGCATCACGCTCCTACTCTTACTGGGCAAGACCCTCTTCACTAATGCCAGCGGGGGCCAAGTCAGCTAGGCCTTATTGAGCATGATGGATAATTGGGGTGACGTCCCCAGGCATGACTGGGGAGGAAGTGCATGTTTGATGTACAATTTATCTCGGGTTACGATCGGGGATTCGAAGTCTGTCATGGGTTTTTGGGCTACCCTGGAGGTAATTCCGCATCTCTTTGCCCTCGTCCACATCATATTTTTTTTTTGCATGAGCTTTATGTGCTATCAACCTATTCTTATGTGATGTCTCTTTAGGTATGGGGATACCACCACTTCCACCCCAGGCACCCACTCCTTTTCTCGGAGGTGCTCACCTATCCTCTTCTCAGCAACTGGCATCAAGCCCGACGCCGTGACGTGGGCCTAAAGCACCTAGAAATGGGCCTACGGTCCCAACTTGATTTGATGGTCCCCGAGCAGGTAACAACTCTCCTCTCTTTTTTTCAACCTTTGTTTATTTTTATCTTGGAAATTTCCTTTGGCTGAGGTGTTGCTTGCTTGATTTCTCTCTTTTTTTATTGGAGCAGATCCTCCCTGATCCGTACCTTGCATCCCCCTTCTGGGACCGAGCAGCTGTAGGTGCCTCCCGTTTATTCAATAATCGTCACGTCATGTTCTTCTACAGAGCGTGGCCTAAATGTTATTATTTGGGAGAGGGAGTGGTGCACCAGTTTCAGGGCTATTATGCCATACCCCTGGACCCTTCGGCGGATGTCTGGTATCCTATTGGCAGTATCGAGGAGCTCACAGCGACCTTCTTCAATAATGGGCTCCCTATCCATGCCCTTCATGTGCCCGGGGACTATCATCTTTGGTATGAGTACTTGCCCCATCGGTTCATCTTGTTGCGCTTCATTCCCAGTGCTAATTTTCTGACATTTGGCGGCCCACTTGGTCAGGTAATTTGTCTCGACTTGGATTAGTTCCTGCTTTTATTTGGCTTTTCCCCCCCTCTAAGTGGATCTTTATTCTGTTCACAGTTCACCCCAGGGGATGATTCAGATGGTGAAGGCGAACCCAGTGCGGCTGACATGTCGGGGGTGGATCCCTCTGGTGCTGGTCCCTTTGGTGCAGGTCCCTCGGGTGAGGGCTCGTCGGGTGCTGGTCCGTCAGGGACTTCTCACGCTCGTATCCCTACTGGTGATCCCACTGTAGTCTATGGGACCTTTCGGTGCCTTGATGATGGCTTCCTTTTGAGCCTCTACACTGATGTAGATAGACAGGCACGACTCTCTGCTGAAGCGGCTCGCATTCCCCCTCCTGAGGTGGTCCCAGGGGTAAGTCCTTTGATGGCCCAATCTCTTTTTATTTCGATTTCTTTCTGCACACGCTCTCAGGATTGTCCTAACCTTTGATATTGCATTATTCTAAATATAGGACTTCAACTCGGCCATGGAGTATGCTGCATACCATCGTCACCTGGCGGAGCTTAGGGAGGTTGAGACGGTGAGTGCCTTGCTGTCCTACTCCTCTTTATTCATTTTATCATTATTTTCCCTTTAACTAATCCTGACTCCTGACTTTAGTTTGTGCTTCGCAGCATGGTCGTGCTAAGGAATCGCGCTCCTTGCTCAGCAGGATCTCGCAGGCGTGGTCTAGGGTGGGGGACATGCAGACTTTTCAGAGTTCTTCTCGCCGCTGCAAGAAGTCAAAGGGCACAAACCAGGGATAGGCCTTTAGTTTTTTGAAAAACTCAGTACTTTTTGGAATTTGATTTGAATCTGTTTAAACAATTTGGGGGGTGATTGATGTGGTACTTTGGAAACAAATTTTTATTTTTATTATTTTTTGGAAGATAGTTCTATTTTGATTTTATGCTCCGATTTCTTAGTATTGGATCCGTTTCTCTGCAGGATGTGTCGGCCCAAAAATCTTTTGGAAAGTGACCCCTTGGGTTGCATGCCTTGATTGTAGGATCAGTCCTGTAAATGAATAAACAGAACAAATGCCCAGTTGTTAAATGAACAGGGTGTGTGAAGCAAACAAAAAGGGGTGTAAGTCCCCCAATTAGGTCCCGGAACGGCTGAAGGGGGGAGCTTGGAGTGTGGCACAACTATTAGTTGCGCCAGGTCAAACTCTCGGCTAATCTGTGCTGGCGCAATTATTAGATGCACCAGGCAAAAAAGGGGGCAAATTTGTGCTGGTGCAACAAATAGTTGCGCTAGGTAAGAAAGGGGGCCAAAATGCACTGGCATAACTATTAGTTGCACCAGGTTTAACCTGGGGAGCAGTGGGTCCTTATACACCCGAGTTAGTCCAAAAGTTAGTTCTTTTTTTATTTTGACTTGGTCTCTTTGACTGGTTCTTTTCACCCTTGCTTTTTCAAGGCGAGTCCATCATCATACATCGATTTTTATCTTCTCAAAAGATCCATGTACGTTCATGGACCCGCTTTCCAGCCCTCCCTTACAAGGAGGGCTCGGTGCCAATTCCCCCCCTTTGTTGGGCTTGGGACCCAAATTTTTAATGGCCTGGTTTGGGAGCTTGAATGAGAGTGAGCTCGCCGACTTGGAGTGCCTTGGGCTATCTCGCCTTCCTTCCTTCCTAGAGGTTCCTCTTCGGTGGGAACTTCTTCATGCCGCCACTTCATTTTGAGATGTGAACTTCCACATATTTCATTTTGGGAAGCGGGAGCTATCCCCAACCGTTGAGGAGCTATCCAATCTATCTGGCCTGAAGCTTCACAGGAGCCTTGCAAGAGTCATGCCTCGGCCAGGCTATTCCAAATCTGTTCACCTTACTCTCGGTTTGAAGAAATTCGAGTATGAGAAAAGTCTCATTGGGGGGCCCACAAGGTGTTCGCTAAAATTCCTCAAAGAACTTTTCGATGACGAAAGCCTCCGAAAATTTTCGGTTAGGAATGTTTTTAACGTGAAAGCTCTAGCACTCGGTCTCATCTCTGAAATCCTTTTCTTCACTAGGGAGAGAGCTTCTCATTGGCAGTTTGTGATATTTTGACGGAGCTGGAGGCGGGCTGGTCCATGATGCATTTAGTGCTTGCTGAGCTGTACCGATGCCTTGATTCCTTTGCTTTGCGTAAGGTGGAGGGTCTTCGGGGATGCCCCTTGTTGCTTTAGGTGTAGTTGGGTGAGCATTTTGCTGTTTTGGGGCCCGTGCCCCGCTTTTATATTGCCCGAGGCGAGGTGGCTCAATGTTTTCTAGGTAGATGCCACTTCTCCCTCTGGGCGATATGTCAGCTCTGAAACTTTGGTTGATCGATGTCGAGCTGACATGGAGGCTTCCTTGGCTAGACCGGACCTTCTCGATAATTCGTAGTAGAGATCATGAGGGAATCACCCTCCTAGAATTGACGGGCAGCACCTTTTACTTCCCATTCCAAGTGTTGCGTCAGTTCGGCTACCCTCAGCAGGTGCCTTGTGAGGCTAGACCCCCTTTATGTGATTTTATCTTTTCTAGGGGGTCCTCTGGGGACATAGATCAGATTGCTGCTCTTTGGGAGATGCGACAGTCGACGCTGATGTGTGATATTGAGCAGGGAGGTTCGGTTAGGACTTCTCCTGAGTACGAGGCCTGGCTATTGACTGAGCAGCCTGCTGCTGATGATCTAGATTTGTCAGAGATTATTAACACTAGAGACCCCTGGTCAAAGAAAGAGACGGCCCTCCGAGCCCGCATTGAGTTACTGGTGGATGAGAAGAGGATCCTGCAATAACTTTTGGCATATGAAAAGGTTAGAGCAGAAACAGCAGAAAGTGAGGCCCTCCACTTGAAGGGATCACTGAGCGTTGCTTTTGGAGCTGCTGATTCTTCTCGAAAGAGGTTCAAGAGCCTGCATGGTTGTTGACTGACTGAATGGAATGTTCGGGAGGATGACCTTCATGCTGAGATTAGCGCTTTGAAGCATGAGCTGGGTCGCTAACTCCTTCCTGCACATAGAACTTTTTGCGCAGAACAGATATACAGAAAAGGGGCGTAAAAAACCCCTTTACAGATACACACACACATTTTTTTGGGTATACATATTTTCTTTATGTTTTGGTTGTTTTTGTTTTATACTTGTAAAAAGAAAAACACGTTAGTCATCACATCGACTATATATTTTTTGGACGTGGTGTAAGTGGTGCAGCAGGCAGTTTATTATATATATCTATACAGATCTATTAGCATTTTGGTTTTATTTTGTGCATTTTTTTGGTGCCTTAATCACTGGGTGAAACTTTGGGAAACCCTGGGTCCACCCTTGAGCATGGTCGAACCTTTTCATGCAGTCGGACCTGGGTGAGTTTCTGGTTTTTTGCCAAGGCCGGCACATCGATCCCTTTGGATTGAGTCGAACCTTTCTCCTTACCTCGGGTCATACGTTTGGTGATGCGGTTTCACAAAGACAATTCTGGTCATGACCCGATTCGAACTAGCATGAGCGGCCTCTAAAAAGGGATCAGGGAGAGTAACCAAGAGGGCTCCTTAAACATTTGAGCAGTCAATTCAATCCTTCTTTTCTTCCTTCTTTTTTTTTATCTTATTATTTATCTCCCTTTTTTACCCGTGGCGCCCTTTCGGGTTTTCACCACGTCCATGGGTTTAGCTCTCTTACCCCAAGCGCCCTTTCGGGTTTTCACCTGGTCTGCACAAGCTCGCTATTTTTACCCGTAATGCCCTTTCAGGTTTTCACCACATCCATCGTGCTTTGAGCTTGTATTTTTATTTTTATTTTTATTTTATTTTTTCATTTCCTTTTTTCAACAGCCACGCCATAGACGTTGATTCCATCATAGCCTGCTAGATGGGGTTCTAGTGTCATCTCACGACTCCGTTCATGTTCGACTTAACAGATATTATGACTGCTTGTGAACCTACAAAGAGGGTTTCCTTGATGCGACTTCAGTTTTCTCAACATAATTTCTTCTTTGAGGGTTTTGTTGTACATGCCCTGTGATTCTTCTATACACATTTTTTTGTTATTCTTTTTGCTCCATTTCAGGTAATCTCTTTTTGAGGTTTTGTTTTTTCGATTTTTTTTTAGATTTGATAGCAACTTTACACACATGCATCTTTTCTCTCCCTTTTTTGTTTTGGTATATGTACACGCATTCTTTTTTTGTTGGGGAAGGGGTTTATTGAAAGAAAGGCCCAAGCTCAAATGGGGTAGCAAAAGATATCATCATTTTTAAGGATGCTTTTGGGCTACTGTTCTTGGAATGATGGCCTCTTTCGAGTGGTTCTTAAGCAGTCACGTATCTGTTTCATCAATACTTACCTTGTCGTGATGGACTAAGAGTAGAACCGTCGGACGTATCCAGCATTGATGGGCTCAGGAAGATGATCTTCGTCCATGGTGGCGAGGTAGATGGCGTATCCCGGCAACACTTCTCGAATGACGTATGGTCCTTCCCAGTTCGGTTTAAACTTTCCTCTCGGATCGGCATGGAGGGATGGGAAGATCTTCTTCAGCACAGTATCTCCTACCTTTAGATCTCAACCGCGGACACATTTATTGTAAGCGCATGCGATTCACCCCTGGTAAATTTGAGTGTTACACAAAGCTAGGAATCTCCTCTTGTCTAATAAGTTTAATTGTTCAAAGCGGGATCTCTCTCTTTCTGCTTCGGGTAAGCCTGATTCTATGAGGATTCAGAGTGAGGGTACTTCAACCTCTACCGGGAGAATGGCCTCAGTTCCATACACAAGGGAGAATGGTGTTGCCCCTGTAGCGGTACGGATCGACGTTCGATAGGCCCACAAAGCAAATGGCAGCATTTCGCTCCAATCTTGATAAGTGATGACCATTTTCTCAAGGATGCGGACGACTGTCTTATTCGTGGCTTCTACGGCTCATTGGTTTGAGGCCGATAAGGGAATGAGCGATGGTGTTTGATCTTGTATTGCTCACAAAAGTCTCGGATGCGCTTATTCGTAAAGTTTGTACCATTGTCCGTGATGATATCTTTAGGTACTCCAAATCGGAACACAATATTGTTCTTCATAAACTTCTCAATGTGACTGGCCGTGATGTTGGCATATGATGCCACTTCTACCCACTTGGTGAAGTATTCAATGGCGACAAGGATGAACCAATGTCCATTTGATACTTTCGGATTAATCATTCCGACAACGTCAAGGCCCCAGGTAGCAAATGGCCAAGGAGTGGTCATGCAGTGAAGATCAATGGCAGGAGCGTGTATCAAGCTGGAGTGTTCTTGACACTTGTAGCATTTTTGAACATGTTTACAGCAATTTGATTCCATAATGGTCCAGAAGTATCCTTGCCGCAGAATTTTCTTGGCAAGCATGTGACCGCTGACATGGGCTCCGCATACTCCCTCATGAATTTCTTTCATAATATTGACTGCTTCACTTTCAGTGAGGCACCTAAGTAAGATGTTATTGTATGATCTCTTGTAGAGGCATTCCCCACAAATGATGTAACCCACCGCTAAACGTTGAATGGTTCGTCGGTCTATTTTGGATGTACCCTCTGGGAAAGTTAGGGTCTCGAGGAAATTCTTGATATCTAAGAACCAAGGTGACTCATCATCAGGCTTTATAGGTTCTTCAATCTGGAGGCTGAAGGCCGGCTCATTCCTCTGCTTGATCCTGATTGGCTTCATTTCAACACCATAGGGGATTTCAATCATTGACGCCAAAGTTGCTAATGTGTCGGTAAAGTGATTCCTTATTTGGGGGACGTATGAGAAAGTCACATCTTTGAAGCAAGCTATTAGATCCTCGAGGTGTTCATGATAGGGGATTAGTTTCTCGTCTTTCGTCTTCCAGTCATCATTCGTCTGGCATATGATTAACTGTGAATCGCCAAATACTCGTAGGTGAGTTACATTCAGATCGAGAGCCGCCTGCAGACCAGTGACGCAAGCTTCGTACTCAGCCATATTATTAGTGCAAGGGAAGTTGAGCTTGATAGAGACCGGTACATGGGATCCTTTTGGTGAAATCAAGATGGCGCCAACTCCTTGGCCCTCGACATTTGCTACCCCGTCAAAGTGCATTACCCATGATTCTTCTACTTCTTCTATATCGTCTTCTGTCATGAACAGGATGTCCTCATCGGGGAACTCAGTTCTCAAAGGCTCATAATCAGGTAAAGGATTGTCGGCAAGATGATCAGCAAGTGCCTGCCCCTTGATCGACTTCTAAGTGACGTACGTGATGTCGAATTCAGATAATAAAAGTTACCATCGTGTGATTCATCCAGTGAGAGCTGGCTTTTCAAATAGGTATTTCAATGGGTCCATTCGGGCCAAGACCAGAACCGCCTGAGATAGCAAGTAGTGGCACAGCCTTTGAGTAGCCCATACAAGAGCCAGGCATGCTTTCTCTAGATGAGAGTAGCGCGCTTCATAATCAATAAACTTCTTGCTTAGATAGTAAATGGCCTGCTCTCTTCTTCCTGTTTCATCATGCTGCCCCAAGACACATCCCATCGAAACTTCTATCGTGGAGAGATACATCAAGAGTGGTCTCCCTGACTCAGGTGGTACCAAAACAGGTGCATTAAGGAGGTAGCTTTTGATTTTTTTGAATGCTGCCTGACAATCGTCATTCCATTGAACGGGCAAATTCTTCCTTAGTAACTTGAAGATCGGCATGCAGATTGGAGTTAGCTGTGCAATGAACCGACTGATATACTGTATTCTGCCCAGAAACCCTCTAACCTCTTTCTCGATAGACGGCAGTGGCATTTTAGTGATGGCTTTGACTTTGATTGGGTCGACCTTGATCCCCCTCTTGCTGACGATGAACCCTAGAAGTTTCCTTGACATAGCACCAAATGCACACTTCTGTGGATTTAGTCGTCGTCGATACTTCCTCAGCCCTTCAAACATCTTCTGAAGGTTTACCAGATGATCGCTTCCCTCCGATGATTTGGCTATCATGTTGTCGACATACACTTCAATCTCTCGGTGCATCATGTCATGAAATAGTGCAGTCATAGCTCTCTGGTACGTTGCACCGGCATTCTTCAGCCCAAATGGCATGACTCGATAGCAAAAGGTTCCCCAAGGGGTAATGAACATTGTCTTCTTGTGATCAACCTCTGCCATTTTGATCTGGTTGTATCCTAAGAATCCATCCATGAATGAGAGCATTCCATGCTTAGCAGTGTTGTCTACCAAGATGTCAATGTGTGGTATTGGGAAATGATCCTTCGAGATCACTTTGTTCAAATTGCAGAAATCGATGCACATGCGGACCTTTCCGTCTTTCTTCAGTACAGGCACAATATTGGCTAACCACTGTGGGTATTTGGATACCATGAGAAACCCCGCATCGTATTACTTGATGACCTCGTCTTTGACTTTCAGCGTCCATTCGGGTTGGAGACGTCTCAGCTTTGGCTTGACTGGTCTCATATCAGGGTAGAGAGGCAACTCATGCTCGATCAAATCGGTATCCAAACCAGGCATGTCCTTGTACAACTAGGCAAAAATGTCTGGGTATGACCGAAGGAAGTCGATCATGCTTTTTCTTTCCTTAGGAGATAGTGACATTCCGATTTTGGTTATCCTGGGAACCTCCTCAGTTCCTAGATTGACGTCTTCGGTCTCTTCGACAATGGGGGTAGGGCCATACTCAAAGTCAGTAAATCAATCAAGGAGCTCATTGGGGAGCTCCTCGTCCAGACTCGCTATCCCTACCTCTTCTTGTATTTCTACAGAGAAGGGGTATATTTCAAGTGGGACGAGCATTTTGATTAAGGCATCCTTTTGTGGGACATTTTCTGGAATTTTAAATGAAAATATTTTTGGACTTTGGATTTTTTTAATGTTTTTGGGATTTTGTGTTTTTGAGATTTTGTATTTTTTCCATGTTTTTGAGATTTTTGTTTTCTTCGGAGACGGACCCTTGGCAAGGCGGGTTGCTATATACATAAGGTATTATTTGCCAAGGGCTTCTCTCACTTTTTATAGGTTGTTTTTTTTTTGGGAAACGGGTGCCAAATGTTAGGCCACTCCCCGCTTCCAGGGTTTGGGGCCAAGATGCCCAGTTGCGTACCTGAGGGGCCACTTCTTTACCTGTTGGGATGAAAGGTGCTGACTGATATGGCTCATTAGAGTTACCCTCCATCATATTGATTCCCATTTCGTCTGAGATCATATCCTCAAATGATAACTCGGTTTTGTGATGATTTACCACAGGGGGGGTTTATTCAGGTACCGACCGTCGTTCCTCGAAAAGGGACAATGCGGCCAAATCTATCTCCAAGCTGGGATGGGAGATATGGGGATTGGTGGGATGGATTGGGGCTGTGGGTTTGTGTGGGGTCAAATGGGTTGCCCCATTTCGATCGTTCTTTATGACCCCTGTGCTGACAAAGGAATCCCTGATGTGCGGCCTAGGGCGAGGTTTCTCTTCTATGTTGATTCCTTGAGCTCTTTCAGTCGCGACGACCCTGGCTTTCTCTTTGGCCTCTCGGACCTCTTCTTCTGTGGGCTTGTATCCTAACCCGAATCGGACCTTCTGGAGCATCACCACTGCCGCTACCATACCGCCTCCTATTTTAGGCATGATGCCCTCGATGGGCTCCGGGAGTATTGCCAACACCTCGCACTTGAAACTGTGGAGGTCGACGTCCTCGGCGGTGTGTGGTACATCCAGCATAATAGATTTTTCAATGCTATTAGCGGCCTTTTCTTTCTCACTGCGCCCCTCTCCGATGATTGTGATAATCTAATGCCCAGATGCAAATTTGAGTTTTTGGTGCAATGTGAAAGGTATGGCTCTGACTTCATGTAGCCACGGGCGCCCCAATAACAGATTAAATGAGGATTTGATATCCATGACTTGAAACAAGATGGAAAAGGTCATTGGCCCTATCAACAGCTCAAGATCAACTTCTCCCATTATTTCTCTCCTAGTATTGTCAAACCCTCTAGCGCTGGTTCTGGTGGGTCTTAGCATGCACGGATCAACCCCGATCTTTGTGGCGGTTCTTAATGGGCATATATTCAATGCAGACCCATTATCAATTAGTACCAAGGGGATAATCATATTTTCGGACTCAACAGTTATATTCAAAGATTTTGAGTAACTACCTCCTTCCTCAGGTAAATCGGCATCAGAAAATGAAATGGCATTTGGAGCCATCACTTGACCAATTATCTGCCCGACTTCATCTGGGCTAACTTGGAGTGATACATGTACATTTTGTAACGCCCCCATTAATGCTTGAAAATAGAGTGGGGACGTCATCAACAGATCCCATACAGTGATATGGGCAGGCATTCTTCTCAGCTGAGTCTCTAGTATATGTTCTCGACTCATCTTCTCGAAGGGGTTCACTGTTGTTTCTTTCCTTCGGGGTTGGGCTGTCTTGCAGCTTGTGCTTTGATATTCTCCTGACCGAAACAAAATCTCATCGCCCTTCTTCTTCTTGTTGCTGCCAGCATTGACATCTGTTTATTCGTAGCTTAGCGGAACCTGATGAGGATCATATGTGAGTCCCGAGAGCTGGAAAGGTATGGCTGTCGGTTCTTGAAGTACTTGTACTATCGGCTCAGGAGGTGTGGGCAATACTTGATTCACCACGGTTACGGCGGGTTGGGAAAGATTGGGCCAAATGGGGGTGGTGAAGCTTGAGGGTGGTGGCATTGGAGGGAAGGAGATAAAAGTAGGCCATCGGTAGCTGGTGGGTGCTGGCCGCAAATGGGGGGCGCAGGCCATTGATAACTAATGGGTGCGAGTGTTGGATTGGGGGTCTGGTGGCTTAAAGGGTAATTGATGTTGTGGTGTATGGTGGTAATTGAAATGGGGCAGGTGCAGGCCATTGATAACTGGAGGGTGCGGGTGCGGGTGCAGGTGCAGGATTGGGGGCCTGGAGGCTTATAGGGTAATTGATGGGGGTTGTGATGTATGGTTGGTATGCATTGATATTTACATAATTGACAGGCGTGGTGGATGAAAAGTATGCCCGAAGATCCAAGGGTTCAAATTGTGGGGTTGGGTTGGGGAAATATTCAGACAAATTTAGGGATTCAATTATCCTAGCATTCCTTTCTTCATCATTCCTCGGCAATGGTGCCACATAATTCTCCCGATCACTGATATAATCGGATGGGTAAGATTCAAACTCCTCATCTTCTATCATTCTGACAGTGGGTTTGGGACCTGCTCCTCCGGTGGGATGTGGGGGTAGTGGCACTTGGTGAATATTAGCATGCTGAGAGGATACAGGGGGAATGATTTTCTCGGCATCGATCAAATCCTGGATGGCATGCTTCAATTGGAAGCAGCGATCAGTAGGGTGACTCGGACCCTGGTGAAAATTGCAGTGGGTATTTGGGTCATAGTTCCTTGGGATCGGGTGAGGAGGAGGTTGTGGTTGGTGGATAGCCACTAATACCTTTTCTACTAACAGGGGCAAAAGTGTACTCAATGATTGCCCCAGAGGTGTGAAGACTCGGTCGTAGTGGGCTCTCCTCTATTCCGGGGTCATTTGCATTCCTTGCCCATTCCCCATTCTTTACGTCTGCTCAGGCCTAACAGGTGCTGGTGGGGCAGCCATAAATTGAAACGGGGTTGTATTGTTATTGGGTCGGGTATTGACTATGTTCTGGACATCACCCCCTGTTCTCTTCTCATTCCTTTGCTCTGAAAATCTTCTAACCCCACTGGGTCCACTCGACATATTCTTATTCAGATGCCTCTCTCTGATGGCGTCCTAGCATCGGTTAGCATTTCTCACCAGATCAGCAAAGTTGGTCTGCTGCTGATATACCAAAAAGTCTGAAATCACTGGTAGAGTGTTATTTGAAATCATCTCTATTTGTTCATCATCAGCTATTCTGTTCCTGACCTGAGCTAACAATGCTCTCCATCGCCCTAAGTAGTCACTGAAGGTCTCGTTCTGATTCTGCTTCAAACGGGCCAAGTCGAACTTACGCGACTCGATGTCTATATTGTAGACATACTGTTCTTGAAAGAGATGTGTCAAGTCCCTCCACGTTTTCATCACAGACGGTTCTAAGGATGTGAGCCATCTTAAAGCCGGCCCGGTCAAACTCTTTTGAAAGACTTTTATTAGCAGTCTTTCGTCCTCCCCGTATTAGCACATGTCCCCACAGTAGGACTTCAGGTGCGCAATAGGATTGCTAGTGCCATTATATTTATCGAAGGATGGCATTTTGAATTTGGGGGGCAAGGGGACCTTAGCGAACAAGCATAAGAGTGTGAAGTCCGTGGCGTGGATTTCAGCACCACCCATTTTCATCAGTTTCTTTTGTATTTTGTCTAACTGTTCTTTCAACTGTTCTGACTCTTTTGATACAGGGGTCGCTTTCTCGGCCGTTAGTTGGACTTCACTCCGGACCACCAGAGGGTGGGCAATTATGGGAGGAGGGTGAAGGCTAGTCAATGCCCCAGCATAGGCCCCGCTATTCCTAATCTTGTCCTCTTCATATTGTTGGTCGGCATAGTATGCAATGAGGACGGGATTCTCCTGTTATTGTTGCATGGGTTGGATAAGAATGACGTGAGTGGGGGTTGGGTGAGCCCATTGGGGGTGAGGAAAGGTTTGTTGGGTGACGGGAATTTGGTTTTAAGGTGGGGCCTGATAGGGCCATTGGGTATGGGGGAAGGTTTGGAGATGGCCTTGGAGTGTGGGGCCATGGGAGAATTGGGTTTGAGGTATGGCATGGGTTTGACCCGGCTGTGAAGGTTGGGTTAAATGTTGGGGGTATTGTGGAAGGTACGAGTGTGGGGTTTGGGTTTGGGCCATGATCCCTTGGCCATTTTGGGCCATAGGCCATTGATAGGCTTGGGCCATGGACCCTTGGTAGGTTTGGGTCACGGGCCCTTGGTGGGTGTGGGCTAGTGGACCTGGGTAGGTATGGGCCAAGGGCCCTTGAGGGGTTTGGCCCAATGGGCCTTGATGGATCTAGGCCATGGGTCCTTGATGGGTCTAGCCCGATGGGCCTTGATGGGTTTGGACCATAGGCCTTAGTGGGTCTGGCCCAATGAGCCTTGATGGGTCTGGGCCATGGGCCATTGATGGATCTAGCCCAATGGGCCTTGATGGGTCTGGGCCATGGGCCTTTGGTGGGTTTGGCCCAATGGACCTTGATGGGTATGGCTAAGTGGGCCTTGATGGGTTTGGGCCATGGGCCCTTGGTGGGTTTGGGTCATGGGCCCTGGATAGGTTTGGGTGGTAGGGTATTGGGCCATGGGCCCGTGGGATATGTGAGAAAAGGGGGTTTGGGCCAATGGGCCTTAGGGTAAGTGGGTAATAGGGGTTTGGGTGGTGTGGATTATGGGGTGTTGATGGGGGTCATGGGGGAGTGAGGCATGGAGACTGTCTAGGGTGTGAGACGGGTATTGGGACATGGGGTGTGAAGGAGGAAGGGGGTTGTTTTGAGAAGCCTTCCACATGGAGTAAGCTTGGAACATCTCCTCCATCATGGTCATGGAAGGAGGATGGGATGTAGATGGTGGGTTCAAGGGATGATTGGGTATGGGTGGGATGGATGTGGAGGAAAAATTGGGCATGGCCTCGGTGAAATTGGGCATGACCCGGGTAGATGGGGGGATTGGTGGGGGATCGGATAGGGCGGAAGTGGTGTATGTTAATGTGGGTGGATCGGGTCTATAGAGGGGAGAAGGAAAGCGGGGCATGGATGTAGATTGGGAAAATGGGTTTGGCATGGAAGTGGATGGACTATGGGGTGGGTTTAGCATGGGTATGGGATGAAAAATGGGCATTGTTTGGGCAAAAGATGGGGAGTTGGGGATTGGATTTTGGATATTTTGGGGGGTAGCGGTTGGGAAGATGGGGGCGCCAAACGGGCCGATAACGGTAAAGGGGGATTGAGTGAGGGGGATAGTGGAAAAAGCTTCTCCTGAATGGGAGTGGGTTGGAGAACGTGGTGAGGATGAGTCGGGATTGGCGTAAGCCGGGTCCACTACCGACAACATTCTACGGGAACGGGTTGGGTAAGGGTGCCTTGGATAAGGCCCAAAAATCCTCCTCCTTCTACGGGACGATGGAGGGCAAGATGATGCAGTTGTGCCAGCACCACAAACTATATTTTTTTGGGTTTTGATTATATATATATATATATTTTTTTTTTTAATTTGAAAAGGTTTTGAAAAACAAAGGTTCCGAGGCATTGGAATTCCCTTTTCGGGTGGCTCTCGTACCTTAATTCAAGACCCGCGACGATGATTCTGATGCATTTCAGAAGAATCGAAGGAGAACCTTCGATCTATTAAAGGCACAGAAATCGAGGCAAGCAATTCGATCCCTCGGAATGAGCCAAAAATAAGTTGCCCTCTTTTAACTGATGGGGGCGTATTGGGTGTCAGAGACGGCGGGGCCCAAATAAGGCACTAAGCACACTAGTCGGAGAACTCGGGATGTGAAAAGGGCCAAGGATTCGGGCTGGTGGGCTGATAAATAACCCTGGCGCAACTAATACATGCGCCCAAGTTGCAGGGGACCGATTTTACACTGGCCCAACTATTAGTTGCGCCAAGGTAAAACTTTGAATTTTAAAGCTGGCGCAACTATTAGTTGCGCCAGTTATAAATTCCAGTTTTTTTACATTGGCGCAACTAATATTTGTGCCAAGTAAAAACTGATCCTCCAGAATAGATGACAGCAGCCACTAAATCCCGAAATGAGTCTCTTTTTTATTTTTGTGGAAGCTAGGCTTCCGGGAACTGAGCTATTTTTTGGTGATCGATTTTCTCCTCACCGCACCTAAAGGGATTGAGTCCAGTATAACTTTCTAGCGTGCTCCCCAAGGGTTTTAAGCTTTTGGAATGGGAACCCACCCGATATACCTCCGGCGCGAGCACCTTCTCAGATACTAGGTGGGCTGGGACTTTTCTAGATCATCACCACTAGGGGCTGCCGCCATACTAAGACCCGGGTGTTTGTATGTTTGCCTAATCCCAACCCTTTTTAAAATCTATCCCGTAAAAATAAATTAATTAAGCTCCCTAACTTGATTCAATTTTAATTTTTTTCAATGCTTTTTTTTTATGGAAGTTTTCTTAAGTTCAAAGAACGGGGGTGATGATCCCGTGCCGCCACTACGGGCCGGCGTCCACTGATGGAATATGAGTGCACAAGTAGGCCCGCCAATCTGCTAAGACACTTTAAATGATGAAAATTTAAAGGAATTAAAAGACAAAGCTCAAGTAGGCCCGCCAATCGGCTAAGGCACTAAAATAACGGAAAAGTAAAGAAATTTAAAGACTATGCGTAAGTAGGCCCACCAATCGGCTAAGGCTCGTAAATGACATAAAAGTAGGGGTAAATAAAGTTACTTAATCGGAGGGGTGAGTGAAAAAAAAATAGCAAAAAATAAAATAAAATAAATAGCAATAAACTGTTAGGAAAATTTAAAAAAAAAGGCCTACTTCAAGGGGAAGCTCTACAAGATAGTCCCCAGCAAAGTCGTCATCTGTGCAACCGTGGGAATCGAGACGATCCCGTCGCGTCGATGCGCTCTCTAACGAAAAATATAGAGTCGCCACCCGGAGCTTTCGGTGTCCTGGGATACCTAGTTCATTTTTATGAGCATCGAAGTGCTAAAAATATGACTCTGAATCCGGTCCACACCAAAGGCTCTTGGGTAGGGGTTTCAGTTATCGATCGGGAAGGTGTTAGGCACCCGATCAACCAGCTTAACGCGGTCTCTACTAATGACCAAAAATAAAATAAAGTAAAAGAAAAGAAAATAGCTTCCTCTTGCCCAAAAGGACTTAGAATCCTATTTGTGCCCCTCCGTTCCTACCGAAAAGTCGGCGGCGTAACGGCACAAATGGGAGGATGGAGGGAGCTAGAAAGAGATAGCAGAAGAAAGGGGAGAGCCAGAGCCCTCGGGCCCTTGTAGCACCGTTGGAGAGCCTTGCATGGCTTGCTTTAATGAGCTCTTGAAGGCTTTGTATGGTGGTAAGTGGGGTTCTAACTCTTAAGGCTTGATGCTAAGAGGTAGGGAAGGGGTGCTAGGGGATCACACACACCTAACCTAAGGGTTTTCTATGAAATGCTAAGGTCTAAAGGAGTTTTGTGAATTCTAAAATTTGTATGGGGCTGTGCACCAAAGGGAGAAAGATCTTCTCACTTTAAGCTCTTTCACTCTTAGGTAGAAATTCTCAACCCTTAAACAAGAGGGGTGGCTCTCTATTTATAGAGGAAGGGAGGATTAGTGAGGGGTTAAAGTCCTAATTGGATTAGCAATTAGGTAATGGGCAATCTAAGGTTTCCTAAGGTTTTTGGAGCCTTGAAATGTGTGGGAAGGTCCTCCAATGGTGGATGATGGGGTGAGACCTTAAGCCACTTAAAGGGGTGCAAATAGGCTTCAAAAGGGTGCAACAGAACTAGCTAAATACACCCCAAAGGTCGAGGTGGTCAACAAGTCAAACCCCAGTCATGAATTTCGAGACAAAAACTAACAGTTACTGTTCATATGCCTGGCGCAACTATTAGTTGTGCCAGGCAAATGCACAGTAAAATAGTGCAAAACAGTGCCTGGAAGTCAGCTCGCAAGGATGGGGCCCACTTTTGAATTTGGCGCAACTATTAGTTGCGCTAGGCTTAAAATGAGAGAGAATTGACCTGGCGCAACTATTAGTTGTGCCAGGCAAAGTTTATTACTGGCGCAACTATTAGTTGCGCCAAGTCCCTAAGGGGGCCCACATGACTTTAACTTTCTGCCCCCAGATTCGGTTTGCCATATCTTTTGACGTATACCTCCGATTGGGGAGATCCTTGGACCGTTGGAAAGCTGACGACCTCTACTCCTCAATGGTATGAGACTTGATTATAGTAGAGGGTCGTAGCTAGTTCCATGCACCACTCTTCATCTATAGCCTGGTAAGGTTAGGTTTAAGATTCGAAAATGGGTTCTAAGGGTAGGGACTGGTTTCTAAAGGTTCGGGATAGGTCCCTAAGGGATCTAGGGTGATTCCTAAGGGTCTAGGGTGATTCCATACATACCATCAAAAGCTTAAAATTACACCTCTCTCGAAAGGAGTTTCGATCGGGCCTTGGGCCAAATTTGGGTGTCTACACCTTTTTCTTTACTTTTACTAGCACTTGATTGTTTTCTCTTGGTTTCATTCACCCTTACGATTTTGTTCATTTTTTACTCACCCCTACTTTTCCGTTATTTACATGCCTTAGTCGATTGGCTAGCCTACTTATGCATCGTCCTTACTTTCCTTTACTTTCCCATCATTTACATGCCTTAGCCGATTGGCGGGCTTACTTACGCATTTACATGCCTTAGCCATTTGGTGGGCCTACGTGAGCATTTAATTTATTGCAATCATATCCTACCAGTGGACACCGGCCCGTAGAGGCGGCACGGGATCATCACAACCCGTTTTTGAACTTTTAAGCAAACTCTCTTAAAATTGAAGTTAAAATTGAACCAAGAGGGGGACTTAATTAAATTTTTACGACGGTAGATTTTATAAGGGTTGGGATTTCTAGGCAAAGATACAAACACCCGATTCTTAGTAAAGCTGCAGCCCCTAGTGGTGATGATCCTGAAAAGTACCACCCCATCCAATATCTGAGAAGGCGCTTGTGCTTGAGGTATATAGGGTGGGTAACCTATCTTGTTACAAAGCTTAAAACCCTTGGGGAGTGTATTTAGTTGCCCTGAATTAAACCTTGTATCCCTAGGTTCGGTGAGGAAGGACTCGTTACAACAAGGAAGTTAGTCCCCGGAAGCATCGCTTCCAAGAAAGCCAACAAAAAAGACCAATTTCAGGCTCTCTGTTCTGCTGTGTATATAACTATACACTCTGTTTATACTTGGCGTGTGTAATAGACTCACCAAGCTTAATTTTCCTAGGTTTGCTTTGGCATGTATATTACACACGCCAAGCCAAATCAGACCAGAGTTAGCTTGGCATGTATAATACACACAACAAGCCAAATTCTCTAGAATTTGGCCTGGCGCATATAATACACACGCCAAGCCCGCCCTGGGTTAGGCAACCCGAATCTGAGGCCTTTATCACCTCCCTGAGCCTCCCGCTTAGTGGTTTAGCACCTCTGGTAGGTCTTGCACTCTTTGACACCCAATACGCTCCCGTTGGTCAAAAGAGGATAACTTCTTATTTACTCGCTCCGGGGGATCGGGTTGTTTGCATTGATTCTTGTGCCTTCAATAGATCAATGGGTTTTCCTTTAACTCTTCCGAAGCACGTGGGGATCCCGCTGCGGGAGTTATTTAAGGTACAAATACCATTCGAAAAGGGAATTCCAAGGCCCCAGAACTCTTATTAAATGTTCACTTGTTTTATCCAAAAGAAAAAAAAAAGAACCCAAAACTAAATGAAAAAGAAAAAAAGAAATCAAGAAAAAAATCAAAACCCACCAAAAGAAAAAAATCATGGTGCCGGCACCACGGCATCACCTTACCCCTCATCATCCCGCAGAGGGAGAAAGAGAAAACTTTACGGGCCCCATCCAAGGAACCCGTACCCAACCCACCACCAAGCCATGGCGTTGGTAGTGGATTCGGCATACGCAGATCCCGATTCATCCCCCTTGCATTCCCCGATCCATTCCCACCCAGAAGAAGTCTTCACTTCCATCCCCCTCACCCAATCCCCATTTACCATCACCGGGCCCTTCAGTGCACCAATTTTCCCATCCACCACCGCTCAAAACACTCAAAATCCGACACCCCACTTTCCCTCATTTTCCTAAGCCATACCCATCTCCTTCTCCATGTCCATCCCAGATCCATCTCACATTCCATCCACATCCACCCAAAACCCGACCCCATTTCCCACCTTTACCATCATTCCCCATTTTTCATCCTCCCAACATATACCTAATCCACCCGCATTTACCCATGCCACACCCAGTTTTTCCAATCCACAACATATCCCCCCATCTACCCAGGTCATGCCCAATTCTACTGGGGCCACCCCCGATTTCTCCCACACATCCACCTCATTCACACCCCACATTCCCTCAAGTGAACCACCTCCATCCACCCCATCTCCAATGGCCATGATGGATGAGATGGTCTGGGCCTACACAACTTGAAAGGCCTCCCATAACAACTTCCCTCATCCACTCCACACCTCTAAACTCGTCCCATACATTGTCAAGTCTCCATGCCTCTTTCCCTCATGACCCAAATCATCCTCCTATCATCCATACCTTTCAAGCCCCCCATATATCAGGGGACCCATGGAATAGGTACCAAGTCCCAATGGCCCAGACTCATCAAGGCCCAACGGGCCAAACCCATCAAGGCCCAACGGGCCAAACCCATCAAGGCCCAATGGGCCAGACCCATCAACGCTCAATGGCTCAGACGGACCAAGGCCTAGTGGGCCAGACCCACCAAGGCCCAATGGCCCAGACCCACCAAGGCCTAATGGCCCAAACCTATCCAAACTCCTTACCCTTTATCCAAACCTAGCAAGGCCCAAACCTTGGACCCTCATACCCATACCCTCCACAATTCTCTCAATAGCCCACTCACTCACAACCCTCTTACCCCACCTTAGGCGGGAACCTGGTACCTACCCTTCATCAACCCCAATTCATCCACCCCCATGTACCTCAAGGCCATCCCTAAGTATCCCTCCAAACCCAATGGCCTCACCAAGTCTTAAACCAAAATCCAACTCTCGCTCATCCCATCACCCCACGGAATTTCCCTCACATACAATGGTCCAACCTAGCACCTAATCATTCCATTCATCACCAACAAGAGAATCTCACCCTCGCTCCACCATATATAGATCCATAATATGAGGAGGATGAGACCAGGAATAGCGAAGCTTACACAGGGGCACTCACCAGCATCAATCCTCCACCCGTAATTGCCGACCCCTCGGCAGCATAAAGTGAATGGAGACCGACCATTGAAAAGGTGGCCTCACCGTCTAAGGAATTGGAACAACTGAAAGAACAACTGGACAAGATCCATAAACAATTAATGAAAATGGGCAGAGCTAAGATCTACGCCAAGGACTTTTCCAATTTGTTCCTATTCTCCGAAGTTTCCTTACCACTAAAATTCAAAGTACCAATCTTCGATAAATATAACGACACAGGGAACCCCATCACACATCTCAAGTCCTATTACAGGGACATGTGCTAGTACAGAGGAGATGAGCGTTTTATCATAAAGGTCTTTCAAAAGAGCCTCACGGGTCCCGCTTTGAGGTGGTTCACTTCTTTGGAACCTTTCATGATCAAAATGTGGAAGGATTTGACCCACCTATTCCAAGAGCAATATGTCTACAACATAGACATTGAACCCTGCAAGTTAGATTTAGCTCGCTTGAAATAGAAACTCAACGAGACGTTTAGTGACTACCTTGGGTGGTGGAGAGCATTGGCATCTCAGGTCCGGAACAGAATACCTAATAATGAGTAAATCAAGATGATTTTGAAGAACACCCTACCGATCATTTCTGACTTCCTAGTATACCAACAGTAATCCAACTTTGCTGATTTAGTAAGAAATGCCAACCGTTGCGAGGACACAATCAGAGAAGGGCGTTTGTGTAAGAATGGGCCCAGTGGGGCCAGTGGAGTTCGAAGGTTCGCTGAACAGAGGAACAATAGAAGAACTGGGGCGGTTATACAAATGGTCATAAATACGTGACCCAATACCAGCATGACCCCATTCCAATTTAAGGCAGCACAACCAACTCCAATCCCAAGCGAGCCGATACAAAGAACACGAAATGGGCAAGGGTCACAAATGACCCAGAACAGATAAGAGCCTATTTCGATTGGGTCTTCACTCCTTTAGAATAGTCTTTGAATATCTTGTTGTCATTATTAATTGAAAAAGGTTTAGTCACTGCACTCCAACCACGGCCTCTGCCGAATCCTATTCCGAGGAATTACGACCCAAATATCCATTATAATTTCCATCAAGGACCAGGCCACCCAACTGATCACTGCTTCCCTTTGAAGAACATGATACAAGACTTGATAGAAGTCTGTAATATCATCCCTCCAGCAATTCCCCAAGCCAATCAGCATGCCAATACTCCCCAAGTGCCGCTACCCCCACACCCACCAGGAGGGGCAGGCCCAAGACCGACTATCAGCACACTGGAAGAAGATAATGAGGAGTTTGATCCATCAGATTATATCCTTGCCCAGGGAGATGTTATAACACCGCTACAGAGAAATCAGGAAGATAGAAGTATTGGGGTGATTGAACCCTTGAATTTGGCTTATTACTTTTCTAACCCCGCACCACAAAAAGAACCCTTAGATCTTAGGGCCTATTTTCCATTACCAGCACCCGTCAACTATATACAAATAAATTCCTATCAACCGTACACAGCCACCCCCGCCAACTACCCATTGGCCGATTGTGTCCCCTATCCCCCACTATCACCAATAAATTATCAATGGCCTACCCCTACCATATCACCCCCCATACAGTCATCCACCACCCCCAATAACCCCCTTTGGCCCACCTTCTCCACCCTTCCAGAAATTAACCAGATATTGCCCACCCTTCCCAAGCTATCGGTACAAACACATCAAATACCCGCAGTCATTCCCTTCCAGATACCAGGACTAACTTATGATCCCCATCAAGTCTTGCTTAGTTATGAACAAACAGATGTCAATATTGGCTGCAATAGGGAAGGAGCAGTTGATTTTGTCACCAGGTCAGGGAAGATCTCCAAACAACCAGATGTACTGGTACCAGCGCCAGCTCGACTAGAGGAGAAGAAAGATGCTACGGTGGTAAACTCTTTTGAAAAGATGAGTCGAGAGCACATACTTGAGACTCAACTAAGGAGAATGTCGGTTCATATCACCATCTGGGATCTGTTAATGATATCCCCACTCCATTTCCAAGCTCTGATGTGGCGTTAAAGAACGCACATGTGTCTCTTCAAGTGAGCCCAGATGAAGTCGGGCAGATAATCGGGCAGGTGATGGCTTCCAATGCCATCTCTTTTTCAGATGTCGACTTATCAGAGGAGAGAAATAATCATTTTAAATCCCTCAATATCACTATAGAAGCTGGAAACATGATAATCCCATTAGTATTAATCGACAATGGGTTTGCTTTAAATGTGTGTCCTCTAAGAACAACTACCAAGATAGGGATAGATCCTTGTATGTTGAGGCTGACAATAATTGCACCAGAGGTTTTGATAACACGAGGAGAGAGATAATCGGGGTAGTCGATCTTGAGCTCGTAATTGGGCCAATGACCTTCTCCATACCGTTCCAAGTAATGGACATTAAGTCCTCCTTCAACCTATTATTAGGGCACCCTTGGTTACATGAAGTCGAGGCAATACCATCAATGTTGCATCAGAAGCTCAAATTTGTGTCTGGACAGAAGATCATCACCATCATAGGTGAAGGGCATGATGAAAAGGAGAAGGTCACCCACAACATTGAGAATCCCAAAGTTCTAGATATTTCGCACACAATCGAGGATACGAACCTCCATAGCTTCGAGTATGAAGTATCAGCGGTAATCTCGGATCCCCCAGAAAGTATCACCTTGAAAATCGGAGGTGAAATGGTCACAACGGTGACCATGCTCCAGAAATGGGGCTACCAAAAAGGTAAGGAGTTGAGACCCCGATTACAGGGCAGAAGAGAGCCAGTTAAGGCCAAGGGTGGCCAGCAAGTAAGATTTGAGCTAGGTTATAGGCCCACTGAAGAAGTCAGAGAGGCGAAGGAGAAGGCCCGAGCAATTATTGCAGCAAAAGCCCAGGGAATAAGCTTAGATGAAGAACCCCATCTTAGACCTCACATCAGGGAGATCTTTGTAAGCACGGGGATCATGAAGATCGATGAATGGGGCAATGCAGTTAACCCCACATAAACCAGTAGCCCCCGTCCACCCCACCAATCCTCAAATTATCCCTCTCAACCTAGAAGTAGACCTAACCACTCTTTCCCTCTTTGAGGAAGAGTTTTCTATACCTGCACAATCTCCCCTTGTGATAAACCACCATAAGACCTTGCTAACATTTGAGGACAGAGTCTCAAATGAACCCAAGATTCACATGATGGAAGCCAACTTTGAAGAATCATATCAGTCAACTCCCTCCATCCAAATAGGTAAAGGAGCCAAACTCTAGAAGTGGCAAGTGGCCTAAACTTTGGTGCCCGTTTTTTTTTTTTAAATAACCTATAAAAAGTGAGACGAGCCCTTGACAGGCAATACCATGTATATATAGGGACTCGCTTTTCCAAGAGCCCGCTTTTGAAGAAAACAAAAATTTCAAAAACATCAAAAAAATGCAAAAACCAAAAATATTGTCTTTCAAAATTCTGAATAAAGTCAAAGAAAAAGATACCTTAATCAAAATCCCCATCCCACGTGAAATCGACCCCTTTCCTATAGAAATATAAGAAGAGGTAGGAATCACGAGTCAGGACGAGGAAATCCCTACTGAGGAGCTCTCCAATGAACTCCTTAAGCTGTTTGCCGACTTTGAGCATGGCCCTACCCCTATCGTCGAAGAAACGGAGGATGTCAACCTAGGGATCGAGCAAATTCCTAGAATCACAAAGATCGGAATGTCACTGTCTCCCTAGAAAAGAAAAAGAATGATTAATTTCCTTCGGTCATACCAAGACGTCTTCGCATGGTCATACGAGGACATGCCTGGTTTACACATCGATTTGGTCGAGCATGAGCTGCTGCTATATCCAGATATTAAGCCGGTCAAGCAGAGGTTGAGATGTCTCCGATCGGAATGGATGCTAAAAGTAAAAGACAATGTCATCAAGCAATATGATGCAGGATTTCTCATGGTCTCCAAGTACCCACAATGGCTAGCCAATATCGTCCCGATACCAAAGAAGGATGGGAAGGTTTGCATGTGCATTGATTTCAGGAACTTAAACAAGGAGAGCTCGAAGGATGACTTCCCTTTGCCACACATCAAAATCTTGGTCGATAACACTGCTAAACATGGAATGCACTCATTTATGGACTAATTCTCTGGATACAATCAGATCAAAATGGTAGAGGCGGACAGAGAGAAGATGGCATTCAGCACTCCCTGGAGAACTTTTTGCTACCGAGTCATGTCGTTTGAGTTAAAGAATATCGGCGCAACATTCCAAAGAGTCATGACAGCACTATTTCATGACATGATGCACCGAGAGATTGAGGTATACGTCGATGACATGATCGCCAAGTCACCAGAGAGAAGTGACCATTTGATAAACCTCCAAAAGCTGTTTGAGAGGCTGAGAAAATATAAGTTATGTCTGAATCCTCGGAAATGTGCATTTGGCGCCATGTCAGGAAAGTTGTTAGGGTTCATCATCAGCAGGAGAGGTATCGAGGTGGACCCAGTCAAGGTAAAGGCCATCATGGAAATGCCACCGCCATCTACCGAGAAGGAGGTCAAAGGGTTCTTGGGTAGAATACAGTACATCAATCGATTCTTCGCACAAGTCACTCCTATCTGCACACCGATTTTCAAACTACTGAGAAAAGATTCGCCCATTGAGTGGAACGATGACTGCCAGGCAGTATTTGATAAGACCCAGGGTCATCTCCTCAATCCACCAGTCTTGGTGCCACCCGAGCCAGGGAGGCCCCTCTTAATATATCTCTCCACAATGAAAGTTTCGATGGGATGTATCCTAGGGACATGATGAGATAGGAAGAAGAGAGCAGACCATCTACTACCTAAGCAAGAAATTTACTGATTACGAGACACGCTATTCTCATCTGGAGAAAGCATGTCTGGCTCTCGTATGGCTACACAGAGGCTCCGCCATTTTTTACTATCCCAAGTCATTCTTCTCCTAGCACGAATGGATCCATTGAAGTACCTATTCGAAAAGCCGGCTCTCACTAGTCGAACCGCTTGTTGACAGCTCCTATTGTCTGAATTCGACATCACGTACATCACTCAGAAGTCCATCAAGGGGCAGGCGCTAGCTGATCATCTTGTCGACAACCCCTTACCTGATTATGAACCTTTAAGAACTGAATATCCCGATGAGGACATCATGTTCCTGACAGAGGACGATACAACAGAGAAAGAAGAATCCTGGGTAATACACTTTGATAGGATAGCAAATGCCGAGAGTCAAGGAGTCGGTGTTATTCTAATCTCGCCAAGAGGATCTCACATACCAGTCTCCATCAAGCTTAATTTCCCTTGAACCAATAACATGGCCAAGTATGAGGCCTGCACAGCTGGCCTACAGGCAGCTTTGGACCTGAACGTAACATATCTCAAGGCATTTGGTGATTCACAGTTAATCATATGATAGACTAACGGAGAATGGAAGACGAAAGACGAGAAGTTGATTCACTACCATGAGCACCTCGAGGACCTGATAGCATGCTTCAAAGATGTCACATTCTCATATGTCCCGCGAATAAGGAATCGCTTCACCGACGCATTAGCAACTTTGGCATCAATGGTAGAAATCTCCTATGGTGTCGAGATGAAGCCGATCATGATTGAACAAAGGAATGAGTCTGCCTTCTGCCTCCAGATTGAGGAACCCCCAAGGTTAGATGATGAGCCACCATGGTTCTTAGACATTAAGAACTTCCTCGAGGCTCGCACTTTCCCTGAGGGTACGTCCAAGACGGATAAATGTACCATCCAGCATTTAGTGGCTAATTACATAATCTGTGGTGAGTGCCTCTACAAGCAATCATATAACAATATTCTGCTTAGATGCCTTACTGTAGGCGAGGCAACCAACATCATGAGGGAGATTCACGAGGGAGTTGCGGGGCCCACGTCAACAGGCACATGCTTGCAAAGAAGATCCTACAACAGGGATACTTCTGTACTACTATGGAAACTGAATACTATAAACATGTTCAAAAGTGCTACAAATGTTTAGAACACTCTAGCCTGATACATGCTCCTGCCATCGATCTACACAGCATGACCACTCCGTGGCCATTTTCCACCTAGGGCCTCAACGTCGTCGGAAAGGTTAATCTGAAAGCTTCAAACAGACACCAGTTTATCCTGGTCGCTATTACCAAATGGGTAGAGGCGACATCTTATACGAACATCACGACTAGTCATGTTAAAAAATTCATCAAGAATAACATCGTTTATCGATTTGGCATACCTAAGGACATCATCATCGATAATGATACCAACTTTATGAACAAACGCATCAGGGCCTTCTGTGAGCAGTACAAAATCAAGTACCATCGCTCATCGCCTTATCGCCCCAAACCAATGAAGCCATGGAGGCTGCCAACAAGACAGTCATCTGCATCCTTGAGAAAATGGTCGTCACCTACCGAGATTAGAGTGAAATGTTACCATTTATCTTATGGGCCTACAGAACATCAATCCATTCTGCTACAAGGGCAACACCATTCTCCCTTATGTATGGAACTGAGGTCATCCTACCGATTGTAGTTGAGGTACCCTCACTCCGCATCCTCATGGAATCAGGCCTACCTGAAACTGAAAAGGAAAGGTCCCGCTTTGAGCAATTGAACCTGCTAGACGAGAAAAGGCTCCTGGCCTTATGTCATACCCAAGTTTACCAAGGGCAAATTGCACGTGCTTATAACAAATGTGTCCACGGTGGAGATTTAAAGTTGGGAGACACCGTACTCAAGAAAATCTTTCCCTCCCTCCACTCTGATCCGAGACGGAAGTTCAGGCCCAACTGGGAAGGACCTTATGTCATCTGAGAGGTACTCCTAGGATATACCATCTGTCTCGCCGCCATGGATGGAGATCACTTTCTTAAGCCCATCAATGCTGGATACATCTGTTGTTTCTATTCCTAAGTTTTTGTGGCAAGGTAAGTAATGATAAAAATGGATGCGTGATTGCTTAAGGGCCTAGTAAAAGAGGTCATCATTTCAAAGCCAAGTAGCTAAAAAGTGTCCCTAAACATTTATAACCTTTGCTACCCCTGTTGAGCTAATGGCCTTTCCTTCATTAACTCCTCCCAGAAAAAGGCAAACTATGTGTATATACCAAAAAAAGAGAAAAGGAGTTACTATAAAAATCCAAAAAAATTATAAAAGCAAAATCCCAAAAAGAGGATGTCTAAAAAAAAACAAAAAGAACAAAAAAATAGAAGAAGAAAAGTGGGGGCATGTATAGTCAAAATTTCCCAAGGAATAAGTGTATTATGGTAGCTGGAACCCAATCAAGGAAACCTTTTAAAACCCAGAATACCTTCAAAATCCCTAACCTATCCCATGGTCACGATACATCCAGAGAAAAAGCCCTCTTTAAGGTCTATGAGTAGTCACAGTATCCATTGAGTCAACACGAGCCAAGCTGTGAGCCGACAATAATTCCTTCCTGTCGACTATGATAGAATCAACGTCCATGTCATGGCTCTCGAATGAAGAAAAAGAAAGAAAAATAATAAATAAATAATACATACGAGCTCAAAGCAAGATGAGCGTGGTAAAAACCTGAAAGGGCGCCACGGGTAAAAATAACAAGCTTGTGCGGACCAGGTGAAAACCTCAAAAGGCGTCAGGGGTAAAAATACATACCCATGGACATAGTGAAAATCTGAAAGGGCGCTACGGGTAAAAAAGAGGGAAACAACGAGCACGGCAAAAAGTCATCTTGAGCGTTGTGAGTAAAAATATTGTAAAAGAGAGAGGAATCATTCAGTCACCCTCCCGTGCTACCTAATTCCCAACTGGGCCGCTCATGTTAGCTCAAATCAGGTCCCGACTTGGGCGAAAACCCGTCTTGGGCGCTGTGAGTAAAAATTTTGTAAAAGAGAAAGAAAAAGAGAGGAAGAAACAGAAATAGAAGAGGAAAGAGAGAGGAATCCTTCAGTCACCCTCCTGTGCTTCCTAATTCCCAACTAGGCCGCTCATGTTAGCTCAAATCAGGTCCTGATTAAGAACGTTTTAATAACTGCACCGTCAAACATATGACCCAGGGTAAGGAGAAAAGGTTGATTCAATCCAAAGGGATGGATGTTCCGGCCTTAATAAAATTTTTGAACCTCACTCGGATCCAACCATGTGAAGGGATTCGACTATGCTTAAAATTGGGACCTGTTTGCTTCCCCTTGCGTTTAAGGCACCAAAAAATAAAAATAAAAACAAAAATGAAAAGAGATAATAAATTTTCCTTTCCAATGTTCAGGTTAGCACCATGCATGCCCCACTCCGGGATGATTGGATTGATGACCGAAATGACCCCTTTTGTAAAAGATAATACATTTTTCTTTCTCATTTCTTCTGCCCACACTACGTGCACCACCACAGGGCGAGGAAAGACCACTTTTGCGAAAGATAATACATTTTCCTTTCCCATTTCTTCTGCCCACACTACGTGCACCACCACTAGGCTAGGAAAGACCACTTTTTGTGAAAGATAATATATTTTCCTTTCCCATTTTTACGCCCACACTGTGTGCACCACCACTTGGCAAGAGGGCCATTTCGCAAAAGATAATAGATTTTTCTTTCCCATTTATATGATCGTACTATGAACTTTCCATCTCGAAAGAAAATCCATCAATCAAAGAGAGCGGGAATGACACTTTTGTAAAATAATAGATTTCTCTTTTCCATTTACAAGTCTGTATTATGCTTACACCACTTCCCAAAAAATAATATGTGTGATGCCTAGCTTCTTTCTTTTCTTTTTTACAAAACATTAAAAAACAAAAACATAAAGAAAATAACTATACCCAAAAAATGTCAGGCAGGGGTTCTTATGCCCCCTTTCTATGGTTTTGATCTATGCAAAAAAGGTATGTGCAAGATGGAATTAATGACCCAACTCGCGCTTGAAGGCATGGATCTCTGCACATAAAACGTCCTCTTGTACATCCTGCTTTGCCATCTAGTGGCCATGAAGACTCCTATACCACTTCTGGGAGGCATCAGTAGCACCAAGAGCAATACTCAAGGCCCCTTCCAAACGAATGACCTCACACTCAGCTACATCAGCCCTGGCTTCGGCCGCCTTTGTTCTAACCTTTAGTTTCTCTAAATGATCATGCAGGACACACTTCTCATCCACTAACAGCTCAATACAGGTTTGAAGCACCGACTCCTTACTTGGCCAGGGCCCCTCCACATCACTACTCTCGGGCTAATACAAGTAACAGGCAGAAGGCCTCTCGGATAGTAGCCAAACCTCATACTCTGGAGAGATCAGAACTAAATTTCCCTGCTCTAAATCGCACATGAGCGTCGACTGATGCATTTCCCAGAGGGCAGCTATCCTATCCAAGTCTCCAAGGAATCCCCGAGAGAAAATCAGGTCGCATAAAGGTAGTTTTGCCGCGCATGGCACCTGCTAAAGACAACCAAACTAGCGCAGCACCCGAAATGGGAAATAGTAAGTACTGCCGATTAAACCAATGAGAGTGATGCCCTCATAATCTCTAGAGCAAACCACTAAGAAAGTTCTATCTAACCAAGGAAGCCTCCACACCAACTCAGCTTCAGCCAGCCATGGTTTCAGCCCTTGTGTGTCCCCCTGCGGAAGCATGTGGCACCTACCCAGAAAGCAGCGGGCCACCTCACCACGAGCAACATAAAAGCAAGGTACGGGTCCCATAATGGCAAGGTGCTACCCTAGCCAGACCTGCAACAGAAGCAGGCACACCCTAAGGCACTCCACTTTGCCCAATGCAAAAGCGTCAAGGTAGCAATAGAGCTCTACCAAAATCATGTGCATCACAAATTGACCTCTGTCTAATTCCGCCAAATCGTCGTGGTTTCAATGAGAAATAGCACAAAATTTTTGCTAGAGCCTTCCTTTTAATATCATCGGGAATGTAGTTCTCATGCATCTTCCAACGTGATGTTTCATAAATGTCACATTTATGTTTGTTAATGGATTCTTTATAGTACAACATACAATTATTCGGACAAGCATCGATTTTATTGTAACTGAGTCCCAAGTCCGCAACTGTCTTTTTACTTTGTGTAAAATTATCTGGTATTTTTTATCCTTTAACGAGCACCTCTCTTAACAAGTCAAGTAACATTAAGAAAGATTTATTGCTCCATCCATAGAGGCACTTGATATGCCATAGCCTTATGGTAAAAGATAATTTTGTATGTTTACATCCCGTGTAGAGGGTGATGATTCTTAAATTATACCTTGTCTTAACCTATTGCAAGTGCACAACGCTGATTGCAATATTAGTACAGGATTGATCCCACTGGGATGTCTGTTAACCAAAGAACTTCTATTTGTCTTTAAATAATAAAAAATTATTAGTTTTGTTTAAACTATGGTGCAGAAAATAAATCGATTCTATCAATTTAAAAACCGTTACACTATCTCTCAAGTCTTCCAGATTTTAGGCGTCAATTAAAACTTGAAATTATCTCTAAATCCTAAGTACTGAAAATAAAAGTGCAGAAAAATAAATCTAATCCTCAGCCTTCCAAAATCTAGTTGTCAATTAAAATCTGTTAGTCCTCGAATATTTACGTACAGAAAAGTAAATTGCAAGAAAATAAATTTATGGTACAGTGATCTTCCAGAAATTCTCCCTTAGTCGTCAATTAAGATTGAAAATCCTTAGATACAAAATACTCTACTTTGAAGAAAATAAAAGACAAAAAATAAAACTAAACTACTTTTGATCTTCGGGTTTCTCAATCCAAGTTGTCAATTGTGATCGATAAACATTAGATGATTATTCAAGGATGTTGGCCCTCTTATTTATAGATCTACAAGAGGCCTATTGCAACAAATTAGGACTCTAAATAAAGTAAACTACCTCAAACAAATTTGTCTAAAACTACTCTTCCTAATAGATATCCTTTTTATTTGTATCCTTCTTTCTTTGGCTAGTAGAGGCGTATAAGATTTCTTCTCTTAATTCTTAGTAGCAGTGATTCTCGTCAATCTTCTCAGATCCGTGGAGTGCATGGATTCCTTTTTTAGAGTTTTTGATTCTATGCATGCCTGGATATCTTTCACATGACCTTCAGCAGTGTGAAGGAGCTTTATAATACAAAATTGAAGATACGATTTTGTAGTCCTTTCTATTTCTTTACTTAAACATCAGCTCGATCACTCATGATTCACTCGACTCTCTTCAGTCTTCAGCAGCATCGTAAGTTATGATTTCTTTCTCTCTATCCTAGTTCTCGATTTTTTCTTCGACTGACACTTGAGCTTCATGATTTCTCTTCGATAGCTCAAGAACTGTTGTTTTAGCTATGATTTTATTGCGATCTTCTTTCTTACTGCTTTATGAGTTCATTTTGGTAAAGATTAACACTTAATTCTTCTTCTGCTTACTATTCTAAATATTCACTAATAACACATCAGTAGTAGCAAACTATGGACTAACAACACTTAATTAGGGGTTCTAAATTGGTAAAATATATGACTGGTCAGAGGGTCACCTCCGCATCATCGGCCAACATAAAGAACCTAGCTGCATTGTCATCCAATGTACACTTTGTGCCTCGTCTTGGGCTATCATAAATTTCTTCGTCACTCAGAACCCCACACAAATCATGTAACATGCCCCTCATATCATTAGTTGTATCATCCTCTTCTTCAACTACATCATCCAACATTCCATCCCGTGTCAAACTCAAAGCCGTGTTATTTTCCCCATGAAAAAATCATGTAGTGTAGATCTTCCTAATTCCATGTATATGATATGATCATATGTTGTCTTCACATCTTGATAGTAGACGTTGCAATATTTGATGCATGGGTATTTTAACCGTCCATCATAAACTGCTCCATGAGAGTCAGCAAGTTTAATGATTCTCTTGCCCCATCGTAGTATGTTTCAGTATTTCTATTATAGCAACATATTTCAAAGACTCACTACTGTCACCGCTTCATCAAAATACTAACTATTTAGGAGTATTAATTAGTCTTTAAAAAATTAGCTTATCGAGGCTTCTGCTTCCAACTTTTATCCATAATGTCTATACAAGAAGCTTTGAAAATAGAGATTGCTTATTCGAGCTGAGCTCGAGACTAGTGAGAGAAAGTGAAAAAGACTAGTGATACGTTCAAATTATTAACCAACCACTAGCAACCACAAGGTTAGAGAAGAAGACATAGAAGTGGAAAAAATAAATAGAATGTCTCATCTTAGTGGGAGGAATACCAGCATACAAATACTAGGTGCATTACCAGCATACAAAGTTACAAATATTAGGGTGAGTTAGTTTTAGGTAAGTGGGTATGATCAAATAAGTTGCATTTTTACTAACCAGAGATGAGCAAAACAAACAGTTGATGCTCTGATCCTAGATGATTGTTAGAGGAAGCTAAAAATGTTTTGATTACTTCAATCGATAACCCCCTATTGCTTGACGTTCACTACAAAATATGAGACTTTTAGCGGCGGCTCTAAACCGCCACAACAGCCTTTCAAACCGCCATTAAAATATTTGGTGGCGGTCACCCAATCCACCATGCTTGGAGCCGTTGGGAAAAGTTTTACCAGTAGTTCTACTCCAACTGCCACTAAAAAGCCCAATTTTAGTGGTAGTTTTTAACCGTCGCTATTTGTTTTTATTGGCGGTTAACTAACGCCGGTGAATATATGTAACAATAAGAAATTTGACAGTTTTACCGGCAGTTTGTATCCGCCGCTAAAGGTTAAATATTTAACAGAATTTGTAGACCTCCGGTAATTGATATGAGTGCTGGCTGACCATTAAAAACAATACCGGCGGTTTATAATCGCTAGCAAAAGCCCTTTTTTTTTTAAAGCAATTATTTTGACACACAAAATCTGCTCAACATTTAAACAAAATGACCGAACTGAATTGGGCAGCTCTATTAGCACCCATAAAAATTGTGAAAGAACCCACTTCACCCACCTTGCAGACTTTCTAATATGATGGGTTAGATAGGTGCTTTCAGAATTTTAGTGAGTGAGAATAAAGACACCACTTAATTTTTTTTTCATTTGTGCCATGTGGTCTAAGCCGTCTGATTTGAAAATATATTTCCATGCCATACCAAAAATTTAATTAATGCCACTTGCTATAAATTGAAACATGAAATTATATATAATAGTTTCAAAAACTGTAATATACACTTCTCAATTCACAAAAGATAAGGAAAATTTACCACCTGCCATAAAGATAATCTATAATTATAATTCAATAAAAACTAGGGGAAAAGTCACAAAACCTATTATGCACACATAATTCTCATTGCTACAAAATGAGTTTAATAGTTCTTGACAATCTCCATCCTAATAATAACAAGTAGAACATCAAATCTTAATCTGTGACAGCCCGATTTTCCCCGATTCCATAAAAACCTGCACAATATTTTTTTTTCTTCCTTACATCATAAACTCAGGGAAAATCGGATCGTCAGGTCACACATATCACGATCTGAATAAAGAATTTACTTGGTATGCCAACAAAGGTAGAGTCAAAATAAAATATAGCAACAATAAAGGTTCTTCTATACTTAAAGACTGAATAAAATGGGCCCACAAGAAAACCACCGGTAATGGCCGACCATCACCTAAACAGTGACTTCAAAAACATACCTACAGGATAAATCTTAATACAATAATAAATCCTCAGACATACCAAGTTCATAATCCAAAAGACCTCAAAACGTTCATTATACAAACCCAAAATATACCCATGTCCAAACCTCACTTAAGGCAAAATTGCCCACACGAGAGATCCCAAGCCTTTCTCCGCAGCTGGATCCCGATCCACACCTGTACCTGTGACGTAAAGTCGAGGGGTGAGCTACATCCTAGCACAATAGGAAAATAACTGAACATGTAAAACTATCTTACTCACATATTTCATGACATAAGCGAAGCATGATCTCATAAGCTGAAAACAGTTTTAAAGTATTTAAATTACCAAAAGAATAAACTGAATGCACATATCACATCTTATCTTTTCACACTATACATCTTATCTTTTACTTAACTTATTCTCATATCACAAAATACTTGTGTCACAAGCTTAAGTCAAATAACTTAAATAATTCCCGAGTAATATAGCATCGAGCTCCGATGGAATACCCTTCATCGTCGTTCAATTGAACTATATTTCAACTAAATACAAGCTCAAGTCCTATTCACCAAGGTGACTTGGCATACCCATTACCCTCTTGATAATTTCTTCACATGTTTGTACAGATTGGCCGCCGTACCGGTCACGAATATCCTGCCGAGTCAGTCACGGGTATACTACTGTACCACACACCGCTGAGGATGTCGACCTCCACAATTTTGAATATGAGGTATCGGCAATACTCCCAGAGCCCATTGAGGGCATCATTCCTAAAACTGGAGGCGGAATGGTAGCAGCGGTGGCTATGCTTCTTAAATGGGGCTATCATAAAGGAAGGGGTCTGGGGCCCAGATTACAAGGAAGGAAAGAGCCAGTCATTGCCAAGGGATAGAAGGTCCGATTCATATTAGGTTTCAAGCCCACGGAGGAAGAGGTCCGAGAGGCCAAAGAGAAATCAAGGTCGCTGCAGCTACAAGAGCTCGAGGAATCAACATTGAAGAAAAACCTTGCCCTAGGCCGCACATCAGGGATTCTTTTGTCAGCGCTAGGGTCGTAAAGATCGATCGAAATGGGGTAACCCATTTGACCCCACACAAACCCATAGCCCCTGTCCATCCCACCAACCACACATCACCCTTCCTAGCTTGGAGATAGATTTGGACGCGTTGTCCCTTTTCAAAGAACGATGGCCAGTACCTGAACAAACTCCCCCTGTGGTAAATCATCACAAAATGGTATTGACGTTTGAGGACATCATCTCAAACGAAATGAGCATCAATATGATGGAGGCTGACTCTAAAAAGCCATATCAGTCAGCACCCTCCATCCAAAAAGGTAAAGGGGCAGTAAGTCAGGTATGCAATTGGGCATCTTTGCCCCAAACTCTAGAAGCAGGGAGTGACCTACAATTTGGCACATGTTTCCTAAAAATAAATAACCTGTAAAAAGTGAGATAAGCCCTTGGCAGGCAATACCTTGTATATATAGCAACTTGCTTTGCCAAGGGACCGTCTTCGGAGAACAAAAATCTCAAAAACATTGAAAAAATACAAAATCCCAAAACAATTGAAAAACTACAAAACCCATAAATATTATCGTTTAAAATTCTAGATAAAGTCTCACAAAATAATGCCTTAATCGAAATACCCGTCCCACGTAGAATTGACCCCTTTCCTATAGAAATACAAGAAGAGGTAGGAATTGCGAGTCTGGACGAGGATAGTCCTTTGGAGAAACTCTCCAATGAGCTCCTTGACCGGTTTGTCGAATTTGAGCATGGCCCTACCCCCATTATCGAAGAGACTGAAGACGTTAATCTAGGGACTGAGGAGATTCCCCAAATTACCAAGATTGGAACGTCGCTATCTCGCGAAGAAAGGAAAAGCATGATCGACTTCCTTCGGTCATACTAAGATATTTTTGCCTGATCGTACGAGGACATGCCTGGTCTGGATATCGATTTGGTCGAGCATAAGTTGCCTCTCTACCTTGATATGAAGTCGGTTAAGCAAAAGTTGAGGCGTCTCCGACCTGAGTGGATGTTGAAAGTCAAAGACGAGGTCATCAAGCAATATGATGTAGGGTTTCTCATGGTATCTAAGTAACCGCAGTGGCTAGCCAATATTGTGCCTGTATCAAAGAAGGATGGAAAGGTCCGCATGTGCATCAATTTCTGTAATTTGAATAAGGCCAGCCCGAAGGATGATTTTCCATTACCGCACATCGACATCTTAGTTGATAATACTGCCAAGCACGGGATGCTTTCTTTTATGGATAAATTCTCTGGATATAATCAGATAAAGATGGTAGAGGCAGATCGAGTGAAGACTGTGTTCATCACCCCTGGGGAACCTTTTGCTATCGAGTCATGCCATGTAGACTTAAGAATGTCGGTACAACATATCAAAGAGCCATGACTGTGCTGTTTCACGACATGATGCATCGAGAAATTGAAGTATATGTTGATGATATGATAGCCAAGTCACTGGAGCGAGGCGATCACTTGGTAAACCTCTAAAGGTTGTTTGAGAGGCTGAGAAAGTACAGGTTATGTCTAAATCCACAAAAGTGTGCTTTTGGCGCTATGTCCGAGAAATTGTTGGGATTCATCATCAACAGGAGAGGGATCGAGGTCGACCTAGTCAAAGTCATAGCTATCATAGAAATGCCACCACCGTCTACTGAGAAAGAGGTTAGAGGGTTCTTGGGCAGAATACAATATATCAGTTGGTTCATTGCGCAACTAACTCCAATCTGCATGCCGATCTTTATGCTACTAAGGAAGAACTCGCCCGTGGAATGGAATGACGATTATCAGGCAGCATTCGATAAAATCAAAGGCTACCTCCTTAACCCATCTGTGTTGGTACCACCCGAGCCAAGGAGACCACTCTTGATGTATCTCTCCATGACGGAAGTTTCGAAGGGATGTGTCTTAGGGCAGCATGACGAGACGGAAAGAAGAGAGCAGGTCATTTACTATCTGAGCAAGAAGTTTACTGATTATGAAACACGCTATTCTCATCTAAAGAAAGCATGTCTGGCTCTTATATGGGCTACTCAGAAGCTCCACCATTACTTGCTATCCCAAGCCGTTCTACTTTTGTCTCGCATGGATCCGTTGAAATACTTATTCAAAAAGTCAGCTCTCACTGGGCGGACCGCGCGCTAGCAACTTTTATTATTTGAGTTCGACATCACATACATCACTCAGAAGTCGATTAAGGGGAAGGCCCTCGCCGATCATCTTGCCGACAATCCTTTGCCAGATTATGAGCCTTTGAAAACTGAGTTTCCAGATGAAGATATCTTGTTTATGACGAAAGACGATACAGAAGAAGCAGAAGAATCATGGGTAATGTACTTTGACGGGGTAGAAAATGCCAAGGGTCAGGGAGTTGGCGCCATTTGGATTTCACCGAAAGGATCCCGTGTACCAATCTCTATCAAACTCAACTTCCCTTGTACTAATAAAATGGCTGAATATGAAGCTTGTGCCGCTGGTCTGCAGGCGGCTCTCGATCTGAATATAACTCACCTTCGAGTGTTTGGCGATTCACAGTTAATTATATGCCAGACGAATGGTGACTGGAAGACGAAAGATGAGAAACTGATCTCTTACCATGAACACTTCGAGGATCTGATAGCTTGCTTCCAAGATGTGACATTCTCATATGTCTCCCGGATAAGGAATCGTTTTACCGATGCACTAGCCACTTTGGCGTCAATGATAGAAATCTCATATGGTACTGAGATGAAGCCGATCATGATCGAGCAAAGGAATGAGTCAGCCTTCTGCCTCTAAATTGAGGAACCTATAAAGCCTGATGATGAGCCACCTTGATTCTCAAATATCAAGAATTTCCTCAAGACACTAACTTTCCCTGAGGGTACGTCCAAGATGGATTGGCGAACCATTCAACGCCTAGCAGCAGGCTACATCGTTTGTGGGGAGTGCCTTTACAAGCGATCCTACAATAACATCTTACTCAGGTGCCTTACTAAAAGTGAAGCGATCAATATCATGAAGGAGATCTATGAAGGAGTATGCGGAGCCCACGTCAGCAGTCACATGCTCGCCAAGAAAATTTTACGGCAGGGATACTTTTAGAGTACTATGGAAACAGATTGTTGTAAACATATTTAGAAATGCTACAAGTTTCAGGAACACTCCAGTCTGATACACGGTCCTGCTGTCGATCTACACTGCATGACCACTCCTTGGCCATTTGCTACTTAGGGCCTTGACGTCATTGAAATGATTAATCTGAAAGCATCAAACGGATACCGATCCATCCTCGTCGCCATTGAATACTTCACCAAGTGGGTAGAAGCGGCATCATATGCCAACATCACAACCAGTCATTCGAGAAGTTTCTCAAGAGTAATATTGTGTGTCAATTTGGAGTACCCAAAGATATCATCATAGACAATGGCACTAATTTTGTGAATAAGTACATCCGAGCCTTCTGCAAGTAATACAAAATCAAGCACCATCACTCGTCACCTTATTAGCCTCAAACAATGGAGCCGTGGAAGCTGCGAATAAGACGGTCATCCGCATCCTAGAGAAAATGGTTGTCACCTACCGAGATTGGAGTGAGATGCCGCCATTTGCTTTGTGGGCCTATAGAACTTCAATCCGTACCGCTACAGGGACAACACCATTCTCCCTTGTGTATGAAACCGCGGCCATCCTACCGTTAGAAATTGAAGTACCGTCGCTCCGGATCCTCCTAGAATCGGGCTTACCCAAACCAGAAAGAGAGAGATTCGGCTTTAACCAATTGAACTTATTGGACCAGAAGAGACTCCTAGCCTTGTGTCACACTCAAGTTTACCAGGGGCAAATCGCACGCGCTTATAATAAACATGTCCGCGATCGAGATATGAAGGTAGGAGACACTATACTGAAGAAGATCTTTCCATCCCTCCATGCCGATCCGAGATTAAGCTGAACTGGGAAGGACCTTACGTCATCCGAGAAGTGCTACCAGGACACGCCATTCGCCTCACCACCATGGACGTAGATCATCTTCCTGAGCCCATCAACAGTGGATACGTTCGACGGTTCTACTCTTAGTCTATCGCGATAAGGTAAGTATTAGTGAAACATATACATGACTGCTTAAGAACCACCCAAAAGAGGCCATCATTCCAAACACAGTAGCCAAAAAGCATTCCTAAAAATGATGATATCCTTTCCTACCCCATTTGAGCCTGGGCCTTTCTTTCAATAACCCCCTTTCCCAAAAAAATGTGTGTACATATACAAAAAAAAGGAAGTAAAGTTATAATCAAAATCCAAAAAATTTGAAAAAGCAAAACCTCAAAAAGAGATTGCCTGAAATGGAGCAAAAAGTATAAAAAAATGTAGAAGAATCATGGAGCATGTACAGTAAAAACCCCCAAGGAAGAAAGTATGTTGAGAAAATTGAAGCCATATCAAGGAAACCCTTTTAGTCTAGCATACCTTCAAATCCTAACCTAACCCATGGCCAAGCTACACCCTGAAGAAAGCCCTCTTTTAGGTTTACAAGCAGTCATAATATCTGTTAAGTCAACACAAGCAGAGTTGTGAGACGACACCAGAACCCCATCCAGCCGGTAATGATAGAATCGACGTCTATGTCGTGGCTGTTGAAGAAAGAAATAAAAAAAAAAAAAGAGAAGAAAAAATAAAATAAAAATACAAGCTCAAACCAAGATGGACGTGGTGAAAACTCGAAAGGGCGCTACGGGTAAAAACAGCGAGTTTGTGCAGACCAGGTGAATACCCGAAAGGGCGCTTAGGGTAAGAGAGCTAAACCCATGGACGTGGTGAAAACCCAAAAGGACCCCACGGGTAAGAAAGGAGATAAATAAAACAGAAGAAAAAAAAGAAGAAAGAAAAGAGAGGTTTGCACTGATTGAGAGGATTGATGTTTGAGGAGCCCTCTTGGTTACTCTCCCTATCCCATATTTCCGGTTGGGCCACTCATGTTGGTTCAAATCAGACCCCGAACAGAATTGCCTTTGTAAAACTGCTTTGTCAAATGTATGACTCAATGTAAGGAGAAAGGTTTGACTCAATCCAAAGGGATTGACATTCCAGTCTTGGTAAAGCTGTTGAAACTCACCCAAGATCCGACTACTTAAAGGGGGTTCAATATGTCCAAAAAGGGGACCCGAGTTCTCACCCTGTGATTGAGGCATCAAACCAAACAAAAAGAGAATAAAGAGCAGGGCAAAAAGCCATCTTTGTTAAAGGGACCCATTAATCAAAAAAAGAAGAAAAAAAATAAATAAAAACAAACAAAAAAGAAGAAGAGGGGTCTTTGTAAATATAATAGATTTTCCTTTTCCATTTACAGAATGCACCGCTTACACCACATCCCAAAAAATAGTCGGTGTGATGTCCAGCTTTCTTTCTTTCTTTCTTTATTTTTACAAAAAAAAATAAACATAAAGAAAATATGTATACCAAAAACTGTGTATCTCTAAAAGGGGCTTCTTACACCCCTTTTCTGTGTATCTGATCTGTATAAAAAGTTGTGTACAAGAAAGAATCAATATCCCAGCTCGTGCTTTAAGGCACTAATCTCAGCACGAAAATTATCTTCTCGGGCATTCCACTCAGTCAACCAACGACCATGCAGGCTCTTATACCTCTTATACCTCTTCCGAGAAGTATCAACAACTCCAAGGAAAACGCTTAAGGATCCTTTCAAACGAAGGACCTCTCCCTCTGCATTCTCTGCTCTAACCTTTTCCTGCATTAAAAGCTCGTGCAGGGCCTCTTCTCATCCACTAGTAGCTCAATGCGGGCTCGGAGTGTCGTCTCTTTCTTTGGCCAGGGACCTCCAGTGTCAATACTCTTCGTTGAATCCAGACGATCAGCAATGGGCTGCTCAGCCAGTAGCCAGGCCTCATACTCAGGAGAAGACTAAGCTAAATTTCCCTACTCTATATCGCACATCAACATCGACTGACGTGTCTCCCACAGAGCAGCGATCCGATCTATGTCCCTAGAGGACCCTCTAGAAAAGATCAAGTCACACAGAGGGGGTCTTGCCTCGTAAGGCACCTCCTGAGTGCAGTCGAACTGACGCAACACCCAAAATGGGAAGTAGAAGGTGCTGCCAGTCAACCCCAGAAGGGTGATGCCCTTGTGGTCTCTGGAACGAATCACAGGGAAGGTCCGCTCTCGCCAAGGAAGTCTCCATATAAGATCTACGCTAATCAGTCAAAGCTTCAATTTTGACAAATCTCCCTAGGGAATCATGTGGCACCTGCCCAAAAAGTATCGGACCACCTCTCCCTGAGCAAGATAAAAGCGAGGCACTAGTCCCAAAATGGCAAGATGCTCTCCCAGCCAAACCAGAAGCAAAAGTGGGCAACCTCCAAGATTCCCAGTCTTCCCAAGGGAAAATGCATCACGGCACCGAAAAAGTTTCGCAAGCACTAAATGCATCTTTGATCGGCCCCCCTCCAACTTGGTCAAAATATCACAAATTGTCAAAGAGAAGCTCTCTCCCCGGTAAAGAAAAGGATTTCTGAGATAAGGCCAAGAGAGAATGCTTTAACGTTGAAGATGTTCCGAGTCGGCAATTTTGGAAACTTTCATCACCAAATAGTTCTTTCAGAAATTTCATCGAACACCTAGTGGGCCCCCCAATGAGACTTTTTTTATATTCATTTTTCTTCAAGCCCAGGGTAAGGTGAACGGTTTTGGCATAGCTCGACTTCGGTATAATTCTGGCAAGGCCCCTGTGAAGCCTCAAACCAGACAAGTTGGACAATTCCTCAAGAGTAGGAGTTATCTCCCAATTCCCAAATTGGAACACATGGCCACTCGAGTTCCAAAAGGATGTGGCGGCATGAAGAAGGTCCCACCATGGGGAAACCTCAAGAAAGGAAGGAAGGCGAGATAGCCCAAGGCGCTCCAAGTCAGTGAGCTCATTCTCATTCAAACTTCCAACCCAATTTGTTAGAAATTTGGGTCCCAAGCCCAAGGAAGGGGGTAAACTGATTCCGGGCCCTCCATGTAAGGGAGGGTAAAGCGGGTCCATAAACGTACAAGGATCTTTGAAGAGTATAGAATTCGATGTATGTTGATGGACCCTCCCCTAGGAAAATGAAAAAAAAAAAAAGTAGTCAAAGGACCACGTCAAAAAGAAAAAAGAAAGAATTCTAGACTGGCTCGGGTATATAAGGTCCCACAAGCTCCCCAAGCTAACACTGGCGCAACTAATAGTTGTGCCAGTGCATTTTGTCCCAACCTTTGCCTGGCGTTGCGCCAGTGCAATATTCCCATGGGTTTAGCCTGGCGCAACTAATAGTTGTGCCAGACTAAATCTCCCTCCTCCTAAGCCATTTTGGGGCCTGATTGGGGGGAATTGTGTTTGTTTCCAGTCCTTTAAAAAATCAGTCAAAACTGTTGACAGTCATAAGCAACGTTCACAAATCTTTAAAATGCCACTAACAGTTTAGAAAATACTTTATTTCTTTATGTGCAGGATAGATCCTACATCAAAGCATGCAACCCAAAAGGTCGCTTTCTGAGAGCACTTGGCAGACAGATCCTGCAGAAAAACAGATACGGTGCAAGGAAACCATGGCATGCAATCAAGACAAAAGCACTAAAATATTTCCAAAATAAAAAATCATCCACAAAGTGCTACATCATCCATCCCAAGCTGTCTAAAATTTCAAATCATCAATCCCAAGGGTACTATTGTTTAGAAAAGGTAAAACTAAGGCCTATTCCTTATCCGCATCCTTTGCTTTCTTCCGATGACGAGCGGATCCCTGGTAAGTCCGCATATCCCCCACCCAGGACCAGGCTTGAGAAATCTGGCTAAGCAAAGATCGCAACTCCTTGGCGCGTGCATGCTGCAAGTCATAGCTAAAATTAAAATCAGAACCAATCAAAAAATGATGACGGAACCCACAGAAAAAGCAGAGCAGCAGAATACTCACCGTCTCCACATCCTGAAGCTCCGTGAGGTTACGATGATACGCCGCATAATCCATGGCCGAGTTGAAGTTCTACATTCAGAAAGATACAATGTCAGCTATCAGGGCAATCATAAAACATGTGCAAAAGGAGGCCGAAATAAGAAAGAGATGGGTCGTCAGAAGACTTACCCCGGGGATCACCTCAGGAGGAGGGACACGGGCTGCTTCAGCGGAGAGATGTGCCTGCCTATCCATGACGGCACATAGACCCTAGAGGAAACTGTCATCAAGGTGCCGAAAGGTCTCGGAGACCATGGTCGGATCACCCCCAGGGGCACCAGCCTAAGAAATACCTGACGGACCAATGCCGGAAGAACCCTCGCCGAAAGGACCCGTACCAGAAGGGTCAACGCCAGAAGGACCTTCCCCTGAAGTATCAGCTGTACCCGCCACCGTCCCACCTTCATCATCAGAACCGTCCCCTGGAGTAAACTGTAAACAAAATAAAAATCAGTTCAGAAAGAATAAAGGTCAAGATAAAACAAAAAGAGGCTAATCTAAAGAGGAAAAGGTAATTACCTACCCACGCGCGCCGCCAAATGCAAGGAAATTAACACTAGGTACAAATCATGGCAGGATAAACCAATATGGCAGGCACTCTTACCAAGTGTGATAGTCTCCGGGCACGTGAAGAGCATGGATAGGGAGCCCATTGTTGAGAAGGGCCATCGTGAGTTCCTCAACTCTACCAACATGATTCCAAACATCCGCAAGAGGGTCCATGGGAATAGCATAGTAGCCCTGGTACTGGTGCACCACCCGCTCTCCCAAATAGTAAGCTTTGGCCCATGCCCCATAAAAGAAAATGACATGGGGGTTGTTAAACAGGCGAGAGGGGCCTACGACCGCTCGATCCCAGGAGGGGGACGTGAGATACGGGTCGTGGAGGATCTGTCCAAGTCTAAAAGTGGTCAGTCAATTAAACAGGCAGTATACTAATCAAGAAGAATTTCTAAACATGAGTAAACCAAGTTGTTAAGAGGGCCTTTACCTGCTCAGGAACCATCAGGTCAAGTTGGGACCTTAAACCAATCTCCAGGTGCTTCATGACCACATCACGGCGTCAGGCTTGGTTCTAGTTGCTAAGAAGAGGGTAAGTAACTTCCTTCGAGTGGAGAAGCGGGCACCCAGGGTGAAAATGGTGGTACCCCCATACCTGAAATGTGCAGTACACAAGAGCAGGTCAGTAGCATATAAAGATCATCCAAGGAAAATGGCGAAAGCGAAAGAATGAGGGATTACCTCCAAGGTGGCCGAAAAACCAACAACAGATTTGGAATCCCCGGTCGTGACCCAATCTAAGTTAAACATCAGCCATGCGTACCCAACCCCGCCCCAGTCATACCTATGGACGTCACCCCAATTGTCCATGACGCTCAGCAACGCTAGGCTGACTCGGCCACCGCTCGCATTGGTAAAAAGGGTCTTACCAACAGGATCAAAAGAGTAATGCGGGCCAAGAAAATCTCCTGCTCGGGCATAATATAAAGCACCCTGTCTTGCTGCCCCAAGTCCACCAACTCGTCGATCGTGTAAAGCACGGTAAGCCAGGTCATCTTGACCTAGGTACCATGTGTCTGCCAGCGAGGGGGATACACCCTTATCAGTCGGATGACGTCCTCCCTACTCGGCACCGAGAGGCCGACTATCGGTATCCCTCCCATCCTAATACCCGTAATCATTGCCCAATCAACAGGCGTCGGGGTCATCTCGGCGTACGGCATATGGAAGGTCATCGTCTCAGGGCGAAACCATTTGATCAAGGCCTTCAGGTAGGCAGCATCAGCCCTCATAGCAGGGCAGGTCAGAAACTCTCCAAAGCCCACCTGCACCAGCAGAAACTTCACTACGGGGGGGACATAGAGGTAGAAGTCTTAGAAATCAAGCCACCCCCCGCAGAACACAATAGAGGGCAAGTCTTGCATAAGAAGAGAAAAGTGCATCAGATCATGGAAAGAAAGAAAAGCTGCACAAAAGAAAGAAAACTGAACCATCTTTTACCTGGCCCACTATGCTGAAATTTGAAATATGGTTATGTTGTTGATGTAGGAGGCCGACTCGGGCGGCCTCACCCTGCATTTCGAGCCATGGGCCCGCTTTCCGCTCTACCCAAAGGAACTGCCCCCTCGTGGGCCGTATACTATCTCGGGCCCCTCCTCCTGGCCCTCCTCGGGAACATGCTCATCATCACCGATGAAGGTTATCTGATGAGAATTATTATATTTGAAGTGTTTCAGGTAAATACAAGCCAAGTGTTGAAAACAGCCCAAGAATTCTGAAAATAATGTCAAAACACTGCAACGTTGGGTCATCGAGAACTTGATGCGACTTGCAGCTCAATTTGGACCTTCAAGATGGCCGAATTATGAAATTGTCAAAACACAAAAGTTGTAGATATTTCTGTCAGCTTTCCAACAGCATAATACTCGTCTTAATCCGAGCTCGGGAGAGAATGTAATGGCCAAAATACTGAAGTAGTGTCTGATACAAAAGTGGGCTGAAATTCACGAATTTCTGGGAGGTCGATGCATCGACCCTTTTGGTCAATTAATCGAGGACAAAAAAGTGTCTGACACGGAACTGACACTTTTAAAGTAGATTTTGAGGATCTTTTGCAAGGTCGATGCATCAACCCTATAGGGTCGATTAATCGACCCTGGCTTTTGCGGCTGGGAAACCTACACAACTTGGATGTTATTTAAAGCCGACTCAAACACTTCGAGAATTAATTAGAATTAAGGGATTAGAGTTTTAGTTTTAGTTCTTCTTTTTCATAGTTAGACGTAGAGATAGAGAGTTTTATTATTCCTTTTTGAGAGCTTTGTTCCTTTAACTTTCCAGTATTCATTCCTTCAGTTTATTATTTTTTGTTCAGTTAATTCCTACATTAATTTCGTTTCTGAAGATCATTGTACTTTTGGATCAAAGTAATTTCTGTTGAAGTTTGAGATATTTTTAATTTATTAAATTAATATTATTTTTCCTTCCTTATTTATTTATGTCATTTAATTACAATATGTGCGGCTAAATTCATAGGGATGGGGATCAAATGATTCCCATTCGAGGGATGCATTTCTAATAATATAAATCTAGGATTAAAGTATGAGATCTTATTTTATGGTCGTTGTGTTATCACGAACGGATGAAATCCCCGCCACTAACTGGGATCACGTGTGCCGAGCCATGCCCTTGATCCCAGATCTGTGACGGTAATTTTACTCAATCATTGTTATATGGTCTTTTTGCTTTCATCATGTGGATCTAATTACGATTATGATCACGGATCGACTGTGTCGAGCCATGCCCTGGATCTTGGATCTGTAATGATAATTTTATCTTAATTACTCCCTAATCTGAAATCAAGTGTGCCGAGCCATGCCCTTGATTTCAGATCTATGGTGGTATTCTTGTTGGAATTTTCACCCACTTTGGGGATGATTTTTATTTGAACCTGAGATCATGTGAGCCGAGCCATGCCCTTGATCCCAGATCTATATATAAAAATCATCTCTGAAGTTAAGTCCTGATTACAGGGATGCAACGTGGAACCTATTAGGGTTTTGACCATTTATCTTTCATAAAAGATATTTGTTCTCAATGGCATATCTCATAGTTTAATCCTTAGATTTATATTACGGAAAGAACGGACCAAAGATGGGAGGATTTAGTATCTTCATCTTTATCTTTATTTTTGAATTATCAATTGAATTTTAGTAGTGGTCAGTAATTGTCATCTCACAAACCGATTAAATCATAAAATTGGTTGAATACTGTTAGATCTTAGCGGATTTCTTAAATTACTGTCTTGTCTTTTTAGGTCTTTCAAAAATAGTCCTTGTGGGAATGATCTCGTACTCCACACCCACTATATACAATCTGATTCATGCGCTTGTGAGTAAAACATTACAATTAAAATATCACATCAAGTTTTTGGCGCCGTTGCCGGGGATTAAATTAAGAAAATCTGAATTTTTGGTAGACAATAAATTTTAGAAATTTTCAGGGATTAAAATAGTATTTCTGCTAATAAAAAAATATAAAAAATTAATAATAATAATAATAAATAAATAAATAAATTCTGTCAATTAATCGAGTTTACTACTCAATCAATCGACTCTGTATCGATCGATCGAGACACCTACTTGATCAATCGAGATTTCAAAAAAATAAAAAAATAAAAAAAGTATTTTTTCCCTCTATTCTTTGTCGATTAATCGAGCATACCACTCGATCAATCGACCACTGTCTCGATTGATCGAGATCCAGACTCGATCAATCGAGATTCAGAAAATCTTTAATTAAAAAAAAAAAAAAAATTTAATTAAAAATTAAAAATTTTCTTGAGGTTTTCCTGCCTGAAACCTCCACTCTGTGTGTCATTTGCATGCACACTAGGTCTTCTAAAGAACGAATTTTAGAGCCTTTAAATTCTGAGATCGAACATGCTTGCCGGTCAAATCGTAAGGACGCTAGATCAAGGCAGAAATTTTTAAGTGAATCATCCACTGAAGTCAATATGACTGACAACATGAATGGGCAACTCGAACAAGAGGAAGAACCAACATTGAGAGAACTGTTTTCTCCAATCACTACAAATACCCCATCATGCATTGTATACCCCACCACACCTGGTGGCCGGTTTGAAATTCGTACAAATGTCATCCAAATCCTTCCAATCTTTCATGGCATGAAGAGAGAAGATCCATACCAGCATGTTAAAGACTTCGTCGAAGTCTGCTCATCTGTTTACCAAAATTTCAGTGAAGAATCTGTTAGGCTGCGCTTATTTCCTTTCTCTATAAAGGATAAAGCAAAAGCCTGGTTAAACTCTCTACCATCGGGATCCATAACCACCTGGGCTTAGATGGTCAAAAAGTTTCTATCAAAGTTCTTCCCTATAGCGAAGACGAATGTCCTTAGACGTGAAATCACGGATTTCACGCAAGAGGAAGATGAGAGATTATATGAAGCTTGGGATAGATTCATGGATCTCTTACTCAAATGTCCACACCATGGATACTCAAAGTGGAGACTGGTCCAGTGTTTCTACAATGGACTGAGTCAACCAAATAGACATCTAGTGGAGTCAATGAATGGCGAAGGATTCCTGAGCCTTAAGGAAACTGAATCTTATGCTTTCCTAGAAAAGCTGGCTGAGGATTCTCAGCACTGGGATTTCATAAAAACTCGGGAACAACCAGTCAAAGCCCGTGATCAAGCCGGGAGTTCAACCAAGAAGGGAGGACTATACGTAGTAAAGGATTCCCCAGATCTGATGGCTAAAATTGATTTTCTCACTCAACAAGTAGAGGAATTGAAATTAAAAAAGAATGTGCATATGGTAAATACACAACCTGAGCCATGTTTAATGTGTGCAAGTCCAATGCATATGGCAGATGATTGTCCTTCAATGTAGAACTACCATGAAGACACATTTGAATAGCTAAATGTTGTGAATAATTATGGGCAGAATCAAGGAAACGTTTTCAATGAGAATAACCCAAATAGCTGGAGAAACCACCCAAATTTCTCATGGAAACAAGATAATCAAAGAATACAGCCCCTAAAACATGGGACGAACTTTTATCCCCAACAAAATTTCAACCAAGGACCGTAGCAGAACTACGATCAAGGGCAATTTCAGCAGCAAGGGTTCAATAACCCAAATCAATTTCAATACAGTCAAAATCAGGTTGGGCAGTCACGGCAAATGAACCAGAATTTTCAGTTTGTACAACCAATGGGAGGTTATCAAAACCAACCACAATAAAATTTTATGCCAACATTTCCACCACCTGGATTTAACAATCCACAGGGAAATGCTGCCCAACGTCCTCATACACAAACTCCTTCTACTGAGGATCTGATGAAACTTATTCATTCTCACACATCCTCAATCTCTAAAATAGAGACCCAAATTGGACAATTGGCAACTTTTCTCTGTGAAAGAGAAAAAGGATTGTTTCCTAGCCAACCAGTTCCTAACCCAAGAGGTCAGATGGTTGTTGAACAAATACCAACTTCAACACAAGATGATGATCAATAACAAATTTGGGCAATCACAACATTGAGATCTGGAAAGCAGGTCGATAACAAAGTAGTGTTGCCAAAGGAGGAGGAAAAGTCTGATGAAGAGAAGCAATCTGAAGAGAAAGAAGAAATTAAGGAAAAAGTACAAGCAAAAGAAACATCAGAAGAAAAGAGTGAACAGAAGAAGAGTTTTATTCCTAAAGCACCGTACCCGCAAAGGTTGATAGCACCACAAAAAAATCACGATGTGGAAGGAATAAATGAGATTTTCAAGCAATTAAAAATTAATATTCCCTTCCTGGATGCCATCCACCAAGTACCTGCTTATGGTAAATTTTTGAAGGAATTAGTCACAATTAAAAGAAAGACTAATATTCTGAAAAAGGCTTTCTTAGCCGAGCAAGTTAGTTCAGTGTTGCTAGCAAAGCTCCCAATCAAATACAAGGACCCAGGTTGTCCTACAATCTCGATCATCATCGGCAATAACCGTATGGATCAGGCCCTTTTGGATTTAGGAGCAAGTGTCAACTTCTTGCTTTATTCTGTGTACAAGGAGCTCGAATTGAGAGAACTTAAGACCACTACGATGACCCTTCAGTTAGATGATCGGTCCGTAAAGATCCCTCGTGGAATTGTGGAAGATATCCTCATCAAGGTGGATTCTTTCTACTTTCCTGTAGATTTTGTTATTCCTGACACTGAACCGACATCAAATGTGAAGAATAACATTCTAGTGATTCTAGGAAGACCATTCCTAGCAACCTCCAATGTGCTGATCAATTGTCGAAACGGGATCATGAATCTGTCATTTGGGAATATGACAGTGAAACTCAATATTTTTAATATTGCCAAGCTGCCCGTGGAGGATGATGAACATGCACAAGCATGCATACTCGATGAATTCGTAGAAGAAATATTTCATGCATCCGAAACTGAAGATCCTTTAGCAGCTTGTCTTGCACATTTTGGAGAGAATTTTGATGTGGATCAACTGATCCAAGAAGTGAATCACATGTTGGACTCCACACCACGTCTGGGAGAAGAAAAGGAAATAGAGTGTGGAACTCTAATTGAATTAATCAAGGAAAAGCCGAAAGAGGAGGAGAAAGTATCCTTAGAACTTAAACCTCTTCCGAAAAATCTCAAGTATGCCTACCTGGGGGAGAATGAAACTCAACCCGTTATAATATCATCAACATTGGATGCGAATCAGGAAGGCCAACTCATGAATGTACTCAAAGAGCACAAAAGTGCCCTGGATGGTCGATAAAAGATATCAAAGGCATTAGTCTGACGGAGTGTATGCACCGAATTCATTTGGAAGACAATGCTAAGCCTTCTAGGGAACCACAGAGGAGACTGAACCCTATAATGCAAGACGTGATCTAAAATGAGGTAATAAAACTTTTAGATGCTGGAATCATATACCCCATATCTAACAGTAAATGGGTCAGCCCCACACAAGCGGTCCCTAAGAAATCGGGAGTCACAGTGGTGAAGAATGAGGAAAACATACTAGTCCCTACAAAAATTCAAACAGGGTGGAGAGTGTGCATTGATTATCGGATGTTAAATTTGATGACGAGGAAAGATCACTTTCCACTTCTGTTTATCGATCAGATGTTGGAAAGATTGGCCGGGCATGAGTACTATTGCTTCCTCGATGGCTATTCCGGGTATAACCAAATAGTCATTGCACCTGAGGATCAAGAGAAAACCACGTTCACATGTCATTTTAGTACTTTCTCCTACCGACGAATGCCGTTTGGGCTCTGTAATGCACCAGCTACATTCCAAAGATGTATGCTAAGTATTTTTTCGGATATGGTCGAACGATTCTTCGAAGTCTTCATGGACGACTTCTCGATCCATGGAAACAATTTTGCTGACTGTCTGAATCATTTGTCGCTAGTGCTTGCAAGATGCCAGCAGAAGAACCTTATTCTTAACTGGGAAAAATGTCACTTCATGGTTAAAGATGGCATTGTTTTGGGACACATCATATCGTCCCAGGGTATCGAGGTCGATAAGGCTAAAATTGATTTAATTGCCAATCTACCACCACCTAAGACAGTGAAGAAAATCAGATCTTTTCTGGGCCACGCCAGTTTTTATCGGCGTTTTATTAAAGATTTCAGCAAGATAGCGCGACCGCTATGCAGTTTACTTTCAAAGGATGCCCCGTTCATTTTTGATGATGAATGTTTGCGAGCCTTTGAAACCATTAAGGCCGAATTGATAAAAGCTCCAATAATTCAATCTCCGAACTGGGACTTCTCGTTCGAAATCATGTGCGACGCCTCTGATAATACAATTGGAGCTATTCTAGGACAACGAATAGAAAAATTACCGCATGTAATCTACTATGCGAGTCGTACTCTCAACGATGCCCAGTTGAACTACTCGACCACCAAAAAGGAACTTTTGGCAGTAGTTTTAGCGTTGGATAAATTTCGATCCTATTTATTAGGATCTAAAGTCGTGGTATTTACAGATCACGCCGCTCTGCGTTATCTGTTCGCTAAGAAAGACGCTAAGGCACGTTTAATCAGATGGAACTTGTTATTGCAAGAGTTCGATTTAGAGATCAAGGACAAGAAAGGCTCAGAAAATGTGGTGGCAGATCACTTGTCACGAATAATTATTGAGAGATCTGACGTGCCTGTTCCGATCTTGGAGCACTTCCCGGATGAACAGTTGTTCATGATTGATTGCCCACCTTGGTATGCGATCTTGTCAATTATCTAGTCACCGAGAAATTACCTCACCATTGGTCGAAGAATGAGAAATCCATTTTCTTAGCTCGGGTGAAACACTACTTTTTCGAAGATCCGTACTTATTCAAATACTGTCCTGATCAAATCATACGAAGATATATTCCTGAATCTGAGCAACCACGGATCATCTCGTTCTATCATGAGTTAGCTTGTGGAGGTCACTTTAGTTCCAAAAAGACTGCCGCAAAGATCTTCCAAAGTGGTTTTTACTAGCCGACGATATTTAAGGATTGTTATCAGCATTACAAATCTTGTCACAACTGTCAAATGCTGGGCCGAATCTCAAAGCGCAACATGATGCCGCTCAATCCAATTTTAGAAGTTATATTGTTTGACGTTTGGGGGATCGATTTTATGGGTCCTTTCCCGAATTCGTTTGGAAATACATTCATTCTTGTCGGTGTTGATTATGTCTCGAAATGGGTAGAGGTTGTGGCTTGTAAAACGAATGATCACAAAGTGGTGATCAAATTCTTGAAGGATCAGGTGTTTTCACATTTTGGTATTCCAAAGGCGATAATCAGCGATGGTGGAAAACACTTTTGTAATAAAGTGTTCACCCAATTAATGAAGAAATATGGTGTCACACACAAAGTTGCTACACCATACCATCCTCAGACAAGTGGCCAAGTTGAAGTCTCTAATCGAGAACTTAAGCGGATTTTAGAAAAGACAATCCATCCGAACCGTAAAGACTGGTCGCTAAAACTGAATGGCGCTCTATGGGCGTATCGAACTGCGTTTAAAACTTAGATTGGCATGTCGCCGTATCGGTTGATTTTTGGTAAAGGTTGCCACCTCCCGATAGAACTGGAACATCTAGCATTTTGGGCCATTAAGTCATTGAATGTTGATCACCTGAAATCTGGTACACAAAGGAGTTTACAAATAAATAAATTGGAAGAAATCCGTGCTGATGCATATGACTGTGCTAAATCATACAAGGACCGTATGAAACGGGTTCATGATCAATCTATTCTACAAAAATCTTTTGTCGTTGGTCAACAAGTTCTACTCTATAATTCTTGACTTCACCTATTTCCAGGGAAACTAAAAACCCGTTGGAGTGGTCCATTCAAAATCTCTTGAATACTCCCCAACGGGGCAGTTGATGTTATCAACCCGAGACACGGGAATGTTTTTCGAGTAAACGGTCAAAGATTAAAACCGTTCCTAGAGGATGCAACTGCATTCTCTGACAATCTTTCTTTGAGTGATCCAATTGTTCACACTGACTTAGCATTTCACACGGTCGAGCTATCGACTTTAAACTAGCGCTCATTAGGAGGCAACCCAATTTTGTGTAGGATTTAGGATTTATTTATTTCGTATATTTAGTTTTAGAATATTAGTTTTTTATTTAGTTTAGGTTGTTTTTAATTCCCTCAATAGTGTAATCCTATTCCCTTCAATAAATTTTTGGTCATGTTCCAATTTGATGCACATATTCTCTGCACCTGATCTTTGTGTTGAGATACTTTTCAACAGGTTTGGTGGTACGCTACTTATTTCAATCAATGAGGACATTGTCATTTTTAGGTTTGGGGGTATGATTATCTGTTTTGCGTCACTTAATTTCCCACACAAAAAAAAAAAAAAATTAATTTATTTTGAAGTCATCATGCACATTATTTTACGATTGTTTTCAAACTTTAGTTAATAATGCATGTGAATTTAATTTTGAGAATATCAATATCATATTTTGATTACTTGTATCTAAGATGATGAAGCTTAATGTGATATCTTGTGGATAATTTTGATATTCATGCTTAGAATTTTTACACTTATACCAAGCTAAGACTTAGAAATCGATGAACTGTTTTGAACGTTGAATCTTAGGTTCTTAGTGGAGATTAAACCCGGTGAGCTTTAGAGCTAATTTCTCGTCATTGATGAGTGAATACATAAACTCGGAGTTTTCTTTGAATATGAATTATGTTGCATGATCTCATACACTTTACTTTGACTTGTGACTTTGCATGAAATCAAATTCATATCATTATGTTAGAACGTACTGTATATCTACTCAAGACAAATAGGCAAGGTTACCATCTTTTAAGGATATGATTGAAGGCCATCTTTGGCTCGTTTGTGCTTAAAATACCTCACCTTATATAAATTTATCTTTCTAGTACCCCTTTGAGCCTACTGAAAAATTTACCTTTATACATTCTTTGAGAAGCCACGTTAACCTTTAACCCTTCACCATTTCTGAAAATTCAGCTTTACCCTTCTTATTTCTGAGAAATTATGAACGAGGGATGAAAATAAACGAAAAGAGAGTAAGTGGAGAGATACTGAGTTGTGGTGTTTACTGAGAGTGTATGGCAAAAATATAAAAGAAAAAGGGGGGAGAAAAAGAAAAAGAAGATTGTAAAAAAATAATGAAAAATATGAGGTACTTCAAGAAAAGAAAATTCAAAAGAAAAAGAAAGTTGAGAAAAAAATTGAGAAAAATAGTGAGAGATTAGAAAAGAAAAAGAAGAGAAATAGAAAAATCAAAAAGTTATTTCCTTTCCTATTTCTCAGAAATTTTGAATCCCAACTTCCCTTTCTTTCTTACCCTTTCCTGAGCCCCATTACAACCCTACAAAAAGACCTTCATGATCTGATCTTGCATTGGTAACTGCCTTGTGGAGAGTAAATATGTGATGCTTATGACACTTGATATGACATGCTTAGGATATACAAGTATCTTCTTATGAGATTTATTTTTGTTCATTGATTGCATCGTATTTTATTTATCATGTGAGACCTTTTTATTTGCTTTGTATTGATCTCTCACATGTGTGCGAAAAGTTACCCATCATCGGAGTGATTTTATTTCAAGAGTATACCTAAAGTGATGATTGAGTCAAAACAATAGAGCCGACGGTTTCTCGTTTTAACTAGTTCTGAGATAGATGAATTTTGGTTTGAGTATGCACACACTTCACATTTAAGCATGAATGGATGAGTTATCTAACGAGTTGAGCATTAGCCTAATTTGAATAGATACTAGTATGATTAATATAACATTGTTATTTAAAATTGAGAATTCGCATGTTGAATTGATTAATGATTTTTGTTTTTGAATGGTATATATGTTACCAAAATCATGTTTTGAAAGCTCAATTTTATCGATAGTTTTAAAAATGTATTGAAGTTTGTGGGTACCTTCACTGTAAACCCTCAGGAGACACAACTCCTCCACTAGGGATCACCTAGGGGTTTAAAGGCTTGTTACACATGCTAAGTGCAATCGTGCTCCCTACAAAAGTGGCAATTTATTTTTCTTTAGTTTGCTTTGCTCGAGGACTAGCAAAGTGTAGGTTTGGGGGTGTGATGAGTAGTGAAATATGATGATATTTCACCCCTAAATTCCTATATTTAGCCGTCCGATAAAGGCTATCTGATGAGAATTATTAGATTTGAAGTGTTTCAGGTAAATACAAGCCAAGTGTAGAAAACAGCCCAAGAATTCTGAAAATAATGTCAAAACACTACAACGTTGGGTCATCGAAAACTTGATGCAACTTACAGCTCAATTTGGACCTTCAAGACGGCCGAATTATGAAATTGTCAAAACACCAACATTGTAGATCTTTCTGTCAGCTTTCCACCGACATAAGCATCGTCTTAATCCGATTTTAGGATAGAAAGTTATAGCTAAAATACCGAAACAGTGTCTGATATAAAAGTGGGCTGGAATTCACAAATTTCTAGGAGGTCAATGCATCGACCCTTTTGGTCGATTAATCGAGGACAAAAAAGTGTCTGACACGGAACTGACACTTTTAAAGTAGATTTTGAGGATCTTTTGCAGGGTCAATGCATCGACCCTATAGGGTCGATTAATCGACCCTGACTTTTGCGGCTGGGAAACCTACGCAACTTGGATGTTATTTAAAGCCAACTCAAACACTTCGAGAATTAATTAGAATTAAGAATTAGAGTTTAGTTTTAGTTCTTCTTTTTCATAGTTAGACGTAGAGATAGAGAGTTTTATTATTCCTTTTTGAGAGCTTTGTTCCTTTAACTTTCCAGTATTCATTCCTTCAGTTTATTATTTTTTGTTCAGTTAATTCCTACATTAATTTCGTTTTTGAAGATTATCGTACTTTTGGATCAAAGTAATTTCTGTTGAAGTTTGAGGTATTTTTAATTTATTAAATTAATGTTATTTTCCCTTCCTTATTTATTTATGTCATTTAATTATAATATGTGCGGCTAAATTCATAGGGATGGGGATCTAATGATTCCCATCCGAGGGATGTATTTCTAATAATAGAAATCTAGGATTAAAGTATGAGATCTTATTTTATAGTCGTTGTGTTATCACGAACGGATGAAATCCCAGCCACTAACTGGGATCGCGTGTGCCGAGCCATGCCCTTGATCTCAGATCTGTGACCGTAATTTTACTCAATCATTGTTATATGGTCTTTTTGCTTTCATCGTGTGGATCTAATTACGATTATGATCAGGGATCGAGTGTGCCGAGCCATGCCCTGGATCTTGAATCTGTAATGGTAATTTTATCTTAATTACTCCCTAATCTGAAATCAAGTGTGTCGAGCCATGCCCTTGATTTCATATCTATGGTGGTATTCTTGTTAGAACTTTCACCCACTTTGGGGATGATTTTTATTTGAACCTGAGATCATGTGAGCCGAGCCATGCCCTTGATCCCAGATCTATATATAAAAATCATCTCTGAAGTTAAGTCCTGATTGCAAGGATGCAACGTGGAACCTATTAGGGTTTTGATCATTTATCTTCCATAAAAGATATTTGTTCTCAATGGCATATCTCATAGTTTAATCCTTAGATTTATATTACGGGAAGAACGGACCAAAGATGGGAGAATTTAGTATCTTCATCTTTATCTTTATTTTTGAATTATCAATTGAATTTTAGTAGTGGTCAGTAATTGTCATCTCACAAACCGATTAAATCATAAAATTGGTAGAATACTGTTAGATCTTAGCGGATTTCTTAAATTACTGTCTTGTCTTTTTAGATCTTTCAAAAATAGTCCTCGTGGGAACGATCTCATACTCCGCACCCACTATATACAATCTGATTCGTGCGCTTACGAGTAAAACATTACAATTAAAATATCACATCAATGTACTATGCTACAAAGGAAGGTAAGTATGTTTACCCTTTTCCTACTTATTTTTAGAAATAAAAGATACACATGCACAAAAAAAAATCCCTTTTTAGATCGAAAATACAAAAAAATCTCTTCTTAAAAAAAATAATAAATAAAATTTCCCCTTCCTTTGGAAATAAAGCAAGTTAGAATCAAATAAAATCATTCCTTTATGTTTCTAACATAAAGTAAAGAGCCCTTCTTTTACATTAAGAAAAACAAAAAATTATTCCTTTATGTTTAGAAAAACAAAAAAAATCATCATCATTATGCTTCTAACAAAGCCAAAAAAAATCTCTTTCTCTTTTCCTTAGGTTCAAAATAAAGGGGAGCAAAGAATCATTTTCTTTGTGTTCCCAAAAGCAAAAAAAACAACCCAAAAAAGAGAAGAGCTCTTCTTTCACAAAAAAAACAACATAGTCTATGTCCACAAAACAAAAATTCCTTTACTTTATTTACAAAAATAAAAAGAAAACAACGAAAAAATCCCTTCACTTTATAAAAACCAAAAACAAAAAAATCCTTTACTTTATTTGCAAAAATTTAAAAAAAAAACAAAAATTTCCTTTACTTGCAAAAAGAAAAACAAAAAATTCCTTTACTTGCGAAAATAAAAACCAAAAAAAAAAATCCTTTACTTTATTTGTGAAGATAAAACCCAAAAAAATCCTTTACTTTATTTGTAAAAATAAAAACAAAAAAAAACAAAAAAATCCCTTAACTTTATTTAAACAAAAAATCCCTTTCAATATGCACAAATAAAAACAACAAAAAAATATATAATATGTGTATATATTATGCAAAACCCATAAAACAAAAAAAATAGGGCATCATTCATAAGAAACCATCCACACACCATCAATAAACATAGATACCATGAAAGTTAACCATTACTCATCAAAGAATGTAAGATTATGATCATATTTACAAGAAAAAAATAAGGAAATTCAAGAAAATAAGTTTTTAATAGTTACCTTGTGAAGAGGATGGGGTCTTTGATCTAGTGTTGGCCGGCAATCGATCGACGCAAGCAAGCAACGGCAATGAGGCACGCATAGAGGCAACATAAAGGAACCTTAAGAAGATAGTTTTTTGGTTTTAAGGAGAAAGGGGAGAGAAAATTTGAAAATAATACCCCACAGCCCGAACCCGGGTTGTTTAAATTGCTCCCCATCCAAGCTATTAGTTGCGCCAGGCACTTTTAGGGCCCCTACTGGCCTGGCGCAACTGACAGTTGTGCCAGCCACATAGGTCGGGTTCTGGGCCTAGTAATAACCTGGTCCCCCCCTATCTTCGTTTTGCTTACTCCTGGCAGATGCATACACTCCCAAGTGATATGTCGACCCTCATTCGACCTATCCGGAAAGCCGTGCTAACAATAAAGTGGACCGAGAGCAATAGGTGTCCCGATCCTACATAGAAAAAAACATAAAAAGTCAAAAACAAATAATTAAAAAATCTCACAGAAAAGCCAAAAAAATTAATAATAATAATAATAATGACTCACATAAAATGTTAGAGTAATTCACATAAAATAATAACTCTAAAAAAAAAAACCAAAAGATAATAACCTTGAAACAAAAAATAAAAACAAAAAAAAATCCATAAAGTAATAAATTTAAAAATTCACATAAAATGATAACTTCGAAAAGTCCAAAAAATCACATAAAATGACAGAAAAATCACAAAAATAAAGCAAATAATAACCTATTTGTGTTTCCCCCACGGAGGGTACGCACATGCATAATGCGGTAAAACGTCAATGTTTTATCAGCAATGCAGTTGTGCCATATTAAAGTCTCGAGTCTAGGGTTCGCCTTGGACCATTGGATCCTTCTTCAAAGTAAGAGCAATGGCATCAGTCCCGGTCAAATAGTCAATGTTTCGATCGAGTCAACTCCACTGCTAAATATTTATGATGAGGGCTCTGTTTTAGATTCGTATGAACTTAAGTGTCTTAAGTTACAGATTCTTCATTGGAAAAGGTCAATCATTGGTTGAGACCAACCTATTGAGAATGAGATTACGTATCAATCAAACTATGTGCAACCATGCATTCAAAAGGATTCATTTCCCTTTTATTTTTCTGAAGGCTTAAAACCTGTATGGGCAGCAGTATCCCTGTAAAGTGTATGCCATATGTCTGGATATCTGTATGATGGTCGTTTGTTCCTGTAAACTATACCCGGGCGGGTTTGGGTCGGGGCTTTCATTGCCTTTGTTGTTGCTTATTGCCCCTGATGAATGCATGATTACGCATAGTTAAATGATGTTTATTATCATTATTGACATAGACTGAGATTGGATGTCCCTTTAGGGAGACACCCCAATGTTTGGTTGGATCTGTTCAAGGTAGTTGAAGCTGGATACTCTAGGTCATATTGATCTAGGGCACGCTTTCAAAAATTACACGCCCTCCCTAAAAAAAAGCGTTGTGACATCTATTCACTTTGCTCGGGTAGTCATACTAAATAAACTTCAGGATCGATGGGTTCGACCAAAGACCTCAAACCTTGCTTTCAGTAGGGGCACCTGCGAAAAGTCAGATGGGGCAATCAAATGCCTCATAGGATTGGACCCAAACTATGGAGCGTTGTGTATATTTACTTCGCGCCTATCTTTGAATGTGGGTCGATCACCCCTCTTACTTATGAAGCTGCTGCATTCAGAATGAATCTTAAATCTCAAATACCTTTAAAATCATCTCCAGAAGTAAATGTTTGGCCTGGCATACAGGGCTATCGCAACTCGTTCCACCTCGGTTATGCCGAGTAATGTCGCTAAGTGCTTGGGGACCGATTACCTTGAGAAACGAATGTTTAGCTTGGCATCCAGGACTTTCGTTTTCTCACCATATCACTCATCTAATGTTTAAAGTTTGTTCTGAATGTAGCGGACCCGTCAGTAATGCTTTGGGCCTCTTCGAATGTCTCCTTTCTTTGGCATTCGATCATTGGTGATCGGATACCAAAGAGGGGAATCTGTAGACACCCAAATTTGGCCCAAGGCCTAATTGAAACACATTTCGATAAAGGCACACTTCCAAGCTGTTGATGGCATGTATAGAACCCTTAGAAACCACCCTAGAACCCTTAGGAACCCTTCTAAACCCTTAGGAATCATCCTAGATCTCTTAAGAACTTTTCCCAAACCCTTAGAAACCAATCCTAACCCTTAAAACCCGTTCCAAGCCTAGACCTAACCCTTCCGAGGCTTGAAAGAGGAGTGGTGTACCAGGACTAGCTATGGCCATCTACTATAATCGAATCTTATACCGTTAAAAAGTAAAAGTTATCAGTTTTCGAATAAGCCAAGAATCGCCCCAATCGGAGTTATACATCAAAAGATATGGCGGTTCGAACCCGGAGGGTAAAAGTATAATTTCAATTGACCCCCTAGGGATTTAGCGCAACTAATAATTGCGCCAGGTCATTTCTCCCTAGAAATGGCTTGGCGCAACTAATAGTTGTGTCAGTTACAATTTAGCCTGGCACAACTATTAGTTGCGCCAAGCCACTTTCCCAGGATTTAAGCCTGGTGCAACTAATAGCTATGTGCTAGCATTGAAGTGGACCCCACCCTCGCGAAGCCAACTTCTAGGGCACTGTTCAACACTGTTTTACTGTATATTTGTTTGGCGCAATTAATAGTTGCGCCAGGCATATGAACAGTAACCTCTAGTTTTGCCTCAATTTTTGTGTCTGGGGTTTGACTTGTTGACCACCTGGGTCTTTGGGGTGTGTTTTGATAGATCTATTGTACCCTTTTGCACCCTATTTGCAACTCATTAGGTGACTTAATGCCCCTCCCTATCATCCACCATTGGAGGACCTTTTCACACCTTTCAAGGCTCCAAAAACCCTAGAAATCCTTAGATGCAAGATTACCTAATTACTAACCCTAATTAGCATCTAAATGGTCTCCTAATCCACCCATTTCTGATAAATAGAGCCCCCCTCCCTTGCTTTTAAGGGTTGAGAAATTTGCTTAAGAGAGAAAGAGCTCAAAGTGAGAAGTTCTTCCTCCCTTTTGTGCCCCATTTTCACATAAATTCCAGAATCTCCCAACTTCATTTCAAGCTTATTCTTGCATCCAAAACCCTTAGCCTAGGTGTGTGCTACCCCTTTAGACCCCTCACTCTATCTCTTAGCTTTAAGCCTTAGGAGTTAGAATCCCATTCCATACCATGCAAGGCCTTCAAGAGCTCATCGAAAGCAAGCCATGCAAGGCTCTCCTATGGTGCTATAAGGGCCCAAGGGCTCCGGCTCTCCCCTTTCTTCTCCTATCTCTTCTTTTGCTCTTCCCATCCTCCCATTTGTGCCGTTACGCCACCGAATTCTCGGTAGGAACGAAGGGGCACAAATAGGATTTAAGGCCTATTTGGGCAAGAGGAAGCCATTTTCTTTTCTTTTACTTTATTTTTGTGTTGGTCATTAGTAGAGACCATGTTAAGCGGGTTGATTGGGTGCCTAACACCTTCCTGATCGATAACCGAAGCCCCTACCAAAGAGCCTTTGGTGTGTACCGGATTCAGAGTCATATTTGTAGCACTTCAGTGCTTATAAAAATAATATAGGTATTCCAGGACACCAAAAGCTCGAGGTGGCGACTCTATATTTTTGCAAGTGAGCGTATCGCCGCGACGAGATCGTCAAAAATCCCACGGTTGCACACAAGGTAAATCCACAGTTCATACGTCAGGAAGGACGCAGAACAGACAACATAGGATATCCCTAAAATCCCTCAAACAAAACGAACCAAAAACCTAAATCTGGCAATTTCGATCGATCGAATCCCCGTTTCGATCGATCGAAATCTAAATTCGATTGATCAAAAATATCTTGATCGGTCGAATCCCACAGAAGCCAATTAACAAATACCCAGTTTGCTCGAACGAATTTTAATTCTATCGATCGAATTTCCATTTCGATCGATTGAATTATTTCTCGATCGGTTGAATCCTTTAGAACTCAGCTTAACCTTGAAATTTTGATCGATCGATTTATAATTCGATCAATCAGATCAAAAATTCGATCGATCAAAAAGAATTTCGATTGGTCGAATCCTCACAACAACTTAAAAAATCTCTGTTATATACATTTCGATTGATCGAGTGTGATATTCGATCGATCGAAACACATTTCGTTCAATCAAATCTCATTTCGATATAACGAATTTCCTCAGAATTCGTAATCTTCTTAATTGGGTCCATTTTGATCGATCGAATCCATTCTTGATCAATCGAATTCTCCAGATTTCACCCGATCTTGGGTTTCCTCAATCATTCTCCGTTCTTTCTCAATTCAAATCTTATTTCTCATCATTTTTCGATCGCAAAGTGGACAAAACACCTTCTTACACATATTCACAACACAAATGAAAATTCCATACCTTAATCTCACCCGAATCTTTTATCCTTGTTTCCAAATCAGACTAGGGTTCCGCAAATGAGTTGTGTTTGTTCTTCTTCAATCAAACCCTTAGCTTCACACCACACAAACGAATCGATCTCGCATTCACACGCATTCAACACCGTCGGTTCACCTTCTCTCCTCTTAATTTCTAATCATATGAATGGTATTGAAAGCAAAGCTTTTAAGGGCATTTATTTCCCTTATAACCAAGTCTTAGGCTTAGGTACAAAGCAGCTCCACCTATGCTAGGTATATGAAGGTCCACTAACCCTTCAATGCAGCCTATTTCCCTTTCTCACACAAGATCCGTTTCATAGGATTTAAGCTACATACCTTACTAAGTCCATCAGCACGGTCTTCGACGTGCGGACGGTCAGGCACACTCACCAAGGCATACTATTCATGGGTGGACGTTATAACGTGCCTAGGGAGGAGTCAGAGCCCCCTCCTGAGGACTTCTTCTAGAGGACCCTTTGCATACTTTGATAGAGTTTTGTGAGAGGAATTGTACGGCTTGGTATGTCCAGCCTTTTTTCTAAAACGATGTAATATTTGAGAGATATTCTTTTGGCAAACCATCTGGGGTGACGGTTGTTTCGTCACCAATGGTTTGGGTTGGTTCTTTGCTCATGTAATGTCATGAGATTAGAACTATCTTTTGAGCTTCATGTTTTGACTTTACTTTATAGAATAGGAGATTTAGTTCAGTATTAGTTCTTATGTATTTGATTTGCTTTACTGATGATTGGATATACCAAATGCTTTGTGCAGGCTTATGGGGCACGACCTCGAGGGTCGTGCCGATGACATAGATTTTGGGGTGTCGAAATCCGGATTGTCACATATTACCCTCTTGGTAATTTTATCACATGTTTATATGGATTGGCCGTCGTACCAGTCACGGATATCCTGCCAAGTCAGTCACGAGTACCGCCGTGTCGGTGGGAAATTCTTCGAACCTCAAATCAATTGTGCAAAATACATATAATTTATCACCGTGTAATTGTGCTAATTATAATATTCAAAGTTTGTTCAAGTCTCATTCACATAGTTTCACATTTCATATACATCCTTGGGATGCCATGCACTTATAAGCTTACTGGTTTCTTGCTTGGTGTACACCCACACACACACACATCTTTAATTCACATACTTAAACTCAATTTTGATTAACGAGCAAATAACTATGCTCTTAACACATGCATGTACATATCACATCACTATATACATGATTTCATAATCAAGTGTACATGTTCAGAGTATTCCCTACCTCACGTGGTTCAATCTCAAGCATCAAGGTCCAAAATAGCTCCTCATGCTCAATTCCAAGTGTTCACACCTAAAGTAGACAAGGTCATACACAAAGCATCAAGAACAATGCAAAAAGGAAAGGTACAAAGCCTTCTCCAAACTCCAAACTCCAAAACAGAACACACAGGAAAACTGTCAAAATCGATTAATCGATCCCAATATCGATTAATCGAAATTCCAAAATCGATTAATCAATTAATCGAAGCTCCAAAATCGATTAATTGATCCCAAGTCGATTAATCGATTTTCTAAAACCAAACTTTTCCAGCCACTGGCAGTGCTCAGTCAATTAATCGATTAATCAAAAATTAAAAATTAATTAATCGAATTTAATTCGATTAATCGGTTTCAAGCTCAATTTTGCCTTCTGAAAAAAATTGATTAATCAATTTTCCAATCGATAAATCGATTTTGACAGCAAAACAGCTATTTTCGGCTGTACATCTAGCTTTCACCTTTTCTCAATTCTTTTCTCAATTCTTTCTTCTTTTATCTCTTTTAATCCAACCTTTTTACATTAAATCAAAGCTCAAGCATCACACATATCATCAATTAACAAAATCTTACCTCAAATCCAATGCATGAGTGATTCAAGGGCTTGGATCTAGAGCTAGGGTTCCTAGCCTCAACTCCACGAGATCCCACGTGCGATTTCATCGAAATTTAAAGCTCGTGTACGGTCTTCAATCCGCAATCCCACGAACAAATCTTTACATGTACTCCCAAACATTTACTCTTCTTTCTCTCTAACCTCTCTTTCTCCTTTCTTAAATTCCTAACAACTACAAAATAGAGAATTTATTCTCTCTTATGCAATTTATTATAACCAAAACATGGGTATAGATATAGAACACACATGCACATTGATAGGTGTATATGACCCTACTAAAAGATCTAACACCACTCAAGTGTATATTTCTATACCAAACCTAATCTAACCTAACTCATCAAGTTGATTTTCACTTGATCCAACAAATGACCAGACGGGCACGCGTCCTGCGGTATACTATTCAAAGCCGGACATGCATCCCGAGGTACACTCTTTAAAGTCGAAATTTTCAGGATGTTACATAATCAAAATGTCCTAACATAACGAAAATGTCGATAACCAACTGACAAATTCCACCATATCTCTCAGATTTTACTGTAAACAATAGACCAAATACTATCACATTATCTACCCATTAATATTCGGATAATGTTGTTATCTATTTTACCAATGTCTTATGACATCCACCCACAAATTGATTGTTGCGATCTTTGATATAGTGCAAATACTTTTATTGGTTTGCTCATTAATTTCACAAATAAGTTGAAAGTCTACTAACCAGAGATTAATAGATAAACGCTTGATGTAAGTTGCAAAAATAGGGGGTATTGCCGTATTGGTTACTCATTAATTTCCCAAATAAGTTGTAAATTTACTAGCCAGAGATGAACATGAAAACACTGGAAGTGATGTAAGCATTAAAAGAGCATGTATCTTTGTTTCTACATCTAAAACTACAGCAATTAATGAGGGTTGATCCAATTATTACTACATTTAACTAACAAACATCATTAGACGTCACTGAATTCAAGCGCAATAGTAATTACAGTTTTACCTATAGGCCATATTCCAGCTATCCAATCTAGAACATATTCCAGCTTGAGTGCATGCTCACTAGTAATTACAGTTTTACCTACAGACCATCATCCAATAGTATACAATAATCCTGTTAGAATCAACAAAGAACTAACAAAATATTGAATAAAATGAGAAAACTAGTTCTAGAGAAGCACATAAGGTAGTTTAAAATAATTTTTTAGGAAATAGTGGTCTTGAAACATAGAGCATGATTTTGACAAGTTAGTCCTCTAAAATGTAAGTCTCAAAATTATCAATAGTTCCTCCCTCCAAGGCTCCGACTTATCTTAAATTGATTTCAGCCATCGGCGTAGCCTCCATTTTCTGTGGTGATATCAAGTCTAGATGAACTTATCAATTATGGGCGAATAATGTGACGGTTAGTCTCAACAGCAACTTCGACTAAGGCGACCGCACTTTATACGCATTCATCCCAAAAAAGGACAATTCAAACAATTATCTCTATGAATTTACCATTCTACCAAGAGATGAGATAATCTTTCTCGCTTACCCATCATCATTCTAAACACTAAGGACTTCCTATACACCCATCATCATTCTAAACACCGATCATTGATACGACAATTAAATATTATTTTAAGATTATTGGAAAAGTATAAAATGTTGAGCAAAAATAATATAGGGAACCAGCCCGAGGCAGAAGAAATATCGCTGTCTTTAAACCAATATTTGCCCTCATCACTTCGACAAAGTGGACACTAACAGATTACCGACAAACAGGTTTCAGGATACAACGAATCAGCTGTGTATTCTTGTGAAAGATTTGATGAACCCATTCACACTATCTCAATATCAAATATTGATTTAAAGACAGCAATATTTTTCTATAAGAGAATGTACGAAATTGAGTCAAATCTCATGCCTTATTGACATCTATATGTTACCAAGTTTATAAGTCACTTTTTCGCCCGGAGCTCCTATCAAAATCTTATATTCGTGGATTTACCGGGCTGTGTCGTATATAGAAATCAGATTATGATATAATTGATGGGTTTAGAAGGCTTTTCATTAGGTAAATAGTCCATGAATTTGATGCCGATAACGGTAGTATTGAATTTGTCTACAATGAACTGACTGCTCATTGTGTCAAAGATCTGATAGGATGTCAGCCGTGCAGTGTATGGACCTTAAGAAGTGCACAGATTTCCATGCCCTTAAAGTCTGTATATATGAGGGTTCATGCACTGCAAAGTTACAGCTTGTCAGCTCATCGTCTTCCGCTTGCGTTAATATCTCGACAAAAGAAAAGTGAAAAATAAAAGAACTTATTTATATGGGCGGACCCGTCGATGGTGGGCAGGACACTACGTCCCGCGGCCTTGTGCCGCACAAAAACTTTGTAGTGCACGAAAGCCTGTGCTTTTCTCAAGGTCATGTGGGGAAAATCATAAGCGGAGGACAGATTTGTTGAAGACAAAGTGTATGGCCAAAATGACACGACGTGACTGGCTGTATTAATTAAGTCCCACTGCAGTTGCAGCCAATTACATCGCACCACATCAGCCGCCTGCATTTTATCTATATAAAATATGTCTTCTATATAACACTGGCCGCTCATGTGGACATGTGATTCACTTTCCCGCACTATAAAAAATAAGACTATTAGCGGCAGCCATAAACTGCTGCTATTAACAAAAAACTGCTATTAATACCGTTGCCGCTAATAGTCTTAATAGTTTTCTTTTTAATAGCAACAATTTTTCACTACAAAAAACTGTCGCTGATAGTCTTATTTTTTGTAGTGCCGCCCATCAAGGACACAGTCCGCTCATGATAGACAAACTTAAAACCAAAAGACACTTAAATGGGCACATCATGAATTGAAGACAATGGACGATGCCTGTGTGAATGTTTGTGCCACATGGATATATATATATATATATATATATATATATATATATATATATATATATTTTTTGTTTTTTTTTTTTTTTTTTTTTGAGAGAAGAATCTTTTCTTCTTATTATATATTTTCTAATAATTGGGTGTTCAGGCTTCATAGAGCACGGGGCTAATCCAAGGGTCATGCGGGCGTTTAAGCATTTGCTGTTGGAATCTAAATATGGATCCATTGATCTATCCATCCAAATTAAGTTGTAGGATCTAGGCGCATGATCAATCAAAACCAATAAACTTATAATCCATCAATTAAATAAATATGCACACCTTGAGTGTGAGCTATCAATGATTGGTTGCCGATCTTCTCGCCTTCAAAATCTCCTAGCACAATGGGGATACTTTCGCTAATAGGGAGGATTGAAACGTGTCGAGCTATAGTTGGGACCAGACACCCCTTATATTTATAGCCAAAGAGTCCTTTCCCATTAAAGACTGAAAATACTAATTATATTATGATTAGAAATCACAATCATACCACAACTAAAAAACTTACTAATTAGTTGTTTATTCTCTTCAAACTCATCGAAATAGCAACTACACATCTCAAGGTTGATCTTATACCATTCACCGGTCAACGGGTTGACCATAGTGATGGCCACCAAAATAGAAACTTCTAACAGTCTCCCACTTGGCAAAACTATGTTAATAAATTCCGATTACCAAATGTTAGCTAACTTTCTTTGAATGGTAAGTCACAATCAATCTCAATCAAAGTCTTTATAATCAGTCCGGTCCAGTGAGAAGTTTAACACATAGTCAATGTAGTCAATATATCATGTCATCGATACATGACCGTTCATTAGTTACCGTATTGGAAATCATCACCGACATAGATTCTAACTAGTATGATTTCACATAGATTAAAAGTTTACAAACTAAATGGTGATTATATGTAAACTCAATTTATTATTGGTCCTACTTTATTGCCATCTACCAGCACCATATGTTTCAAAGTTTTATTTGCATAAAAATGGAAAAACAAATAAAGAAGCTTTATTTCTGAATCAATTAAATAAATGTATTCACTCTCACATATCCACTCTCAAAGGCTATCAAAATTATCTGTTAATCTCATGCGCGCAATATGCTCCAAAAAGAGCTTGGAAGGTAAGCCTTTAGTGAGAGGGTCAGCCAACATGAGTGTTGTACTTATCTTTTTAACAGATACAATTTGATTCTGAACTTTCTCCCTTACAACAAGATATTTTATATCAATATATTTGGAACCCCCACTCGTCTTGTTGTTATTGGAGATAGCTATCGTAGCAGAATTGTCATATAAGATTCTCAGAGGCCTTGAAATACTATCAACAACTCGAAGCCCTAAGATAAAATTCCTCAACCATATCGCCTCACATGTTGCCTCAAAACATGCAACAAATTCTGCTTCCATAGTAGACGAAGTAGTCAGTGTTTGTTTAACGCTCTTCCAAGATATAGGTCCACCTGTAAGCATAAAAATATAACCCGACGTGGACCTACAAGTATCTTGACACCCAGCATAGTCAGTATCTGAATAACCAGTAACTTCAAAGTTATTCGTTCTTTTGTATGTGAGCATGTGTCCTTTAGTCCCTTGTAAATAGCGAAAAATCTTCTTGGCTGCTTTCCAATGATCCAAACCAAGATTACATTAGTACCTACCAAGCATGCCAACTATATACGCTATGTCTGGACAAGTACAAACTTGTGCATACATGAGACTCCCAACTGCCGATGCATAGGGAATTGTCTCTATCTGCTTTCTCTCCAAATCGATCCTGGGACTCTGAAATAGACTAAATTTATCACCCTTAATGACAGGGGCAACAGTAGAGGAACAATTTATTAATATAAGCTCTTTGAGACAATCCTAATATACCACGGGCTCTATCTCGATGAATCTCAATTCCTATCACGTAGGAAGCTTCACCAAGATTTTTCATATCAAAACTCTTTGATAAAAATTTCTTTGTCTCATGTAACATACTCAAATGACTACTCGCAAGTAATATATCATCAACATACAAAACAAGGATGATAAACTTACTCCCACTGATTTTAAGATATATGCATTGATCCACAGTATTTTCTTTAAAACCAAAATTTGAAATGACGTCATAAAATTTTAAGTACCATTATCGAGATATCTGCTTTAAATCATATATAGACCTTTTGAGTCTACAAACTAAATGACTCTCTCCCTCAACCTGAAAACCTTTAGGTTGTATCATAAAGACATCTTCATGTAAGTCACCATTCAAAAAAGCAGTTTTAACATCCATTTGATGCAATTCTAAGTCAAAATGAGCTACTAACGCCATGACTATCCGAAAGGATTCCTTTCTAAAGACAGGAGAAAATGTCTCTTTATAGTCTATTCCCTCTTTTTGAGTGAACCTTTAGCGACTAATCTGGCCTTGTATCTTTCTATATTACCTTTGAAGTCTTGTTTAATTTTAAATACCCATTTACAGCCTATAGGCTTGACTCCTTCAGATAACTCACAAAGATCTCAGACCGAATTATATTTCATTGAATCAAATTCATCTTTCATGGCTTCGAGCCATTGAGTGAATTTGTCGCTCTTCATGGCTTGGCTAAAGGAAACAGAATATGATTCCTTTTCAAAATCAAACTCACTCTCATTGAGGTAAACTATATAGTCATCAGAAATGACTGGCTTCTTTGCTCTCTCTGATCTATGCAATGATTGATCATTGGCAGTCGCCATGGGAGCAAGAACCTCCTCAATGTGGGGTGTTGCATTAGGCATAGCCATAGGTACATCAACATTTGCTTGAATAATTAGTGTTGGTGCCACTTTTTTTTGGATAAAAGGAATAGCAATTATAACCCAATTTTCTTCAAAAGTGATTTTCCTAGGCTCAACACTCCCACTATTCTCACGATCCTCAAAGAATATGGCATATCTAGTCTCAACAATCCAGGTACTATGAGTGGGATAATAAAATCTGTAGCCTTTTGACCTATCAGGGTAACTAATGAAATGACAACTTATAGTTTTAGGATCCAATTTTCCTAATTGTGGGTTGTACACATTTCCTTCAGTAAAACAGCCCCAAATGTTTAAATATCCTAAAGTCGGTTTTCTTCTTACCTATAGCTCATAAGGAGTTTTGAGAACTGCCTTACTAGGAACTCGATTTAGGATATGCACCGCTATTTTCAAGACTTCCCTCCACAAGAACATAGGCAACTTAGAGTTGCATAACATGTTTCTCACTATATCCATAAGAGTACGATTTCGTCGCTCAGCTATACCATTCTGTTCAGGTGTTCCCGGCATGGTGTATTGAGCGACAATACCATGCTCTTGTAGATATAGGGTGAATGGTCCTGGATTGCGACCTGTTTCAGAGTATCTACTATAGTACTCTCCGCCTCTATCAGATCTCACAATTTTAATCTTCGAATTGAGTTGTAACTCAATTTCGGCTTTATAGATTTTAAACATATCCAGGGCCTCAGATTTCTCATGAATGAGAAATATATAACCAAAACGAGAATAATCATCAGTAAAGGTAATAAAATACTTTTGACCACCAATAGCAGGAGTTGGAAACGGTCTATAAATATCAATATGGACTATTTCTAACAAAC